>JABFDZ020000008.1:16058231-16092510 GCA_019775955.2 Pollimyrus isidori
CCCCCCCCCCACCCCCCCCCCCCCCCCCCCCCCCCCCCCCCCCCCCCCCCCGCCCCCCCCCCCCCCCCCCCCCCCCCGGTAAAATGTTTGACAGGTCACAAGCCTGTGCATTAAACACTAGAAGTCTACAAAAGGAACAGCCTTGTGGATATAATGAGAACACAGAACCACACAGACAGTGATCAGGAAACAAGATTAACAGCAAACACAAGGCTTTGCGGATTTTAAAAACAATTAATTAGCACTATATTAACACTTAATAATCCAAGTGAAGTGACTTAGTGTTCAAATAACAAACTACGTGATTAAGATCTGAGGCTGAGCATAAAATCAGCATAGTCTGTGGCCACTAGAGACTGAATTAATAATACCCTGCCTTGGAATACATTTAAATTAGTGTAGTTTCCCAGTACTGATCCTGGTCTGCAGAATGGCTGCTATTACCAAGTACTGTTTTTACTAATTATGGCATAGTCAAATGGTTACAAAACACTTAGCAAAAGCAGAAGATTTAAAGTGTTCACCAGAACTTGGGTAAACAGCAAATCTAATCAACAATATTTTATTGACTGAAACAGTCACAAGGAGATTCATAATTTAACTTACAAAGCACACCCTACTGGAGAACCTATATAAACGATAAATTACCTTAATGCATTTTCATTATTTATATTTCCAATAAAACACTCTACCAAGATACCTGGCAAATAGTACAATCTTAAATCATAGTTACAAGAAAAACAACTTAAACATAATTGAGGCCTCAGGGAGAAAAAACACACACACACACACACAAGTGTCCAGTACCAGGATATGTAGAAGAATTATATTTGGGCCTGAACATATTATGAGCACATGGCACTTAAAAATACTAGTACATGGACTTCAATTAATTGTGCATGGGTTTGCTTTTGTGGTCCCGATTGGGACACATGTATGCTGGGTTTCATTAAACCATTAATGAGTTGTTAATTAAATTTGACCCATAACTTGAACTTCTCAAAAGCATTTGCAGTGATAAAAATCGAATGAGTTTATTATTTAAATTTTGCTAACAATGGAGACAATTTGTTATTGTCATATTTTGACTGATTCGGTGCAAAAAAATCTGGCTTCAATTTGCACCTATTAGGTGTAAAACTAAATTTAAAAAAATGTCTATATATCAACGTGCACTGGCTTCCCAAGAATGTCCTTCACTTGTATCTCCTAATAGTGACATTTAATTTGGAAAAACCCAAAATCAAAATTAAATTACAAAGCTAGTTGGAACAGACAACACAAACACACCCAAGAAAATGTTAGCCAACTAAACTCACTTGTGAAAATTACTGTAACAAGCAAATAAAGCAATTACTTCCCTAGTCCTCTGGCTGCCAACATCTTTGTTCTGTGCCAAGACACACTGTCATACCTTTTCAACTTACTAGCAGTAATCATCATGACTAGCAGTAGAGGATATATTCACTAAACCGCTTTCTTTCAACAAACATGTGAGACTCCACCAGCCAGTATAATTACACAACAAAGCATTATACTCCACAAAAAAAAACCTTTTTAAATTAGACTACATGCTATATTACGAGAGAAAAAAAAAACTACATGGCTTATTATAATATATTCCGAGAGTCTTTACTGTTGATCAGATGTGAGGGGTTCCAAGAAAACGTTTTAGGGACTAAGAAAAGATCGCTACCTTATTATAGAGTGTTGCACTAAAGATTAAATTATGGGATAAAATCAGTTGTCAAAAAATCCTACTATTGTTTTTAAAAAACAATTTTCAGTCAATTTGAAGTGTAAAGGTCCAGATAGCAGAATAAATTTTATTGAACATTTAATCCCAAAATCAGATTATATATTGATATATAATGATTAAGACAATATGTCTAGAAAGAAAACGAGATAATACGCAGATAATCAGAATCAACCAACTGTTAACAATTAAGTCCATTTCATTAATATAATGAGATTAATTTTAATTATATTTGCTACATAAGGCTTGTTATAACGGATCGTGACAATATTATCGAGAACATACTTAATTATACATGTTACTTGGCTTTTGTAGGAAAATGCTGTTTCTTGAGTGACACTTGCTTATTTTAACTTGTTATTCTGACAAGTTACTCGGGTGGCTTGGTGGATATTTAAAAGCTCATTAGATGCATCATCCACTGTCAGGACGCAAACAGGCCCCTCAGCGCCAATCTGTCACCGCGATCCACTGAAGGCCGCAGTAGCAGTTAGCCGGGTAGCTGGCTAGCTACCCAGTCGCCTTCTCACTCCCCCTCCGAAAATGTTGACAGGGTACTTCGCAGTTTAACGTCTGCTGAACTGTACTTTGCGATTCAAAACACAAAACTGGAGTCTGCGGAACAACGCAGCTCACATGTTTCTGAATAAGCCAAGCACCGGACTGATTTCTCCCCTTAATATTAACTTGGCTTTATAGCACTTCTGCTAAGTTATTCAATGTTTCGTGAGGCTAACGTTAGCTATTAGCAATGACAGGCTCGCAATCCACTATTATTCGATTTTCTTCCTAAAACAATGCCGCTATCCTTAAACACAACAATCGTGGTTTACTTCGTTTATTCCGCTGGCTGAGGGGGAAGGATCGGGGCCCGTCGGTGCCAAAAGCCCGGTCTCACCTCTTTGGGTACAAGCTGGTTCTCTTCGCTAGGCACCATTTCCATTCGTACGACACTTTAAACGAACATCTACCCGAGCTCGGCTGTCAGCGGGAGAGCTTTAAGGCAGCGCAGTCAAACATTGTTTTTGTTTTTCTCAAGCCCAAAAAAAAATATGAAGATAAAGCACACGGGGGAAAGTTGATACCAAAGTGACCGCAAACACTTTCTTTTCTGTTAGCTCTACCACCTAGCCAGCTAGCTAAGCACAGACAGCAATCAATGGGGGGGGGTGTCGGGGGGGGGGTGTTTCTCAGTTTCGCGAGACTTCCGACTGACCCATGCGTCATTTCCTCCACATGCTACGCGTGTATGTGTAGGCAAATCATAATCCAATGACGTAGGCGTATACGTCTACGGGAGGCCGGTATATTCCGTTCTTATATTTATTCATGAGATTATTATCAACAGAAGTAATGGCCAAAATTGTCATTGGTCGGGGAGGAACATATTTAAAATCTTGGTTTTTTTAAAAATATTTTTTAAGTGATTTTGTTGTCGGTTGTACAGTGATTAGTAAATGCTTCAGAGATAATGTTGTTTTTTTTTTACTTCTCTGCTTACCTGTAAGGGTATTTATCTATTTTCTATCAAATCTTATATTTTATACTGAGCAAGAAGTTTGTGATTTGTCGCAGTCAATTTTTGGTCAGTTAATGTAGTGTGATCCTGCAACAAAAACAGTTTGCAGTTGCTTAATTTAATATTTTACAGAACAGGAATGCAAAACAATAACGATACAGACAACTTGTTGCCAGGGAAATATTGAAGTTTAATTTCATCAGTAGGAAAAGGTTCAGAAACAATTGCACATCTTTACATTTTTAAGTGATAGATTATAAGTGGCGATGGTAGGTTACAAAGGATATACTGTACATTTTTCACATACCTGTGACAAGTTTCCATTCTCCTCACTCCAAACATTGAACAAAAGGCAATGATTATTGATTGGTTGAATTCATCAAGTAAAATAATTCAATGTGGTATGTGTATATTATTATTTCTTTAACCTTATATTCATTGCTTAGTTGTTACAAGTATAGCATACACAACATGTTCAGCTGAGGTGTAGAAAAGCCCCTGAAAGTGTTTTTCTATTTGTCCCAGTAGCAGCAGCTAAGGGATAATGTATTCACATATGTACTTCTTCAGGCTCCGGCACACCTCGTCCTGCCACTTTCCCTGCGAGGCCAGAGAGAGTGTCACGCAGCTCTGCCGTTTCCCTCCACTGGGCTCCTTCCTGGAGCGGTCCCAGTTGGAATAACCGATCGGTGCGCTGTTGACATCTACGTAGTGACCCTCTCTCACGATGTCAGTCACACCGATCCAGAAATCCTGGGTCGCCGGCGAGCTCCGCTTGGCGTAGTCCCACAGCTCGCCGTTCTCATGCTTGTCCCGGGGAATTGCCAGTGTCCCTCCTTGTGCGATGCAGTCCTCGTTGGCCTCGTGGTAGTGCTTTTGTTGCTCGATGACCAAGTAACATTTCCTGTGAGCTTTGGTGCCCCGGAGGCAAACTGAAAAGAGTTGGACGGTCAAGCTTTTGTGTGTTTGCTCTCTTCTGGTGACTTCATAAAAACACATCAATTTAGGGGGAAATCTTTTATTTATTTATTTATTTTTTTGCTTTTTTTTATTGATATTAAAAATATAAATCCCAGAGTTAGATAATAAAAATATACAGTTAATACAAAGATTATTGCAGGCGGTTCTTGTTTTGTGTAAAATTTAATCTTTTGAGTATGAAGTTTGAGAAAATATTTAATTATTACTAATAAAGTTGTAAATAAAAACACCTAAGAAATCTAAAGTGAGACTTTTAATATCTCCTCAAACATTCATCTGGAGTTTAAACAAGTAAAGCCTTTTTACTGTGGTAATGTGTTTGTGAGCCTGTTTCCAGGGTGATACATGAGGCCATTCAGAAAGCAGCGATCGGAAGAGAAACCCACTGTGTGATTTCATAAACCACCTTTCACTCCCCTCATAGAAACATTTTCTTGTTTGGATCTTGGCTTGTTAACTTCCAGTACCTCGTGTACAAGATGGTGCACAGTGACTATCCATCCAACTTCAAGCCACTGATTCTGGTCGGGGTCACAGAGACCCTTTTCCAGACATGACAATTCAAGCATCTACTCTGGATGTGATGTTAGTCAATCACAAGGTACAAAAACACCTGGGAAAATGTAGACATCCTAATTATGCTAAATGTAAACATCCTAATCATCCT
The DNA here is from genome assembly GCA_019775955.2 of Pollimyrus isidori. Taxonomy (NCBI): domain Eukaryota; kingdom Metazoa; phylum Chordata; class Actinopteri; order Osteoglossiformes; family Mormyridae; genus Pollimyrus; species Pollimyrus isidori. Next base: position 16,063,155 of record JABFDZ020000008.1, read on the forward strand.
AATTACATGTCTTTGGATTCCAGGAGAAACCCATGTAATGCGGGCAGAACTCTGCACACACAGAGTTCTGTGAGCCAACTATTGCTACCCACTGAGCCATCATGCCACCCCATAAGGTGTTTGTTAATATCTATAATGATACACCAGATGTTGTGCAAGTAATTAAAAAAGGTTCCATTATGGTACATTGAAAATATTTGCTTCATATAGTTCAGTATCAGTACTAAAAATGTAACTCTGAGGATTCAGGAATACATGCCTCATATACTCTATCAATCCAGAGCTTAAAATGTGTGTGTTGTGTTTCTTCATTGTCTGGGAGAGTCCCTGCAGTGACGCCAAACCTGCTGCTGACCTCTGGTGGCAGTACGTGGATACAGACGGCGAATAGTCTTTAGTGCAGATCACTCTACCCTTATTAGGCTTAACCCTATTTCTTTGTGTGAATGCAGAACATAGACTGGCACAGTAAGCCAGTTTTTCTGAAATTGCTTCTAGTTCCCCAAGCACAGGAGGTTAAAACAATTAATACATACTGATTCTGCCCCCTAATAATGTGACTGACATTTTTACACTGGGCTTCTTGCTTTCTAATACAGGTCGTCGTCGGCTTACAACCATGCGACCTAAGACTAACCGACTTCACTACAGTTCCGGGACCGCAAATATGTGGCCGCGACTGCGACGCGACTGGCAGCGTGAGTTTTGCCCAGAGTTTCCACAACTACCGGCAATGCTAGCATCCCTGTGAGAAAACAGCAAATATGACTTAAAGATAATATAATTTCATTATACGGTATTTAAATATTATACACATGGTAAATTTTCCATGTAAAAGAAGGGCCAATTTACGACTGGTCAGTAGGAACTGATCGCGGTTATAAGTGAATAACGAGCCGTATAGATTTTGCCTGCTCTACGCCCTGATACCGTTCGAGAATAATGTCCCTCCTTCCCCAACTCACCCGTCTGGAGAGCCTGCATCTCCTTCAAGGAGTTCACCTCCTGCCACAACTTGCTGATTTGATGCTTGACATCATCTTCATCCGCTGCTGCATCTCAATTGGAAATTCGACCGGACAAAGCAGCAAATTAGCATGGGGGGAAACAGCAATTAGGCAAGACTGTGCTTCATGAATTCTGGCAGCACTGAAATCCCGAGCTGCCAGTGGGAGCCGTTTACCTCTCTGTCCGGCCGGAGCTGCCCTTCTGGTTCGAGAGGGCAACCCACCTGCAGACTGGAGCAAGGCGCCACTGATCACCAGGACGACTGCAAGATCAGGACCCACCATTCTTCAGTCACTGCTCTCTGCAGATACTGCTGGAATACCAGCCGGTGCTTCTTGTTGATGAAAAATGCCCCAAAAATGGCCCAGACAGCTGGCTAAATATGAGATGGATGTTTGCGCTGGCAGAAACTCATTGGCCTGTGCTGTGTGTGTCAAATACAGACAGAGCTCAGTTTTGGCCCATTCATAAATATTTACCTGGGTTTGTGTGGGACTGGTTTAGGTACCCATTACACAAGTGCCAGTGTGGCTTGCTAACTGGCTCACTATTATTCAAATGAGCTGCTATACTTTTTCCTTCTCAGCATATAAATAAATTATGCATGGATGTATATTTACTGCACAAAATATTTTATTTGTTATCAAGTACACCAATAGTTCACTATATTTGATATGTCTTGCTAGTACTGGTTAAGACCCACTTTTGTCTTCAGAATTACTTGAAAGCTATATGCGCTGTGTGTTCAGAGAAGCTATTCTGTGCACTACTGTTGTACTGAGCTGTTATTCTTCCACTTGCGGTCTTCCTGTTAAGCTTTAACGAGTCCAGCCGTCGTGCTCTGACCTTTACCGTTAACAAGATGCTTTTACCAGAGAGCGGCTGCTGACTGGATGTGTTTGATTTGTTGCATTATTTTCTGTAAACTCCACGTAGTATAGCGTGTGAAAATCACGAGAAGGTGGCCGTTTCAGAGGTGCTGCAGCGACCTCATGATTAATCCACACAGTCTTTTGTTTGGAATAGCTGGTTATTTGTGTTAACTTAAGCAAGAAGTCATAATTGTCCAATAGGAACACTTCACGTAAAATCTTATTGGACAATAATGACTTCCAGTTTAAGTTAACGCATCTAACTGAGCTGATATAGCCTGCTTTGTGGAACATCCTCCCTATTTGTGTATAATCAGTGCATATATTATTTCTTACTTTTTCATTCACGTTTTAAATCCTTGAAGTGGAAATGAATCATTTACAAAATGAACACAGAAATCTCCATGTTCATATATTGGAACAATCTGAGCTCCTGATTATATCAATACACATATTGAGACCTGTGATTAATTTAAAACTGTACAAGTAAGCAGTAGAACACTTTTGCTTAAACAAAATGACAGAAAAATCACGTCAACTGTGCAGAACACTCTACACTATGGATAATTTGGAAATAGGTATGTAACTGGTTGATAATATATTAATTTTCAGAAAATGCTAAAAACATAAGTAAAAATGCAGTTCCCATGTAAAAACAATGCATCGTAAATATTGCATACAGATTACCAAAGTTCAATGCAATACTTAAATCATGCTAAAGATATCTACAAATAAAATATCAGAATCACACTAAATTTTCAACACTTTTTGATAAATCGTGAAGGTAAATAGTAGCTATGAAATGTCATCATATTAAAATATTATTTCTATCCTGTTCTGTATAAAATGATGTTGAATAATGACTTACAAACATTCCAAGTTACGAACGACCCTCGTTCGTAAGTAGAGGAGCGTCTGTATAGTTATTTGAAGATTCAGAGCCATACAGGTATGTAGGCACGTTAGAGATAGTTCAGTGCACAGAATGTCCTAGCAGCTGAAGGGGAAGATGGAGCTTTGAAAGGTCAGATTCATTTCACATTACATAGAAATCCAACAGTGGACTTAATCACCGTAGTACTACTTGATAACATCTCATTATCATTGGTGGTAAAATGGGCTCATCATCTGGCTTCAGTGCTGAAATGCCTGAGGCTTCTGATGGAAAGAGAAGTTAGCTATCATTATCTTTAGTTAACATTCAACCTGATTATGTGTCAAGCCGTATAACGCAGCAGCTGAGCGGTGGATGAAAGGTGCTGTCTGTCATCATGAGGACAATCTTCTATGCTCCAAGTTGTCATATGCAGGATATGAAGTTTCACTCTTCACCCATCAATACGATAATTGAAATATCACAATATTAAAGAAGATAATACAACTTGTCAGTGGCATGTGGCCCAGTGGGTTACGGCTCTATGGGTTCAAATTCTGTGAGGGAATAGCCCAGTGGGCCCTTAACCCCAACTGCCCCATGGATGCTGGTTGACCCTGTTCTGTTCTGACGCACTTGTGGACAAAAGTGTCTACTATAGATGTACACTTACATACAATTCATTTAGATACTGTTATGTCCCGGTGGGATAAATATAGTTCAGTTAGATACATAAAGGCTTTTGCCACAATTGGGAGGTGTGCATGAGGCAGGATGAGAGAGAGATAAGATCCCACTGACTAGCCAGGGACCCTGAAGCTGAAACCCCGACCCCAGTATGACCAGAACACTTAGCTGCAACATTAAGGGTCAAAATGTAGGTTATTTTGCAGGGTGACCTTCAGAACAATGTAGATGAGCATATATTATATACATATACACACACACACGCACAATATATATATATATGTGTGTGATAAATCGAAAAGTGCTCCAGTTCTACCCCCTGATCCTGTAGTTACCACCTTTTTCTCGAGTATAAATTATTTTCAGACAGAAAACACGTTTCATGGCAGGGAATCCATCTTGTTCCGGTTGACCTTTCACACCCATTTCACACACCTTCTGTGCATGCAGTCCGACACCCCTGGCCGTCCCCCAGCTTCTATACTTCCATAAGTCATCATACTATATACTGTACATCATTTAAAATAGTTTTTCTAAATTTTACAGACAAAACAATATTTTTTGAGATTGATATGAAGTTGCCTGTTTTTTTTAAAGGACCCTTTCCCAATGACCTGCCCCCCCCAAAAAAAAAATAGTTGTAATTTAATTTTAATCACAATTGGTTGCTCATATTAGGCACTATGCCCACAACTCTACTTCAGACTTTGTTATGATCACTGAACTGAAAACCAGCAGCCAAATGAAATACTGCACAGACCGGATTGCCATACTGATGACTTTATTCATGTAAACAGAACTGGCTTCGTGTGCACAACAGAGCAGGAGCACTAAGAACAACAAACACACTTAAACAATATTCCCATATTAATCTAGATCCAGGCTTGAGCGGACAGGTAAGCAAATGCAGTTTGTATTTTTTAAGGCAAATTGAAAAGCCACCTAACCATGTGAAACACGGATTCTGTACACTGCAGAGTCGTCCAGATCCTTTGAGTCCTACCTGGAATTTCCTTTAGTTAAAATGACCTTGTTTCCCACATCCACGCATACACTATGTTTCTGGGCTTCCATTAAAGGGAACCAAATCACTAGGCTTCTCAAAGAGTAAAGGCTTATCAAGCAATATGGCTCACGTTCCCGCTGAGCTCACTAAACCTCTGTCAAGACTCTGGGGTGGTGGCAGAGCTTATGAGCAACCACCATATTATCGATGCTGATAAACCACCAGTATAACACAACATGTTTTAGTATTTTAACAGAATATAAGGTATGCGAGACATACCTAAAATTTCAACATACCCCAAAAAGTTTTTGTCAAACATATACATGGTAATTTCTAATATTTCAACATGTATACAAATGAAAACTAAAATCATGAAATACTGTGACTTAGGCTTGTATGATATATAATAATATCCCCCTGGGTGAGGCCTGTTATAAAATAAAGAAATACAATTAAATAAAATGACAAATTTCAGTAGAACTTCACCCATGTCAATTAATAAAAGGTCCGTATTGATTTATATTTCTTGCTCAGATCAAACAGTAAATAAAATCCTTCACAAATAAAATGAATAAAAATAATGTAAAATTTGAACTTCAAAAATGATATTACTCATTACTGAAAAGTGAACTTCATGTGCGTAAAAAGAAACCAAAAAAGTGTCAAATTGATAGATTCCTGTCTACCACCCTTTTTAAAACAAAATTACCAGCTGCAAAAAAAAATAGAAGTTAGAAGCAAGTGTGAAAGTAGTGCGATTTCTTAGTGAAAAGAAGATTTATGCAATAATCATATTTTATGCTACTTATTCAGCAAGGGAAAACAAAACAAGTTTTTGCGGAGAAACCCAATGCCTACTGCACTGGCATTCATACCAAATACTGATATCTTTCTAATGAGGGTGCAAACACGATTGCAATAGGACAAACCCTACAGTTTTAGCTACAAGTTGAGATCATCAAATACTTTTAAACCCCTCAATCTGCAGCCACAAGCTTGTCAATTCAGCCACAACCTATCTGATTCCCCAAGTCCCTTACTCTGCTCCTAGCTTGTGTTCTCATATACAATATACAGGCACTAGTAGGTAAACATAATTTTCTAGGTACGAGCTTTTAACACAATATAAGGACAGAACTGAGATGAAGGGGTTGGGAAGCAGCACGACCATAAACCACTTTTCTGATATGATCTTTCTATAAGGATGCAATCCCTCTGGAGGCTTCATAACGGTGACGTGGTTAGACGGAGTGAAATTTACATGCTTTATTAGTCTTTACTGGAGGTCCATTTGAATGAGGGGCCTTGGGATCATGCAGGTCCTGCTCAGAGAGTACAAGCAGGCTGGAGCTACAGACTGGCAATGGAAAGGGGAGGTTTGGGGGGAGAGGTTTACAAAGAGAACCAGAGCATCACAGCTTCAGAAAGGCAACCTGGCAACTCACCCCAAACAGCCACAGGCATCTATGCCTGCTGCACTTCGGGTAGGAGAAAATATTTGAGGGTCCAGAAAATCTCACCACCCAGAAATGGCATCAGAGGGCTGCCCTCTGTAGTGTAGGTATAGCAAGGTGTAAGCAAGGTGCTTTCAGATAGTCTTTTGGAGAACCTGAACAGAACAGGAGCAGCGTGCCCTGGCTGTGCTGATGGAACCTTTGATGTACTGTTCTCTTTTATCTGCCGGCCAAACGGGACTGGAGGGAAAATAAAGGAACAGCACAGGCTCACACAGAAAAGTGGTTCTCCTTCTTATATATATATTTTTTTTAACTGCCATCACCACTGCTACAGCAATTTTACTCACTCACACGCTCACTCATTTCTACTGAGACCAATAAACGGCAAAACGGACACCCAAGAGGCTGTAAACACGGCCAAGCATCTGGTAGCTAGAGTTTGGCTGGCAACACAAAAATAACATTGTTTGAATACTGACTGGGAATGGCACTTAAGTTGTTCGACACTGTCAACAAGCCATGTTTTTTTTTTTCGTTTTTTTTTCCCCCACGATTCAGCTGACTGGCGGACAGATACGACGGCACACACACTGTACTACAGCTGCTGCACACAGACTCGAGGGTGAACGGCCTTCCGTTCTAAATCGCCGTCTCCCCTGCCCCACCCACCCCATCCGTCTCCGTGGTTCCGTCAGCCAGGGAGCCCTCAGTGCCCGCCCGCCTTTACTGGATGAAGGGCATCCGCTCCTTGTTGTCATTATCCCCCTCGTGTTCTTCCTCCTCCTCGCCTGCCTCGCTCGTCTCTGTGCTGTCGTTGGCCATCTGAAAGGTAAAACTGCTCACTGAGCCATGTCATGGGTCTCCTGAGGGCATCCACGTTTCACTGTTGCCCGCGTTTCACTGTTGCCCGCGTTTCACTGTTGCCCGCGTTTCACTGTTGCCCGAATTCCCCAGGATGAACCAGCAGGCCGCGACAGTGGACATTTGTCATCATGACAAAACTATATTTGCTGCATTTATTTCTCGGAATTCACTGGGAAAAAAATAACGTCAGCAATGTACTTTTCGTTATAAAGACAGCTGGCAGAAACTCAATCTGCAGGCTTCTTTTACGCATAGAGAGAAGGAAACAACACTAGGAGATGAGAGACCAGAATGGTAGCTTTAGCATTATATGTGATAGAGTATCTTTAACAGTGATATCTGCAGAGGAGAAAAGGTGAGACTGTATGAGTTTTTAACTGCCTGCAAAACAGAGCTTCAGGTATACGATACCACACTTCAGCAGAGGGCCACCATGTCCCATGGGTTTTCAGTAGGAAACAAACCTACATTTTTACAGGCCAGACAATGTTTTGCTGAATAATAATGATTTAATTTCATAGGTCAGAGTCTCCATTGACACGGCCATCTATCCAATGGTTTGAGAAAGAGCAATGTAGTTAGGTGGCACAGGCAGGGTTGGATCACAGTTGCAGATATTTAGACAATGTTAACATTGACTTCTGCTTCTAAATGTACTTTTGCCACGAACAGCAGTCTCCATGGAAACTAGCAATGTGAATGTCTTCCTTTCTGTCCTGCTGAAAAACATATCCTAAGTACATCAGACTTGTGTATCTCATCTCGCTTAAACCACTTACAGTAATGAGGGGCTCCAAAAATAGAATTAATAACAATTAACCATAATTTTTTCAGGCTTGGGGCCAAGTTTGTCTGTAGTTTCCTCTTCAGAGAGCAATACGTTAGATACATTCAATAGGTCAGTTATGTGATCACATCAGTAATCAGATGATTTTATTTAATTTTTTTTAATCTTAGCTCCACCGACATTATCCCGTTTTCCCGTTTAGATATCCTGGTTTTACCATTTTATTTCTTAGTCATGTTTAGCTTATTTGAATGATTATGCGAAAAAGTCTGGGTCGAAGGAGATACTGCAGCAGAAAGAGATGCTGTGATGCTTTTGACGATATTAATTTGCCTACCAGTGGAATGGGGGATTTCTCCACATCCAAGATGAGTTTCCCTATGTTGCCTCTGTCATGGATTCTCTGCATAGCTTCTTTCACCTGTGTGAGGATCAAAACAGCTCTTTAACTCATCAGAAAAGGAAGCAGGAGCAGCCGACGTAATGGACATTAAGAATGATTCGGCAAAGAACTCTCAGCAGATCATCGTTGGTCATCATTGCATCATTGGTTTAACTTTGTGCTATAATTTTAAAAAATGGAATAAAACTGGAAGCCCCCTGCATTAAACTAGTGTGCATATCATATTCAGAACACTCTCTTACCCCTGAATACAGCTCATTACCAAAGAGGGTTCCAGACATAAACTTAATGCAGTGCCACAAATTCAGCTTCAGGTGGCAGTAGTAACAACAAAAAAAGACATGAGAAGGCCGCAAAGCTCTCTAGGGAACAAGACTTACACAGATCCCCTTTGATAATCATAGACAATTTTATCAGCTTTTTCAAAAACTAATCTCCTACATCCCAGCATGCACCTGATCCATGGAACTAAAGCAGTTTTAATCCAATAACAAAAGGCATGTTCTCATTGTTTATTCCCATCCTCTGAACTGAGTTCTAAGCTGATATCTCTCTGGCTTGTAGAACCGGGCCTTGATTAAAACTGCACTATTTTACCCAGAGCATGGTATTACTTGCCTCAAGAAGCACAGGCTGCAGTACAGGCAATGTTAAAACTGCTGATCCAGATTAGGTTCAACAGTGAGCCTGTATCTTATCCCAGGTAGTTCGGGGCACGGGGCATAAGGCAGGAGAATGGCCTGCATGGGATGCCAGTCAGGGGGCACACACACAGGCATTAACGATCATACCCATAGAAACCAAGCATCAACACAAGGACAGAACAACTCCACACACTTTACAACATAGTTTAAGATTAATGCCAAAACTGTGTTGACTCGTAACTATGAATGATGTCTTTCTTTTTGCTTACGATTGAACATCCCTTTTATTCAGCCCAGGGAGGCAGTGGGTAGAAATGAGTCTCCACATTCCCAGATCCGCCGGCTCACTGCGATTTAATACTGAAGGTATCGCATTTGTTTGGGTGCATTCTGTGATTGTGCTGATCAGCACGGGCCACATGAAACACCCGAGCGGCTGACAGCTGTCTGCTGCAAGGCCTGGGGGCCGGGGGGGGGGCTCCGCCTGGCCACCGCAATCAGAATTGTCTCTGCTCATGATGCTAATGGAGTATGAGTCACAGGCAGACTCTGGCGTTAGACGGCTACAGCTCACGCCCGGACAACTGGGGATCCAAGGATCACGCTTCTCCCCCCCCAGCCAACCCACACAAGAAATATATACACGTCTGGTAAACAAAGAGAACAGCAGCCAAGGTATTTTCAGTCAATCGTTTCTTCTTCACTAGTCGAGCCTTTCCTATAATTATAAATTAGGCTTGCTGAATCCAAGCCTCCTGGCAAAATGAAGGAATCTACCTTCCGCGTCAGTGCTGACAGTAAGGATGCAAAAGCCTTCCTAACATGCGACGCCTTGAAAAGATCCAGCCGCAAGTTTCACTGCATCCAGGCCTTAACTCTCTTGCAAGCTGCGTTTCGGCCTTTGATGAAGAAAGCCCAAGGCTGGTTACCAAACCGTTTCTACGTTTATACCCATTGCTGCCTTTCGAACTGTAACAGACCATCGTCAACACGCCCCCTCACCGTATTACTAATCGGGTCACATTCACCTGGGGCTCATCGGCTGTGTGGACATCTCAGCCACTGTGACTTTGCTGTAGTCACAAAGTCCTGTTCCTGGCTTTCAAGCTGTGATCTGAGCTTCAGTTCCAGTTTAGGATTTTCCCTCCGTGTGTATGACCTACGATTACTTACCACTGTGCTGTTAGATCCTGATTGGTCACGACCTGCCTACCGACTCAGTGTATCTGTCGGAAACCTTCCATCATTATGTCAGGCAAATGTTACACGCTGAACTACTCTTAAATATTTCAAATGATTCTATTAAGGACCAAGACCTATCTAAACTTGCCATGTATGTATCCATACCATAGATTCGTGGTGAAGGGTGGGTCAAAGCAGTTTCTGAACTTTGTCGAAAAACCACCTGATGTCAAGGGAAGAGGCACAGATGAAGACGGCCCTGAGTGTACGAGTAAAGGCCCCCAGCACCGCCTGCCGTCGCCGTCGCTGTTAGGTGCCTCAGCTCGATACCTCACTATCTTTTGTGTGCCGGTTATTACCAATCCCCAAGGAAAGGCGATAAAGCCAGTGACTGATTCTATGCCGCCGATGCCCCCTCATCCACCCCTCCCCATCAGTGAAGCTAGATAGAGCCGGCAGATTGTATCACAGAGCAGACAGGCTGGAGGGGGCATCCTCCCACCCCCTCTGATGGCTTAACCCCGCTGATGAGTTACCCTCTGTGGAGAGAAAGGGCTGCCGCTGGCAGTGCTTCTAAAAGCCACGGTTTAACGTTAGCCGTGAGGGGCGTGTTCAATCTGGGAAAAAGGCGATTTAGCAACACAGGTCTCTGTTTACCAGATCACCCAGGCTGCGCCCTGCAGGTGCTGCGATGGCTGCTACTCTGAGCCATTACCGCAAGCTTAAGCATACAGAAGGCAATCAAGCACATAATGGACGAGTACTTTCTGGATGGTAAATCACATATATCTGCAGCCATGAGGCTGTCTTACAGGCACACAGTCACGGTGGTCCTTCCAGTTTATGGTGGAATATTGAAGGCAGTGGAATCATCGCGCGCGCGAGTGAATGGGACTTTCACTGAACGACCCGAAGCAGAAAAGCTTCCACTTTAGCAGGATGAAAAAACTGTTTTTGGAGTCAGTCGAAAGGGATCCACAGCGTAGGGAACTCAGTGCAGCACAAAGCCAGGTGAACAAAGAGAAGCCGGACGGGCACTGAGAGGCCCTACAATCGAAGGGGACTGCAATTAATTTCCACAAGAGAAAAACCTCATATAAAGAAAAACAGGTTCATTAACTTAGAAGGGTATTAATGTATGAGAAGGGCAATCTCCCATCTTCCAGGGGATTACTGTGCCTTTACACAAACAATGTGTTTACATCACTTGTCTTTCAATAACGGCTAATTCTAAAAGTGATATTACATATTAAGTTAAAGTTTAACACAGGATCAGCAGGATTTACAAACATTTATTTGAAATAACAATGAAATATAAAACTCAACTGGTGCGATTTAAAACTGCATTACATAAACCCGATAAATGATTTGGTATTTCCCTACTCAGGTTGGTGTTTCCTACTCAGGTTCAACTTATAAACGTTCTTGTATGATTTTAAAGTTGTCACTTTGTTAAAAATATGGTATGTGCAGTATCACTGGCAATGTATGCAAAGACACTCCTAGTTCTAAAGCTCCTCTAATTTCATTTTAAAGGCGCTAATAAACTTCTGACCCGTTTTTGAATATAGTGCATAATAAATTAAAGAAACTAATGCGTCAATTGCCTGCCTGCATGTAAAAGTACTTTTCTGTTTTTAATAAAATATATCTTACAAATTGTACTGTTTTTGTAATATTCCGAATGGCATATCACCCCGGACATTAGTAGGAGACCCAAGTGTGGAGGACACACAATTTTATTATCCTCCTGATAGGTGTCAGTTAATGAAAGCTTGTGGGCAAGGAGGAGGAACATAATTCGGTGCGATATGAAAAAGTCGTTTCCATGGCTAAGGAAGTGGCACAAGAAGCTAAACTGGCAGATAATCCATATTTTACTCTCATTAGTGTCACTGACAGAAATGGTAGGAACAAGGTGAGAGTAACTGTTAGCTTCTATTCACAAATTTATGGTAAAAAGTAACACATCTGCTGGAGTGCCTAATGAGTCAGAGCTCTAAATATAACACTGTGCTGAATACTTTCGCTGTTTCTCACTGAAGTGAGACCTAAGTGGTGAATAACCAAAAAAAACCTTTTACTTCCAAACTGCTTCGAGTCAAATTTTCAATAAAAATGTATTATTTTTCAACCAGATACCTAAAAGAGGTTTAAAGATTGCAAAAATTCACAACCCATCTGCATTTCTTTAGCGATTAACCTTCAATTTTCTAACTATTATGTCTGTCTTTCATACAATTTTTTTTGTCAATGCTAGTAGTTTTGTTGAACAAATACATTTTCCTGCCGCAGGAAGAAGACTGCTGTGGAAATAAAATGCTTTTACAGACACATTTTTGAAATGTATATTTTCAGGTCTGGGCTGGGTTACTCGATAGTCATTAACGGCTTTATTGTTCAACTTTTTAGATGCAGCTGCAACATGAGAACTCCACAATTCACAATGTGATTTAAATAGTCTAAACTCGCAAATTACTTCATCTAACAACATTTTGTGGACTGGTACCTTATTATAACCCTAACCCAAAACTATCACTTCAAAGAAGTGCTCCTTACATCAATCTGAGTGGTCACTGAAATATCTAGTTGATTCCTTTGCAAAAAAATTAAAAGTAACCCACCTTCCTACTAGACCCCATATTCTATCCAAACCATTTGTTCATTATTTTGCAAACAATAGCACCCATGCTTTTGGAAAACAACACAAAATAATCTATATGCACGGTGAGCCCTTGCATAATTATTTTCAAGATAAAGACCCTATATTTTGGAAAATTATAAAACATAATTAAGTCTTGCACAAAAACATCAACTACCCCACTAACAGCAACAGACACGTTCTCAAACCAGTTATAGCATTTGTCATAAATTGTTTCAATCAGATGAAAACCTCTTGAAGACAGGTCTGGAGTGGAGTGTGTTAGCTTAAATACTCTCTGTCTATGTCCCATCACTTTTAAGTGGGGGGAAAAAATCTTTTATTGCATCTTTTAAAGGACTCCTTCCAATTAATTGCTCGAACCCTTTCAGTCAGGCTTTCAAGCTTGAAACAGAGGCTTTCCAGTGGGAGTTCAAATAAGATACAATTTACTGTCAGTAGTGAATATTCATTCTGCGACCACCTTTTTACAGCCGACCCAGAGTGCAGCATTTGACACGACCGGCATGTTATTTCTCTAAAACGGAATCTCGTTGTTTTCCTGTGAAGCATTCGTCCAGCGCTCCGGCTTTTCCGATCAGTTCCTGGAGCCCATCCCAGAGAACATATGGCGCGAGGCACGGCACACCCCAGACGGCATGCCAGTTCCACGAATCCCTCGCACGTACACGTACACAAAGTGTGACCTGAACAACATGTTTTTGGATTGTGGCAAAGAACCAACGAGACAGATTCCAGCGAACAGAGGGAGAACATCCAAAATCCTCACCAAGAGAGCTGGGCCCGAATTCTCACTTGAACCACAGAAGCTCTGAGATGACAATACTACTAACCCACTCAGTTGGTGCATCATACACCAGATGTTCAAATATGATCTCACTTACAAACCCCAGTCTCTCAGTTATTATGCATTTCCAATTTCCAAGATTTACCGCCAATAAAAGTAGCAGACATGCATATAAATGAACGTTTATCATATTTACTAATATTTACCCATCAGTCTTCCACTTACCCAGCGGAGGGCCACGGCACTCATGGCTTTTGCATTTAGAGATCTCCCATGTATTGTCCATCTGCTTTAACAAGATCAACAACTTAAATGTGACTAACCAACTCAAAGGAGTTTTCCGTCACCTCAGAGATGCGATTACAGACGACATTAAAGGCATGAGGCCACGACGTGAGGGAGGAATCACTCAAAACGTCCACCGTCGGAAGTATTAAAGTTTTTAAAATTAGGTTAAATCGGCAAAAATGTAAACCAAGTCACTTTACTTTGTTTTACCTGGATCGGGAGCATGTAGTACCGCTTTCACCCGAAGATCGCTATTCACATTCTAAACAGCCACATTAGCATACATTCAAATCGCATGGTAATTTAATGAAGAACGCAACGGTGAAACGCTATCCAGATACATCCCCTGTCAGCGCCATAAAAGGGAAGGGGGTGGCCAGGTGTTAATGGCTCATTCAAACACATGAAAGTTGCTACATATTCAGTAAAAGGAGCCAGAAATAGTGACATGAGTTCGGTTTTTCTTATTTATTTATCCAACTGAATGTTGCAATTACACCATTTAGTCATCTTCATGTAGCCAAGACTTTGCTGATCAGATATCTGGGATCAAAACAAACGGCCAGCATTGCTTACTATGTACTTTTATAATGAGTCTGCAATTGTTCCAAACTGCATTTTGCAATGTCTATACTTTGATGTCAAATTACAAACCTAACATAAATCTGACATATTTACAAAGTACACCAAGATAAAGATGAGTTCAATGCCAAAACAATTAGCCTATATAAGAAATAATTTATTTGCCATGAATTAAGTTTATGATACTGAATGAAACGTGTGTCCATGCCCCAGCCAGTGAAAGTGTGTTCCCTAACCCTAGACTCCAGAGGAACAGCAAATCGCTTCGCTTTTGTCAAGCTCATCTGTCTGTTTGTCTGTTCTGAACACGAAATGCTGCCAAGGCTGCGACTTTTAAAGTTACGGGCGTTTTCAAAGCATCGCTAGTGTCCGACGCCACGTCGTTAATACAGTTTTCCCCGGTGAACACACAAAAAAAATGGCCACATGCTTTACGGATCCAATCACTGGCTGCCATTAATGAATAACGAACCCTGTACACAGTCCCCCCCTCCCCCTCCCGCCGCCGCTCACTCACGCTGCCAAAGAAAAACAAGAGCCTTTTTCTAGCGGTTCCAGTCTGGCAGGCCCACTCGCAGCTTCTTCCACGCACACATCGCCTGTGGAACCTTTCAGGGCCGGCAGGGTCCGTCTTGCCTGCAGCCACTTCACCATAACGAGGCCCTTCATGGCTATTTGGTTTCTGAGAATATGCTGCGCGTCGCTCGGTGCCTCCCGTGCCCCGACGGGACCCGGACAACAGCGCTGAAGTTTCCCATGGAAAACACAGCTTGTCCAGCCAAGGCCTCTGCAGGCCTGACAAAGGGACCTCCAACAATGAAGTGCTGCTGTCTTCTGGGATGTCTACCGTGTAAGAACATGAGCTACGACGGCCCTTTTTAAGCCGCAGAGCAACAAGCTCGTGTTTTTCCCATCATTATCCAAAAGCTAGTCTAGTGTGAAACATTCTTACTTAACAAAAACAGGCATAATAACAAGATTATACTAATGCAGGATCTTCATGGGTTTTTTTATATTCATGTATTCTTTCAAAATTTAGAGCTTTGAAAATTATTAGAACTACAGTGAGACCTATCCATCCTCCAACTGTCTTTCTATTACTGGGTCAGGGGCAGCGTGGAACCTATATCAGGCAACACTGGGTACAGAGCAATGTCCAGGATGGGATGCGAGCCCATTGCAGGGCACACACACACGGGCAATTTAGAGATGCAAATTCACCACACTGGATGTTTTTTCGACTGGGAGAGGAAACACATACACATACGCGCGCGCAGACACACAGGTTATATCATTGTGAGGGCTCTCCATTCATATTTATAGGGAAAACCCTAATCCCAACATCACGGCCGTAACCCCTACCTGCAGTCCTAACCTTACCCATAAGTAACTAAACAAATAAAAAAGTAACCAAACCTGAAATATGGTCCCCCTCAACATCAAAATAACAGATATTTATTACATTATGGGGAACATTTGGTCCCCGCAATGTAATATAAACATAACACACACGCACACATGAAACCCCCAGTCCTGGGAGTGTGAGGTGGCTCTGCTACCCACTGAGCTACCCTACGGAACTAACAAGGAAGCAAATTAATTGGTGACCCTCTTCACTTTGCTGAGATCCTCGCCAAGCTGGGGGAAGTTTGTGCCAGAAACCGCGTTCTTGGATGACAAAATATACTGTAATAATTTAAAGCTTCGTTTAGTTTTTTTAAAAATATGAAAAATGAACATGGAAAGCTGGCATTTCTGGATCACTGTGCATTTCATAAACATCCTAAAGGGAAAAATTAACACAACATAATTGTCAAAATAATGTTAAATAAAAAGATAAATAATAAATACTGGTTAAGATAATGGTTGGCCGGTGACCCAGAGTACCGCTGCTTCCATCCGGATATCAGTGTGTCTGTGCTTCTTCGATGGGCACACCAACAAAGGGGCTGTTTAATTACGGTTTTGCACAAAAGCTGTCCTGAGAAACAGGAAAGAGAGCCAACGAGGCCCACATGTCACTGCTGTGGCATGAAGGCACGCTGAGAATAAACACAGAACTAGCTTCACCCAGCAACTGGCTTCATATCTAGTCTTTAGGCACGAAGGTACCAGCTGAAACAACAGTGCGGTCTTCAGTGGTAACTCTGCCATTGGTGTCAGGTCAATCATTGGTGATCAGTCAGTGGGTTAATAGGCTTTTGGTAATCCCAGCTTCAGCTACAATGTACACTCAGCCCCGGTTCCCACACATTAGTCGCTCGAGACACGGGACGATCCGAACGAGAAAAGGACACGATAAATCCCATGACGGTCAACAGCATCGAGAGTAACTTGGGCTTGCAGAAATCGCAAAACTCTACTTTACTTTCTAGTTTTAAAAAGAGCTTGAACACCGACCGTCAAAATGTCTGAGAAGGTGATTTCTGGGTCACTGGAGGCAAACAATAGCTGTGTGTGAGATATGTGAGAATTTGGGCCATCCGCACTGCCGCTAGGCCCACAGCTTATATGCAGCTTCACTCTCTCCATCCGTGACAGCAGCTCAGTAAGAGGACAGCAGACAGGGAAAACGGCACAACAAAAGTCTCCCTTGGGCGCGGAGCTCATGTCGTACTGGAAGCCCTCGCTCCCTCCCCCCCACAGCACCAAATCACCCACTTGGTCAGCCTCTCCATCACCAGCTCTGCATGAAGCGCTATCCTTGCATGACCTCCCAACAATGCTCTTAACTGTCTTACCATCTTTTATTTCATTATGGATTCTAATATTTTACGTTCTAAATGTCGACTTGCTTTTCAATACCTCGCACAATTAGGCGGCAGTTTCAAAATTTGACCAAGGCCAACTTCTGAGGGATCCATCCATGAGAAACGTCAATGAATCACCAAACTAAAGCAACTTCTTGTGGGGTTATTAAGTCACAAAAATGGCTCCGGGAAAGACCAACTGCGGTTTTCCGAAAAGCGAGGCAGGCAAACTTTGTATTTATTTTCATTGTTGTTTTTTCTATTACGCTGGGAAGCATTCAAAGTTGCAGAAAGAAATCTGCATTGTTAACATCTGTCATATGTGTGATAATAACAAGGACACCATGACAATGTCTGTGCGGAGAAGATGACACTAGAGCACAAAGGGCAACTCACTGCATTTCAGACGGTAAAAAGAAGAATGGCAAAATAAGACAGTCTCAATTGAAACATCTAGGTATCGATCCACTGTAATAGTTATGCAAGTAATCAAAAATGAATGCTGTCTCATGACAGTGACCAGTGTGAATTCTGCATTACACAGAAACCTCTGGTGGGGATCATTAAATATCTTCATTGGACTCGCACCAAAACAGGCTGTAAAGAAAACTCAGGGATCTCCTCACTGCACACAAAGAATTTACTATCAATCCTACTAGTTACAGTATCATAATTCATTAAACTCAGCTTACATGATGTAACATGTACAGTATGTAAAGTTTTTAAAATTCAATCCAATATCACTACTTCATAGTAACAAACATTAGGCCTTTTACTTAAGAAATGTATGATTTATGTTACATTTAAATATATCATTATTAATACCTTATTGAAAGATGCAGTATATTATAAGCATTATCATTTGAAATAATAAATAGCTTCCTTCTTTAAAAAAAAAACACAAAATAAATTGCTCTACCACAAACATGCATCACTGAAAGGAAATTAGATCTGGATACGTCTCATTAAAACACGTCAGACGTACAGCTTCCAAATTTATGAAGAAATGTGGAAGAATTTTTGCTGCTCCGGAGCATTTCCAAGTTTCCCAGATACCATCCAACCTTTCACAGCCCGATGATTCATACCAGTAAACACAGTGATCCTTTTCCTTGGTCATTTAAGCCTCAGACATGGAAGTCAGATATTATACTGCCACAAAGATAAATTTTAGGATATTTTCCAACACGTGCAAAGCATTTCCTTTTTACATGCCACCAAAGTAGCCTTTCCTTGCACCTCTGCTTTTCCAGGTCAAATCATATGAAATCCCTCTTGTTCTACTACCCATGGGACCATTTTTATCTGCTGCAGGCAAATGCCAGCTAACAGTAGAGCTTTTAGCTTTCTCATAATAGCCAATACATAAGCAAAGAGAAGGTGAGCTGGACGCGCATATCACACTGCAGCTCAATTAGAACAAAAGGTCAAGGCCGGTGTGGAACTGCAGGGTGGAGGATGATTAAAACGAACAATCCATTGTTACAAAGTGATTATCTTAACAGCTTGCATATTACTTCCTCTGTGGGATCAACAGTTGATTTTTATTATCACGTCCTTAGACTTCATAATAAGTCTTATAATTTGGCAGGAACAGTTCATTCTCTGCTTAAATTATTCATCGCCGGGAAGGTGGGCTTTTAAATCCAGCATACCTGACTATTTAATTTCCTATAACATCCCCAAAGAATATACTTAGAACAGATTAGTGGTTTAAATTGTCACGGTTGCTGCGTGTTCCCCTATGATGGGGGGATGGGGAAGTTTTGGCAGCTCCTGTAATACTCGGCATATATTTCCCAGATAAGTTTGCCGAGACACGTTTTGCTCAGCTTTTTCAGCTTTGAAGAGCGGAGGATGGCGTCCCTGTTTATAAAAATATTTCCTTTGTGAAGTACCTGCCGCGTATTCGCGTCTGATTAACGCTTTAACACGGCTTATCTTGGATTTTTGTCCCATGGCCAATGCCATTACAGCTTTGCTAGACAGCAGTTCCTTCGTTTTAAGAGCAGCAGCATTTAAATAAGGGAGTCCTTTTGAGTGTATCTATCCATAGGGCAGGTGAGAGACCCACAAAGCATGATTTGGTTAGGTGGACCAAGGAACTGCAACACCAAAACAGTAACCCATGGAAAAATAATCAGCTCTACCGCAGGGTTGCATCGATAAGACTCAAAAGATGTAAACATTCCGTATATTATGCTAGCAAACGATTACAGCTAAAACCATTAGAAATCCATAATATGCTTATAAATGCATTAGTTCCCCAGCTGAAAAAAAAACAAGATTGAATTTAAATGCACTGCTGTCTGGGGAGGAACAAAACAATCGATGGCTGAGATGTGTAGAAAGCTAAAATCACCATGACCGGGACAGTATTATGTCAGCTGCTCAATGCGCTGAGCATACAGGGGGGGTACAACATTTTTATTTATTTAGCGGACCCTTTCATCCAAATTGACGTACATTTTTTTGAGAGAGAGCGAAGCCAAACAGGTCCGACAGCAATTCAGGGTTAAGGGCCTTGCTCAGAGGACCAATGGCGGCAGTAGCCAGCCAACTCTGGGCGTTAAACCGGCGACCTTCTGGTCGCTGGCACAGTGCCCCACAGTAAGTGCACTCTGGCACAGGGTTTGTCAACCAGCGCACCTATGGGCCGCGGACCTACATCAGGGAAACGCGGTTTGGTCTGTCGTGAGCTGTCGACGGGACCTGACCACCAGCTGGAAATCTGATTAAAAATCCCCACTCTGACACAAACCCTTAGCTCTGTACTGATACAGCGTGACTATCACTCTTAAATAAAAAAGGAACACCACTACAAACAATAAGCCAGCTAATCAATGAAGAGATGAAAAGCGATTTAGCAGATGCATGTGCGTTCAGGGCGGCCGCTCCAAGGAAGGACCCCGCTGCTCCACTCTCGTGAGTACCATTCCCATCATTCCCAAAGCGGCTCCCGGTGGATTAAAGGCACTCAAGTGGGGCCACGTGCTCACGGGGTGGTCGTCCACCTGCCGACTAATTAATGTAACCTGTCTGGGAGCTCCTTTTAAATATGTACCGCTTTACAGAGTCCAGTGCGTCTATGGGAACCGCCTGTGCGGAGTACCTGGATGAAGTGCAGATTTGCTACGGCGAGCGGCTTACAAATGGAAATGAGCTTCAGAAGCTCTTTCTGTGACACGTCGGTGCACATTTCAGACGCCCTTTTTCAGAGGAGCACAGCCTATTCCAGTGAGCCACGGGGAGCCGGCAGCTTTAAATGGAAATATTACACATCAGCACCATGGGCAGCTGGAACTATTGATATTTCCATTTATTTTTAAGCTCTTAATATATTTTTGAAATACTGCATTCTTTCATTTCAAGTATTGCGGTACACTCTGTAATTTAAATGGTAAAACTAAATCCAGATTTATACCTGTCTATTTTCACAGTCAGTTACCTCCGACTGGAAGGAACATACTTGCTTTCTTCTATTCCTCCATCAACTAAACTCACTTTAATTCTATTCACATTCTGCTTTCCGGCTGAAAATATCTGCTCAGGACACAAGGTCTGAGCCCACAATAACCCTTCCCATGTCTGCATCTCTTTCATTCCCCTTTTGTGTTCTCACTCATCTGTGCTAACTTTGTAAAATCCATCCACAGATAAAATATGTTCTTTCATCCCATTTCCCCAAAGTCACACGGGTCTGTTCACCGTCTACCTCAAAGTCATACACTAACATCTTTGACAAATGTGAACACAATGAAAAGAGAAAATAGTGAATGATTTCTCCTAACACTGCATAGACAGCTGGAACTGAGACTGTGACCATGGGAAGGGCAGACGTGGGCCCACTCTGGGGCAAGGCATCATGGGGGCAGTGAGGGGCCTAGTTGGTTAGGACTCTGCACCTGTGCTTGGGAGGTTGTCAGTTCAAATCCTGATACTGGCATGGGTGTAAATCATCCTGGAGGGGACAGAGGGGACATGTCCCCCCCCATCTGATTAAAAAAAAAAAAAAATCACACTCTCTTTTTTGAAAAATATAATGTATGTATACCTAAAATAATTGTGTAAGTAGAAAAAAAACAAACGCAGAAAATGCATTTATAAACAGTTGAGTTCCCCCTTCCTCACAGTGGTTTGGCCCACTGCCTGCTTTCCCAGTTCATTACACCTACTCTACACACACGAGTCAGGTGTGTGGCTGCGGCTCAATTAATGTTGAACTCCACTAAGTATGGTATTTTATTCACTTTAAATGAAGTGATTCTCTTTAATGTATTTGATGCAGACTCATTCATCAATTAGTTGCGGCAAAAATGCGGATCACCGATGTAATTTTCCATGAATCTGCTATATTAGCTTGTTCACAATAACAGTCACGTTTAAATGTTATGGTATGTTGATGGATTGATAGTATATAACATAACAAACAATGCAATAAATAGTTTTGAAGAAAAATCTGCTTTGTTATTGAACCTGAGAAAATAACCATAGAGTCTCCATGCTACAGTAATAATGATAAAAGCAATGTTTCCCCACTGGGGGGACGCATCTTTATTTATCTTTATAAGTACAATTTAACTGTATTATTTGTGTCCCCTTCAAAAACTGCTTATGAGAAATTTCATATCAATTCTCCCCCCTCCTACTGTTAAATGAAATTTATGCCCATGGATACTGGCAGACTGGTGCAAGGCCCTTAACCCTTAATTGCTTCTAGGGTGCTGCATGCTGGCTGACCTTGCACTGCAAACCCCCCCATGCACTGCAAACCCCTCAAGCACTGCAAACCCCCCAAGCACCGCAGACCCCCCCAAGCACTGCAAACCCCCAAACTTACTCTGACCAAATTCTTCTTCAAAAAAAAGAATTTCATGAGGATGAATAAACCATCACAAATTTATTCTATCATGGGATCAGAGTGTCTGAGCCCAGCCTCTTAACAAAAAGGACTAACTATGGCTGTCACACAAAGTACAGTACTCAACCTGATCCCCCCCCCTTCAATCAATATAAATGGCTATGAAATTAAAGGGAGTGACAAGCTGCTGCAGTGGTGGATGTGACAAATGTGTCCATTGGTAATGGACAATGTTAGACAAGTAACCAGGTATTGGTGTCCGACAGTGGCTAAACGGAGATTATCACCTCTGTGGGGGTGGTAGGCTTCGGCTAAACACAAAGCAGAGATTTATGAGCTGGCTTTCAGTCCAGCCTTCCAGCTAACACATTCAATGTAGTTACAAAGAAAACCACATGGACACATTTGTATTATTTTTAAACATTTTTTTAAAAAAATGTCAAACAGCTCTGCTATTCAGCAAGGTCAGCAAGTTTTGACACCAGTTGTTTGGTGGATTTTTTCAGGATTTTATGTCAGTGTCAAGTGTATGTGTTTGATGACTACACAGCACCTACGCAATTGTTGGCCGCCCTTGTCACACCCTGCTCGTCCGATCCTCCCGTGTGCCACGCCCCCGCATTAACCTTGTGTGAAATCCTGATGTCAACAGCTGTTTCTTGTTATTCCCATTATGTCCTCTCTAAGTCTCCATTCAAGTATGTTTCCCCAGTCTTGTCACTGAAGTCTACACCTTTTTTGTGTCTTGCCTTGTCGTTGGCTGAATGAACCCCTGGTTCCAGACTCTCCATATCCCCGGTCCTGATTATGCAATCCCTGCTCGCCTGTGGTTACGACACCCCTTCTAAGGATTTGTAAAAACGGTTAGTAAAAATCCACCTTTTGGGAAATTGAAAAAATAAGAAAAAATCTAATCTTTCCTTAAAATTTTTAGTAATTCAATAAATTTATTGAAATAAAAACAAAATTCTTCATCAAGAAATAATAATTATAAAAAAAAAAAACATGTGCTACGATTAATGGCACCCCTGCTTTTAATACTTTGTACACAGGGACGGATTATGGGTTGTGTGGGCCCCTGGGCAAAATGTTGGCGAGGGCCACCCCCCCCAACCAGCACCAATACCACCCCCCCTCCCCCGGCACCACTGTTTCCATCAGAGACACTATAGGTTCAGGGGCCCTTGTAGGCAGAGGATCAAAGAATGTGGGCCCTCTAAAATAGACAAACGAAAATACATTGTTGATAAGCATTGCAAATTATTTTGGGCTAGGGGCCCCATGGGCCCCCTGCACGCCAAGGGCCCCTGGGCAGCGGCCCCGCTGGCCCGGTCTGTAATCCGTCCATGTTTGTACAACCCCCTTTGCTAGTATAACAGCACTGACTCTTCTCCTATCACATTTCATAAGGTTGGAGAGCAGGGCATCGGAGTCCATTCCTCTGTACAGAATCTCTCCAGATCACCCAGGGTCCTAAGCCATCTCTTGTGCACTCTTCTCTTCAGTTCAACCCACAGGTTTCCAATGGGGTTCTGGTCAGGGGACTGAGATGGCCATGGCAGAAGCTTGATTCTGCAGTCAGCTAACCATTTTTGTGTTGATTATATTGACGTGTGCTTAGGATGCCTGTCTAGCTGGAAGATCCAATGACGGCCCAGTTTTTGTTTCCCGGCAGAAGCAGGCAAATTTGATTTAAAACGTCCTGCTATTTCATGAGTCCATAATGCCATGTCCCTTAACATGGTTTCCAGGGCCTTTGGAGGAAAAACAGCCACACAACATCACAGAACCTCCACCATATTTTGCATTTGAGATAAGGTTCATTTCATTATAGCCATCCTTCTTTTCACGCCAAACCCACCTTATGTTCATTGCCAAAAAGCTCTTTTTTTGTGTTTCATCAGACCATTAAATTTGGTTCCAGTCAAAGTTACAGTAGTGTTTCGCAAACTCCAGGCGCTTACGTCAACTGACACAAAACAGCTTTTCTGGCATACCTTCCAAATAATCTGCTAGCATGAAGGGGGCGTCTGATGGTCTTTTCAGAAACGTGGTAACCCCAAGATTTTACTTGGTCTTGTAATTCACCAACAGTCATCCTTGTGGGTTTTTTTGCCTCTCCTATTATCCTCCTCACTGTACGTGGGGAAAAATAAAC
Source organism: Pollimyrus isidori (assembly GCA_019775955.2). Lineage (NCBI taxonomy): Eukaryota > Metazoa > Chordata > Actinopteri > Osteoglossiformes > Mormyridae > Pollimyrus > Pollimyrus isidori. Next base: position 16,087,027 of record JABFDZ020000008.1, read on the forward strand.
TTCAGTTCTCTGTCAGGCAGGTTTGTAACAGCTCCAGTTATAGCCCTAATGGTAGAAATGGGCATTTTAAGGCAGTAGCTATTTTGAATACCCATTACCTGACTTATGAAGGTCAACACACTTCTTCCTCATTTGGTTGGTATGTTCTCTTATCTTTTACATGTTGATGGACGACTAAGGGAATTTGGGATCTGTGTATCCTCATGTTCATATCCCTGATAACCAGGAAGTCAAATTACAGCTTGAAGGTTCCTATTCATTCCACTAAATTCAAAGATGTACAATTTACGGGGAAACATGCTTCAGTTACGGTATATTGTGCACACTACTGTTTCCAGGGGTGCAAATAATGTATTTTTGCTAAACATAATTTCTTGATGTTTTTCTTGGAATAAATTTATGTTAATGCAATGCTGGATTTTTCTCAATTTTTCAGTGTGACCTGAAGCTATTTCACCAAAAGGTGGATTTTTCTAACCCTTTTTCTAAATCTTTACAAGGGGGTGCCAATAATTGTGGATACATTATTATATCTACAGTATACAATAAACATAGTATACAATGACTGAGATATTGCCCAGCGCAGACTGCACAGAGCCCAATCTCGGGTCTTTCTCTTCTGTTTTTCAGTCAAGAAACGCCGACATCCACCCGGGAACACGAGGCCCAGACAAACTTAATCAGCGATGCGCTTGGTGACATTAATCTTAACTTCTTTATGACACTCATCGTCACAGTCAGCATTTATAATTCTAATTTGACCGCTCGGTAGACAGTTTCGTATAGATGGAAAAAAATCATGCCTGTTCTAGAGACTTTTCTGTTCTAGTAACCTTTTCATTCCAAACCCAGGCGATCCTCAATGTGCTGTTCACACGGAACCCCTGGCTGAAAAATTAGGATAAACCACAACTCATTTACTGAACAGTTCATTTTATGCCGATTAGTCCCCTGCCCCTCAAGATTTTTTCCTCCCAAATATTCAGTCACAGTGGTACTTTGGAACACAAACTTAATTCGTTCCAGAAGGATGGTCGAGTTGCGATTTGGTCGATGTCCAAGTTAAATTTTTCTGTGAGAAATCACAGAAATGAATTTAATCCGTTACAGACCCCCAAATGACTGCCTATTTAAACTTATCTACCTACCTAACTAATGATAAAAAGAATTAACAATCAATATAAAACAAATACACGCATGAAAAAGCAGACATACAAAAATGCAATAAACATGAAATAAATGACAATCCCATACTCAGAGAGGAGAGCAGACACACGTGCATCACCAACAAGTGTAGCTATAATTTCCTTTTTAAGTTCTATAGTCACTCTCACTACTTTCTGCTCACTTTCTTAGGGGCCATGATTACCGCATCACTAAATGTACTGTAGAGAAAGCGCACAGAAATTTCACAGTGACTGCAGGAACACCCCTTTCACACATCAAACTCGGTCAAGAGGTACCACGAGACTGAGAGCCATTCATAGGCTTCAGCATCCCAATAGGTCCATTTGACTTTGTGTCAGCCCAGCAGAGACACGAATCCGTCCAAACAGGTTTTAGCAGGCCTTCCAGGATCTCCGTCGAGGTTCAAGTAAAAGAAACTCAACAGACCCGTTGGATGTTCAAGTTGGCTGCGTTAAGGGGCGCTTCAGTTCCAAGGTTCTACTGTATTTGCTATAATTGTTCTTTATCGCTATATGCTGTTAAAGTCTGCAGGTAGGTACACGCGTCACCATGCCACATGGTACAGTACAAAATCATCGCGAGAGCAAGACGACTCGAGACACACTGTGCAGCACAAACTGGAACCGCCTCCGTGACAACACAACTTTGCCCTTTTTGGCTGAAGATTTTAGTCACACGCATGACGTTTGTATCCCAGGAAGTTCCAATGTGTTATCTGCTATTTCTCCCGAAAAGCAGGTAAAGCAGTGACAACTGGTTTTCGGTTCATTTACCTGATAAAATAAAGTTAAAATAAATGACATAAATGTTCTAACAGTACGCGCAAGTTAGTGGTTTATTTATTGTTAGTTACTTTAATGTTGCACTGTTTTATTTGTTTAATCGTCCAGTCTGTGAAGAAGGCATTCAAGTAAGGATTGCATTGTACTTTGTACAAGACAATAAAAACTTGAAATACATGCATTTCATCTTTTTCCTTCTTTTTACACAGAGCCACTATACACAATAGTTTTATTCACTGCTAACAGTTTGCATCAGGAGTTAGCTGTTGTAAAAGAAGTGATATTTGTATAGCTTTATCTACACCCTTCTGGCAGTGCTGCCATTGCAGTCAGGTCTCGCAGACTACAAAAGGTAGAAGTTGTCCGACTTGGCTGCAGTCCATTTATACCCCACCCCTGCAGCCGCAGCCAGATCGCCCTCCATGTTGTGTCAGCTGCAGACAGACCTAAGCCCAGGTCAAACGCACCCATTGCTTCTTAGGGAGGATGGGCAAAATTACAACGTTGTCGGTGATTGGCTGTTGTGCTGCTGTTCAGTAAACCTCTGCTCGATAGGCCATCGAGTAGCCTGTCTAAGTGCACTGTCTAAAACAGAGCAAACTTGGTTGATGAAGTTTTATAGTTTGTGTGTATCATCATGATCGTCCTAATTTTTTATTGATAAAAAAAAAATCAAGATGGTTTTTTAAATCGCCCAGCACTATTGAATCCTAATACATATATTTAGAAAAGTAACACTAAGACTGTTTCAAACAAGTATTCTCAAAGTTTCCAAGCACAAGGCTCGGCAGACCATTATGTGTCAGTGGCTACGCTCGGTGAAACCCTGCATTAGAGAGTTGCTCATTTGGACCACTGCGCATATGACTGCTCCGTTTCCCTGCATAGATATTAAACCACGAGGCAGCATAAACTGACCAGTAGAGATGCACCGGTCCAATATTCAGCTCTGTATTGGCGCTGATCCAGACCTATTTGACAGACCTGATGCTTACATGACCTACATCCAAGACATACTTATTTAGTAAGTCTCTAAAAAGGCACCTCCTATTTTGGGTTAAATATATTTTATCTACAATCAATTGCACAAAACTCTCATTTTAGATCTGTTATTTGCGTCACTGAAGCTGAACGTAAAAGCTGACACTCAGTTTTTGCCACTTAGTGAGTGCCAGTGCAGTGACTTCTGCCTGCTGTGATGTCATGTGCATACACTTTACAGTGTGCAGAGCATAAGAACGTCAGATAAACGGGTGATGGCCAGGAAGTATTTAGTGTTTTTAAACAACAACTAGTAGCACAGCGATTTGCAGTCATTGTGAAAACAAAGTTTTCAGAGGTAGAAGTAGTGTTTACTGGAAAATCCCACAAAACAAAGAGCATGCAATTGTGTGAGACAACGTCAATACTACGTAAAAAAACAATTTGGAAGTCGCTAGCTTGGTCTGTTTTGCACACTTGAGTTGCGATACACGAGGGTCTACTATCACAATGATACTATGATAAATGCAGATAAATGATGTTGCCAGTGGGAGAAAAATTGTGTGGCATTTTAAGCATTCACCACTCGTATCCTCGCTTGGAAAATATTCAAATATATAATAAAGTGAAAAGAGCTCTTGTATTGGAATCTGTATTGATAGGCAGATTCAGATCAGAACTGAAAAAATGTGGATTGGTCCATCCCTATTGATCAGTACACTTAACCTCTGCACAGCCATTTTCAGCGTACCTAGGGGAAGGCTGAGATCACCCTCTGTCTCAGCTCTTCTCGTGTAACACGGAGAGCTTTGGTTATCATATACTTTGGGCAGTGATAGCCTCAAACCACTCCGCTGCCTCTCTGGCTAATAACCAATCTAACATCAGTACTCTAATGCAAGGGTGGCATGATGACTCATTGAATATCACTGCTGCCCACACTTCCACGGTTAGTGACTGGAATCCTGCCCCCGCTCTGCATGTGTGCACCGGGTTGGTACGTTTTCCTCGTGCCATACCAGCCAGGCAATCTGAGCCTCCAAAGCCATAGCCTTGCGCCTGGTGTTGCCCGGGATAGAGTCCATATAACCCAGACCAGAACAAGCAGTTGGAAGACGGATAGATGGGCATTAAGACAACACCAAGTTTATTGTGAGGCGACAGTTTCGGCTGAAACTTTAAACTTAAAAAAGAAGCTGAAAAGCTGTGAAACATCCATCATCGGTGACTACGCAAGTCAAATGACTCTGTGGGGGTGGAGGGGGAAGAAGCAGTCGGAGACTGAGGCAAATTGGGCCGCGTGAATGGCAGCAAGACGCTGGGCATGATGACAAAATCACTGTTCCCTTGGGTTCAAATCACGCCTGGGCACATCGAAGGGCAAGCAGAGGCACTAGGCACCCAGGAGAAAAACACTGACGTACGTCGAGTCACAGACACCATGAAGGGACTGACAACGGTTCCCATTACCATGATTCAGAAGGGCGAGTGACGGTGCAGGACAGACCAGCTTCAAGAGGTCAGAGGCAATGGCATTTTTACCGTCCAGCGAAGACACTAAACAATACGCCTTAAATATGATGATAAAGGAATCTCTAACCATAGGATTGCAGCTACAGAGGGCAGGTCTGTTGACTTTTGCTCTTTTTGCAAACGCCATCAAGGACTTTAAAACAACAGATTCTGACATGAGGACCTTGAAGGTTTTCTGATGGGTCTAATAAACTTGTCCTGCGGAATCGTTTCCTAGCAGTGAAACTACACCCATGACAGGTGGGGAAAAGCTTAGCTCTTTAAAGTTCTGGCCATTCGCTCAGAATATTCGGGTTGCTTTTGAATGGAATGAAATGGAAAATCGATTCAAATAAAATGTCTTCATATGTGCAATCCTTTGGCCCGGTAAAACATTATTTTCGATAGTTAATGTAGAATACTACATTTAAACAATTTAGAGATTAGTCAAGCAAACTGATTAATTTCCACTTTGTATGAAGTATATGTATAGATTTTTTTAATTTGATGACTTTGAAGGAAATTGTCATCAGTATAATCTAATATTAATTTGTCTGTTTAATGGATGGATGTTCAGACATTTCTCATACTATGCAAATGCTATTTGAATGTGAAAATGATACAGGAAATTTCTTTAAGCATCTCATCATCTCATTTGTCGTCTTGTTCCATGACGATTTATATTTCCTAAATCCTTTACAACTACCACCTATCCCCTGTAGCTGTTGGAACCATGGCTACCGTGCAAATGGGACGTAAATCATATCAGATTCTTGCCCAAATTCCTTTACCAACCAACCAGAATGGTGACAAAGCAGGTGTCCATGCTGGAGAACCTCGAGAACTGACCCCTGTGCAATAAATGTGCAATCAAGAAATACTAGAAAGTGAACAGCTCTTGCTCAGTGCTGCATTCTTCAAGATTACTCAACCTGTAACAGTCTGGCTATGCTGCAAGATGGTGGTGCAGAGGGCAGCGCTGTCGTTCAGCAACCAGAGAGTTGCTGGTTCGAGCCCCGCC
>JABFDZ020000008.1:16092610-16114208 GCA_019775955.2 Pollimyrus isidori
GGCATAAATTGTAAAGCACTTTGAGTACTCGGAAGAGTAGAAAAGCGCTATATAAATGCAGTCCATTTACCATTTATATAACAACTACCTGGGAATCAGCGCAAACCTCCCTCGAGACGGAGCCTGGAAGCTGTGCCATGCGGGCTGGACTGCCCCAGTCACCAAATACCAGGCTGTCAACCTAAAACTCTGCTTAAGTTTACACCCTCTAAAGGGACACAGCCGCAGTGACAACTCTGCCCAGAAAACAGCCTTCGTAAAACTGCTCCCACGGATCAGGGAAGCCCAGCCGAGGACAGAGAAGAGGTGTGCAGAGCCCGCATGCTAAAGTGTTTTCATTCCATGAGTTTTTTTGTTTTGAGAAACATTAACAGCCTGTAAACAAGTAAGGATGGGAACAACAGAGGAAAAAAAGTTTTACAATGGGCATTCAAGAGGACCAGAAATCACCAGAAATTGAACTCAAAATTTTTTATCACTGCATAGGCATGGAAAATGCAAAGTACATAATATCATGTGCAGGTTGACTTGGAAGCTATTAATCTTAAGCACAATAGAAGCAATTAGTAAAACTGACATAAAAGCACATGCAAATCAGAGAGAGTGCTTTCTATTTTTCTCCATAATAAACAACTGCATATGTGCATACTGTAGAGTTTTCAGCTGTCTGTGAAATAGGAAGGTATCTACAAACTGCCATTTCCTTCAAAACTCATGACATTGGTTTACACTATGGCTAACAGCACAGATATGGCCTCCAGCGTGGCCTCAGACGCATTCTGCCTATAAGTGATGACCAACAACCAACAGCAGGACCCTGCCAGTGTAGCTAAGGTAGAGCCTGATGCCAAGAGACCGCCTTCGCCTTTGGAAGGCAGTTGTGCAAAGGCACAAGAGGCCAGGGAGAAGTACCAACAACCATCCGCGCATTTTGTGAACATTTCACAGGGGGTTCTGGCTAGTACTGCAAATGGACTGCCCCCCCCCCGCGGGCCAACGCCGGAATTCACTAGAACAACGCCAACCCACTCTACATGTCCACTCGCACACATAAAGTCACCTGCCTCCCAAGTTGGAGGGCAGTTTGAACAGAGAGCTCCCGCGAAGCCACGTCCATCCTGCAGCCTCACCGCACTCACCTCTTCCACAGCCCACAGGGAGTCCACCACGGGCTTGATCTTCTTCTGCTCGTAGAGGGAAAACAGCTTCTGCACGACCGTCTTCACCAGGCCACTCCGGCCTTGCTTGAAGAGAAGATTGAGCAGCGAGAAGCCAGCGATGACTTTGTTCTCCTCGTAAAGTTTGATGGGGTTCACTTTCTCCACCTGCCACCACTGCGGGCGAGACCCACGGCACGGTAACCGATGGCTAATTAATCAATGCACCAGGCAAACAGATAATTATACATCTGCTACATATGTTAATGAAAGCAATGATATATAAAGTGTAATAGCTAAAAAAAACAGAATAAAACACCAAAATGCTTTAATACAGGTTTGACAAGGCAGCTTTTAAGATTTACTATGATTTAACAACAATCAGTGCCATCAGATTCCTTTGGAATGTTACTAAGGCCCATTATGCCCTTAGGGTCTTCGTGACGAGTGTCCGGCAGGCACAGGCCGTCGTTAACTCAAACTCTACTCACAGACTTGGCAAAGCTGAAGAAACTCTTCGTCTCGCCCGTCACCATATTCGACGAGCCTGAAGACGAAAAGCTCTGGTCAGACAAGCTGCCGGCATGTTGGAGCGACATGGTACCGGCCATTAGGGCGAATGAAATGCTGGAAATGCTGTTACTGCAACACGGCATGCGTGGTACTGAATACCCGACACCTCAAGACAGACCATCTGCTGAAATCTAGCACACGATGGCCTGTCTGGTCGTCACAATTAGGAACCTTTTCTAAACTACGTATTGTTTGGTAGGAATAATTGCAAATGAAAGAATCACTTTTTTTTTTTTTACTTTACAGTTTACAACCAATCATTTTTTCCCCCCTCTTAATACTAGGTTTGTGAGTACTTAATGTTAATTACAACCCAACAAAAATTACACTCTACATTCTTAACCAGGGCATTCTGGGCTTTCATCTCCAAGTAAATTATTTTAGAGCACAGAGTGCAACCAGGAGCTCGTTGTTCCAGTTTGCATCTAATAGGCCCTCCTGAATAAGTCACCACCAGGCAACGCACCGTACAGGATGTATGTTCCCAGGGGCTTAAGCAGACCCAAGCCTTTGCCCGTGTTCTCTCCGCACAAGCAGTCCAGCACAATGTCCACCCCATCAGGGGAGATCCTGCAGGATACAGGGCATTCAATTAGTGACCTGTGACCCCTCCACTGCAGGTTGTCTCTCAGCTCCTGACTTATTTCCGGAGACACGGTAAATTAGTATACCTTATTAGAGACCGGCTCCAATCAGCCATTTTCCAATTTAAAATTTGCATTAGGCAAAGAGGACCCTGATTAACAATTTCCACACCGTGCCCTTATTCTTCCCTGACGGACTGCGTAGACCTGACTATCATTCACTCTGTTAGATTTCCTGAAAGACAGCAACTTGCGTTAAAGTGCAGACATCAAAATACTCCTAATAATCATCCAATACTTTTGTCAGTTTACATTCTGTTGGCAACTGTTTTATAAGTATAACAGCACATTTATAGACGTCCCCCAACTACACACAGTGGGCTTGTGACAATATGAGTAACCTAACTGTCAGCAGGTTTGAAAAATACACCACAGATATAGCATCATTCAAAACAAATTACTGCGTCCAAAAATATTTTCCTGAACCCAAAAAAATCCTGCCCAAAACGTTGAGAAGACTAAAGAATAATGTTGCTTTCGGTGCAGTCCGTTTTATGCTTATCATTTCCGTCTCTATTTTCAAGCTTTGATTTTTCACTGAAAGGTCCAGTATTCATTACAGAATATCATCAGGGAAAAAAATTATCAAAAGGCTACCGCTGGATCATTAATATGGGCATATGCTAAGATCAAGCTATTCATAAAAAACAGCTAGGTCAATAATATCTATATGCAAATTAATGAGTCCAACAGTATGTGGATCAGAGCATTGTCCATAAACAGACATGATGGATCGATGCTCTTTGAAATTCCTCTAAATGGCAGCGGCTGGATATAAATAGACTTTAAGATAAAATGCAGTTCAAGCAGAAGCGGAACACATCGTACCAAGTAAGAGCGGTGACCTGACCCCCCGCCCATCATCAGCGGTAGTCAGTGGCAACTGGTGCACAGCCTCCTAACTTTGCACACTAAACACTAGTTAACTCAGCAAGTCACTGAGGTTAAATCTTTTATTTCTGATATTTTCTGCACGCCTAATGCTTAGCTATCAAGCTGTTGTTGCAGGCAACTGTCATTTTGAAGTCGTCTAATAACTGCCTGCACGATTGAAGCCCAATCATTATATTGGGAAATGATTATTATTATACTCCGTGGGAAATAGCAAGCTTTGAATCTGGTGTTACTGAGGGACTATGACCAGCTTGCGAGTTTGATAGCAAAGAACAGCGCTTTGTCTGCAGCGATATCAGTTCAAGCGGCCCCTGCTAAATGCACTCCTGTGTGGCCTGTCACCGCAGTTCCCGCAAAACGGCTCAACGGGTCGCGTGATGCTGTCGCCATGCCCTACTGTTCAAGGTCCAAATTAAGACCATTTTAATTTGTCTCTACATATGATCCCTGCCGGAATGCGAGGCCCTGAAGCCTTATTAATCTCCCTTTGTTCAGAGCAGGCCTGTTTTTATTACAGACCTTCACATACACATTCATTACGCCTCATGTGTTTAAGCACAGACTTGGGTGAAATGAGTCATCTTAAGTCCAAACTCAGAATACTTATTTCCAGATACTCCTTGCACAGAAGGACAATAAATACCCAACCTGGCTGTTAACCTTTTCTGGGATCCAGTTTAATACTGGATTTACTGAAGATTTGATTATATTCCATAGTATCTCCTTAAAGACTGTTTACCACGACCCTTTGATTAATTCTGGTACTAGAATGGCTCTCATATTTGCCCAGGCACAACCCAAACACCACAAAAAGCCTTACAAAAGAATCGTCACCTTAATGGATAAGAAATATCACAGAAAAGCTAAATCTCCTGGCCCTATTTCTCAAAAAAGAAGAGGGGAAGATGAAGCTGCAGCCGAAAGAGACGCTCAGGAATCGGCGACGGAGCAGCGGCGGCGCGACAGCCTCAGCTGGCCGGGAGCAGAAAGCTACAGGTGCTTCCCCAGAATGCATCAGCTCAGCCCGCATCTGCTGTGGCCCCATGTGCCGCGTGCGATTCATCCAGATACCCAACTCCGCGCAGCTCCTCCCCCATAAAGCCAGGCTGCGGGTCTCCATGGAAACCAGCCGCACACAAGGCCAGAAATGGCAATGGCTAATAAGTGTATCGCCTGATCAAATGCCGGACAGCACGTCATTCCCGCACGTGTGTGTGTGTGTGTGTGTGTGTGTGTGTGTGTGTGTCCGTTCCTTCTCTCTGGTCCAGCCTCACACCAATATCATTTCACTGGGAAGCACACAGAAGACCAGAAGAGGTATTTTATCATCAAAAAGAAGAAAAGCAAAGCACACTTCAATAGATAAAGAGACAGATACATACATAAAGAGAAAAAAACCAGCAGTCATGTTATCAATACATCTTCTGACCATTCATCTGGGGAATATCAGGCTTTCACGCAATTTAGAAATGATTAACTACAGACTACATGAGAAACCCTGTATGACACTGGAAGTACATAGTACACCAACACTTTACTAGAAGCTGTCATTTATAATGCATTATAGATACCTTCATAATGCATTAGAATGGTTATAAGAACTAATAAAGCATTACAGCATCTTCCATTCCTTTGTACTGCATTTATAGTGCATTATAGATGAGGACTTCATAGAGCATTAATGCATATTAAGCATGGTTATACTGTGTTATGCCCTCATAAAAACCTATCAGTAATGCTTTACATGAACTGCACCTTCATAATGCTCTTATATTGCACTCATAAAATGTTTAGTGTACCTTCTTAATGTATTCATTAAGTATTCATAAAATATTCATAAACATCCAGTATGTATACCTTAACATTCGGACATCCCTTAACAGCTGTAATATACATTAATAACAAACATCATATAATAACAAAACATTATACTGTAATTGTAATCATGTAATGTTTGTTATTAATGTATATTAAAGCTGTTAAGGGATTTTAGGATGTTAAGGTATATTTGCATGCTGCTTATGAACGTTCAATGAATGCATCATGAAGGCGCAGTTAATGTAAAGTGTCACCCATCTACAGTATCAACCTATTAATCTATAATGCTTTATGAATGCATTACAATGTGTGATGAATGTGTTTAGAAATTCTTATAGACATAGATGCCATTCACAGACAGTGTCACGGAACATGCAAACTCCACACAGAGCAGATGCACAATTTCATCCCCAAACCCTGGAGACGTGAGGCAACATTGCTACACTTCTGAACCATCAATGAATAACTGAAATCACCCACAATCATCTTATCCCAGCATTAATAACTACAGAGATTGTGGTAAAGATTTAGAGCAGTGTTGCCCATTGTTGTTGGTCTGGGGGACCCCAAAGACTGGGTTGGGAAACACTGTCTTAGAACATGCCAGCAAATGGCATGCCATAAGACAAAATTGTCAGCAAAAGTGTTATATAATTAGCCAGAAATATTAAATTTTGAAAGAACAGTGAGTGTTTGAAGTCTACCATAGATTCACTCCATACAGCAAACCACACACAGCTATGCATCTCTCATAGCATTTGGCCAGTGATATATACACGTGTAGACTGACAGCTCTCGATGCATCGCTTACTTTTTAACCTCTTGCACATAATCAGCGTTTCTGTCAAAAAGGTGAGTCACCGAGTCTTTGATGGCTTCGTGTTTGAAAGGGGAGGCGGTTCCAAAAACTGTGACATTTGGTATAGTGGAGCAGAGCTGGGCAACAGCTTGTCCCTAAAACAGAAAGAAAGAATTGGGAGAATGTTCAGAAAGTGGCTGCATTATATTGGACCAAATGCAACCTATCGTAGTGTAGTGTCATTATTAAATTTTGCTACAGTCAAGGACATTGCCCTAAATTAGCACGAAAACAGAGGCACAGACTTCATAACACTCATATGATCACAGTAGGGGTAGCACAACTGCAACAATCAAACCATAACGTCCCCAGATCTACCACTTTGTTTTAATTGTGACTAAATGTGTCTGGTCTACAAAGCGTTCCACTACATTTATCAGATTATCCACAAAAGCCGCATTTGCAGGTGGGGCTATGCCAGCTCTGGGGAAAAAGCCATTGTCCAGCAGAGCCCAGAAAAGCTGAAGGCCCAGGCAGTTGACCTTGGAATATACAACGAAGCGGATATGAGAATCCATGAGCGTTCCATAACCTTCATGTCACCATGGTGCTCTCAGAGCAACAGTCAACGCAGACCATCTCAGACCTTCTAGCTAAGGGAGTCAGTGACAGAAAGCCTGACCTGATGGGTGATCAGATCCATATGACAGAGGGAAATCAGCATATTGCTTTGAGAGGGGTTGTGAGAAATCGAAAGTGGTTTGAGGAGAAGCTGACTCCAGATCAGCATCAATGTCAGGAAAAATGGGTTACAGAGGTCAAGAATGAAGAAGCAGATGGAGAGAATCAACCCTGAGCCACCCCACTGAGGTACACAACAGCCTAACCCTACCGCTGCCCCCTCTTTCTCACGATCAATTATCAAGATGAATAGGTCTCATTGGTGTTCTTCAGCTTTACCCAGGTGCTGCAGAAGACTAACAGATTTGGCCTTGCATGCAGAGATGCATCCTTCGCAATGATTCTGCTTCAGGTCATTTTACTAGAAAGCTCCACAAAAGTGTTGTGTAACACATTGTGTGCAGGAGGTCCATCTATTCATTCTCCAGCCACTTCTCCTGATCAGGGCCACGGGGAAGCCTGTGAGCTGAATCAGGGAGCACAGGGCACAAGGCCGCGGTCCACCCTGAACAGATGCCATCACATGGCGAATACACAGGCAACTCAGAGATGCCAGTTAGTCTAACAGAGCGCTTCCGGACCTTGGGAGGAAACCAGTGACACTGGGAGAACATGCAAGCACCACACACGGAAAGCGGAGGAAGGATTCTAAACCCAAACCCGGGAGATGTGAGGCGACAGTGGTACAGGCTGAGTCACCGTGCCATATGGATGGAAAATACGTGTGTGAAATTAAAATTTCCAGCAAGCCACTCATCCATTCATCACCCATAATTGGTGATCCAGCCTTTGGATGTGGTGAGCCTAGAGTGTACCCCGAGCAGAATAAGGCCAAGGGTAGGAGAGGATGCTTTCTCCATCCTAGGGAATATCCAACAACATAAACTATATGAATTATATTAATACTGTAACATTTCTCTTTTTTTATATATATAAAAAAAGCACGACTTACCACGCCCCCCCCAGCCGAGTGCACCAAGACGGACATCCCTTCGTGGAGATTGGCCACCTCGAACAGCATCATGTACGCAGCCACAAAGTTCATGGGGAAGGCAGCCGCCTCAGGAAAAGTCATGTCGTCGGGAATTTTATAGACAAACTCTAACGGCGTGCACACCACTTCCGCCCAGGCGTTGTAGTTCACAAAGGCCATCACGCGGTCCCCTATCTGCAAGAGAGGATGAGATCACTGCAAAGAAAAGGGGACGCACGGCCACTCGTAGCCGTCGGACAGGTGTCACATTCTGGCTACACTCCATTAGTTTGACAATAAAATGTTGTGCAGAGCTACAGCAGAATCACAAAGATGAAGATTATAATAAAACCCACTGTTTCCCAATAAAGTTAGACGGAAAATGTTCTGCGTGCTCCAAGTACTGCAAGGCTATGAGAATAATGTCAGTATTTCAGATTTGCAGAGAATGCCAGAAATGGCCCAACGTTGTTGCTTACGATGCACAACTCAAGGTTGCTTGGCTTGTTTCTGCATATACTGTCGGTCCATCTTCAGGATTATTGTGCAATAAATGATGCCACAGGAAGGTCAACAGGGCCTGCATTTCCTCACCTGACATATACAACTACATTAAAGCTGTAGTCAGGTTTAACTACAATTTGTTTCAGCACCTGCAAAATTACTAATAGGCAATTTCGACGTTATATGAAATAGTGCATAATACTGTAAAAAAACTACCCATTATAGGACACTTGACATGATAAAATGCTTAATTTTGTCATTTCTTTGCAGATGTTGTGAGCAAAAAACATCACAAACCTTCAGGGAATGAATTAAAATCAGGTATTACTGGTCAAATCAGACAATTCTCTCACACGAACAAAGACGTCACATTTTAAAAGTATACATGTGGCATGTGTGCATTGTATGTTTATATAAAAGGAAATAATATCTATACCACAATGTCTCATGAGTGCTACTAGGTGACCCTAGTGATCCAAATGTGAAGTTTAGTCAGCCTGGCAAGGAGCGTGAGCTACTGCGTTATATCTGGAACGAAGGGATGGAAGACCAGATGGACATTGGGGCCATTACCACATTACTGGCAACAAACAGCAAATGTAAATGCTTAATCAGGTGATGTTAGGAGGCAGCAGTGAGAAGCACAAAAAATTAGTACAAAAAACAACTTGGATCATAAACACCTAACACAAACACGGTTATTCTGAGTAATGGGGGAACATTATACAGTGTGACAAGTGATACCTCACAACATTGCCGATTAATGGACAAACACACACGTGACAACAGCCCATGTAACTCCACATCCCAGAGTGCTTAGCTCCAATGTATAGTATTGATATGTAGTACTTTTCTTGGGTATGATGGCATTCTGCTTTGTGTACAAAGTAGAATGTTACTCTCCTGAGAAATAATCCATATCCCATCATGCATCATTCTGCCACATGTCACAGGCAATCCAATTCACTGGGTGATTTAAGGTCCACACAGACGCTTCCCGTCCCTCTCAATCTGCAAAAGGTTATAGGTTGTGATCTTTATTAAAGCAGCGCTGATGTAAAGGAGATCATCATGTGCTGCTTCAGCGTGTGACATGTCGGAAGAAGAGCTCCAAGATGGTTTTTGGCTTCCTGCCTCAGCTATTCATTTTCAGCTATTCAATCAGGAATTTGGTTTTAAAAGTGTAACTTTCAGTGTCCTGCAATGTACTATAAAGTTAATACAAACTTTCCCCGTTGGAAAGATTAAACTAGTCAATGTAGCTGATTGGGGAGCTGAAGCAAAATCACATGCTTTTTAGGCTGAATACGCTGCCATTGACTCAGTTGGTTGGCCTTGCTTTAGTAGTTATACTGGAATGTGCAGTCTTTCAACTGAAATCCTAATGAGCTTTACTGTCATAAATCAATACCCATATGGAAAAAATGGTGCAACAGAGTTGATATGTTTCCAGAATTAACGGCAAGAGAAAATATGCTTTTTAAATAAAACGAAAACCTTTTCAGAATACAAATCACTCAAGATTTCTGTCATGCTTCTTTTGTAAGCAATATTAATTTGGCTTCCCCACGTGTTACTCTGTCACAGATATTTCATTGCAGTTCACACAGCCAAAAAAGAAATGTATAATCTCATAAAAGCAATAAACAGCTCAATTTCAAAAGAAAACCAACATGCCGTTGTGATACTAAGTTACATTTATTTTGTGATATGCCTGCAATTTTGATTTCAACATTTTGCTTTTGTGGTTTCAACCAGATATACTCAGAGTATTGGCGCCCCTCTTTTAATTACAGTTAATTTGTCATTCAAAAGGCCACGATTAACTCAATAAGAGACACATTACTACAGGTTCATAAAAGGAATAGGGTTGCTATTGGAAGAAATTACGCACTTTTAAGTGTATGTAACATCTGTCCAATTTAAGCATCGGCTTATTTTTAAGCAATGTCATAATCACCAGGTGTCTACAAAAAACTAAGGTAGTATACTCATAGATGAGATTCTAAAGAAAACTTTCCATTAGATAAGGAAAATTTTGAATCGCAGATTCCCTGGGAATGTGGGACCAAATTCCACAAAGGAAACCAATTGAAAGATGAACAGATTCCAACTACACAGGCGCTGGGCCGGATCCAAACCCGCAACCACCAAGTTTGTCCGTCTGAATTATTTCCTGGACAAGACAGTGAGCAGCGTAAGTCTTGTTTCCCGGAAGCGTGCAGTGTGCCGCAGGAGACGCGTTTTCCAGACGCACTGACCTCGAAGCCTTTGGTGTTCCCTCCCACTGCTTCCACAATTCCAGAACATTCAAATCCAGGGATGAGAGGAGTTTTAGGGGGGTTGTCAATGTTTCCTTGTCTCACCATTAAGTCTAGGAAGTTTAAACCACTGAAAAAAAGTGAAATTATTATTTCAGCCATAGCAAAGAAGCTCTTAACAAGAGCTATTAAAAGCACACATATGTCAAGGGCACTGCATGCATGCACAGCACCCATTCATTTCAATCAACTCTTATTCATTGCCTGATTCGTTGCACCATAACTGACTGTTATGGTATTAAAACCATAACAGCATAAACCAGCTAAGAGGGGAAAATTTTCACAAACAGCCCTGACAAAAGGGTATGTAGAATATCCAAAATATACTGTGCTTCAAACTGACAATGTGAGATTAAATATGCATAAGAGATCTCACTCTCTATAATAAATTCGTTTTACTGGACCCTTGAATCACCTTACACATTGAGCTGTAATTTCACAACGGATACACAAAACAATTAACAAGCAAAGGATCCTACTTAGCACAGTGTGAGAGATAACAATTCTCAACGAAGTATTATTATAAACGAAGGGAAAACAAGATACCAAAGGGATATAGTAGTATTATTATATGCAAACAGGGTCCACCCACACTAAAATATTTGAGAGATGCTTGGTGGCTCGGTTCTTGTCGCAGCCAGTTAGATCACAGACGCAATCTATGTTCACACTAAGGATCAGTACATGGTATAAACTGTATCATTCAAACCAGTCCATCAGAGCTTCAAAATTATGATTTTAATTAGAGTGCGGCTCAAAAACTCCCACCATCCTCGTCAAAAAAACGATCAGAATCTGACACGCTTTTCAACAAGTGCGATGCTACAGGTTACCGCATTTATCATTAGATATAACCGTGCTTATGCACCCTTTCGGTAAGGCGAAGCTCACTACTTAAAAATGGATCACCCATAAATTCCTATACAGATCAAGTTTCATTGCGAATCTGGATCCACGGCACCCTCGAAAAAAAAATCATTTAGTTTTTATATTAAAAGAAAATCGCGGTGAGTAAAATATTGCTTTTAATTCACTACAGATATACATATAGAGGATATACAAGCCTCCTATTATGTAGAGCGTTAGAGGACCTGTGGCATGGTATATCAATCAGAGCAACGTCGTCTGTCAGACATAACTCATACCCAATTCTATCTCGAACATTTACAATGAAATAAATTAATACTGTATTACTGTGACCAGTTCAACCAAAACCAGAGTAGTTTCTTCTCGGATTCACATTTCATTCTCCTCCTGAATGTAAATGAAACAATTTCATGATTGCAAGACTGAGTGTTAAACCACAGCCGGTAAAAAAAAAACATATATACAGAAAGAGACAGGGGCGGTTTGAAGTCGAAACGATGCCGGGCACAAGCTGTGTCTCTGATACTATGTCATTCCTCAGAGGAGCCGGGTCAGCCCAGAACCACCGACCAAAAAGCGGTGCAAAGCCGCACTCAGCCGGAGCGCATATGGCCAAGCAACTAGCAACTTCAGCAAATGCCACAAAGGCATACATTTACCATGCTTTGACGCGAATCTTGACTTCTCCTTCTTGGGGCTCAGGCATGGCTTTCTTGGTCACCCGGAGTTTGTTGAGCCCCCCGAAGCCAGTCAGCACAACGGCGCGCATCTCCTTCGCGTCTCCACCCGGCATGACACTTTCTGGCTCTTTCCCGCCGTTCTTCTCTATCATGTGCTCCGTCTCCTCTGAAACCTCCGCTCCTTCCTTTGCCATATCTATAGGCTTCATGGGGCAGCGGAGTGATGCTGAGCGGCTGGCGGCGCTTCTTCTCTCCTCCCCGCGTCAGTTGGTCTGGACTCGCGGCAGGTTACTACCCTAAGTAGCGCAGCGGCGGGGGATGGCCGATCAGACTGCTCACACTTACCGTAAAACTTACCATAAGTGTGCAGATATATTTAAATACTGATACAAATCCCGTGACACCCCCACATAATCATAACGATATATACCGATAAAAAATACTTAATATTAAGCATTATAAAGCATCACGATGCGTAAAAAAAATCCGTGGGCGCTGCCAAGTACGATAAACCCTTTTACAGTTTTCATTACCCGTTATAAATTGCCCCAGATTTTTTTTTTTTGCGTATGTGTGTTTCCTTCAATGATAAGCTCTGTATAGTGAAATATAAATAAATTAAAGAAAAAACGGAGCTAATATCAAAGACACGAAACACAGGAAAACGAAACGCCGATGTGAACAGGGCCCCACCTGAATTAGTGGAACTCAATAAAGAGAAATAATAACGTAGTATTATCCACGTTTGACTGAGATAGAAAGACTTCAAACGCCTACTGTTGCTAGTGTATTCTAACTGACACCTGCAGAAGTTGTGTTTTTTAAGTCGAAAATTACAAGCAACTGGATTTTTAAAGATAACTTCTCATTGGAGACAAACTAATATAATATATTCCCATTTCTCGATTGTTCTAAACGATACACAAGTAAATAATTTTGGATTAGCATGTAAAAGCTTATTAAATGCGTTGGGCAAGTTTTTAAACGTAATTGCAGCTGATTGCAAGTATAGTTATGAAATATCAAGTAAATATTATAAAGTGTGAACATAGCTTATCTGTCTTCAATTGCTAAATATTACCAAGTATTAGTAGCGTATCTGTAATAAATGGCTATCAAAGTTGAATGTATGGCGTAAGAGGTTCTTTTGGTAGTATGAGTAACTGAAAAAAAATCACATGGCCTTCATTATAACAGTTTGCTTGCTTGTGTACGCGCTGTATTTATTGTTTTGTATGTATTTGCCACTACGTTATGCACGAAGTATTTTAAAAATAATTTTGCTATGCACTAATGACAACAATAAAGCAACTTTGCAAAATATAGAAATAATGCAGTTAAACTCACAGCTTCGCCTTAGTAGTTTCAACGTACTGTATGCTGATAGCTATAATTCGAGTATTCGCCAACTAGGAAAGTTTCCATGGTTACTGGGACAGGTAAATAAACAGAGGGTCAAGCGCATCGCCGATGTTGGCCCACAGCCTCAGAATATAGGTGCAAAACAAATGTTTATGCTTTAATGGGTTTCAGCGATCCATGTTAAAACGGAGCTTTGCTGAAAGAAGAGGTTAAATCCATCTGAATTATAAAAAGAGGTGGCCCGATGAAGTACCCTTCAGTTAATCTACAGTAGTTCAAAGCTTAATGGAGACGCCAGAAAACAGGCAACATACAACCAACAAATGTACACTGTGGTAGACATGCCGATTGATGAAAATAAGATCCTCTTAAACATAATATCTATTGCTCTAATAAAGTGTGATGATCAAATAACCAGATGAGGTGGTCTAAATAAGCAGGCTTTTATGACCAAGCCTAGGCCTACTTCAATACTATTATGAATTAGACTTGTTTAGATGTGGTATTCAATTGCACAGTTAAAATCACATAAACCAAATAGTTTACTATTAAAGCCCTGCTGTAAAATTTTAATAAAATTGTATATTTCACTTTCAAGAGAATAAAGAAGAATTCATCATTTTAATTATTGCATGATTTGTGGTTTATAAGAATTTTTCCCCATAAGTCTTGGTAATGATTAAACAATTAGAATATATTCCAATAAACAGACAGACAGAAAGATAGAGAGAAAGAAAATTGATAACCGCCATTACAAACGTAAGAAATGTACAGCAGTACATTTAAACCGTGTGCCGAATTAAATTAATTTGTCAATTGAGCATGACTGAATGAGAGATCACCACTAGTGTGTAAGACAATGGATCACTATCACCAGAGAGAAGTAACACTGGCTTAAGCGCTCTGGTAATGCCAATCCTGACCAAAATGACACTTAGTCAGCCAGAAATTTGTAGGAAATCAGAAGAATTTCGTAGTTTTAGCAAGTAATTTATAACGGTTTTATATCCACTCATGTTTTTAAGCCTATTACTTAAAATAATTTAAGCAAGACGATTAATTGTGGTATCTATATGATTTTTCTTTTCTCTCTTATCAGCAAAGCATTATGAAAGCAATGGGTCTGGCTGCATAAAATGCCATTAACAATTAATACCATAAATCAGGGCTCTTCAACTCAGGCCCTCGATTCCAAATCCAGGCCTTGTTTTCAGTTCTCCCAGGTAGTTAGTTTAATAATTACTGATTCTGATTGGTCAGAGGCTTCACACCTGGCTCACAGGTGAAGAAAGGCTGGAAAGTCAGCAGGGCTCGGCCCTTGAGTAGAATAGCCCTGCCATAAATGTTAAGGAAGTTTCTACAACCATTTCTATAATACTACAGTACTTGTAAACTTCCTCCATCTGCTGGTGAAAATATGGCATAAACTTCCGAAGTTAGAAAATCGGCTCATGTTATTATCGTTCGTATAATATAATTATGCTTAGGTAATAATTATATCATTTGCTATGGAAAGTGCATTGGAATTATTTTATGCTACTTTATCAATTCATGTATTAAAGTGACATGTGGGCCGTACCAAGAAGCAGGGCATGAGGCAGGGGAAACAGAACCGTCACATCCAAACCACCTAAACATCAATCTTAAGATTAATGGGCAACTCATTCCATGAAATAAGTAACATTTGTCAAAAAAAAAACTGTAATATGGTAAGAGCTTTAACTATACGTGCCACTCCTCGAACCGGCTAGGCCATCAGTGCAAAGCTCACCCCAGACTGAAGCGATTTGGAAAGGTCTGTGTTTACATGAGTGTGGAGCTCGGCGGAGTTACCATGGATACAGTGAACAATCAGAGCCGCTGCACCCAACAGGATGACTCTGCACAGACTACATTGACAGTTATCTTTTGGAAGAGGCACCCCCATAAGTATGTACAGAGTGCAAAACAACCTGCAATGGGGAATGACTGATCTTTATTAGCTTTTCTAGCCCTTAGTAAAATATCAGCTGTTTGAAAAAGTTAACTGAACAGTTTTATTTGGATGCATGCGCCCAAAAAAGCAAATGAAAATAATAAAATGTAATACAACTCCATTGTTCATCTGTAGTTACGGCTAATGAACATACTTTTCTAAAATCAATTCAGTTTTCCGTTTATTTCCAGGCTGGGGTTTCTACAATACGGCCGTAATTGCTTTCATTGATAAATTTGTATCTTGTATATATGAAGAATATTTCACGTAACTCTTTCAAAACCAGAAAATAAAAAATGGGTGCATTGGCATTTAATCCATAAAATATTATTTATAAAATGAGTTAACTTCGATGTAAAATATCAACTTACCAAAACCTGAGAAGCAACAAATACTAAAAAGAAGCCACAATGGACTTTCCTGGACATTTATAAAAGACCACATGTGAAAATATCCAACAAAATAAAAGATGCTAAGACACATATTGGGGTTAGAAAGTCTCAGCAGTCAGTCACTATCTAATTTAATCTCATACCGTTAACCTCTAACTGCTTATGAAAGATCTGACAGGGCTGCCAGCAACTTTATAACATACATTTTCAAGTTTAAAAAGACTGCATTTAGCAAAAAAATTGAGTGAATTACACTTCTGTGTTGATGGCTTTAATCACATTACCAATTATCTATACATCTCAAACACTCCTCAGTTTTTTTTTTTATGTATGCAGATACAACTGGATACAGCTCGTACAAGGTACCGGGTTGCACAAACTGTACAGCGCACATCGAGTGTGGAGTGTGTGAGACGAAATGCACTTAAAAAAAAATTAAGTACCAAGTTCAAAAGTAAAAGTGAAATCCAGGTAGGTCTGTGCATGCCAGTGTGTTATTTAAATAGTGTCTACCCATCAACCTACTCTCTCCTTCTTGCATTAATCGCAGGTGATACAACCAGCAAGACAACTTTACTTTGTGCGTATCAAATATTAAGGTCACTCTTCACAGAGTAAACTTTACACAATAAAAATCTCACCAGCTGCATTTGTGCGCAACGTTTACAATAGTAATGTGCTACTAACAGTAGACAAACACATTACCTTCACAATACTTATTATATCCCTGTCATTTTTTTTCTTCACTACATACATTGCTATAAATCCAGATGCCACTACTGAAGAATACAAACCTTTGCATATTAGCTTTATGTGCGTTCTGTCTGCAAAATGCAGTTTGTTATGCTACATCAACTTCCATCTGAGGTTTTCTGAGAATGGTCATGTGGGTAATTAGATAATGACCTCAGACTTCTTCTTCTAATTCTTGGGAACATCTGTAAATATTCGTAGGCCATGCATGCTTTTGATCTCATCTTTAAGCGCCTGTTAAGGGAAAATAAACTTCAGTACTGTGCAGAATGAAAAGCAGCAAAGCTTTGCATACACAGTTCTATCTGAGGATGTAGAATTTAAGACTGATGGTATCATTTAATTTATTTGGTGACACTCGGTTATAAGTTATATGAAAAAACGCTTCAAAAATATACAGCATATATCACAGGTGTCCTCAAATAAAAGGGAAACCTTTCATCTATCTACTCATCCATGGACTTTTTCTTAACTTGCATTGCAAAGCAGGATCGTAAGCGGTAAGCAGGGACCAGCCTGGACCGGATGTCAGTCAAAGGTATTATTAAATCACCTGGTTCACTAGCCGATGTTGCTGAACTGTTCTTTTGCCCTTGAATTCCTCCGATTCAATGTGTATTTCATACATGGCACCGCATCCACCTAGAAACCACAAAAAAGCTCCGATTTAAATGTTGCCCTGTTTGCAATATTGTACAGTGACGCAATAATACACATAAACGTTGCTGTCTTCTGCAAGTCTTACTGCATTATCGCTTCCGACGTCACTCGGAAAATTAGAAGGTCGATTATATTCACCTGAAATGTCATGCACCTTCAGTGAGGCTGCCTGCGGAAATTTCTCTTTAAGTACTTTTGCAATTCTGATTTCTCCCTCCGTCTGAGACGATAGAGCCCTATGCGTTTGACCGGCGACTAAGGCAACCTGTGACAGACACTGACGCAATAAAGCGTTAAGACAAGAAACGAAATTGCACAGTCTGTTTAAAATGTCGTGTGAGTAATAAACCGTACGTTATATGAATCTAAAGTTTAGAGGACAGTTAGTTACAGAACTAGTAAACTAAAGTTAATGACAAATCTCCTCTATCGCTTATTGGTTAAACAAAAAAAGTGTTACGCTACATTGCCTACACACGTACCTGTTTTCTGCGAAGAAATCTATTAAGTGCAATCATGGTGATCTTTAGTATATATTTTAAGGCTTAAATGTCAAACAGACGTAGGAGTGGACTACAGTCTGTCCTCCTCCATTGACATGCCCTAGAAAAAAAATCATTCCTGTCGCACATACATGACGTTTCCATCCGGAACATGGGGCGGTCTTTAAACTGGGTAGCTGAGTTACATCTTTTTCGGTCGCCCCCTATTGTCTCACTTTGGAATTACATCCCCTAAACGCTAAAATAATTATTTCTGTATACTTTAAGTATCCAAGCATGTAGTATAGATCAATGGGTGTTTTTGTGCCATGGACTCCATTCAGGGTGAAGGTTATGGATCCCTTCTCAGAATAATGTTATTTAAATGTCTATGATTTATATTGGTTAGAGGTATATTGATGATAAATATTCATGAACTATAAGTTATGAACCTTGGTATGAATATTAGCATACACATAACATTTTTTTGTATTATCGAAAAGTCTCTCAATTTTAGCGTGGCATTGTACTTTTACTTATGTAGTAATGACTGCATCTCCAAAATGTTTTTAGGATGATATTATAGAAAGAGAGAATTTTCTTCATCCCTGTGGGTCAATTGAATAATTTTCACACACCCCATTTTGCTGCAGAAAAATAGCTACAGAATATGGAGCTATGATTAGGTTTGTGCATTATGTAATTTTCATGCCGCGACACATGACAAATTATTCCTCCAGTATAGATAGATAAAAAAAGGATAATTTTGCTGTCAAGATTTCAAACTACCATGGTAAACCAAAGATACTGGGGTATACCATAATACCACCCAAGCCTAGCCTCGATCTCTGGAACACGAGCAGAGATAACCTGCCTATTTATCAGAAATTTCAGAAATATAGGTAATCCTCTCATTTTCTGAAGGTTGTTGAATGAATTCATTTTAAATACTCCCCATCCCCCATTACTAGACTACTAGACACTAATGTGTCAATATTTCACACTGTTGTAATAAACTTTCAAAACACAGAAACAATTTCCAGGTTTGTTATTGCTGAAATAAATTATTCCATTATGATCTTGCCCTTAACAAAACTAAACATACAAATAAATATTTGTACATTACTTTTTTCTTTACATTCCTTGTGCAAATGAAAACTATGTTGATCACCTGTCCTTTGTATTAACAATACGAACTAATAACAATGGATGATAGTTTATGTCGGCCAAAAACATCAATTGTTTTTACACAACTAAAAACAAATTTAATTTGTAGCTCACTACACTAATACCCTGGTATCTCAGGGTCTTATTCGGGCCTATTACTTAAGGAAGCCTCACTCCCCCTTGCAACATTCATTTTGTCTAGTCATATTCCAGCCGTCGAGGTGCATGAAACAACTCCAGGTTCACGTTCTTGTTCAAGTTACTCACAAATAAAAATCCAGAACATCAAATATTTGCAAAACTATTTTTTTTCCCCTCAAAATGAGGCCCCCCCCCCGTGACGAAATCGGTCGAGAGTTAAATAGAAAAAACATAAAAAGGCCAAACAATAAAATAAGAAATAAGCAGCTTCACAGTGGTCTGCGTGTCAGTTGATCGTGGGGCCGTGGGGGTCCTGCCCCGCTCACTTCTTATACTTTTCTCTTCCATTCTCGTTCAGGATGCAGATGTGCTGAGAAGAAAGAAAAGAAAAAAAAATCAAGAGACTTCCCTGTATTTACCTTAGTTGTGCTTTTGGATCTGGGCATCGCGGACACACAAAAAGCTCCCCACAAATATCTTATCTACTTACACTGAGGTCTCTGAAATACTCATTGTAATCGAGGGCATATCCGACTAGAAATTTATCCGGAACTTCAAACCCAATGTCTGAAGGCAGAGGTAGACCAAAGGCATTAGTACAATGGAATATACGTTATACTTATTGCGAGCAATGTGCCAAGCAATTCAGGTGATCCTGAAATAGTACGTAACAAATTTTAACATTGCTAGAAATTAAACATGAGACTCACAGTCCACAGAACTAATAAGAAGCTTATAGTACCACTGACACAAGTAAAGAGCTTATCAGATTTCAACCAGAATAGCGTAACATGCATGGAAAAAAAAACAACTGCATTTATCATTGACATTTCATTATGTTGCCATAGCTGCGAGCGTATTTAAGTGTTTAGGCTTCTTACGGTAAAGTCCTACTAAAGTGTGTCACATTTTGCCAAAGACAAAAAATAAATAGGACTCACAATCCGGTCTGTATCCAGAGCTTGTTTGTGTCCTTTTGACCAAGAGGCTGCAATGAGACAATGTCATCCAGTTTGATAATCCACTCATCATGCAATAATTGTGACTGAAGTGTAACCTATATAACAGGACTATTCGAATCGCAGTCCTCAAGGACCGAGCACTGCTGGTTTTCCAGCCTGCCTTTACCTGTCAGTCAGGTGTGAAGCCTCTGGCCAATCAGAGCCAGGAATTGTTAAGCTAACTACTCGGGCGACTTGAAAACAAGGCCTGGATTTGGAATGGAGGGCCAGATTTGAGTAGGGGGGCTACAAAAGTTTGCAGAGGATTACGATGGCCACTGTGCGCTTTACATAATTGAGGAAATCACCTCTTTTGGAAGTCACCTACAGGCACTCAGTTTTAAGTGATGCCTGCTTGGATGTGCAGCAGACTAGAGGGAGCCCATGTTATTTTACCTTCCTGCACAAGAACCTTTGTACTATAAAAACTGGAGTAAATTAAGAACCGTACCTGACTACTTTGACAATCTTTGGATTGTGCTTATTTAATAGAGAAAGCAATGTCTCCATTGTTCTTCCGGTCTCAACAATATCCTGAAACACAGAAAGGTATTACACAAAAAAAAAAAGATTGTCAAGATCGCTTTCCGCAACAGGTAGGTTAAAATATGCCTCAAAATGTGCACATAAATCACAAAATTCTTACCTCAACAATCAGAACATTCTGTGGAGAAAAGTGCAAGACTGAATAGGGTAAAAAATAAAAGAATAATATTCAAAATTTTTTCTTATGAGTAAAATTCCATACTCACTTTTCCCGTTAGGGCAGACAACTCATCCCCACCCATAACTTTAACATCAACCGAAGACTGGTCATCCTGGAAGATAAATAAGTAACAATGACTCTTTCAAGATGCCTCCAACTCTCTGCAGTAGC
This sequence comes from Pollimyrus isidori, assembly GCA_019775955.2. Classification (NCBI taxonomy): domain Eukaryota; kingdom Metazoa; phylum Chordata; class Actinopteri; order Osteoglossiformes; family Mormyridae; genus Pollimyrus; species Pollimyrus isidori. The sequence goes on from JABFDZ020000008.1 coordinate 16,113,332, forward strand.
AAAAGCAGAATAAACACAAGCAATGAATCGAATATAGTGCACATCTGATTCCCCCTGCCCCCCTCCCATTCCAGTATGTCAAAGTAGAATTAGCACAATATATTAAATTAAGAAATAGGGCCATGCACAACACCAGTTTTAAAATTAATTGATACAAGATGTGAATTCATGTCTTACTGGAAAACTGGATTTGGAGATTTATGCAATTCGACGCAATATTTAATTAACTATGGTTCCAGCCTTCCACCACATTAACTTACATTTTTATGGAGTAATAGACACCAAAGGCATGCCAACACAAAATTTACACACTTAAGAATTATATCCACCCTGAAGGGTGATTACTACAGTGATTAAATGCCCAGAAAGAATATTAGAGGGGTTTTTTTTAAGTGAGAAGAAACAAAGATGAATCACTCACACAGTAGCTTTTTAGTCTAATGAAATCCACAGTCAAAGGAACAGATTTATCGATGTTTTGATTAAGTGCCTTCATGTAATCTAGCAGGTCTGCAAAGAATGTATAACCACCTTTCAGGACACACAAGGCAACTATATGGCACCCTCCCATGTCCTGTACTATATTTCGGGCCAATCGTTCTGTCCTGCAGAGGGAGAAATGGACGTGCTTAGACAGAACAGCAAGGATATATGGTCAGCTTTAAATGTGTAATGCAATGCTTCCCAATCTGGTGCTGGGGAACCCCCAGAAAGTCAACATTTTCGCTCCCTCCCAGCTACCGGTAGAGGAGCAAATACATGGACTGTCTCAGGGTCCCTAAAGGACGGGGTTGGGAAGCAATAGTGTGAAGAGTACTTCCCTTACAGTACTCTCTATGGCAGGTATTCAAGGAAAATAGTGTGAAGAGTACTTCCC
>JABFDZ020000008.1:16114308-16132156 GCA_019775955.2 Pollimyrus isidori
GGTATTCAAGGAAAATAGTGTGAAGAGTACTTCCCTTACAGTACTCTCTATGGCAGGTATTCAAGGAAAATAGTGTGCAATATACCATCGATGTACAGTGTTTTATAATCGCCCAATTGGAGGAACTCCAAGGGTACATGAGACTTTGCTGTATTTAGCGTACCTATCCATAATGAGCCCATGAGGAATAATCACCCGATCCAAGTCTTCTTCATAGTGTTTGGGTACACAAAACAGATTCAAGTCGTGGCCTTTCTCATCATCGGGAATCTTGGAAGGAGGAAGGAGATTAAACAGATCACAAGCGAAATGGAATGGCTTCACCACAAGTAAGCTTATGCAGAGAAGCAGTCTAACGTGCAAAATGTATGCCACCAGATAATCTCAGGTAATGTTACAAAAAATTCTGACATAAGCCTCTTAGAATTATTTAAGTTAACCCCTCAGTCATGGAGATGTAAGACAATAGTGTGCTGGACTAACACATATAGGCCGGGGTCTCACTGTGGGACACAGCGGTGGCCGGTATATCTCTTTGGCCTTATGCATTAATATGAAAATTACTCCTTTCACAGAAAGAGGTGCCCATGTCTGCTTAGGCATAGTAGCAAAATGAATTGGGTCAGCGCCGATAAAGGGATACGGCTTCTTTTCTGAGCTAGAATAAAAATTACTCATCATTTTAATCACATGCTAAGCTACTATTACGAAGGGCAAAAGCCGTCTTAATGAAAATGTGAACATACACCATATCTTGTTGCTCAACAGTCCGCGACGTAAAGAACAGAAATCTAGTTAGGCCTACCTTACGAAAATGAGCAGTTTCTACATTTATCTCCCTCCCCCGACATATGAACTGACGCATATGAATGTGATGGTTTTATGATGAAAGATCTACCTCAATTCTCAGCAACTAGATCATTTCCGGGTATTCAAACCAGTGGGGAAAAGCTACAACACATATTTTTCTTAACAATTATTGGAAGGCATGGTATCTATCACCATTTTAAGAAATTTTACAATAATACTTTTATAATCATAATAATTTTCTGACTTCTGGCGTCATAGCAAAGTCATACGTTCGTGAGGAGAACGAAGAAGTTTTGCATAGTAAATGCGCCACGGCTTCAGCGTCTGACTGCCGTCCATTATTGACATTCGCCCTGAATGCGAAGGCGACAATAAATAAATGCTGTCGCCTTAGCAACAGTGAGGAAGCTGCAGTGCGCCTCGTGCGACAGACAGCACGCAATAAACACGACACGCGCCTGGACCGCTGCAGGAGACACCCACGTACGCACTGAACATACATAAGGCGCCGCCCTTCGTAGCCTAAAAATCTCATTAAAACGCTATCGATCCCTGAAGCATCCAAACTAATAAAGTTAAAACAATGTCTCACCGCTAACAATCTGAATTCAGACCAGGTACGCCGTATCCCGATTGTTTTTTAGCACAGTTCAACCTTTATTTTTGAGCTAGAAAAACATGCATCTTAATATTACATCCCGAATCCGACGTTTAGATTGTAACCACTCACCTGCAAAAACGATGCCATTATTTCCTGTTCGCACTTATGTTTTCCCCAAGACTATAATATCAGATATACCATCCCCACCTCCCAAAAATGCTTTACTCCTGCGCGCTTCCCTACAGTCTGTACTTATTGCGACAAAGTATATGTAACGTTCCCTGCTGGTTAAACCCTTACGTCACAATCCATTTTAACTAATAATCTGATTTACACCGCTGCAATTTGAGCTTCGGCTCACTTTCTGCGTAAGGAACGACAAGTTACTGACAAGAGCTTGAGCATTAGAACGTTCTAGAAATCTGTGGAGTACTTATGATTAAGGACATTTTAATTATATATATCAAAATGTTGACTAAGGACCTCTTGTAGTGCTTAGTGCTTTATGTTTTTATTTTTTAACCCTCTTACTGTAAAATGTAATTCAGTGATTCTATAATTACATTTCATTTAAAAAGAACATTTTAATCTTGCAGTATATTCAGTCTAATAGCCATTGCAATACTTTGATGTCATTTTTGTTTCCACAACAGATTATGGATGATGAGTAGGATTGAGTGGCGGCTCCTGGCAATTTTTTAGGGCTTCGATGATTGACTTCACTCCGAGCCAATGAAAAATGGGGTCTAATTAATTTAACCTCCTCAACCGCCAGGCTGAATTTTATTTGCATCAATGATTCTTCCGGAGAATTGCAGGTTGGGTAGATTGTTATAAATGGGGACCGAAAGTACGTATTAGTAATGGTAAATCCATAATATACAAACCGCAATTAAACATTAAATGAACTTAATGTTTATTTATATTGATACTTAAACATACAAAAAGATACTGTACATAGCACATTTATCACGAGGCACATTCAACAGTACAATGATGAAAGCAAAAAAATCAGGGCAACTGCATTGCATGTTATTTTTGGAAATATGGTTAATTAAACGGCTTATGAAGATAGGTGGGTGGCGCACTGGCTAGCACTGTTGCTTCACACTTCCAAGGTTAGCAGTTCTGCTGTGTGTGTCGAAGGACTCAGTGTTCTCTCCATTTCATGTAGGTTTCTTCCTGCAATCTAATGGCATGCAGTTAGGCTAAATTGTCCATAGATTATGATTGTATGTACCCTGTGATGGATAGACATGATGTCAATGAGCCTAGGCCGCATGCTGTGTGAGATAATTCATCTGAGAATCCACGCACGAAAACAAGTTTTCAGTTTTGGTCGTTTTCATTTATGTTATTTGTCCTGCACTCGCTCCATCTGTAGAAGACACTGCTTCGGGCATCTTGATGACCAAACCGACGGGAACACTCCCACTATGGTGTCATGACCTTAGCTGCCTAGCTGAGGTATGAAGAGCCCGTGCATATCAATGTGCATTTCCACATCCAGTGAGGCCCGTGCGATCTCTGTAAAAGTTCTGGCATCCAGCACAAGCAGGAAGGAAGACATCTTTGGACCGACCTTGATGACTACAATCAAAACAACTCCTGCAACGAGAATGCCAATGCAATGACATGTGAATATTAATTAATATAGAAGGGAATGAAATAGTTCAGCACTTCCATGCGTTATTTTAAAATGAAACTAGTAAACACACTCAGGCAGTATTTTATTTTAAGTAGTAAATAAAAGCTGAGTAAGACATTTCAGCAGTATTTGCCACCAAAAATATTTTTAGAGTTAAGGTGTTTCAGTAGATTTCAGTTTCAGCGGATCTTAGGTCTCGTTCTAATTTGTTGTTACGTCTGCATAGACCCACCATCATCCTCCTCCTCTGCATTTGGTCTAGCAATGAAGACTGCTTCACCAGGGTAGCAGTTCTCCTCAGTCCACTCCAAAGCCTTCCGGTCTTCAACATCAAACTTCACAACCTATTCACAGAACCCAAAATGTCCTGCATTTTACCGACCGGCTTTTCTTAATTATGTAAATACCGATGTAAATAAAGTAAAGCAGCTCTCAGGACAAGGCCTGGTATAAATTGTAGCAATACCTTTGTACTTATTGCTGACATGTCAGGACAGGTCAAGTACACATATCTGTGCCTTTTTCCATTGTAGTCGTAGTTAATTCTGGGAAGTTCCACGCCTGTTGTGGTTGACAATGCACAAATACAGAATAAATACAGTATTCGCGTGCAGGATGTACAGAAAAGCACCTGTTCTTTATCAAAAGCAAAGCTGCTGACTACGCTTCACACTGACCGCAGAAACCGGAAAACAGATGAATGTCTCACACACGATCTTTTCTAGTGTATTAGAAATTTAGAAACATTATTACCTTCACAAAGTATTTCTGGATGGCAGAACAATCTATCCTCTTTCTCTTTTATGACATTGGCTGTAGTAAATGTGAGCTTTACCAAATCATCTCCGAATTTGGCCTCCTAAAAGAATAGCATCATTATTGTCCATCTCTTACAATGTCGCCTTCTTTGGATTGACGATGAAGTATGATATGTTTTTGTTGACTAAGCGGTACCTTGTCGTTCAGCAGAGGAAGGGCGAATCGCTTGTACTGCGGTTTCGCGAAGACATTTCCTGACATCCCAGGTTTCTCCGCCTCCAGTTTCAGGTTCTTCAGGTAAAACATTTCATACAGACTGTTGTCGGCGTATGTGATGGCGTCGAACACCACGTGACCATCCTCTTCAAATGCGTTGACATGGTGGTACATGACCAAAGCATCCGTGAAGAACCTTGCCACCTCCGTACCGGTCTGTCTGTGTATCAGGTGAATGAAGGTCTGAATGTGATGTAAGACAGATGGAGATAGGTGACTCCGTTTGAGATGAGGTTAAAAACAAAGTGCATAACATTTCAAAAGTTATGATTTGCACCCTCAGAATACAGGTGACTGTAAATTCTTACATATTCCTCGGGGCAAAACTTGAGGCAGCTAGCCCAATTGACGTGCCTCATATATGCTGTGGCCATTTTAAGGATGTCCAGCTTTAAGGGCTGTTCAACAAAGATAAAGTAGTTGTCTGTCATGCCAAAGCTGTGGTAGTAGCTGGGGTTCATGAGGGAACGGCAAGGCACTGTACACAGCACCTCCAGGTTCTTCAAGGCCGGTGTAGCTTTGGCACCGTCTGAGAAGAGCGATTCATATGAGGAGGACAATTGGTGCTTCTCAATACTATGAACACAAACATTGTACTTGTGATCTTGACAAGACCGGTCTTGCTAACTTGGCTCCCAAGAATCAACTTGGGGCACAATGAATCATGGGATTGGTCCTGATTGACAAGGATGCAAGTGATGTATCCTTGTGTTTCAAGTGATTCTTTTGCATTGAATGAATGGTGCCAAGTAGGCCTACACATATTAAGAGACCCCCAGTGTCTCCTTGCCAGCTCACAAATATACTCCCATAACTCCAATATTACAACTGACACCATTAAATTAATATGAATCGCACACCATCTAGTGCAAATACAATTCCCCATGTTCTGTGTGCATGCTTTTTAAAATTGCAGAATACGACCTACTGGTCTGAGCAGACATGCTTAAAAAATGTAGGTTTTCACATTTTATTTTTAAGTGCTTACCCTTGAGACGAGGAAGAAAAGCAGTGACAGAGATTAAAGGCTTAGCTTTATGGGGGTCTTACCCTCTGCAGGAGGGGGGACTCTGAATAGTATGTACTTTGTTTTGCCCTTTTCTGCTATTGATGTCCCCATATTGTAGGTGTTTCCTTCTTTGTCATAATGTGGGTGTGATGTCACAAGGTTTACAGCGAGATATTTTTGGTAGTCCACCTGAAACACGCAGGAAAGTGCCCAGGACACGTAAGCTTCGTTGGACCCATTAGGTTAAAATCCGGTGAAGACTGTTACACTGTAATTACCTTGTCCTGTGTGTCCAAGATGTTAGGGTCTATTTTGCGTATATAGTTGGTCTCTGAGGTAGCATAATAATCCATTCCGTATTTTATTATATTATTTCCACAGTTGTCAGTGAAGTCTGGGATGGTGTGGGACAGATAGCTGATCATTCTAGAAATAATGTTTTTTGAACATAAAGGAAATTCAGTACGCATACAGCGGGACCCCAGTGTCTGCAGCCTCAGTAGCCATGGTTTCAGAGAAATATAAAAAAATTACGAGAAAAATAATTCAGAAGTTTCAAACTGTGCACCGAGCGAGAACAGGTTGTACACTGACTTCACTGTACTAAGTACTGACAACAATCGAAGATAAATTTTAGTTACTAAAATTTTCATTGTAAAATGTGTAATAGTATGTTTTCATGGTTCCCTCGTCCATTGAAGGATATAAAAACATCATTTTCATTGCTCCGCCATCTCTTGATACATGATTTTAAAAAAATTAATAATAATGTATTTTATTATTACTGTCTTTAATGTTGCTAATGTCTTTCTCCATGTAAATTGTCAATCGAGTTTTACCCTATGTACTGTATGCACATGAAAATCAAGTTATATGTCAGATGCACAGACGGTTCGCTATTGTCTGCTTGTTCTGCTGTCCACGGTGGGTCTCGCAATGTATCACCCACTGAAACAGGGGACCTAACAGGCTTCAATTATGCATGATATCCGTGTTAGAGCTGCTCACACTAAATATATTTTTCATGTGACGCAACATAATTCACAGTCACAGTGCTCGCGGACAAGGCCAAACGGAACACTTACTTGGACAGGATATTTTTGCTTGGATGGGGGTAGGCCATTGTTCCCATTTCTGACACTACAATTCTATTGGCTTCCATGTTTGCTGCGTAGGTATCTCCTTGGAGATATTTACTTCTGTAGAATACATCCCCTGCAACACCAAGAAATGTCTACAAGGAGCCACTGAAACTAAGATAAAGGATATATTGCATCGATAATCTGGGTCCAGGGGAAAAGGGACATTAATGTAAGCTGGGTTCTCTCCACTTTAACTTACTCGAACCTGTTGTGCCATCTGAGAGCTTTTCCTTACCGTCTTTGAATGTAAAGCTGTGCATTAGCGCCATCCCATCAAACCAGTGGTTGTAACTGGTATCTCCCACTGTGAACATGCCTGGGCCAATGCGAAGGAGCGTACCCTGCAACCAGCCAGGGGGGCAGCCTGTCTCAAATCAAATAAATTGATCACATATCATACAAAAAGGGTGCGATGCACAGTTTTAGGAATGGATGGTGTGAGTGTTTTGGGAGCTGCGAGGAATGATAATGGAAGTTATAAGGGTATAAAAACAGTTTGTGGAGTCTAAAAAAGGGAGGGAATTCCAGAAAGATCTTCAGGGTGCTAAAAAAATCACCCCAACAATCATTCCATCCTGTTCATCTATTCAGTGAGAGAGCCAGGTGCTTTCACAGGCTTTCCGTATAAATTTGGCAGTAATCATACTGTACATGCCCAAACAGAGACATTTTGTAAGAAAACAAAAATCCAGGCCCGTTCCTACTGTTCACAAACAATGTGCTGACCTTATGTTACTGATACCATATTCCCAAAATACGCAGACTCTTTTTCCTGCATTCGACCACATCATCACAAAAAACATTCAAGCCTGAAGAATCCATCCATCCATCCATCCATTATCTATACTGCTTTATCCATCTGGGTTGCAGGGTAGATGGAGCCAAGCCCAGCATCTTCAAGCGAGAGGCCAGGAGCTTGAAAAATATCCATAATAATTTAGAAAAGAACATTTTAACTTCTGGGATTTTGGTCATTATTTATTTTATAGTTCTAGGAATTATAACTTCAGAAATATAAGGCTTTTTAGTCTACATTCTGATTTTCAGAAACAGGACATCAGCTTAACATTTCATCTAAAAGTGAGCATACAGTCACCAGTATGTTCAAATTTAATTTTGACCAGTGCAGGGGCAGAAGCTTCTGCCCTTGGGCCCAGAATGACCGGGGGTGGTGCTGGGTGGGTGTCCTATGCAACCTATTAGTGATGACTAAATGAAGCTTCGTAAAACATTTGCTGTATTTTTTTTATCCCACTAAACAGCACTCTTGGTTTGCTTTGATCCCCGTTTTGAATAGAGAGCACCATCTAGTGGACTCAGAAAATACAGCAAGTGGCTCATTAAGCTTAATTTGCCCATCACTGTGGTAAATGTGTCATGAATACACATTATAGATGCAATTGACACGATCACAGCGTCATGTTTTACGGTTACCGCTATCAAGATACGTTTTTTTGCTAAAGTCTCTGTTAAGCTCTTTCTGTTTGCTGCATATGACTGATGTGAAAGTGTAAGCTTGAGGTTCGGTGCTTTTGCTCATAGCGATACCTTCCAAATATTAATCAAGTTTAACCAACGGCGTGGCAGGCGTTGTATTAGCTGTCCTCTTAGGTATAATCAGAACATCCTACCCTTATTGTGGCATAGACGTACACTCAACATAGCATTAGCATGCAACAAAGTTAAAATTATTGATGAACATTACCGCAAAACAAGGATTACTGCTAATCAAGACCCATCATACTAAACATAATTACATTTGTCCAGTAAAATTTGCCAGGGGGAGTCCCCTCTCCCCAGTTTATTTCTGTCTAAGGGTTAGGGTTAGCACTGGGCCGTAACTGGTCAGCCCTGCTTTAAAAGGGAGACCGCCCGCAGTATGAAAATAAAAGTTAGGCCGAAAGAAATATTTCAAAAAAGCTGGTATTGTTCAGGACCCTGCCATTGTTCGGAAGTGAACAATGAGTTCTGGATAAACTTTGAGAAATTGAAAATGTTTCTAAAAAGTCATACTTCATTCATTATATGTGATATTATACTCATAATGGCAATGTTTACTTAGTTTTTTTTGTAAAAGAAGCAAAATTCTAATCATACCTTCGACTGACGCCTTAATCGGATCGGGAATTTCTTCTTTATTCTTGCTGTGATCGTATGGCATTGTTAGTTTGTTTCTTCTTTCTGTTGGATGTTTATGGTTCGCAGAATACTCTCACTGCTCTCTCTGACAAATCTAATTCAGCCGCCGGTCCGTGCAAATAAATCGCTGACGTACACATATTTAAGGGTAGTCACCATGCAAAGTGTGCATATCCAACGATAGCGTATCTTATCTTCCTTGCTATGTTGCTTGTAGTCTATCCGCTATATATCAAGCGTAACAAATAAAAAACAGACATGTTTTACCCTGCAAATTATATTATATTTAATGGCCCTTTAAAGTATATATTAAGTGTTTTTATTTATACAATTACATTTTTTTAAAAATACAAGAAATTCAAAATAAAATAATTCTTTTAAATATGTCATTAATCATTAATAAAACGTGACCCACATAGAACTTCCTGGTGGTAAAGCAACTTATCACATAGCCTATAACCAGAATGAGTTTCAACATCACGTACTGCATGTATTTCTTAACAGAAACGGAAGATAAGCTCTTCATTTTAACAGTATAGAACCTGACTTGATATTCAAATAATTGTTCAAACACCGAATGATGATTTGACAGTGTGATTGATTTCACGTATTGTTAAATGTTATGTTTGACATTTGCTTTTGCTGTTCTAAATCAAATGGCTGTTCCATAATCAGCAAATTTGACATTCATGGGGATCTTCTGCTCCTTTAAGTGAGTCCCAGGTAACAATACTCAATAATGTGTGTATCATTACGTAAGAACTCTGGTCAGAGAGAATTGCTGGGCTTGAGGCTGCAAGAATGGTGTTTTCTGTCACCAGAAATGAAAATTTCTGCTGACTGCTGTTGGACATTGAATACAAACAAAAAGCAAGAACAAAACTTCTAATTATGTTGAACTTCATAGCAAATGAGAATCATAAACATGATATATTTGTGCAAACCCACCAGGTACCTGTCACAATCAGCAAAAACTTTTCCGGAAGCAAAACTTTTCCAAACAAAATGTTGTGCGGTGTAATTGATCCCTCTACACCCAGCCCCCATAGAACATGTACATGCACAGAGATTAGATCTTCGAAACCTGGCTTCCCAACACCCTGGAACCTCATCAGGACTTAGAGCTGTCACTGAGATAGCTAGGAAAATAGACTATTTAGTTAAAGTGCAGGACTCTTCTCAGAGAGCTGTGTACGCCACAGACAGGGGAACAAGAATGCTTCTTATTAGTCTTCCTGTTAGTGTAGCACAAGCTAAAACCCTGGGTTCCTTTAAATAAGCACTAGATAAGATTTTAGGAATGCTGAGCTATTAGTTAAAATTCCCCCTGAACAAGCTCAATGGCTAGAATGACCTCTCGTTTGTAAATGTTCTTATCTCCTGTAACACATCATTGAAAGACTTCTAGTAAAACAGGACAGATGATGGACATCATCTGTTGTAGTGTCTTTATACGCAGCAACTGAAATACCACAATCACACAAGGTTGTTAGTTTATATATATATTTTTATTGTAACATGATTCAAATTCCAGTGTCAGTGTAATATGATCCACTACATCCACAAATCCATCTATTGATCCACCGATTGCTCAGATTCCTGGTCAGGGTTATGAGGGGATATTTCAACCACATGTTAAAATAATACAATTTTGCTGTAATAATAATGAAATCGGAGTTTAATCAAATAGAGGAATCAATGTTTCTTCACAAAAGATGCTATCCTATGCTGTTACTGTATATAAGGCTGTAGCTCTGGTTTCATCAGTGGCAGGGACCAGATCAGCCCTGAACACCCCCACCTCCCTAAACACACACAGCAGTCCCCTAATGCTAGTAGGGACGTGTCTCTTCTGTCCAAACCCAGATCTACGCCATTGGTGTTAAGCACCTTGTAAAATGACACCGGTCTGGTAAAATCGCAGCTGTTTTTTCATAGATAACATTTAACAACCCATTGATTCAGCAATGTTCTGCAGGAACAGATATACACCTGTGGAAATCAGACCCTTGGAGAATATCCTGATCTACCCAACCATAAGCAGCAATGCATATCATCTGAAGTCCATGAAAGTGCCATATACATAATTAGATTATTGATAGGGTATCAGATCAGATTTTCTTTGCTGTATTGCACGGGTAAAACTTAAGATGTAAATTCCTTTATCAGTTGTGTTGATTGGCTTTATTGTCCTGATCTAATTTTTTTAATTACACTAGATAACAAAAACACTATGATTAACCAGTCTTTATTACAGATAAAGTTTCCAAGTTGAATAGAGTATGATACAATGTTTATATCTACTGAACTTTGGAGTGCTGTTTTTTATGACACGATGCAATTTCCCACTCAGAATATGCATCAATAATTCCCTTCACCCAGAAATATAGGCATTGTTTGAAACTAGAAACAATAAAAATGTCAGACTGAGTGATATAATGGTAAACATTGCAAATATTCACATTGGAATTACATTTGCAGGACCAAGACCTAAGAGTTAACCTGCCATATTTAAAAGGTCCATTTGAATAAATTATTGAAATAGTTCCAGAATATCACATTCTAACAAAAGGCAGAACAAATAGTGGCCTAAGCCACTGGGCCTCTGATCAGAAGGTCGCCGCTTCAAGCTCGGCCTCAGCACGTCTGCGAGTTCTTGAGAAAGGCCCCCAACTCCCTGGGTGCCATGGCAGGTGGCTGCCCCTCGCTGTCCCTTAAGAGGTCAAGTTGGGGGAAGGGTAAAGAGAATAATCCCCACAGGGATCAATAAAGTATCTATTACTACTATTGATAAATTGAAACCCCCATACATAATGATAAATACCGAACATACTGATAAGTAAATACCATCATTAAATGTGTCGTTGGCACATTCCAAAATGTCATTAAATCATAAGTAGATGGCAGTAGCGTTTAACCAAACACAGACGAATACTACTTAGGGTGAAGAATCAGAGCCTGTTAGCAGGAGTCCGGCTGTGGAATAAAGATGCCGTGTATATCCATGTGCACGCTGTGTTGGATCGTTGCTCGGCCAAACTCTTTCATGGTTTTTGCATCCAGGACCAGCAGAAAAGGAGACTTTTTTGGATTCTGGGAGATGACAGAGGACAGGACGACCCCTGGAACAAATAATTCGCACAAAGATAAATTAGTACTGAGTAGGAACAACAGTATATTGTAAATGTTGGGTTTTCCTATAAATTACTACTCTACTTGCCTGTTGCTTCTCCTTGGGAAATATCTAACACCACTGAATGAAGCGGTTTAAGCGGTTAAAAAAAAAAGTTTAAGCACTGCAGAATTCTCACCATCGTCTTCATCCACAGCATCCGGTGAGGGTACAAAGATGGGTTCAGACGGAAAACATTCGTCCTCAGTCCACTCGGCACATCGTCTCGTGACAATGTCTACCTTGCCGATCTATAGCGAGACAGACACTATAGTGCTGGAACTTCTGTTCATTTGACTGCCGGGTATATTAACTATGAGTAAAGTTATCAGATAAGAACCCATCAGAAATACAAATGAACCACCTTACCTTATTTGGATGTGGCGACCACTCGACCCTCGAACCATAAAAGTAACGATATGTTCTACCATTCATTTTGTAGTTAATCCTTGGCAGTTCCAACCCTACACAGACATGGGAATAATCAAGCCAAGTTCTTTATTAATAATGTCACAATCAAGAATACCATTGTATCATTGATTCGGAGCTGAAATCCAAGGAAGTTCGTACACCTGGCAACCTCCCTCAATTCTGTTCTTTTGTAAAAACTGCAATTCTAGTCTGGCCTTAGGTCACACATCATATGCCATTACAGTTATCATTCAGATTAATTACAATATATCTTAATATACAGTGGAACCCCCATATAGGCTGATTTCGTAACCGTAATCTCAGCTATTCGCGATTCACTGTGGCCCAAAAATATGAAATGGAACATTCCAAAAACAAGCGGTTCATAAGTTTAAAACTGCACGTCAATCTGAGTAGCCGTCCCACCCTTTAGCACTTAATATGTGACTCTACTCACACTGTTCCACTTTCCTGCTAGTCAGCGAGACTATCTCGGTGTACATGTTGGTTGCCACGGTTTCACAGTACTCTTCGTTAAAAACATTAACTTTCGTTAATAATGGCGCCATGGCAAAAGGTGATGGTAGCAGTTCCTCAAAGCCAGCATCCATGAGAATGACCATATTCACATAACCTATTACAGTTTGTTATTATAATTGTTTTACTTTATTATCAGTTGTTGTTGTGGATGTGTTTATTTTGTGTAATTTTTAATGGAACGTTGTCATGCATGGTAGGACTGTCACTTTTTTTCCAAAAATCAACTTGGAACTAATATAAAATGTGATGCAATTTTGTTTGAATACCTGTGACCTCCACCCCCCCCCAAAAATGAGAAACGCAACACATACTCATTCTTTTCAGTATTTTATTAACAGCATTGCATGTGTACAATGTCACATTAGTACAGAGCTCTGAAGAGGTCAGGGTGGGAAAATATATATTTTTTAACAGTTTTGCATTTGAATAAAAAGTGACAGCCCTAATGTATGTGCATGAAAAACTAGTTTTATATGGTGCTCACCCCATGGTAGGTGTAGGAAAGTCTCCCCCGCGGATATGGGGGCACCACTGTACCTTCAAATAAAGCTTCGGGTTTGCAGTACACTGAGCCGTCCTCTTGCTGTGCAGCTGTGGCCTTGGTGCCAGCAAGCTTCACAAGGTTGGTTCCAGCTGTTACACCCTAAGATTAGTAAAACACTCCTGGTCAACTTTGACATTACTGCCCACGTCAAAACTTCATTTTGCAATGAAGACCTAACAGTCTAATTATGGATTACCTATATGCAAAATGGCATATGGTTTTTTTTTAACACTATGAATCCTTCTGGCCTTCAAAACACTGAAATCAGAAGCCAAATTATGCATCAGACATTCCATTTACCTTGTTGGGTTTGAGGGGCAAGATGAATCTCTGGCATACTGGCGGAGAGGACATCTTATTAGTCTCAATGAATTGGTCGGTCTCTTTCATTAAGTTGCTCAAGTAGAACATGTCATATAGTTTGCTGTCTTTGTAGGCGATTATATCGAAGACTACGTGGTCTTCATCTTCAAAGGCATTGATATGGTGAAACGTCACCAGTGCGTCTGCGTAGAACTTTGTGGAAACGGCCTTGCCGGTCTTCTTGTCGAGCAGATGGATCAATGTCTAATAAAATGACCAAAAACATGGTTAACGGCTATTTTAATGTAAGTGCATAGAAATTATTTTGTTAAATAAAGCCTTGCAGCTTTTCTAAATGCTTACGATGTCATCTTTGTCATACTTGAGGCAACTTCCCCAGCTGAACCCTCTGAAATAGGCTGTAGCTAGTTTAACGATGTCCAGTTTAAACGGCTGCTCAATAAAGACGATGTAGTTCTCAGTCAACCCAAAGCTGTGGAAGTAGCTTGGGTAATATCTGGAGCGACAAGGCACTGAGCATACTTGTTGCATACTCTTAAGAACCGAGTTCTTGTTTGATTTACCTGCAGGAAAGGTGGTTGTAGGTATATATATATTGATATTGATAACTATATATTCTTATACTTTTCTACTTAAGGTATCTTGAATTGCATTTTCACAATAAAAGCACAATATGACCTGTTACCTGAAGCCTTGGCTGGCACCTTGAAAATGACATAATTAGGTTGGCTAAGTTTAATGATGGATGTCCCCATATTGAAGGCGTTTCCCTCTTCATCATAGTGAGGATGGGCTGTAACCAGGTTCAGAGTAATATGATTCCTGTAGTTGTCCTGAAATTCAAGATACTACTAAGGTAAAGGAAGACCCCTGAAAGGACGACATCACAAGAAAAGAATACAACTTTATTTGGATTTCTTACCCGCCCTGTTGTGTTGAGGGTTTCTGGGTCAATTTTATTAATGTAGTTCACTTCTGATGAGGTGTAATAATCCTCCCCATACTTTATTATGTTTATTAAATTATTATCTGTGAAGTCAGGGATTATATTGGATAGATGGCTGAATAATCTAAAATTAAAACATCATAAAATTATTCATGGCTAATGTTGCACTAAGGAATTGTAACTAATTATAAACATGTGGTTTGCTTTATTAATGTAATTTCTGTGCTTAGTTAATTATGTAGTCCAAAACCACTAATCATTTTATTTACTATATGGAACTATACTTTTCAGAAGAAGTTCACGTTAGGTATTTTGAGAACAACAGCATGACCATCTTGCGAACATAATCTAGGAATATTCAAGTTGCATTCAAGTCCAGGTCCCAACTTGTATATTCAATTCAAATAACTTTATTTGTCCCCGAATGGCAATTAAAGGCACACAGGGCAGTTGAACAAGGACAAGACACAATGGCATAAAGTGCAACAGTATATGACACAAAATACTCATGGAACCACTGTGGTTATCGCCAATATGTGCATCAAATATGTTTGTTTACCTTGAAAAAATGTTCTTACAAGGATCTGGATATGTCATAGTTCCAAATTCAGAAACTACAATCCTGTTGGCGGTCATATTCTTCCTGTAGGTTTCACTGTTAAGGAATTTACTCTGGTAATAAACTTCACCTGACAGACAGAACAAGTGCAATTCCACCAAATTAATTACCAGCCATTCATTTCCTGCATTTTTGGTCTGTTGACCCTTTGTCTGAGCTCACCGCTTTTGAAGGTAAAGCTGTGAATCAAAGCCATCCCATCAAACCAGTGGTTGTAACTGGTGTCTCCCACGTTGAACATTCCTGGTCCAATACGCAACAGTGTGCCCTGCAACCAGTCAGGGAGGCAGCCTGCAGAGCACATAAACACAAAAGGCAAACCATAATATTTAATCAAAAAACAAATAATTTAACTTTTTCAGTAAAAGAAATCATGTGTGATTTAATTACAATTAATAATCACAAGTGTTGCTTCGGTAAAGCGCTTATATTATAAGATATTATAATTTATTACATTAAGTGTGGCTGCCGACCAAAATTTAGTGAAGCATAAAGGTGATGATAAAATTTATGGGGGGTGGAATAACTGGAAAAAAAGGTGAAATAACTGAAAACATGTTTTATATTCTAGTTTCTTCAAAATAGCCACCCTTTGCTCTGATTACACACTCAACAACAACAACTGCTAAACACCTCTAGGAACTCCTTCAAGACTGTTGGAAAACCATTTCAGGTGACTACTTCTTGAAGGTCATCGAGAGAATGCCAAGAGTGTGCAAAGCAGTAATCAGAGCTAAGCGTGGCTAATTTGATGAAACTAGAATATAAAACGCTTTCAGTTATTTCACCTTTTTTTGTTAAGTACATAACTCCACATGTGTTCATTTATAGTTTTGATTCCTTCAGCGAGAATCTACCAATGGTCATGAAAATAAAGAAAACACATTGAATGAGAAGGTGTGTCGAAACTTTTGGCCTGTACTGTATTGACAGGGGTGTAGTAACGGGGGGACGTATTTAATTTGGCTTCCTCCGTAACCCCCCACCACCCCCGTTACCGACCTTTAAATTTAAATTATGTTGTGCCCCCGCAATATCAAACTCTCTCTGACGCCCTTGTATATCGAGTACTGACTAGTACGACGCCAATCTCAAGGTTTGCTGCGGAGCCCCCGAAGTCCCATAGACCGATTTTATTAAATCGTGTGGGCACGAAATCACTCTATGGCACTTTGGGGGCTCCGTACCGTAGCTTGCAGCAATACTCGAAATACTTTTTCTGCGCTGAAAGCAAATCGGTAGTTCCATCGCTGCTACAAAACGCCTTACCACCATGCAAACAATATAATATATACCTGAAATAGTCGCTTTTACGGGCTCGGCAGTTTCTGTTCCGTTCTTCCCGTAAATCTCTTGCATCTCCTTTCTTGCCTAAGATATCTCTCTCGACCCACATTTAACTAGGTTGTGATACTTGCTTTTAAATATGATTCGGGCTACGTCATTTTCTGTGCCATTAAGAGGGTTCCGTTATTTAAACCTAATTCGCGTGTGGTCATGTGATCAAATATATACGCGCCTCTATCAGGAAGCTCTAGATCACAAAATGGAATCATGGCAACTGCTCTGTAAGATAAGCGCACATAGAATATTTTCACTTAAATATAATATGTTGTGATATGTATATGCTTAAATCAGAGTAGCCCTTTGCGTCCATATTATGAAGAATGTGGCATTTTCTTAGTGACACTACTGGGATTTATAAAACGTTAAGCTAGCTAAATATAAGGATTAATATAAGGAATGCTATGACTGCGCTGTTTTCAGAACGAAGACACAAAAATACATGATTTATAAGCAAACTTTTAAAATGAAAACTGAATTTCAAAGAATAACAAATAAGAGCTAAACCAATTTAGTGATGATCTAGTAATGCTATCTCCGTCATACAGGAAATTAAGGAAAATGAAAAACCGATTCCATTCATGTAAGCATTATGTAATTATATTTTGTCCGTTATATTTTTCCAGAAGAAATTTAATTAGATAAGATTACTTCACCACTGATAATGAATCAGCAGCTGTGCGACCAACAGATATTTTACTACCTTTGTCCCCAATGGGAATAGGGAATATGGACTTGTACGTCTGAAAGTTCACGTATGCTGAGGTAAATTTCTAACCATAAGCCATAAACAAGGTTCAATATACAGATCTTATCTTGGGCTGGGCAACATAAACGATATACAGAATTTAAATGACAAAAAAATGAAAAACCCAAAAAAGCAAGGTTGACTGAGTTAGCGGAGCACACCGCATGCTACTGTTTTGATTAAACACATGATTATAGGCCTTGTCCCACTGGCAGATTTATGGGCGACATTGGCAGGTGCAGGTCAGACAAGCGCAAGGCAAACTCAGAAACCAGAAGACAGATTTCAAACTACACGATCTGGGGCAGATCCAGGCGACAAGCACTTACAGGGAGGCAGGACAGACAGAGTCAGGGACTCCCAGGGGACGAACTATGACAGGTTAGTCCAACCACATGCTTTTGGATTGCAGGAGGAACCTGGAACTCCTAGAGGCAATATGCCCAGACTCACAGTCACCCCAGCCCTGGATTCACCGGCTGCTCAGCACGGGCCTCATCACATGCTGTGTTTGTGCCCTGGTTAATCTACGATACGCCACATAAACACTAACATATAATAAAGTCTTTGAGTATCTGCGTCCATTTTCCAAACCGCTTATCCTATTGGGTCGCGGGGGGTCCGGAGCTTATCCCGGAAGCAATGGGCACGAAGCAGGGAACAACCCTGGATGGGGGGCCAGCCCATCGCAGGGCACACGCACACACCAGTCACTCACACATGCACACCTGCGGACAATTTTGGCAACTCCAATAAGCCTCAGCATGTTTTTGGACTGTGGGGGGAAACCGGAGTACCCGGAGGAAACCCCACGAC
>JABFDZ020000008.1:16142206-16162424 GCA_019775955.2 Pollimyrus isidori
GGTTAGGGTTAGGGTTAGGGTTAGCCTATCTGCATGGCCCAGAGTGAATGGATTAGGGTTAGGGTTAGGGTTAGCCTATCTGCATGGCCCAGAGTGAATGGGTTAGGGTTAGGGTTAGGGTTAGCCTATCTGTATGGCCCAGAGTGAATGGCTTAATGTTTTAAATGAATTTATGTGGATTGTTGTCAACAAGCCAACTATGTGACTGTCAACAAGATACAAGCTAATCTCGCTTCAAAATGAACAATGATGTTAGTAAATTATTAGCTATCAACTTTAAGATGTTAAAATTAGTGATATAAAGTAATCCATACAAATGGTCATCATGAAAACAAATATTCAAAAAGTGGATATGAGGTTTTCATCGGACAGTGACAATATAACAGTTGCCAAAAGATTCTTAGAGCTTTATTGTAATTGTTATACCATTGATCAGTGTGAAATATGTACATATACTAAAATATATGTTAAATATGTACATATACTAAAATATATGTTAAATATGTACATAATGCTGTTAGAAGTAGATCATAGCAGTTTGGAATTTCATCCCTGTTGAAAATATTCTTTACAGGGCCAGTGAGTGTAAAGGTTAATGCAACAAACAGCCTCTCCAGCATGGTACAGGATGCTGGAAACATCACTCTGATTTGCAGTGACCCTGTGGTGAGTTTCATTCTGTCTTTCAACCTGTTTCTGGATTTTCATCTAATCAGAATTAGCATCTTCTCTGGAGTTACCATCTTTTCCACATTTTCCCCCACACAGTCAAAAGAGTTTGCATGAACTGGTGTCTTTAAATTTTCCATTGTGTGTGCATGAATGCACTTATTCCAGCCAGGGATCAATAGTAAGGAAGATGGATGGATGGATGGATGGATGGATAGATCTTTGATTTACAAATTGTTTGACAGCACGCTATTTGCTAATCCTTTTTTATGCATATGTCTTATATGTGCATTGTCATATAAAAAATAAACCTTATGTTTTTTTTTTTTAATACTATGAAAATGTGTCTCTTGTAGCCTGGTGACTCTTCGAGAGTGCCTCGTGATAATAAAGATGGATTTGATATTGTGGCAGATCCAAATGTTATATACCCAAACACTACAATGGTCACATTAAAAGCATATGGTGACAGTGATGTCCTTAGCTCCGATGCTACCTACTCATGGTCATGCAGTAAGTGTGATATATGAAATCAATGATAAAAGAAAGCATTGGGTTCACAGATTACAACTGAAATCATGAATAGCTTATAGCAATATTGCATTACGCAAAAGTTTGTTTTGTTCTTTGCCAAATAAATCTTGCATCTTTTGTTGAAAAGAAAACTTTACATCAGGTACCACTTGCCATGTTTTCAGTATTATAGCAAAATATTTGGATGAGGTTAGTGGTATATATTGACATTTAAATTTTAGTTTGATCTCTGTGTGGTCAGTACATGGTCTTTGCATATACACTCACTGGCCACTTTACTAGGTACACTGGTTCAGCTGCTCTTAGACGCAAATACCGAATCAACCATTTCCAAGTCAGCAGCATAATGTATGAAGATTTGCAGATACAGGTCAAAGGTCAAGGATGGGGAAGAACGGTTATTTAAACTTGGAATGTGCCATGATTGTTGCCAGATGGACTGGTATGAGTATTTCAGAAACCGTTGATCTGCTGGGATTTTCTTGCAATTTCTCTAGGGTTTACAGAGAAAAAGAAAACAAACAAAAACTGAGTAAGCCGTGGTTCTCTGTGTGAAAATGCCTTGTCGACGGCAAAGGTCAGACAGGAATGGCTGGTTTAAGCTAATAGAAGGGCAAGAGTAACTCAAATTGCCACTCGTTACAGCAAAGGTACGCAGAAAAGCATCTATAAATGTGCAACACACTAAACTTGAAGCAGCAGAAGTCCTGCAGTTACTGTGGGCATGAGCTCATCAAAAGTGTAGAGTGGAAGACTGGATAAACGTCGCCTGGTCAGATTAGTCTCAATTTCCGCTGCAACATTGAGATGGTAAAATCGGGACTTGGCGTAAGCAACAAGAAAGCGTGGATCCATCCAGCCTTGTATCACCAATCTTGGTTTATATGCCAATGACCTCCACAGTCATCAGATGTTCATCCAATAGATCACCTGACAAAAGAGGATTATTAAGGTGTAGCTGACAAATGTCTACCGAATGTCAACATGGACCAGAGTCTCTGAGAAATGTTTCAGATACCTTGTTGAATGTATGTCCTGAGGAGTTAAGGCAGTTTTGAAGGCAAAAAGGGGGTCCAACCTGGTACTAGCAAGGTGTACCTAATAAAGTGGCCAGTGAGTTCATCAGCTTTTTCAATTTTCCTCTTTAAAATCTGGTGTTCCTCTAATGGTGACTTGGTTACTCTGGCTTCATAATATATGTATGATTTAATGTTTGTATGGGTCTGCAATGATTTGACCCTGAGTGCTACTGTGATATTGAAATGTATACACCCAAAGTCAGTATGTCTTATTACCTTCCAATGCATAGATGTCACCTGTATTATATTTACATATATTTTCTTGCCTATTTCTGTTGTATAGGTGGGGATTGTCTCTGTAATACCACCAGTTTTGATCAGCAGATGGAAATTAAAAACTCTTGTCTTCCTGAAATGTACAACTTTACAATGTACACTTTGACGGTGAAAAAAACTCGTGGCAAAACACTTACAAGCAGTACATGTATTATGGTTGTCCCAATGAATATTATTTCACTAAATATCATGTAAGTATGGCATGCAAATAATATACACATGACATGCACATTTTAAAGCCACAGTAACTTTTTACATCCCATTGTAAGTCCAGAGGGATCAGTATGGAGTTGGTCATTTTGAGTGGGTCTGTGGGATGTTTGCCTATTTATCTAGAGGAGCATTCAGAACAAGCCATTTTGGACAGTTTTATGTTTCCAGCTTTGTGGGAATAGTTTGGGGAAGGACCTTTTCTGTTCCAGCATGACATGAGCTTGGTGTGGAAGAAAACAGAGCCCTGACCTCAACCCTCTCAAACACTTTTGGGATGAGATTGTAAGCCAGGCCTTCACGTCCAACATCAGTGCCTGACCTCACAAATGCTCTTCTGGATGAATGGGCGAACACACTCCAAAATCATGTGGAAAATTGTGGCAGCTGTTATACCTGCAAAGGCGGGACAAACTCCATATCGATGCCTATGGATTTAGAATTTGATGTCATAGAATTCCTGTAGGTGTAACGGCCTGGTGTTCCAATACTTTTGTCCATAAAGTGTATAAAATATATGGCACAATCGTCATTGAGTGGACAGAGAATATAGGTATAGTCATGTGTATCTTGTTAAATAAGGATTAATGGAAACACATATCTGTATTTTTGTGTTTTTCTAGATGTAAAGAAGGTTGTGACCAGACAAATTCTATGCAGAGTATTCAGCTAGAGGTGTTTTGTGACCAGTGTGGTAACTTTACGTGGTATTATGAGATCACTGCTGACAAGCATGTAAGTCTTCTGCTTGGCAATGCCACCATGGTTGTGGTATATAGTTCAATGTCTCTCAGTTGGATTCAGACAGTGCATCAAATATATGAAGCCTGTTGATTAAACTTAGTAAGACATGCTTTTCAGAAGATAATTTTTGTTTGTGAGTCAGTGTAATTGCTTCTTTTTTACTCATGCTTTATATTTTACAGGCCTAGCACGTCGCAAACTTTAGATCAAATCCGTTTTTTATCTTTTCAGGATGCTTGGGCCGGCTGCCGCTCTGATCAGATGCCATTGACTCTTTATACGAAGGAAAATTCATCGATTGTGATAAATGGCAAAAGGCTCCTCTCTACCATAAACAGAGTGGTGGTTGTTGGTGAGACTCTGATTGTGCGACGCTAACCTTATCGCCATACCATGTGACGTGCTGAAGAATGAGTGTTGCGCAGTTAAAATGTCTGCCTTCTGAAATGAAATTACAGAAATCCCATTTTTATCACTTTTCAAGGCTTCTCTAATGACGGAAAGTCTGGAGTTGCCAGCTACAGCCTGTACCATACTAGGGCCACTCAGTCCCCGGTGGGATCGTCCTGGACCACAAGTCCAACCCCATCCAAGGACTACAAAGGCCCCAAGGGTTATTCTGCTGTGTCTACGAATACTGTCAATGGCAGTCATCACCCGCCAGCTGCCACCCCTGCACACATACCAGGGAATCCCAGCTCTGTGCCTGCCGCTGCCAACCTGAGCTGTACACTGGCACCTCCTCAGGGCACGGTGCTCACACCCTTCACTGGCACTTGTAATGTGCCCCAAGCCTTCTGTACACCTGGGTCCTGCACCTTGTGCTTTAAGACTGTCAAAGGTAAGGGCCCCAACTCAGTGGCATCCCGCTTCCACTGCGAAGGCCCTAAATCGCATTAACTCTGCCCCTCTCTGCTTGGCGCCAGAAGGGAACCGTTCTATTGTTAGCGACAGAAAGTGAATTTTTTAGCTGCCACCAGATTTCCGTTTGCTGATCTAACGAAAGGCTTCAGTTGTTGTGCAGTAAAAAAAAAAAAAAAAAAATCTGAGAATTTTTTTTAAAAGTTAGAATAAAATTTCAAAATGTTGTTTCCTCTTTCAGGCCAGAACCTGAGCTGTGGACATGAACTGGAGATGAAATCTCTGTTCCTCCCATCAGGGGACAATATCACTCTGATAGCATCTTTAAAGAACAGTGCAGGCCTGGCCCTCAGCACGACACTGACGACACAGGTACACGATGGACATTGTAAAAGAATCTGTTTTGAAGTGTTATTATTGATTAGTGACAACATTTTTCCAAATTTAAACACGCGTTTCTGTTTGGCACTCGCTCTCTTGTACAATGAAATCTGTACTCAGAGTTTCCGTGAGATTTTCCGCTCCTCCTTACTCTCAGGTGAAGAATGGCAGCGCCACCAACTCTTCGAAGGACCTGAAGGACCTTCTGAAAAATCAGCAGCACTTGTCGCAGGTGGCGATGGTGCAGCTTTTCCAATCGGTCTCTGCCACCCTGAACGGTGCAGCGGGTGACAGTCGGGAAAACGCGGAGGTGTGGATGGCATCGGAAAATAAGAGAGCGTAACAGACTGATAATGTGCTGTATGATTTTATAAGGTGTTGTGAGACGGCTTCGCTGCGACAGCACGCGCACTTAGTGACTTGGTGTTCCTTTGAAGGTGTGTGTTCTATGTTTGTGCTGCTCTTGTCAGACAAACATGTGGTCCTTTACTTTTCAGGTCATTCATGTGTCCAGCAGGCTGGTCACTCAGTAATGCATCGGTCAAACTAGCTAACAAAAATTTCATGAAAGCCACTCGGTGACTCGATCTTCAAACAATGAAGGTGGTTGACCTGTACGGTTCAACAGCCTTAACTCGTACCATCTGTTTTTGGAGATTGCTCTGTTGCCGTAGCAATGTGGTTTATAGTGTTTTTTTTTTTAACTAACCATAGTACAGCTGTAGTTATGGAAATGCATCCTTAGGTTAGTACAAAGAGGAACGGACAACAAATTTAGCTTATTTTTTAATCAAATGTGCTACGTATTTTCTATGTGGCTATACTGTGTAAAAATGTCTGCTGTGGCATCTATAATCCCTCATATGCATTTGTGCAAAAACAAAATGTGAAGCTTCGGGAGCAGATGTTGGGCGACCTGTCGGCGGCCCTGCTGGAACACCCCTGTACTGCGGCCAGTGACGTCCAGCTGACCGCCCAGGCAGTGATAGAGATCACCCAGAGCACAAATGAGCTGACCTCATCTGCACAGGTACTTCAGGTGGGGGTGTGGGGCTGCACCCCAGTGCTCCCACTTGCTATTTCAGAAATGCCATGCAAGCAAGACATTATAACCATGACAATACTGCTCATAATGAATGTATATGAATATGAATGTAATACGAAGCCCGTCGTTTTATGTAAACCTGCGAAGAAGCAGTTAGCAGTGCAGAGACTTGGAAGAATTTCGAGGTGAGGTACTTTATGTTATATATGCCAGGCTAATTCCATGACAAGTGGATTATTATGTACGTTAATGGGCAAAATTGCGGAGACAGTTCAAGTTTTTACAGATAGTTGAACTTCATTCCAGTTTCTCCAGTTTGCTATTTAATCGTACTGAAAAGTTGTAGGCATGATATTTGAAAACATTCTTTGACAATTTCTTGAACATTACCACTGATATCCATGTAGTGATTTTTACCATCTAGAATTAGAATTTGGTGGTCAGTGGTCATTGTTGACACACCACAGCACAAAGTGCACAACAGCAAAATGTGTTCTCTGCATTTAACCCACATGTGACATCGTGACGTAGCAGTGGGCAGCTAATTCAGTGCCTGGGGAGCAGTGCTTGGGGGCGGTACCTTGCTCAGGGTACCTCAGTGGTACCTTGCTTGTCTTGGATTTAAACTAGCAATCTATCAATTACCAGTGTGCTTCCCTAACCATTAAGCCACCAAAATGCCAAAAAAAAACTTAGGCGTTTCTACAATTTTGCCCACTGCTGTAGTCCTGTGTAGACTTTATACTGGCTGTTTTACAGATGCAAGCAAGTTTTGTGCTGGCAAACCTCAGCCAAGCCCTGCTCACCATAAACAGCACGGGAAGCGAGGGAACGGCCCAGGTGCATCTCACAGCTGGTTTCATTGTGGAGGCAGCCAGTAACATCCTCAAGGCCTGGGCAGAGTCAAGCCAGCAGGTGCGTCTTCCTTAGTAAGGTCATGTGACCACGGGGCAGTCCCTTTGTGAGGTGCGTCTTCCTTAGTAAGGTCATGTGACCACGGGGCAGTCCCTTTGTCAGGCCTAGAGGCTTAGTGCTCAGATCACTGCTAGTCATTTGTTGACTGAAACCGTCATAGTTCCACTGTGTAAAGAACAGTTTGACATTTGGCTGGTGTGCAGGTCAGCAACCCAAATAACATGAAGAGCCAGTTTTCCACATTTTAACAAAATCAGACCATCACATGAGCCGCAATACACATAAAGCAGCATACCTGTTGTTATTTATACCACGATAAATATGTTTTTGATTGAGGTTTTATTACCAATTACCATTTAAAGCACATATTTTACTTGTTTAATGTGATTCCTGCATCCTTGTATCTCTGAAAAGTTAATGTTCTGATTTTTTTATCAGTTACAGTTTAGTCTATGTTAGCCTCTTAGGATGGCTTTAAGATTTACTTTTTACTACCTCATATTAAAAATAATTTTCAGGGCAGTTATTTTGAGGCACATCTATTTCTTAATTGTTTCTTCCAGTTGCAAGGGAGCAGTCAGAGTCACACGTTACCAACCCATGGTTGTTCTTGTTGGTTGTGGTGCAAGTGCCCTCTAGTGGCCAGTCAGGTGCCTGCAGGTATTTAAGGCACTAATGTGTCTGCAGTCTATGCTGGAATGTTGTGCGCAGCCAGACAATGCCCGAACCAGCATTAGGAGCAGAATATTATATAACACTGAACTTTGCTTAATCACATTTTCAGGGCGAGGTTTCTAGTTGTCTGCTGTACACCATGGACAATGTGCAGACCGCCCTTTTGGCAGAAATGGGCACCAATCAGGACCCTGTCATACTTTCATCCCCTGATATCAGTATTTACGTAAACAGGTGGGATTAATGCATCGGCTGCCTTATGAGGGGCTCTCTCTGAAATGCTTCACTTCAGTAAAAATTTATGGGTATCCTAATACTGTGCTTTTTGATGCTTTACGAAAGACTGTCACCCGATCAGCTTCAACAAAAGCCTATCGGCATTCAGAAAAGTTCCACTTCCTGGTTCAGTCTTCCTCCAATAGGACCTGGTATCTTGCCCGTCGAAAAGCCAGTGGATGTACGGGTGGGTAGTGGACGTGTGCCACTTTATTTACCACTTTGAATCAGCTTTCAAAGAAACTCGGCTTAGATCTTAGTGGTTTATGGATCGCCCTCATCTCTGTGCCTCACTCCTATTTCTTGGTCCTCAGATGATGAGTTTAGGCATAAGCCCTTTCCCCAAGGGCACAGGGGACTTAATCAGTGGGATCGTCGGTGGCCTTACCCTGACAAACCACGATGGCTCCATCATCCCAGTGAAGAACCTCAGCAGTGAGATTGAGGTCAGAGCAACATAATTCTAGTCCATAAATGAAAAGACGTAAGGCTACGTGCATTTGAATTACAAATAGGTTTAGAAAATTTATTTCACTAAGATGCGTTCTGTTTTGTATACCGATCTTTCATCAACATCCATGAAGCTTTCACAGACTCGTTCGTCCTCAGATTTCCCTTCCTCAGCTTGCCATCTTCTTCCTGGTCCGCAGATCTTTCTGCCGCGGCCAAAAGGATCACAAGTGAGTGAGACATTTCTGGACCTGGGCAACTTCAGTACGGTGGCCATCAACGTGACTGCGCCCAACATCTCACTGGTGCTGAAGCTGGACCCCTCGGAAAGCTTGACCTTGCAGCTGTTGCTGGGCTTTCAGAGCTATCCCAACCAGTCACATCACATTGCCATGACCAGCCTGCCTCAGCAGGGTGCTACTCTAGGTAACGCCCACCTCCCTCCTCTCTGGACAGATTAAACACAACACTCGGAATTCAGGAACTCCATGAATGAATAAATAACATGCTGCTGTCTTGTCTTTGGTGCAGAGGAGCAGTACACATGGGTGTTGGGTCCTGGGAACCTGACTGGAAATCCTGGGATGTACTATCTGCTGGTGAGACCTGTGGTGGCGGCAGGGGTCAATTCCACAAATGCTACGGTGTCCGTCACCACCATAGC
The DNA here is from genome assembly GCA_019775955.2 of Pollimyrus isidori. Taxonomy (NCBI): domain Eukaryota; kingdom Metazoa; phylum Chordata; class Actinopteri; order Osteoglossiformes; family Mormyridae; genus Pollimyrus; species Pollimyrus isidori. Next base: position 16,150,986 of record JABFDZ020000008.1, read on the forward strand.
TTCTCAGTGTATGTACTGGGATGAGGCTACTTCCGACTGGAGCACCCATGGCTGTAGGGTATGTACTGCAAGATAAAACACACCGGTCGCGTATTTTGATTCTTGTGTGTGTTCAAAATTGATATTGTACTAACAAAATACTCCAGAGCAGTGTCTCCCAACCTGGCCATTGGGGACCCCCAGACAGTGTCTGTTTTTGCTCTCTTTCAGCTCCCACTCAGCAAAAATATGGAATATCTGGCAGGGAGCTGGGAGGGAACAAAAATGTGGACTGTCGGGAAGGGAGCTGGGAGGGAGCAAAAATGTGGACTGACTGGCAGGGAGCTAGGAGGGAGCAAAAATGTAGACTGACTGGCAGGGAGCTGGGAGGGAGCAAAAATGTAGACTGACTGGCAGGGAGCTGGGAGGGAGCAATAATGTGGACTGACTGGCAGGGAGCTGGGAGGGACCAAAAATGTGGACTGACTGGCAGGGAGCTGGGAGGGAGCAAAAGTGTGGACTGACTGGCAGGGAGCTGGGAGGGAGCAAAAATGTAGACTGACTGGGAGGGAGCAATAATGTGGACTGACTGGCAGGGAGCTGGGAGGGAGCAAAAATGTAGACTGACTGGCAGGGAGCTGGGAGGGAGCAAAAATGTGGACTGCCTGGGGGTCGCCGAAGACAATGTGAAAGAGCAAATTCTTGATGTCATCTTTCTCTCTTCAGGTGGGGCCTCTCACCACTCCATCGGCCACCCAGTGCTTCTGTAACCACCTGACCTTCTTCGGAAGCTCCTTTTTTGTCATGCCCAATGTGGTGGACGTCTCGCAGACAGCTCAGCTCTTCTCCACCTTTGCCGACAACCCTGTGGTGGTGTGCTTTGTGGGCGCCATCTTCCTGGCCTACGTGCTGGTGGTTGTGTGGGCGCGCAGGAAGGATATCCAGGACTTGGCCAAGGTCGGTGGTGTGGGGAGCTATGAGCTGGCACACAGCTACACTGCATATTCTTATTGTGTGTTATCAAACGATTACTTGGGGAGTACTGAAGGACACAGTGTTTCTTTTTGTTTTTCTATAAGCTGATTATATTGGCCTGTGTTGTGGCATGACTGTGAACTTCCTCTAGCCGCTTCGTTATCACCTCAGGTTAAGGTTACAGTCTTGGCGGACAATGACCCTCTCGCCCACTACCGCTACGCGCTGACCATCAGCACTGGGCACAGACGCGGGGCATCCACTTCCTCCCAGGTTAGACCTCCCGCCCAGCATAGCTGCTAAATAAAGCCGCTAGAGAAGTCGACTTGTTACTGTTATATTTGTAACCGTGATGGCAAAGTGATTTTATTGTTAATATCACACCAGTATCTTGACCCTGACCATCATGTTTTATGCATAAAAAGGGTTTCTCATGTGCTGTTCTTCGATGGCAGAAGGAGCTCATCAGATTCTCTCTCCACCTTCAAGAAACATCCTAAGATCCCGATTCTTCTGTGTTCCCTGGCTATTCTTAAAGCTGCACGTCTGGTCACTGAATAGTATTATTATGTTCTTGCTTTGTCTGGTAGATGTTGTGTAGCTCCTGCTAACTGGGCATTCATGAGAAGCTCAGCCTAACCTCACTTATGGTCCGTCGACTCCTTGACAGCGCATTTGTATATAAGGTGCTATTTGCCTCACTTTTGTCCCTGTGAAAAACAGGATCTACTAAATGAAAATGAGCAGTACATTTTTGTCAAGTTTTCATAGTTCCTTTTGTTTTCAACTGGAAATACATTTGGGTAAACAGACAAATGCTAATAAACTATTTACCGATAGTCTGAATTGTCTTCCGAGGTGACGGCGATTCTGCTGGGCTCAGATGGGGAGAGTGACCCTCATCACCTGAGTGACCCTGACAAACCGCTGTTTGAGAGAGGGGGGGTGGACATGTTTCTGCTCACCACGCCGTTCTCCCTGGGGGAGCTGCAGAGCATCAGACTCTGGCATGACAACTCAGGGAGCCACCCTGCTTGGTGGGCACATGCCTGTCTATAAACAAACTTTAGCTTTCAAGAAATATGCAGTACAAAAAGCTCTGTCACAATACAACTTTGTTCATTTGTTAATCCCATAACCATCAGGTACATCAACAAAGTGATGGTGCAGGACCTGGAGACAGGTCAGAAATGGCACTTCTTGTGTAATTCGTGGCTGGCGATAAACATGGGTGAATGTGCTCTGGACAAAATCTTCCCTGTCGCCACAGAGCTGGATCTTACGCGGTTTAGGTGAGTCTAACCTAGAGCATCTTTCAGCGTTTTAGAGGTCAGTGCCAAGTATCGAGCCGATTGTGGGTTCAACTCTCATAGCTAGCAGAGTAATCATCTTCCCAGTGAGTGAGACCCTTTACCCCAACTGGAATGCTGGCTCATCTTGGTTATGCCAAGAGATTATATGAGAAGTAGAATAATTTATCTCTGATTAGCCAAAAGTTCCTCCATTAAAACCTGAAGTTCTTTAAAACGAAAGGTGTTCTACATTTGCAACGTACCGTCCGTATTTCTACTGATAGTCCTAGATCTTTTTTATAATTAGCGAATCAAAAATTCAAATGCTTTTTAGTTCAGCTAAGGCCAGAAAGCGGGATGGTTAAAATACATTTACTTTTAGCTATTGTTCATACATTTTTTCAGTAGAAACTAGTGGACTGTACACATGGGTGTTGGGTCCTGGGAACCTGACCGTAAATCCTGGGATGTACTATCTATAAGTGGAAAGTTCAGGTCCAGAAAGTACAAATCCAGACAATGATTATGTTCCAACCGACCGGCTGAGTATGAAGAGTTCCGTTCACAGAGTTCTCACCTGGTTGGTAGGAGCAAAATCTTGCCCCGGATTTATACTTTCTGGATCTGGATTTCCCCCCTCTGGCATAAACCTTTGGCCTGATACACCCTAGAGCTTGAATCTGGGTTTCATTAAAGAGTAAACGTGTTGCTGCTGCCATTTTCCTTTCTCGGCATGACCTTCATGTCTATGTGTCTTGGCAGTAACCTGTTCTTCGCAAAGACAGCAAAAGACTTTGGCGACGGGCATATCTGGTTCTCTGTGATCAACCGGCCCCCAGCCAGTAACTTCACACGGGTGCAGCGGGTCTCCTGCTGCTTCTCGCTGCTGCTCTGCACCATGCTGACCAACATCATGTTCTGGGGCATTCCAACGAACCCATCGGAGCAGAAAATGGACTTGGGTATGGCGTCTTGTTGTCGACTATGGGAGACCAGGGACAAATTGTTAAATCAAATCTGTTAATTATTAATCTGTGTACTTTACAGCATGACATGGTTCATTTGCATCATGGTTGTTGTTCGGCGCCTTAATCTAGCAGAAGTGGAGGAATGTATAACTGGGATTAGTTGCGTGTTAAAAATCAGTTTGACCTCTGACCCCATTCAACTGTTGTCCCAGGTCTTCCCTAACTGCATCAAACCGTTGTCATTTCCATGATTAGACACAGGCCGCAGTTTTTTTATGACGAATTCGATGTGAGAGAGGCAATGCACCATTTGCCCATGTCCAGGTCAGATCGAGATCACCTGGCAGCAGGTCATGATAGGTGTCCAGAGCTCCATCATCATGTTCCCCGTCAACCTCCTAATTGTGAGCATCTTTAGAAGCACCCGTCCAAGAGAAAAGAAGGTACTGCAGGTTAACAGTCAAGCCAAGGCAGATTCTAACAAGCAGGGGAAGACCGGCCGAGTGTCTCCGACCCAGCCATCGTCCCCAGGGAACATCCACAAGGAAATCACTCCCAGTTCTGTTGTCAAGGTAACCTTCTTTATATGAATACTCTTCCTTAATCCCCTACATAGCTGTACAAAAATACCTTTCATACTCTATTCTCCATGGCCTTCACTTTGAACAAAATCCAGCTATGATGCCTAAGGGGGCCTCTCTCATTCATGTCAATATTCCCGACCTGTCTGTCCTGTATTACAAATTCTTCGTAAGCCTTCAGAATGTGTGAAATCCCTCCCCAGGATATCAAGAGGATCGCCCAGTCTCTCTCTAAGACCAGGAGGAGCACGGTTCCTCAGCTGGAGGCGGGTGCTGAGAAGACAGCTGACATCAATACTCTGCTGTCACTAGTGGAGGACATCATCCAGCAGCAGAACCGGGCAGGAGGCCACTTCTACACTGAAGGCTGCAAGAGCGAAGCCTCCCTCATCCTGACACTAGGTCATTGTAATTGGAGTTTAAGATTAAATTCATGGATTTCTTTATATGAGCTTTCAAGAACAATGTTGTAACAGCACATGTTTAAACTTATTACAAAACTATGTATAACAATAGCTTTGTAATATGGAGGGATTTGACTGCAGTGTTACAGAGACATTTTCTTGGACGTTTATGCCGTATGGAATGATGTGAGAATGTAAAATTTTGAGCAAGTGTGGCCAAGCAGTAGTTTCACGGATAGGAAAATATTTTCAAAGTCGCACAGCCATATCACAGCCTGAGAAACATGTCTGTAAGACCACTTGAAGAGGCACAAATTACTTAATGACTCAGTTAGTACTCAAGAACAAATCATGAAATAACACTCCCTGCATGGAGTACATTACGAATGATTAATGATAAATGAACATGGGATCAGTACATTACTAACACGTTACCAACCTGGAAATTATGCACCAGCAGTAGATCAACATACAGAGAAATTTGTAATCTGAAGTTGGTTTCCTGCATAATAACGTGTTTTGATGTGCCTGCAGAGAGCAGCCCGGGTGGCAGCCCAGAAAGGTCAAACAGAGTTTCCCAGAGACAGAGAGACTACAGCGAGTATTTGTACCGACAGCTACGTCACGTGGAGAAGGAGCTGGAGGTCCTGGACCCTTCTCGCTTCCCCAATCCAAGAAGTTACCGCCAGGCGGTACGGCAGGTGCAGGACATGAAGGACCTGCTCGAGGGTCGGCTCTCCTCCATGAGCCCGGCTGAAAACCAAGTGGTACAGAGCTCCAGCCCCCCAGAGCAGGAAAACAGCCGGAAGTGTTGCCAGGGAGGCCTGCCCTGGTGGTTCGTCTTTGTGGGCTGGTTCCTGATAGCGGCAACTAGTGGAGTGGCAGCATACTTTACCATGATGTACGGGCTCACCTACGGGAAACAGAAGTCCATAAGCTGGCTGATCTCCATGGTGGTGTCTTTCTTTGAGAGTGTCTTCATCACCCAGCCACTCAAGGTAAGCCAACCCGAAGATTACGAGAGGTGCCCTCCAACTGGTCACCGGGCTGCTGTTGGGAGTCTGTAGCTTCACCGTAGTAAATTCTGCCACTAGCTCCTGCTAGGGAATTTTCATCAGCGTTGCGTTGATGTCTTGTGACAGGTCTTAGGTTTTGCCATCTTCTTTGCTCTGGTGCTGAAGAAAATTGACCAGGAGGAGTATGGAGATGCAACCATTGAAAAGGAACTCGTAACCTCAGGTAATCCAGTTACAAGACGTATTCCTGTAGTGATAACTGGAAACACTGCTTAAATTAAAAGCTTCAGGAGAGTTTAAGGGCAAGTGAAGCCCTTAATACACCTTCTCCATCCTAACAGACTCCAACGTAATGCTGGGCACACGGAGAGACAGCACATGTAGCTACTATCAGCCTCCTCCACCAACCGACATCGAGAGGATGAAGAATAATATGATAAAGGAGCAGAAAGCCTTTGATCTCATCATGGAGATTCTCGGTAAGCAATGAAGCTAAAACTGACACCATCTTAAAGTCAAACTGCTCAAAACATTGAAACCAATATTGAGTGTCCTCATTATCCAATAGCTTTATGGGCCAAACAAATACATTTTTTTTTACCAAAATGATTGTATTTACATCAACTGTTGTAGCCTATTTAGGGTTCATGTGGATGCTGCTGCTGGTGGCGTATGGTCAGAGGGACCCAAACGCTTACTTCCTGAACCAGCACGTTCAGCAGAGTTTCAACAATGGCACCTCAGATACGATGAGTCTTAACGATGTGTTCATGTGGACCAACACCACCCTCCTCAGCAACCTCTTTGGACAATATCCGGGTAACAGTTTTCCCACTCTGCACACATGAATAGCTGTCTGAATGTCACAGTTAAACAAACCGATTTTATTTATATAAATGACTCACTGAAAAGCAGAATGCGAAACCGTATCGAACCACGCCTCATTTTTAGTGAGTGAATTCCGTTCCAACGACCAGGTCGTTAAGGGAAACGGCCGCGTGAATGAATCGCGGTAGCTGAGGGCTGAGCGTGACCGTGCTTATTCTTTAACTTCAGCTTTCTCTTCTATCCTTCATGAAGTGGACATTTTAGCTCTTTGTTCATTCTGTCTAATTCCGGCGTGTGTTACTCTGAGGCTTCTGAACTTTAGTCGTAAATGTGCCCATCGGTCGGTCCGTTTTTTATCGCTGTCGTATTTGCGAACGGTCACCAACAGAGGTATTCCCCAAATGAAGAGTGTTTCTATTGGAACTGGTAATATAATATTAATTGAATATGATGTTATTAAAATCATGGTGACGTGCTGATGTTCTCGCAGGCTTCATCACAGACGGGAATTCCAAGCTGGTCGGTAATGGTCGTATCCGCCAGGTGAGGGTGAAAAGAGACTCCTGCCCTCTTTTCCCCTCCATGAGCAGATTGGTGCCAGACTGCCAGGGTCTTTACTCCTGGGACGTGGAAGACATGGGCCAGTACGGACCAGGTTGGAGCCAGAACAGCAGTGCCAGTGGCACTCTTAACAGTACCGCCTGGACATACCAGAGCCAGGCTCAGCTCAGGGGGTGCCCCGTGTGGGGTGATGTGGTGCTCTACAGAGGGGGGGGCTTTGTGGCTGAGCTGGCGCTGGACCAGAACAATGCAGGAGGGTGAGTGAGCAGCAAAAAATGCTTGATTTAATTAAAGCTAATAATTTGGAAGAATTCCCGTGCCTTTTCCCCACTTCTGCAGTTTAATCTTTTGAAAGGTGGAACATAATTCAAAGTAATGTGGCATGTATTTAGTAATTACATTTTGAAACTACATTTTCAAAAAGAAAGTTCTTTTTCCTGTCGTTCTTTCTGTGAACGCTCTTTCCCGTGTTCCTTTGTGGCCAGGGTCCTTCAGTACCTGTTTGACAACACCTGGCTTGACATTTACACGAGGGCAGTTTTTGTAGAGTTCACCGTCTACAATGCTAACATCAATCTCTTCTGCATTGTCACCCTAATATTTGAGACCTCAGCTAATGGTAAGGAGATTTGTTTTGGGTTTTTTTCAATCTTCGGCACCTTGGAATGTAATCATTATTTTTAGAATACGGGTAAATCAGAAGTACTTGGACTTTCCAGGAGCCTTCCAGTATCTCACTGATCTGCAGACGGTCCGGCTGTATCAGTCAACTGGTGGCCTACAGATCTTTGTCATGGCTTCTGAGGTTATATACTTCCTCTTCATTCTCTACTACATGTTTGTTCAGGTTGGTTGGTTCTTGATTACAATTGTGAAGAAAGTTCGGCAAAATTATCTGCACAGACGAATGCATATGAAAAGTGCCTCCGAGTAAAAATACAAATCACTAAAGGAAGAGTCTCTTGGCCTTTGCAGGGTAAGCTAATGAAGCAGTTGAAGTGGGCATACTTCAGCAACAAGTGGAACCTTCTAGAACTAGCCATTATCATCCTGAGCTGGAGCGCACTTATTGTCTTCATTAAAAGGACATTGCTGGGGAACAGAGACATGGAATTCTACCGCACTCACCCGGACCAGTGAGTGGACCGGCCCATAGCAACAACTTCAGACTGCATTGTGTTCCTGTCACCCTGAGCTGCCCTACTGGTGAAAGCAGACAGCTAACCTGTGTTCTATATAATCCTTAGACAGCTGGGACTGATGATGATTTCAGTATTTCAGTGTTTACTAATGCAGTGCTTTAGTCAAAGTATTCAAATCAGTGATAATATGATCTCCAAAAGTATATATACTTTAAGTTAATGAGCTTTAATGAGCTAATGAGTGTGCTCCAGTCATATAATTAAACAGCTATGAAATGAGGATGAAATCCCTCTATAAGAAAAATGAACAGCAGCAAGGGATTGTATTGTGATGTCATTATTTGGTCTGTTTTTTTGTTACAAATTAAATATGAAGTCGGTAAAGTCAGTTCAGGTATTCAGGTAGCCAGCAATTCTGCCTGATTTCTGTGACTGGCACTTTAAATAAGAGGATTGTGTGGGTGTAGCGCTCTGCGCTAACATTCTCTACGCTAACACTACCCTTGGCAAGGTTTCCCAGTTTCTACGAGACGGCCGCAGCGGACTCCGTGCTGGGCTACCTGATCGCATTCCTAGTGCTGCTGGCCACCGTCAAGCTGTGGCGCCTGCTGAGAATCAACCCCAAGCTGCACATGATCACCTCCACACTGAGGAGGGCCTGGAACGACATCTCGGGCTTCATCATCGTTCTGAGCGTCATGCTCCTGGCCTACTCTATGACCGTGAGAGCTCCGGGTGCCGCCGCGCTGCAGATCCCGCCACTCCCTTGTTTACATCAGCTTTCATGTCATTTCATGTCATCAAGCACTTTCTTCATGATGTACTCCTGTTCATTGCTTTTTGGCCTGACTGCACATCACCTTGAGTCTGTAAAGATATTAAGTGGATTGTTTTTTTTGTGAATTGCCTAATTCGTATGTCATGCAGCATAAATTGGAGAAACACAAGCATGCGAACTGTGAACTTGACACAACATTTTGTCTCCTACTGCAGTGCAACCTAATATATGGTTGGAAGCTCTACTCCTACAGAACTCTTTTGGAGGCCTTCCAGACCATAGTCAGCTTGCAGTTGGGCATCTTCAACTACGGAGAGGTGAGTAGCGAATGTGCTGCAGTCTGCCTATAGCAGATGCAGTGACTGTGAAAAGTCAGTCATGTGATCACTGGAAACTTCCCACAGATTCTGGACTACAACCCAGTACTTGGCGCTTTCATCATTGGTTCTTGCGTCATATTCATGACTTTTGTGGTGCTCAATCTCTTCATCTCAGTCATCCTAGTTGCATTCAGCCAAGAGCAACTGCACCACAAGGTAGAAATATGTCTTAATAATACTTGTGTTGGTGTAACTGTTATTTTTGCGATGTTATTATATTTTTAATAGTGATCTTGATACAGGCTCAGTAACTTTACAAAATTAATTCTGTCAAGCATCTACTTTTCCTCCTGCAGCCTTCCGAAGAAGAAGAGATTGTAGACCTTATATTCACAAAGATCTGTAGTCTCCTTGGGATCAAGTGTAAAGATGAAAAGGAAAAGGCTGCAAATGAAAGAATCTTAACAGCCTCCAAAAAAGACACCTGACCCTCAACCCAGACATACATAAAAATATTATTAGACGTGTTATAACCTCACCATGATGTGTATGTGAAAACTGAGTCACCATATGTTAAACTAAAAATAGCAAACTCAACTTTAAATTCCTCTTTTTCTTATCCAGACGTAGTGTTCTTTAAATCAAAAATGATAGAAGAAATGTTTAAACTGATCCATTTGTTTGTACTTTGAACAGTTATATTAATCCTCACCTCTGTATTAATCTGTGACAATTTTCTCAAAGTTTATATAGGGTACCTCAAGTACAGTGCTGATTATCAGTTAAATAAAAGTATGTGAAAATGTAAAAATTAAAATGTATTGATTGTGATTTAAAAGTCCATTAAAGACTTTCCTGAAGAATTCATATTCCCACCTAAATTGTTGCGTACAGCGTGCTGGCGAACAGGGAACCAGGCGAGTGAGCCGTAGAGACGGATAAACAGGGTTTATTTAGGGCTCACAGGATGACTGGGGAGCACACGGCAGAGTATGTTACACTACAACAATGACAGATCTGGGAAATACAGACTCAGACGCGGACTAAATGCACAGGACAGGCTGAACAGAACAGGCAACAGGTGATTACAATCGGGAATTAACACGAGGTAGGATGGCGTGGTACACACACGGATTGTAGGACCAGGTCATGACAAAATAGAAAAAAAATAAAATAAACTCTCTCCTTGTATTGTTGAAAAGGTCCGAAAACCAAGTCCTTAATTAATTTTGCATTATGCTACCTGCCACTAAAATAGATATAACCTTCACACAACTAAAACTACAAGGGAGATGCCAATCAAGTGAGATTTACAGGAAATACTCATCCAGAAATGGTTTGCGAATGTGTATCTTGCCTCCATTCAAAGTGAACTCCTAAAGAATATATTTCCAATAATATATCATTTGTATTTCTAATTTGTTTTGAAAATTATAAATTAAGAAAGCAAGTTTCTATCAAACAGTGGCTCAGTCAGCCATCATTGTACTACATAGAGCCCGACTTCTCAATTTTCTGTTTATAATTGAGCTGTTGGTGAAGTGTGATGCGAAACAAGTCAGACTAATTCTATTGATTTTTCTTTTAAATGTATTTTTTCATAATGTAAACATCACAAAAGTAATTAATTTTTCTACCATATATAATCTATTTTTATATTTAATAAAAAATATATATTTTAGGACAAAGACGTATATAATCTGACATTCATATAAATATATATTCCTCAAACACAAATTTGGATTAATATATCTTAATTAGCAATATGACTCTCAATCAACCACCAAACTTGGAATCTACATTTATCATTTATCAATGCCAGGACACACTTAGACATGTGATCAAATGCTGGTGCCAACATGATTTTTTTTTAATCCAATGGCTATTTTTTCCCACTTACTCTCAGTCAGGTACAGTGGAGAATTCATAGTTGTATGCAAAGTTTACCCTTAATTACATTGGACTAAAGGAACACCGTATTCCACCATTTCTGCTGGTTGCTGCTCTCACAGTCCAAAGACGTGCACTTAGGCTGATTGGCATCTGTACTCTATCAGAAAAAAAGTGCCAATTTGCACATTTGAGTGTACAACTGCTTGTCACTGGGGCTGTACCATCAATTGTCTGACAGTTGACCTCTAGCTGTAGGTAAATGTACCTTTTAGTCTAATTTAAGGTACAGAAATGGACTCTGGGGAACCCTTTTTCTGTCATTGAGGGTGCATTGATGTTCTTTGTACCTTTGGGAACAAAACTGTACTGTACCAGAGCTGTACCCTGTTTTCTGACAGTGTAAATTACTCATAGTGTATGTTTGCATGTGTGAGTGTATGTATGTGTGTGGCCTGTGGACTAACATCATGTCCAGGGTGTGCCTTATATCCCATGCTGTCCAGGGTGTGCCTTATATCCCATGCTGTCCCGGGTGTGCCTTATATCCCATGCTGTCCAGGGTGTGCCTTATATCCCATGCTGTCCAGGGTGTGCCTTATATCCCATGCTGTCCCGGGTGTGCCTTGTATCCCATGCTGTCCAGGGTGTGTCTTATATCCCATATGCTGTACAGGGTGTGCCTTATATCCCATGCTGTCCCGG
>JABFDZ020000008.1:16162524-16176253 GCA_019775955.2 Pollimyrus isidori
TTGTATCCCATGCTATCCAGGGTGTGCCTTATATCTCATGCTGTCCAGGGTGTGCCTTATATCCCATGCTGTCCAGGAAAGACTTCATGCCCCCCCAAGACCCTAACCAGGATTATTGGTTAAAAGATGGATAGATGGATGTTTAACTGCATTTTTAAATAATGACTGCTGCTTTTACCCCTGTGATTTCTATAAAACAGGAACCCACAAAACACTGGATAAAAGAATCTAAGTTATCGTATAGACTTTATTTAAAACCGGCGTATTTCCAAATATCTGATTTGGCTTGTCTAATTAAACATTAAGGCCCATTATTTTGACTGGGTGCATTGGATCCCCGTGGATGAATAAAATTGTGGTAATGGAGCTCTCACTGAAGAACAGAATCAGATGCTGGCAGATTATGTGACATGAAGTATATATAAGGAATATACTGATTTCAAATGCAGATGTATATATGAGGATTAAAAGGCAGCATGGTGCCTCAGGAAGTAACACTGCTAATTCTCATGTCCAGAGTTGGGGGTTGGGAGCACCCTGCCTCGCAGTAAGAGCACTTTGCTGGTTCTCTTCATGTTTTCTCAGGGTACTATAGTCTGAAAAAAGGTTTAGGCAGAGTGGCGACCTTCCAAATGTGTGCGCTGGTTGAGGTTGTGTAGGAGTCTAGGATAACAATGCACTCTAGAAAAGATTTCCGCTAATTATATCACGTAAACATTAATATTTAAACACAACATAAATGTATCTTAGCAGGTTTTATATTCTGGGTGGCAGCGCAGTTTGCCAAAAACCTGTAATACAGCTGGCATTTGTCCACATGATGATCCCATGCTTACCAAAGCATAGCCAAAAGTGTAGAGGGAATGGCTGGGGGGTCGACACTGAATGGTGTGGGTGGACTGACAGCACCTGAAATGCGGCTCTTCATCAACAGAGAAGTGATGGAAGCTAAGAAGACGTGTACAGTGTCCTTGGGTGACCTGAAAGGTGCCTTATAAATAAAATGTATTATTATTATTATTATTCAAAAACTTTAGTTCCCTCACACGTTTTCAAAACATGTAGTGCGAAGAGAAGAAAAGCAATGGCTAAAAAGTATCTCACAAGCCACCCATCCAAAAAATTCCAAAAGATATTTCACTGGAAATATCATGAGAAATATTTACATAGCAAAACAAATCCAGCAAATTGTCTTTTTAACCGACGAAGGAATATGTTTTCCTGTTTTGAAATGCTTGTAAATGAATCAGTGGTTTTGCATTTATGAGTACATGGGTACGTGGCTGTTAATAGATTTCATAAACAGAATACCACCGCAGTCTCCATTAATCATTTAACATAATTTACTCATAGCCTACAATACAATTTTGTTGAGCGAATAAGCCATATGTGGCTCGTTAATTTCAGGACCAATGATGTAGAAAGGCTTCTTTGTGAGGTAGATTACAATGCAAAATTAAAATGCTACAAATTTAAAGTTTTTTAACAACTAACGATTAAGCTTCTGGTATAATCTCCGGGGCTTTGACACTCAGCATAGGACACGGAGGTATAAAGGATATTTGGAAGGATGTTCAGGCTACGTTATGTTTCTAATGTCAATGTGTTAGATTTTAAGAAGAGCATTCTGTTTAGTGCGATTAGATGAAGTCAGATTATACGTTGGTGATAATATACAGATGCACTATACTGAGTGATATATTGACATAATTCTTTAAATGTAATGCGTTCACTTCAGAAAAAATAATCCTGCTCTGTTTTTCTGAATTAATGACATGACTATCTCAGAATTTCTGAAATTACATAATTATCTCGGAATTTCTGAGATAAAGTTTTCATGTAAAATAAAAATACACTGTTTTTTTCTGAATTGACGAGATACAGTTTTCATGTAAAAAAAATTGTCTTTTTGAAGCATCTTGATACTGTTTTCATGTAGAGATTTTCTTAACCTTAAAAACTCTCATTTCGCCTACTTTAGAGCTCAATTTCACTGCAACAATATCACACCTTAGATTAATCCATTTTTATTTTGGTCTCTGTTAGAAACACTGGGAAATACTCGCAGCTGTAAGTAACATAGATGGCATTGTTATTAGTTCGTTGACGGTTTTGCGGTTGTTCAGACGGAAAGCCCATCCGGATCTGCACAACATTGCAGTGTTTCTCCAGGATCAAATGGATGAGTGTGGCATTCTCCACGGATACAAGATGATGCATCTGAAATGCATTCAGGCTGGCCATGTGGTGACTCAAGAGACAATCAGACCACGTATTTTTTTCTGAGTGTTCTACACTGTTTGACACGCCTCCATTCGCCATTTTGAGTGTTTGGCGGATGTAAAGACATTTGATTAACAAACTTCATGTTTCATATTCAGTGGTTTTTTTCTCTACAAAAATGAATTTTATCATTGATAAGTTACTGATTTTCTTTAGCAAAATTTTCATTACCAAAACACATCAGCCATTTAGGGGTTAAGAATGGAAAAAGTCAAGAACGCCACAAAAATGTCATCGGACATAACTATTAGTAATGTTTAAAATATAAGCGGCAAGCAGGTCACAGGCTCGGTATACAACGAATTTATACAGGTCCTTCCAGGCATCATGTAAAACGTTAGAAACCGTACTTGCAAATGTTTCTATACTTAAACCATAGTTGGGCATTGGTTTTACACGGCACAGCACACACTTGACAACCTTATCCAGCATTGCGCCTTATCCATAATCCATGCACGCGAATATACATACATGCACTGATACACGTTTCATTACAGTCTTGTTGTTTACTTGTCTTTCAAAAGCATTCACTCTGTTCACACTACTTTAACACGAGCATATTAACCTATTTCTGCTGTCCTCCGTAGTGAGGCTAGCTTGCTAGCGTAGGTTAACCAATGTGAAAATACCAACTTTAGAAGACAAAAAAGTAATATTACTCAAACAAAAAAAAACATCTTAGTTGACTTTATGAAAATACCGAGAGCAAACAGGTATGAAGGGAGATATGGTGTTGAAAGTGATCTCCTTCCGTCTCTTTGCTGCGACCCAGGCCACCCGACGCCTCTCCGTTACCTCCTCTAACTGCTATCCATACCCTCTTTTCCAAATGGGAAACCGAAAACAACTCATGTTGTAGTCCACTTTCTTGACAATTCTACCATGTGACTTAGTATGGCAGCCTTTCACATACTGTAGTATCCCATCTTACAAGATATAATGCCGCACGTAAATGTTCACTCTTGCGTTGTATACAACCAAAATGGCCAGTGACCCACAATACACTGCGGATATAGCGAGTGTGACGTCGGCTGACAAAGACCAATTCAGAAAAACGGAGCGTTTTTTTTACGTGAAAACAGTATCTCGTTAATTCAGAAGACAGAGCAGAATTATTTTTCTCAAGTGAAGATATTATGCTTCCGTAGTTTCCCGCATCAGTTCTGGCAGAAAAAAAAAAACGTCTGGGCGCTGATCTTCAATCAGGGTGAAATGATTCATAGACCATGATGTAAGAGAAGCAGCAGGACACACGCACACCGCCTAGCCGGCGGAGCTCGGCCAGACTGAGTAGCTAATTCCGCGTAACCCTGGTCGGGGGCTGGCACAGTCACGTGACAGTCTTGCGACCTGACGCGCCTGCGTGGAGGGGAGGAGTCGCTAAGGAAGCAGAAAAACGAAAGGCTTCAGACGAGCTCCTGGGTAACGTTATTAGCTCGGCTTTTAAGGAGACTTAGCCGGACACGTCAGACACTTAAAATAACTTAAACTAGTTTGTAAGACATATACTTCCTCACCGTCCGCTTCCTTTTTTAAACACTGTAGTCAAGTTTAACTTTTTCAAAGGTTTTGGTGACTCTTCGGTGGCTAAGGAGCTAGCTACATTTTTTTCCTTACCCAAAGGTGTCCGATTTCCCCTGCTCTCTCAGAGGCATTGCGATGCCCTCTGATTTCATCTCCCTGCTCAGCGCTGATCTCGACCTTAATTCCCCCAAATCCCTCTACTCTAAAGGTAAAACATATTCATTTTTACTCCGAGTATTGTGTCCGCTTGCAGCTGCGAGCTGTGTTTTCTGTCCGTTGCGAGTGGTGCGGCGCGGTGCATGTAGCCAGTCCTGTAATGTTGTGTTTTCCTCCTACTGTTTAGCCATGTTGGCATCGATGCCTTTTACCGCCTTGAGTCGTGTACACTTATAAAAACGTAGAACCTTATAAGAACCAAGGAGCTGGTGGAGCTGTCATTTCTCCGCTGAAATTCATGACTGAAGCCTGTTTACCTTGGAAGTTGGGGAATTGAAGGGCAGCTCCCTCAACTCATCAGTTCCGTTGTGGTCCATGAGTGCTTTTACAGAACAAAACCCAGCTACCTGTTTCTCTAAATAAGGTAACTGGATGTCAGTGAAGGTGTGATTGCTTTGGCGACCTGAAATTATGCTTGCTACTGTGCTTCTTTAATTTAATGTCTGGGGTATCTAAAGCTATCAAAATCAATGTATTCGGCTAAATGACAAGTAATATTTGTAAGCATATTGACGATCGGGGTCTTGAAAATGACGTGGAATTCTTTGGTTTGTTTGTTCGTTAGCGTTCATTGTTTTAGATCGTATTTCTGTTTTTTGGCTGAATCGCTCACTAGTTTGTGTTTTAGCGTGAGCTAGCTAGCTAGCTTGGTAGCCGCGCCACTGAAGACTTAAACTTGGCATAAATACAAAGGATTTTATTTCACTGTAATCGGGCCGTGTTACAATAAACTTTATTCCAATGTCCAAATAAGACACGGTTATGATGTGCAAAAGTTATCACTTTTCACGACCAGATTCATTGTCCTTATGTATTTCTGTCATTTTTGGCGTGATGCCCCCGCCCCCCTAGACCAAATTGCGACTGCACGCTTTAATATAAAAAGTGTTATATGTATCTGCCGTACGTTTTATAACAACTTTACACGATGTGAGTCGGTTATTTATATCTGTGATAAACGCATGATGTTCGTGCACTAAATATCAAGACACTCCAAGAGGTAGGTTAGTTTTCAGGATTATGATTACGAAGGAACATATTTTCATTGCACTTTTCTCATTTGAGATTAAACCAGATACTTAAAATGTATCTCGTGTACCTTTTAACACGTTTAAGACCACTCAACTGGGACCATATATAAATTGTGCTTCAATCAGTCCAGGAAAGTAGTCGTGCATTAAAATAAGGATAATTGACTTAAGGGTTTAAAGTTTATAATATAGTGTGTGGTAGTATATGCGTTTGATGGTCATTTATTTGCTTGAGTCAGATGGTTGGGTTTCTGAAACCTGAAATTGGAATCCTTGTAGTTTCGGCAGTTTGCTATACACGGAACATTTTGCGTAGTTTACAGTTTGCACGAACTTGTCTTAAGACAAGACTGCCATTTGAAACAGTTCTGTTTTCCTGTGTAGGTGGTAATGACCAAGATGAGTTTCCCTCACTAAAAAAAACACTATCCATCTTTTTCTGTGAAATCCAGAGTTGCTTCAAGAATATAAGTTAAGTACTAAACAACTGTATGACTAGTATTCCACGTGTGCTGTTTAAACTTTTCTTTGTTAAATGTTCTTCTCAATAGAATTTGTTCTGAATTTCCTGTGTATTGGAAAGAACTTAAATATAACAGGAGAGCACTCCATATATACCGGACATTGGTCAGTCGCTATGCTGAAATCCTTGGGTGTACTTAGTGGGTACAAAAACAGAATGTGGAGATTAGTAGTTGTGACCTATGACTAAGCCCTAACCTTGGTCACTAGCTACATTTCAGTTGTCACAACACTTGTATTTGAATAGATATTCTTTGGGTCACGACTTTAATCTTCTGTCATTCCCAAATTGCTCATGCTGAAAGTACTTTCTACTGAGAAAATATTTCTTTGGCGTTATTCCTGTTGCAATTCAGAGTCACCTCCTACCTATATCCTTGATGTATTGGTCTTCCGTGAATAGTAAATGCAGCAAAAAGTTTAAGATTGGAAAAAGTAGCTTAAATGGTCGCTCATCAAAATAAGGTAAGCGCTATTTCTCCCTGAAAGGTGTAGGTTTAGTTTCTTGTGTCTCTTTTACTATGGTGCAACATGAACCTTAAATAAAGAATAATATTATGGATTATTCGTGATAGCTGGACAGCTGCTACTTTAGCTGCTGCTGTTGTCATTGTCGAGGTATTTTTAATTCAGCCCGATTATGACGGCATGTCTTGTACTGAATGGTTCCTGTTGTATTCTGTCTCTAGTTACCCACTCTCATTGTTCTGTGAGTTATGGGGTATTCTGCTCGTTATGCCACAAACCAACATTCGGACTTTCTTCTTTAACCTTTTAATGGACATGTTGGTGGCTTACAAAAAACAAATGTCTTAGGTTGCCTACCCTGTGAGGCTGCTTGTGTGTATTAAAGGCTTTTTTAGAATGAATGGGAAAAAAATAAGTGCTTATTCAGAAATAAGCATTACTTGATAGAATTGCTGATAGCTCATGACTTGTACTTCTTCAAAAATTACCATTGCTTGGTCAGTGGTTAGCTTATGACTTGTGCTTTATTTAAAACAAGGTCAGTCTTATTGAGATTCAGCCTCTATAGGTAAAGCTCCTATTTATTATATTTTAACAAGACAGGTGTGCAAACAGCGTAACTATGGTCCATCTCTGGTCTCCCTTCATCTGTTTAAAGAGTGAGAAAAAATATTTGCTCACAATAAAAACACCCCTTCCTATAATGGAAAGAATTTGATTGTATTCTTTTTCGAACCGAGACAATTATTTTTAGTGTTGCTATGAAATGTCAGTGATTCCAAGTATGTTGACGATGTAGCTGCAGATGTATTTCGTATATGCATTTTGTAGAATCTTATTCCTGGGTTTCCTTTTTATTTATAATACTGTAATATTTAAATACTTGCAATGAAGAGGGATATGCAGAAATGGATCCTGTTCTGTTCAGTAAAGTTAGTCTTATTTTTGCATTTTGATATTGTGGTTAAGGCTGAAAAATTAAGTCTCCATGGTGACAACTGATGGTCTGCCTAACTTGGCACTGCTTTAAAGGACATTTGTGTTAATGGGACACAACAAAGGCATATTGTTTATGTCTTGATGAAAGCTTTCTGGTTTTGAGAGGGGGTGGGGGTTAGTGGTCATATATTTTTTCTATACACCTGAAACACCTGTGATAGATTAATTTTTGTAAAATCTTTTCCCATTGGTGGCAAGACTGCACTGGACAGACTGGCTCAGTTTTGCGTTTGATGCACCTGCAGAAGCACACTGGGTATTGTCACATAATTGAGCCAACTAAGTTATGGGTTGTTTTCCTGGGAGTGTTTAAGAGATGGCAGGGCACAATTTGTGGGGCTGGGGAGGGGTTGGTATTAATGACGTCTATGCAATAAGTGTCAGGGGGTAGTATTCATCCACATAGTGGTAAACTTCCTCTTTATTCTGTAATGTTATGTGCTTTTGTGCATTTTTTGAGTTGTGTACAAACCAGTAGTAGTTCCTGGTGTGTGTCATACTTCCAGAAACAACTTCTGTGGGTCAACAGTCTAGTACTATTTGTATTCACATTACATGTCATTACAGTTGTAGTGTGGCAGGGTTTGGATTTTAACAACGATGTGCAATTTAGATGCTTATCTTGGTAGAATGGTGTCATCCTCCCTGATGAATCTGATTAAAGATCAGGTTGGATTAGGTCAAACAGGTCAAGTAAGTAAAATTGGGATATTCCTTTTCTTACTCCTGTATTTGCCCCTTTGGAAAATTGGTGCATGTAATTATAGTCAGTTGTGTCAGAAACAAATGGATTATATTATATTATTAGCACTATTTATCATCTGTCAGCTTATCTTTGTCAGTCGGTACTTAGAGCTTGTTCTAGACAGCACAGGGTACAAGGCTGCAGCATACCCTACATTTAATGGCAGTGCCTTGCTAGGGACATATATTCACATATCCATACACACAGCCATTCACTCTGGGCAGTTGTGAGGTTCTGATTGGCCTATCTGCTTGTCTTAGGTTTGAGCTAGGAATTGGAGTAATTGGAGGAAAAACTCACATACAGTAAGAGAAAAACATGCAATCTCCAAACACAGAGGACAGGCATTCGAATTCTCAATCCTAAAGGTGTGAGATCTGATCCACCTTGTAATATAAGTAGTATTATTTGGAAACCATTTGATTTTTGTACTAAGTTTCAGTGCCTTAACCTTAGACAAATAATTCAGTTTGTTGGGGGAATAAGTATTTCTGCTTTATATGTTTTGTGGTAAGGGGCATAAATCATTTGCCCTAAAGCGTTTGGATTACAATAATTGAGGGAACAATTCGATCCATTGGAAATATTTAATTTCTGTCATAATTCAATTAATTGTTTTATTCATTCATTTTCTATCCTAAATTAAAACCTTTTATTACTGCTGGAAATATTATTATGGGAACTTACACACTGTTTATCAGGGATGCACCAAAACCATTTTTTACAGACTGATTGTGAGTGCTGATGCTTGTTTTCTGGTACCCAGGCTAAGTAGGGCTTTGTGATGTCTAAAAAATAATTATGATTAAAAAAACATTTTGACTTGCAGGCTGTCCCCAAGCAAAGAACATCAGACTTGTGGACAACTTATACTTATGAACAGACTGCCATAAAGCTTATTATATAAAAAATGTGTTAATTACAAACACGTACAGTCTTTTAAGACATTCATGAAAACACTGCATGTCTTAAGTGGTTTGTCAAGTTGAGGTACTGTACCCCCGCTACACACACGCATTCCTTTGCATCACATAAGACGCTTACTGTTTTTTCTAGCCAAAAATAAACAAAATCCTGAAAACAACAATACAGACAAGCCACTAAACAGCTGGCATTGAGGCTCGTCCCCTAAAGGCTTGAAGGAGAGGGCTACTCATCATTTTCTTAGTCTTTGTGTGAAAATGATGAATTGGCTGGTTAATTATTTAAATACAGGCCGCTGTAAAACCTTTAAAGCGGTGATTCGCAAACTTTGAATGTGGTGCTACCACCTCAGAAAATATTATGCTTTTTGCATACCGCCATTATGACATTGGGCCTGACCAATACTGGGTTTATTGTTTGACCTTTTTTTTTTTCCTAGGCCTCTTGCACATTACAGTTATATTGCACTTATATTACCTTTTTCACTTATGTATAGATTATGTACATCTGAACATGTCCTTTATTTTTTATCTTGTAGAGTAAAATCTTGTTATACTGCACTGTTTTATAATGGAATATCGTCCATAACGGGCGAAGTCCGCTGGTCCCGGCCATGTGCCTTTAAGAACATGCAGGAAAAGCATTGGGTATAGCAGACTCCCATATGACAGAATGTAGCTTATAACGGACAAACAATTTGCTCCCCAGGGCTGCTTTTAGCTGTAGTTTTATTCGGCTATAACAGGCAGACAGGCTCCGCCTACATGGCACGTAGCATGCCGGTGATATCCTGGTCAGGTAAAGTTGGATTAGTACATGTACGATATCCTAATCTGTACCATAAGTGTGTCTGCTGGGGTTTGGCATGAGTAAATGATGTCCTGTAGTTGTGTTCTGGGCATAAAGCAACTCTAGATATAAGAGACTTTAGATATAACAGACTCTTTTGCCAGATCCCTTGAAGTCCATTATAACTGGATTTTATTGTATTATTTTTCTTATTCTTTCTATATTTTGTTATATTTTGCACGTAGTGACCAGGGTTGCATTTCACTACGTGTTGTATGTGTACAACTATGTATGTGAATAGTAACTAGTAGACGTCTCTCCACGTTAGTGTTTGCTGCCCGTATGGTTGTTAGTGTTGCTGCAGGTGGCAGTTTCATCATACTCTTTCTTATGCTTATTTTTTTAGAGGCTTGCTTATATTACTCGTCTTGTGTGAACCTCATTTTGTAGCTCCCATTGATAGTTTATTAGAGTGCATTTTGTAGTTTACTGTGCTTTGGATTTTCTTTTGAAGTATTTCCACAATGTGGATATTATGTCCCTTTTTTCATCCTTATTGATATTGTTCATGTGTGATTATGTGGTATCAGTTATAGGCGTTGGCATCTTGTGACAAGTACATGGGCATCACCACAGTATTGGATCATATTATTGGTACTAATACTACAGATGGTAATACTGGTATTGGTACTAAATACTACAGATGGTAATACTGGTATTGGTACTAAATACTACAGATGGTAATACTGGTATTGGTACATCCCGACTATTAATAGAAGACGGAAAGAAGTACACCTCCAACATAATTATCTTTTGTTGTTATTTAACATGGCAAAAATTCCATTATAATAACTGCCAAAAGGCAAACTACTGAACTGCAGGATAAAAAAATCAAACACATTAAAGGAAGTGCTACTTAATGGGGGGGGGGGGCGCATGGGTTACTGGCACAGATTAGCGGAATGTCGTTACATTTTGTTTAGAAAGCGAAAGATCGACCTGTGGGCCAGATTTCATTATATGATAAACATGTCACAACCTGATACTTTGAGACCTCTTCGAAGTGGTGATTGAGCACATGAAATCTTTTATCCTCCACTAGGGAAAACGCTGTTGTCTCTATTTCAGTCATTGTATCTTTACCTCTGGTGCTGCTCATTTTGAGTATTAGATATCGTCTGGCGGTACCCGTTATAACTGAGACCTCAAACCCACGCTGATATCTTGATTGTCTTAATAAAAATCCACTAATACCGATATGTTAAAAAATGTTATTCATCTTTAAGGCTAACAATAATACTACTTTTCTAGGTAGTTTGAAACCTCTGGGTCTTGACCATTGGTACTATTGCTTGCAAAAAGCTCTACAAAACAGAGCCATTAACCAAAAGCATCGTAGTGCAAAGATCATCAGGTAGTGCTTCCATTCCATCACCGCATGAGCAGAAGAGTGTGCAACACAGTAGTAGGAGTATCTTTATTTTACGCCCAAAATTCAAGTCTGACTTTACAGATCAGTGCATTGAATTGCAAACCTTAATCAGTTCATCATAATGCATCTTTACACCCCTATCTGTAGTATAAATGTTTGCAGCCTTGTGTGTGTGTCTGCTGTATATGTGCAACATGAGTGAAGGCTTTGCCTGTGGCTTTACCCTCACTTGCACACAGTATATCACAGCTGTTTTTGTCCTGTACTTGGAATTGTTTACTACTGGCCCATATTTATCTGGCACTGTGGTTGATCTGGAATGCATAGTCTGACATACAATCCCCCCTGTCTGTCACAAACTGTTAGCAGCAAAGATACGAAGCATCAGCATGCATTGCGGGCAGTGATGCTGATGCTGGGCCAGGTTCCAGTAGATGTCACTTGTTGGCGGTTCGAGGTGGGGTGATATGAAACTGCTGCCAGGCCTGGAAGAGCAAGGAGCTCACAGCATCAGCAGGGTGTGTGGCGTGTGGCTCACTGGGAGTGGGATGGAAAGAATTTGTTTCTGTACCCCCCAAAACAAAAGCCACAGTTTAACTCTAACTCTAAATATATTCTTTTCTTCAGCAAGAGACTGTTTACGCTATTTTAATCTGTAGGAGTTTTGGGATGTTTCATGAGGCCCTTGTCGATTTAGCAAACTGATAATGTGAGTCAGTAACTGAGTAAACTTAGTTCAACTCCCCTCATATGCTAAAAATTATTTGTTGGTTTCTGGCAAAGAATAATTCCTAATTTCTTTGAAGGACGCTTGTTTTTTGGAATGATTGAATTAAAAAATCTGGACAATTTTGTCACAGTGAATAGGGCATACCAAAATATAATCAAATATCAGATCTGAATTCCTTGACCGTGAAGATTAAAATTCATGCTTAATTTCTTGGAAGTTAACACTCTTTCAAATGACGTTTTGTTGTGCACAATTGGTAGGATTTATCTTTGATTTTGTTTATTCTGATATTTTGAAATTACCAATATTGCCCAACTAACTTCAGTCGACGGGGACTTAAACTTTTAAAGCATTAGATGTTTTAAACTGATTTAGCCTGTTAACTTAGATTACTCAAGGGAATCATCCGCATTGTTCTTGTTCCATGTTTGATCCCAGTTTTGTGGTTTATGATCAGTTTTTTAATTGATAACGACAATAATCACCAATAAATAGTTGACAATGAACATGAGTTAATTGCTCTTGCTGCTTAATTTTGCACACCATGACGTCAGCACCTAACAACGTCATCATTGGTGTGTTAAACCTAGTTCATACTTTACTTTTCTGCTTGTGGTTATGGTGCGTGCATGTCAACTCTTGTATGCATATTGCATACTAGATTTGTTAATGGACACGGTCATGGTTGCCACATGCATACTGCTATGATCTGATGGTGGATGTGACAAATACTAGCAGCGTAGTGAAAAATGCAAGCCAAATGAACCTATAAACAGTTTTAAAGTAGTTACTAGGCTTGCTCAGTGTTACAGTAATTAGGTATATCAGAGCTTTTAGCTGATCCCCCCCGCCCCCCCCAGCATAGCTTTTGAAAATTATGTCTGAACACTGTATACCCCAGTATAAAGTAAGCAGGATTAAAGTAGCATAAAAACATTTATTTATTTATTTATATAAAGCACTTGCACTTCTCTTTAAACTCTTTTGGCCCAGCTATTCGACTAATCACCTGATTATATGATTAATCAGTTATTAAAACAATCAGTTTTTGCAGCCCTAATCAATTTTAATTAAATATTTTGATCTTAACTCAATGCACCTTAAAAATTGCAGCATTAGGTGACCTGAATATTTATCCCTGTGTAGCAGCATAATGACCAGGTCATGTTCCTTGGCCTTTTTTTTTATAGTTTTGCTTTCTGAGAGCAAAATTTATTATAGTGAATTCTGTTGGTTGCTAGCTAACCTAATTTTAATGTTGACTTCCTCAGAAAATAATAGAAAATAATAGAAAATAATGATTGAACGCATTATTAGTTTGTAAGTACATAAGACTGAACCTGTAAATCTTCCTCCGCATCTTTTTTGTGTAGACATAAAATTTACATATTGCTTAACTTCTCAATCAGTCACAGGAAGTGTATTTTTAGTGTATCACTTGTATGTGAAATATGGACTTGATGAAAACAAAATTGAGCCGTTTGTCTATTTAATAAACTGAAATGTGTGTGGACCAGAGTTTCCACAATCTGTGCTTTACGTGGGGTGATTTTGGCCCAGAATAGTCCAATGCAGGCTAATATATATTAGTACCTTTACATTTTCCCTAAAAATACATTAATATTGCTGCCATACTATTCAAGCAAGTGTTACTTTGGGTGACTAATGTTTGAGAATATCATAATGTAGTATTCAGCAAATAGATGAATACTTTTGAGTGTTAGCTTACAGTTAGCTGATGTCGCTTTTTACTGCTTTCAGGGCTTCTGTAGTGGGTAGCATGGTGGTCTTGGGACATGGACATTGCGACCTTCTGGTTGTAGCTCAGATACTCTAGAGCAAAAGTAAATAAACCAAAAGTATTACAGCTATACAAGGCACTCGCACATTAAATGGGTCTTTCTTTAATTATAATTGGCGGTATGCAAGGTGAATTTAATTGAAGCCGTTGGGTAACGATTTTAAAGCATTGTTTTTTTCCACTGACTCCTAGGGGTGTGACGAGATCTCGTGTTACGAGATCTCGCGAGATTAAAACGCGACGAGATTTCTCGTCGAGGTGAAAA
>JABFDZ020000008.1:16192897-16219077 GCA_019775955.2 Pollimyrus isidori
TGATTTTAGTTTCTTCACTTTTCTCGTATCGCTTTTCGGAGGGAAGTTAATGTCGTAGTTTTTATGAGCAGTCTGAACATTTCCCTTCTTTGGAATAGCGATGGTAGACCTGTAAATCGCAATGGGCGTTTTAGGCACCCCTGGTATAAGCAGTGAAACGAGCAAAGAGATTACGAGAAATTATGAAATTCATGGCACTGGATGACCAGCCATTTTCTGTAG
The DNA here is from genome assembly GCA_019775955.2 of Pollimyrus isidori. Classification (NCBI taxonomy): domain Eukaryota; kingdom Metazoa; phylum Chordata; class Actinopteri; order Osteoglossiformes; family Mormyridae; genus Pollimyrus; species Pollimyrus isidori. Next base: position 16,193,120 of record JABFDZ020000008.1, read on the forward strand.
TTCTGTAGGCTTCAGAAATCTGCTAAATTACCTCACCCCTTAATATAGAATACAGAGTAGGTGTTACTTTTTGGACGTCAAGCTACTGGAGTTGTTTAATCTATTGTCATGTGACACGTTTACTTGCTGCATCTATTATTATTTTCAAGAATATCTTAATATTTGGTCGTAGTTGGGCTTTTGTTTATTTGTTTTAGTGTAATTTATTTGAATTTGTAAAGTTTAATAAGAGTTTGTTTTGAAAATAAAGTGTCGAGGTGAAGAAAATGTGATTTTTGTATATTCAGCATTTGCTGTTCTCAGGGCAAAAATTGGTATTGGAAAAATCGGTGTCGGCCAGTTGCACATACCAAAATAATCGGTAATCCGGATCGACCAAGAAAATTGCAATTGGTGCATACCGAATGTATTTATATGAATGTGTAGCCTGCCTGTAGACATGTTGAACACTTAATTGCTGACATCAAATAGCAATTGGACGTCTTGCAGAAGTATTCATATGTATACCTGCATCACATATTACTGTTTGATGTATAGTGTTTTGCTGTAAACATAGCAGTTGTGTTGTAAACATTGTTTTGCTGGTCATCATCGTTTCTATTCCATGTTGACCTTCTTATAGACTAGTGAAGGCTATGGAAATGGACCTTCAGACTAGGTCCACCCCTAAGGTAGTAAATCATCACTGTTTTTTAGCTTTATACCACCTCCCTCCTGGCAGCCTCCTTAGCTTCCCAACAAACCAGAAGGAATAGGGAAAGTGAAGAGTGCGATAGAATCCACCACAACCATGTTTATTGCTGTATTACAAACACAAATGAAGTTTTATTTTAAGTCTCTATCCTTAAAAGACAGCAGTTTACCTCTTGTAAGCAGCTTTTGACCCTTTCTTAATGGGCTTTAGCTGGCTTTCCTAAATACTATGTGCCTGGGTGTAAGGCATTTATTTCTATTCACCATTCTTTAAATTTATTGGCAGAAATAAAATGAATGCATGTTCTCATTGAAGATGGATCCCTCAAACTGCCGCCACTCAAGGCTAACTGAAATCATACCAAGTTACTTTTGAAAAGATGGAAGTCTCACTTGTATGTATGTATGTATTTATGTATGTATATATTTAGGAGGGAAGGTTAAATAGCGGGTCAGACTTCTGGCCTGGCTTGTCAAACATCCCAGCCAAAACATGTTTATATATGACAGACGGTGATGATATTAACTTCCATTCTCAGCCATTGCAAGAGGCACGTTTATTATGCACTGACAAGCGAGCTCTGTCTCTTAAGCAAGAGGTGCGGGAAACTTGAGTCTTCTCTTGGTAAAAGCCTGTAAACTGTGGAAACACTTTTAACAAGACTGCCTCTGATTCGGCGCTGATGCCGTGAGAGGTGAGTACATATTTTCTGTCCGTGTGGTTGGCAGTCTGTTTACTGGAAGGGCCTTTGCTTTGCGCATGTTTCCTTGTGTGCAGACGTCCTGAGTGGGACTTTGGAAATGCTTATTTTTTTTGGTGGTGGGGGGGTGGTGGTGTTTATGATGAAGAAATGAATGAAATACAGATGACATTGAATCCAATGCAGCACAAAAATTCCAGTTCAGCAAAACAGTTAGACTGCCTCCTCATGCTACCCTCGAATAAGCATATAAATCCTGGCCAAACACAAGGAGGTGTGGAGGAAGAGTCTAGCAGCCCACACCAGGCACCCAGCAAGAAGCGAGAGTGCGGGTCGGGATCCTAGAATCTCCTGGCAGGCGCTTGTAACAGATAGGCTGGTGGAGTACCTTCGAAAACCAGGGCCAGCTGCAAGTAATTAAAGCTGGCTGTTGGTGGGGACTCGGGCATCCGTGATGCTTGTGGCCAGGTCCTTCCATAATATTTGCATGATGAATTTAGACGGTAGTAAAAGTTTTATCGTAGTGCTGCACTGAGGCCCCTTCGCGCAGCTCAGTGCAGTTCCTCATCCCCTTGATCGCATCCGAAAGGTTCTCGGCATCAGCCTCCTCAGTCCCTATAAAACACTTGCTGCAGCAGCCGCTTTTTATATAAAAAAATATATATATAAAAAATAAAAATATATTTAAAAAAAAAAAGGGGGAGAGAGAGAAATGAACCACTGCTTTTTTTTGGAAGCATGACAGTAAGGGCAGTGTTTTGTCCGACGAGGTCCCACAGTGCTCTTGTGATTACAGACCCGGGTGACGTTTCGGGGCTGCATCACACGCGCCCACTCACCACAGCCCGGCTGGGCACACTCACACGTAAACCAGGAAGCTGGCCAGTCTCAGCAAAGAGAAACCAAACAAAAATAACACGCCCCCCGCCCCCCCCTTCCACTCCCAGGATTGTGGAGGATGGGATGCCAAGTGATTTATGTTTGGCTCAGAGCCTTTAAGGGATAGCAGCTTCCAAAAGAAGATGCAAATCGGCCCAAAGACCTAGTTAGATTTTATCCGCTCAGCCTGTATTCTGCTCCCATATGTGGTGACGTGTATGGCTGTCGGGGCAGGGACGGTACCAAATGGTGACTGCGGCCGAGGGGACAGGCGGTACCCATTAGTTGATCTTTTGAGGCGCAAAGCATTAGGTGGCTAAGCGGCGTCAGAAAATCGGGATCAGCGAGGCCTGCTGACAGCAGAACCCCTGGCATGTCCGCCATTCCCCAACCTGTCCGTGTTTTTCTGAGCCCTGCTCCTCTGCATACCAAACATGGCCAGAGGGTATTGTGCTCGGGTTTCCCTAAAATAGCTCCCTGCCATCTGGGGAGGCCCTAGCTGCTGGGCTGGGGAGGGGCACGATGGGGAGCTGCAGTAGGCATTATTTTGTGGCAAAATGGCAGGGCCTGCTTATCTCTGCCTGCTGTCATAAGCAATTTTTAAGTCACCAGGGCGCTCTGCAGAGTGGTGGCCAGGTAGGGTGGGGATCTGCTGCCGGCTTTCAGGTGAACGAAGCAGCCAGAGCTCTGTGTTTATGGGAACTTGTCATTGCCAGAGTTGAGTGTTACCCATATGTTACCCCTTGCACTGGAGCCTGGGCAAAAATCATAATGTATTTTAAAGTCCACTGTTCATAATATGCCCTCTAAACTGAAGCGTTTCATGGTGACCCTGTCTTTCGTTTGGAACTTCGCTGACTCCCTCTGCCCCCTTCGTCTCTTTCTGTCTTTGCTCAGAATCAGTATATGACCTTCTCCCCAAAGAGCTGCAGCTGCCCTCCACCAGCGAGAACGTCCCCGCAGCCATGAGTCAGAAGAGCGGCGGAGAGGCGGGACCCCCGCCCCCCGCAGCCCTCGCTTCGGGTAAGCCCCCACCTCGCGCCCTCGCTCTCGTCACCCCGCCCCCCCTCCCTTCGTTGGCCGTGAGCAGTGCTGGCAATGGTTCCATCTGGCTTCCTGGAGTTCAGGTCTCTTTTGGCCACCTGTCTGGTATTTTAAACACCTTCCAGCTGCTAGCAGTGTAGAGCAAGTGCATGATGTGGACTGTAGCTGTGTGCGGAATGGCTAGCGATGGCCCTTAGAAGTGCGATGGCCCTGTTTTTGTTCGTTTTATCTCTTTGGCCTGTTATTACGATAGGCGATGGGCTCGAATCTTTTGTCTGGAGCAACATCATGCGTTGTCCTTAGCCTCTGTGTGTCAATAGACTTATTTCAATTTCTGAAATTGGGTGGCGGGTGTATTTTAGTTTGATCCAGCATGTATTGTTTGTTTTTTGATAGGTGATAATGTTCACGCTGCGGGTTTTTCTAGATATTCAGACAACGGACGCCCATTATTTTTGTTCCAAAGTGCCTTTAAAATAGTCTGAGGTGGATCTTTTTGGAGTGATGAACATTCTGCACCGTTTTCAGATCCTTTTATTTTGTAGACGGAGTCCTGTATGTAGAAGTGGCATTGGGTAGGTTGAAAGCAGAGCATAAAAGCTTTGAAAACTCAGTACGTTCATTTAAAGCAGCATTTTCCATCAGGTTGTGCATCTGGCAGGAATGGAAGCGTTACACCAAAATCGTAACTCATTTTGGTTTCTTCATTAGTGCTTTGTAGAGGTGCATGCAGGCTTAGGTAGTGCTGACCTTTGAGCTCAACCTTTGTGAATATTGCGCCTTGTAGTCAGGAAAAATATTTTTCCCTGTCTCGCTGCAGACCGGCACCTCTTCTGGTCTTGAGGGGACGGAGATTATGGACTTATGAGCAAGTAGAATCGGTGCGAAGGCCACGATTTATTTTTTAAGAGGGGGTTCACAATTAAATGTCCCAATTGCAATTGGCCTGTATCACCAAATCCTCTCACCACAGGCTTCATTCCGTTTGGGAGCAGGTCCATTTGATCTACACAGGCTCAGCCTGAACAATGGAGAATGGTCTGAAGCTGGGTTCTAAACCATTTCAGTACTGCTCACAGAATGTTGTGGTCCAATCTGCATAAATATTATAATAACATGATTATTATAATAATGCAGTATGAAATTAGAAGTTTTACTAACTGTTCACTTGCATTTGTTTTGCAGAAGATGTTAATTGCCAGCCTATAAAGTGCTTAAATTATTTCATACACTCACATAATTTCTTTCGAAACCGCTAACACGAGTGTTAAAATGGCTACCAAAAGCGAACCACCCAAGCCCTACTTGCCTGAGAAAAAGTGGTAACATTCCACTTGCAGGCTTATTCGATTGTTTCCCTCACAAACACGTGAAACGCATAGTGGATGAGAGGTGGAAAGCCACAATTTGGTTGTTTTGCACAGATCTGAACTGCACATTCAAAATGCAATTCACCTTAGTCTCTTTACTCTGCCCCTCACTGAAGTCTTTAGAGTGAGTTTCAGTAGAACCAGAAGTCTATTGCCTTTGGACATCTGTACCTTACTGCAGCCACTTGCATCCCCTTGGCAAGACGGGGCTCTCTGGCTGTATCTGAAGGAAGGTGAAGTATTTTTTCCAGTTTCATGATTTTTTTTTGCTCCAAACTGGCCTTACCTTTTCTGGCCTCTTTTTCATTTTTATATATATTATTTATTTTTGCTTTGTTTTCTTTATCCCCATTTCTGGAATCCAGACCTTTTATATAAATGGTTTTGTGACAGTCTGGACTGGTTTTCGCCATTCAGTAGACGGAGAGCAGACCACTGGGTGAAACCTCAGAGGGTGTCCTGACTGGTCTGGGGAAGCAGAGGGGATGGTGGGTGGAGGAGCAGGCCTTGTTCTCCATGCGGAACTTCTTGTGTGTCTCGTCTCTGGGGTCACACTTCACAGTTCTGTTAGCACTTCTATCCAAGCCCCGCATCTGTGTCCCTGCCGCAGATACACACGGCTCACCCCGTGACTGCCCCCCCTGGGAGGCTGTACCAGCTCCCACCTCTCTGACCTCAGTATCTACCTTAAATTAACACCCCTCCCCCCCAGTGTCTCTGGGACATGATTTATGGTACTAAGTACCAGTATTTATGGTACTGAGTACCAGTATTTATGGTACTGAGTACCAGTATTTATCGTACTGAGTACCAGTATTTATGGTACTCAGTATTGCCTCTTGTGGCTCTGCACAGGCAGTATCATTTGAACGCCAGACTCCTTCTCCTCCTTAGTTCATTATCTGCCCCATGTGGTACTTTTTCTTTCGCATTCATAACTGCCTGTTGCTGTCATTGAAATGTTACATGTTGTTTTCTTTTAGGACACAAGTATTAACGTCAACATGAACTATTAATGGAAGTCCAAATTCGGCTTTCGTCTTTGAAGAATAAATTTAAGAAATGTGGTCTAGTAATATTGCATTTTGATAGGTTTGGCACCCGAACAACTGCGGAATGGGTGTCAGACGGAGCATCTCCCATTTTTAATGTTGATACCGTCATGATAATGGGCAGGACTGCCTTCACTACACTGTGAGTTGGTTCATTAAATGCCCGTCTGTGGCAGACGGACGCTGTTGTCATGGCACCAACGGTTGCCCCTGGTGACCAAAGGCCTTCCCGTCACCGTTATCTTGCGTCACATCCTTCCATTCAAGCGGCGATATTTCACTCCCCCTGCCCCCTACCCCCACCCTGCTTTCCCTGGGCAGGGTGTATCCAGTGTCAGGTAGGGATGTCAGCAGGAATCAGACTTTTAGTTCTGCCAAATCAAGGTTTGTTGCATGAGTTGGATGAAAATGCATTTCCTTCCTTGCAAGTCTACTTTTATGATAAATGTGTCAAAACCACCAGCAATTACTAAGAAACAGCCATCATTATGTTAATAGATTATGTAGTTTATATAGAAATTTTATAGCCTCTGGATATTATGTACATAGGCAACATTTAATTTAACAGTATTGATCCCGCTTTAATATGAACTAAAAATGTATAGAATAGCAAAGGAAAGTTTCGCATGTATTGCTAGGATGTTAGTTGTTTTTGCCATTAATGCATTTGACTTGCATTCTAGCTTGATCCTTCTAGCTTGGTCATTCTGTCAGTAGTGAAAACATTCAGTCCCAAAGACGCTTAACCCATCAAATATCACTCAAGGCTACAGTCCGGTTCAGTCTAACATCCAGATATTTCTATTTTGCTTTTCAACTTTCATCGGGTTTCTCTTATTACTGTTATAACTGAGTAATTAAAAGATTTTTTTCCCCTGCTGGATGTTTCTGTGGTATTCAGTCGGCAATCTGGAACGCTGTGTAGTGAAAAGACGCGGTGACATTGGAAGGGATGGGGGGGAGCTCTACCCCCACCCCCCTTCGCTCTCCATCCCATCAGAGGAGGGAGGGGTTTCTGGGACGTGTGGCTCTGGGAAGCCCCCTGACGCTGGGTATCTCATAATCAGCACCCTCCACCCGACTGAACACAAATGGGATCTGTTACCATTTTTTAAAAAATAAAACCAGTGTCTTGAATACAGCCTCACCCTCTCCTGGAGTGTCTGATTTTCTTCTGGTCACTGCTTTAGGTGTCTAAGGTGTTTCTTAGCTCATTCTGTCTGCCTCTGCTGTTTTGGGAGGATAATCTCACTGGACCTCATTACCCATCACTTCTGTCTTCTGGGAGGCTGCCGACACTTAAACATATATAAATAAATAAAAATGAATAACATTATGGAATTCCAGCCGTCCATAAAATGTGCAAAGGCAACAGCTGGTTTGCAGCCAGGTTGAGTTTACTGACTTAAACCTCAATGACCAGGTAAACCTCAAATGTTGAAAGGATGACTTCACGTTACTGAAATTGACGGATTTAGTAATGGGACTGCAGTTAGATTTTGTACAAAACTGTGCTTTTTACATTCCGCTTTGGTTACAACCAAAACATGGAAATTGAGTAAAAATAAACATTTTATCTTTTGATTGGTGGATTCATTTTAATGGACATAGTCCCTCCTTTATGTGTGTCTTAAAGTCTTTCCTCAGCACTAATGGCTGTTGAATACTGCCACGTCGCAAAGGAAATATTCAGTACAGCCCGCCTGCCCCTTTAAAGAAGGCATACTTTTGGAATAAGATGAGTCTTTTATCTAAGAGCTTCTGATGGTCAAAATCAGTACGTGTATACTTTTCATAGCTGTGTGCACTGTAAGTAATTAGGCTATGAAATTGGCTTGAATCTCTTTGTGTAATGTCAATTTAACCCTGCTGTAATTAAAGTATCCTTTTGTTTGTTCATGCATCATGTGGTATGTTTTAGACACAATCGGTTACCCAACCAAAGGAAGTGTCATGAAGTATCATGGTTGGCTCTATAGTGCTTCTGTTCCATTGGCCATTATGGCTGAAATATTATCACAAACGGTAGTAAATAGGAAATAAGAAGCACCTTGTAAACTTTACTGAGGTGTTGAGCAGGTTTGTTAAATCCGCCATCCTGTTCTGCAGCATGACCATGGAAGGGTGTTAATTCTGAAAAGCAAGCTAATCAGAGAGACCCTGGGTGCAGGATCACCCATTATACCAAACTGTTGACTGCACTAATCACAGAATATTTTGTGTCGCTTCAGTATGACTGTGATTGTGCCTATTTTTAGGCATTGCAAAGTGGATGAAGTTCAACAATTTTGGGTACTTTAAAATGCAGAAATTCTAAGATTGCCTAATGTCAATGAAATAAAAATAAAATGTTCTGAGGATTTTTTTTAACCGCTGTATCTGGTGGTTAACTGATTTGAATTTGCTTCAGAATTCTTCATTGTAGAACAAAGTCCAGGTCTCTGGGCTCTGTCCTAATGGAATTTTAATGTCACAAAATAAAAAGATCAAAAAATGTAACCGAGTGGGATGGGAGAGTTGCTGTTGCCCTGTCTTTTTTCCCCATTATTCAGCAATTCTGGTGGCCGGTTTGGATCTGTGTTGCACGAGCAGTCCAACATGGGGGAGTCATGGGAAAGCAATAAGGAAGGGATGGGGGGAGTGAGCTTAGCTTTCACATTTCAGGCTCTAATTCCAGTGACCAGTACTGATCCCTCTACCCCCTGTCGTTTCTATATTTCTTTTTGTTAAACAGTTTCAGGTGACTCCTTTTCCACACTGGAAATACTACACCTGTCGCCAGGACAAATTCTTACATGGTCACATGACCACCTGTTAGCCTAATAACAGGCGGCCACACCTTTAACACAGCATGGCACGGGCCCGCCCACAAATAGCGCTTGGCCTGTAACAACAACATGACCAGGGGGCCAAAACCAAGAGCAGGGAACCTAAAAGCCGAAGGATTATAATAAGCAGGCTGCGCTCGCTGCTGCTCAGAGTGTTGGAAAGAACAGCCTTTAAAAAAAGTGTGAGCCACATGGAAGCAATTTTACTGCTGGCGGTGAAATCTGCTTGTTGAAAACAATGTCAGCAGACAGGCAGTGTGGGGACACATGCTCTCAGTGGCTGCAGACCGCGAGCTGTGCTTCCCATTTGTCTTTTTTTTCTTTCTTTTTTTGGTTCTATGTGAAATACTTTGCATGACAGACATTCTCAAATGATTTTTTTTTCTATATATGTTTAAGCTGTTTTCCATTATTTAAAATACGTATGCCTAGGTTTCCAGAAACCACTGCTTTTATTTCATTCTTTAAGTTATGGGATGGAATATGAAATGTGTGAAAATGGAACTGGATTAACTCATGTGCTCCAGGTCTCCTCTGGAGGAATCTGACGGGTCTTAGGGAGGAGTCGGAGCCTGTCGGGTTTTTGGCCGCATGGCTGGACTGACGTACAAATAAACAGAACTGTATCCGTTACGATTTGCGGCGTCTGCCCTCAGTGTCGTTAGAACGCCTCGGAATAGCAAACCGTCACGTGACATCAGTTCGTCGGTCTCTGAAGATCAGTGTCCTTAAAGCCTGTTTTGGAGCAAATACACCAAAACAACCCAAACCGAGGACCTCCTATGTCTTTAAGAAGCGACGTGCATCTGAGATAACGGCCCACTCTGCAAGCGGTAGCATCCAAAATGATAACAAGGACAACACTGTTCGTTAGTTGTGCGTGGAGATGAATGAAGTCATCATCCTTTGCGCACTCAGTTGCGTTTGCACTCTCGAAGGGTCCTGCGTGTTGAAGGCATCATGCTGCTGCCATCCCTCAGTGTGATTCCCAGCTGAAAGAAAGGGAGGCAAAGGGATGAGCAATTTGAAAGCATTCTTGAACATCCGGCAGCCTCCCCTTTCCTGTGTCCGCTCCTACTCTGCGGTTCTCAGCAATGGCGCTTCTTGGATGCCATTACAGATGTGCATTTTCCTTCCTAATAACATTCCATACACATGCTTGCATTATGAAAATTTGAGCAAAACTTCTTACTTGTATGTTTCACAAGAAAGTTTGCATGATTATTACTGTCCCTGTTTTTTGTCAGGCTGACGTCTCTTCATCGACTAGCATAATGAAAATGAGCAGCTTTTGCAGCTGTGCCAGTCAGCTCTTTGATGCGTCGTCTGTAGCTTTTTTCCTGCTTTTCTTGACCGTCGTTGATTATTCAGAAATGATCAATTATGGCCAGCGCTCAGGTTCGAAATAAACGTTTTGTCTGAACGGTAAGAAGTAACACTTCTTTCTGTTTTAGGACCATTATTTCCACATATGGGAAACGTAACTGGTTTTCAGAAAGTATTCTGTCTGTGAAAGTCTCAATTAGTCCATAAACTTTTATATTATTTTATTTTGTGTTTGTCTTCATTGGTTTGTTCCGGAATTCCACTGGCGAAAATACATTAAAATGCCAGAGCGCCTATCCCCTATCTACACTGAGGCTTTCTTGCTATGCTAAGAGCTGCTTTTATTTTGGTGGATCATTGGGTGCATGTTTTTGTTTTAAATAATTTTAGCAACTGTACAATGCAGTACAGTGCTTCTTGTTGCCTTTCGGCAGAACATCAGAGCAGTTGTGTAAATACTAGGAAAAAGCAGCCTTTGAGGTTCCCTGCCACTTCATCTCTCCTGGCATTCCGGCAGTTTGAGGTGTGCCTTTCAGGCCCGCGTGTATGAACCTCTACATGCCCGGCCCTGTTCCCCCCCCCCCCCTCCTGTTTACCCAAACTCACTGCTGTGTCTCAGTTTTGCAGCCTGTTCCTGCTGTGATTGGATTGGAGTCACCGCCATCATTTTTATCTGATGGTGTCTGGCTATAGTTACTCCTCCGTATTGGTGACTGGTCTTATGCTCCACTTTGCTAATAACGATATCTGCTGAAAAGCATCTCTATGCCCCCCCCCGTCACACGAGTCCATAAGCAAAGGGGTCTTCTTGGACGTCTGTAGTAGACCTCTATGTTATAGTAATACTTGGCGAGGAAAGTCACCCTCTGACATTAGCAGAATATTAGTGGAACAAAGATTTTCCCGGGACTTCCCTAACACTCCGTAAAACAAGTATGGTAATTAATCCCTTTCGTGTGTCGCTTCCAATATGCCAAGACTTTAAAATAGTTTTTATTAACCTGGTCTGTAAACTGTTTGCTTCAGTTTGACATGTCTCCACGTAATCTGATTGCTTTTAAATACCAACTGGAGAAAATTCATTAACACAAAACACAATAGCATGTCAGATTAAATGGAACATAGCCTGTGACACTCCATCTCATTATTCTCAGCTTTTATCAAGCCACTCCTGTCGTCTGCCAGAAGCCTGCATGCAGGTTCTCCATAACCACCTCGTTCAGAATGCTTTTCAATTGTGGTCAGCCTTCGCTACCTCATGACCTTAGACTCGTCTCTAACACCTTCTGGGGATTTGTCAGATGACCCAGGTTGAAGGAAGTACAAATGTTAAGCTGTCAGTTCCATTTTCACAAACTTTGCTTTAAAAAAAAAAATCTATACAAGATTAAACCTTGAATGACCAGCTTTTGTTGCTCATTCGTTGTCTCATTTTTATTCCAGGAAGTTCCCTCTGAAGCAGGGAGTGTCTGCATATAAAATGGTCTGCAGTTCTCTGCTTCATAGGTCAGAAGCTTGTTTACTTTGTTTCCATGGCTACGCTCAGTCCCAACCAAATTGTTTCAACCTGTGTGGGGGAAAAAAGCTCCAATTGGCATGCATCATCTGACACATGATAATCGTCATTCGCTCTGAACTTTTTTCAAAAATTGATCTGTTAATTTTTTTTCCCTTCTTTGTTCCGCTATAGTATGATGAACATCATAGAACAATCACAAGCGATATTTTTTTTTTTATGTGCCTCAGTTTACGTTTTAATCAGCTTTATTTCCTAAATTATGTTTTTTTTTTTCTTTTAATTAAGAATACAGTTTTTGGAAGAGCCTGTATTTTTGAAATGGAGGCCAAGATTTTCTCAATTTCAAATTGAACCTTTATATGAAACCACACATTTTTTGTAAATGTATGCATACAGACACATACAGTTGACATATTTGCACACACAGCGCACACACAAATTATGATGCAAAATAAAAAAAAAAAACTTGAATTTAAAATTGGGAGAAAAAAAAAGAACGAAAAATTTCGCTGCTTGAATGGGACTGCTAGCCAACGCTGGTGGAGATGCCTTTATTCACTCTGCGATTGTACACACCACAGATGCCATCTCCACCTCCTCTTCTATGCCCATGGGAGGTCCTCGCAGTGCTTTTCCTGCCTCTTCCAGCCCCACCATTCACTCCTCTACCTCAGTCACTGACCGGGCCTCCGTTCACGACAGCTGCGCGGCGACTGAGGGGGTAAGTAGCCGCGGGGGAGCGGAGATGCTCGGTGCAGAGGGCCAGCTGGGAGGCGCCGGCTCGTCCGGGGGCGGAGGTCCTGGCAGCGGCGGTGGTGGAGGTGGTGGTAGCACCAGGGCCGGGGGCAGTGGAGGAGGCACAGGAGGAGGAGGAGGAGCCGCCGGCGCCCAGCACCAGACTACCCCGTCCAAGCGGCGCACGGTGCTGAACATCTCGCCACCGCCGGAAGACCTGTTCGACGACAGCCGCATGTCCTGTCAAGACGAGCCCCTGCCGGACTCGGAGCAGAGCGGCAGCATGTGGATGGACGACTCTGCCTCTAACTTCAGCCTCATGAGCTCCAACTCGTACAACGACAACAACGAGGTCCCCCGCAAGTCCCGCAAGCGCACGCCGCGGCAGAGACCCGGGCCCAAGCCCGCCCCGGCCGACGAGGCCAGCATGGACGTCTTTGACGCCGACAGCGCCAAAGGGCCTCACTTTGTCCTGTCTCAGCTGGGCCCCGACAGCAAGCCCTGTCCCAAAGCCAGGTGGGTGTGCCTGGCCTCTGAAAGGACCCTCTGCTAGTCACACATCCCTCCGGGCCGCCTTTCGAAAGGCTTCGGTGTCACAAGGACACGATCTGCCTCTTGGTCACTCCTAATGTGGGCCAAAAGAAATTAAATAGATCTGGATTTTTTCTTTTTGAATGTAAGCAAATTACCCACAAATTGCCCCAAAATAATAATAATAAAACAAAACAAAAATAAATAAATTCTACACGCGTAATATTTAAAGGGTTTCATTTCAATAATCAAATCTTCCAACTGTTTATCCTGGACCCTCCCCCAGGCTATATAGCACATCAGGTAGGGGTCACCGTGAGCAAGATTCCAGTTCATCGCAGGACACACACCAGTGCACACTACTACTGATTTAGAGAGTAATTAGAATGTCTGAACTGAGAGTAAACCCATGCAAGATGGAGAAACCATATGAACTCCACAAAGACACAAATGCACAGTAGGGGCTGGACTGAGAGCCCCCGGTCTGGAGATGTGAGGCCACATTGCTGTTTACCAAGCCGCTATATTGCTCTATACAATAAATCAGACATAACATTAAAGACTGGTTCAAAGCACCCCTTTGTCTCCGTCTTTTGACTTGATTTAATCAGAAATTGTTTTTTTTACGGAACTGTGTTACTCTTCGCTTTTGTTCGCAACCTAGTTTGCTTTAGGTAAGAACTTAGCAGCGCTGTTGAAAACGACACCCTATCTTCGTTTAACCTGATCATGGCCGCCAGACTCTTCTTCCCGGAATGTAATGGGTGGTTCTTGATGGTGCCGCCTTGTGCGTCGTTTCAGTCCCCTCAACTTTAGGCCCTCCAAAATGTCTGCGGACAGGCCTGTGTCGCTCACACTGCCCCCTTAAGCTGCTCTGTAAGTGGCTCTGTAAACGGCAGGCGGCGAGTTGGGAGCCGCATGAGGCTGTGTCTCGGCTGGAATGCTGATAGGAAGTGGCCGGGATCCAGGCCTCGTCCCTGGCCTTCTACTTTGAGCGGAGGCAGAGTTCCAAGACCCAGGCTGATCTTTCCTCTCCGTGGATAAACGAACACACGCTTGGCATTCTGTTGGCGCCGTTTAGCGGCGCAGGCCAAAGCCTATGGTTTCAGCGAAGGAGTGATTATCTGCCCCTCAGGGTACCGCCACAGCCTAGGGACTAGTTAAAGATAACCAGTCGCAGAATAGTTAATGTATTTGCATGGACATTTAGAGGCCTAGTTCTATGAACCTTTGAGGCAAGTGAGGGGTCAGTCGCAGTATTTGCATCACAAATGATTGCAAAAATGTTGTCGTCTTCTTACTGATATCCCGAAGTATAAATGTCTTGGCGACACGATAGCATTGCGGTCATGTCCCGAAATCATCCTCGTCTATTAAATGTAGGTTGATCTAAATTTAGTCTGTATTTATCGTGGATATTTTGATCTCTCTTCTGCAGCTCCGCGGAATGTTCCCCGGCGTCCAGTCAGAAAGGTGGGACGCTGTCGGGCCAGTTCCCGGTGAAGGCCGAGGGCAAAGAGCTGAAGATCCTGGTGCAACCTGAGACCCAACACAGGGCACGATACCTGACAGAGGGCAGCCGAGGCTCAGTCAAGGACCGCACACAACAGGGCTTCCCCACCGTCAAGGTAGCAGCGCGTGGATGTATCCGTCTTTTAGCCTCATCTGCTAACTAATACTAGCCTTCATGTGTAAAATGCGGCTCTTACAGGGAGCATGAGCGCAAGGCGGTCAGTGTTTTAATGCAGAGACACGGATTGATGTCTTCAGTCTACACCCAGTGCTGTATTGGTCAAAGCTGTTTTTTTCAGTGATTTGTATGTGAAATATGAAGCTTGCTCACGTATTAATTTTGGAATAAGCCATGTGACGTTTGGCTCATTTTCATTAGATCATGCATTCATTGTGTAGGAAGTTGATGAAATGACTTTCTAAAGATGCACATTGCTTATTTTCTCTTGTGATAGCCTAAGAGCAGAACTAATAAATGATAAATCAGTTCCATCTGATGTTACTCCATTGTTCAGACTGCCTTAAAAATATGCCTCTAATGTGCACAGCTGCTGATCATATCATGTGAACTTTCTAGAAACCCCATGGCCATTCATGTGCTTCCCAACGAAAAAAATGTCAACATTTGTCTCCACAGTTGGAGGGCGTGAATGAGCCAGTGGTCCTGCAGGTGTTTGTGGGTAATGACACGGGGCGCGTGAAGCCGCACGGCTTCTACCAGGCCTGCAGGGTGACTGGCCGCAACACCACTGCCTGTAAGGAGGTGGACATCGAGGGCACCACTGTCATCGAAGTGTGTCTGGACCCCAGCAACGGCATGACATTAGCGTAAGGACTCATCCTCTCGCTCTTATAAGCGGATACGGTGACTCATTGATTTCCAAGTCGCCGCGTCGACATGATTGAAAGTGCGCGGTGAGCCACCGGACACAGCAACATAGCTCATAGAATGAAACATGCCATTTACTCCTGAAGGCAACCCTCTTTTGATGTTTAGGAAGTTCTTCTCCTATCTAATTTGTCTTGAAGAGTAAGGTGCCTCTGAGTAGGAAAGATTTTACTTGTTAGTGGGACAGCCATGTTTTCCTCCCAGAGGGTACCTCCATGGGGTGCTTCTCGTACTAGCTGTGCCCCCTGTCTGCAGAAGACTTCCGGCCTGATGTGTGTGCCATCTCCCGCAGGGTGGACTGCGTGGGGATCCTGAAACTGCGGAACGCTGACGTGGAGGCTCGCATCGGGGTGGCTGGCTCCAAGAAGAAGAGCACGCGTGCCCGGCTGGTTTTCCGGGTCAACATCCCACGGCCTGACGGCTCACTTCTTACCCTCCAGGCCCCTTCATCGCCCATCCTCTGCAGTAAGTGTGTCCCATACTGCACTGGGGCTCCACCCAACTCTTCTAGGAATCCATCTGTCGCTTTAGGCTTATACCTCACCTGTGAGATCCACAAGTGGTTTAAGGGATTATGCCCTTCCCTTGTCACTGGGTCATGAGGGATTATGTTTGCCATAGCTCCTGTGTGTTGTGTTGGGGGTTCTTGCCCCTACTGAGAATCCGTTGTCATGTTAATGCTTCTGATATATTCTTAGATCCAGCTGAAAATACAGTGTTCACATTCAAGCAGCAGGTCACAACCAGTCTACAGAGACAGCAACTTCAGTAAGACTGCCAGAATGCGAGGGAGTCGTTTTTGATATTTAAAATTTGATTTGAGTGTTGAGTATGAAATGAGGTTCTTCATTCCCACAACTTGCTGTCTGTCGTCAGCCTAATCAAGAGAATAAAGCATGCCTTATTTTCCTACCAAGCACAGAAAGGCTGATAATGGTCTTATTTAACTGCTAGCGCACAAAATGGTTAGACTTGTTTTCTTTTAGAGTCTTGGACTCCTTGAAGCTTCTCCTCTTGCTGTAATTGCAGTCTGTTATTAAGTTTAATTTCTGCTTACCCATCCAGCACCCTGGCTGAGTGAGGCTGGGGTACGTCCTGAACAGCATTCCAGTCTGTCACATGGCACATATAAACCTTCATTCTCCAATTTAGAGATTTCAGTTGCTTACATGCATGTCTTTGGACCACATGAAGGTTTCGTTATCGGCTTCCTGTTCTCTGGCATGATCATGACTCTAGATCCCGTATCCAGAAGAAAGTCAACTTCATGAGCATGATCGATTAGCCCACTTGCAAAGGGGCTGTCTGCTCCACCGACGCTTCTGAGGACAGTCACACTGCTTGACTTGTCACACTCAAGTCTGACAAGAGAATCTGCTATCGCAGCAGGTCATATCTGCTCCTTCCCACTCTGCACGTGCTGCTTCATAAAGAAGCCTCTCTTCATCAGCAGCATCAAGAAGGGCCGTCTTAACTCGCTCTGCTGTTTTTAGACCTGGAATCCCAGCATGTCAACTCAAGTTACTTGAAAGTGGTTATAAGAATCCAAAATGGGCGTTTCTTTCTTTTGCGGACATGACATTACCAGGCATCAGTCAGGTTTGGAATGACAGAGCGAATTGATGTAATCGCACGGTTCATTGCAGCCGAGTTCTGCCTCTTGTCCTCTAGCCCCTTAATGACCACTCGGTTTTTTGCTCTCAGGAAGTGTGGATTGCCCTCAGAATTCCACACCATCACATGGATGCGGCACGTAAAATTCTTTCAGTCATTTAATGTGATTCCCCATAACCAACATCCCTTACATGGGCGTTTGATGCTATTCAGGCACCTCTAAATGTCTTCCGGCTTGTCTTCCAGGATCTCTGTTTGAATGAGGCAGAGCTTTACTGGAGTATCTTTATCTGAATTGCTGGTGTCGGCGTATTTATCTTCACCTCAGCCACCTGCTATGTCTCAGAGTGTTTTTTTTTCTTCCTGTCCGAGTGCGTCAGCCCCGCTAACACTTTCTCAAGACTGTGACCAAGTGGGCGCTGTCCTGGTGATATCACTAGTGTTTGTGCTGACAGTCATTTCCCGCTCCTCTTCCCTTTCGCTCTGTAGCCGCCCTAGTCAGCAGATCGCTGCTCAGTCTGACCTGACCTGAGTCTCTCGTCTGCTCCAGCTCATCCCAGAAAGATCTAAGCATCTTCCTCATATGCTGAGTCCTACTCCAAGCACATTTAATGACATTTAATGCCCGACTATCTTTGTCGGTGTTAATCGCGAATTTGGTCCAAGTAACACTGATTGTTTTCTCTAAGCCCAAGCGATCGTCCAAGTCTTTGTTTAGCCCATCAGTCACTTCATCGCTTGTCAGTTCAGGAGGTTCCATTTCACCATTAACAGTAGTTTGCTTGACTTTACTCTTTTTACACTTTATATCAATCATGATTATGAAACTATAAATCTGTGTGGAAATTCAAATTTCAAATTTTTCATATGTGAAATGAACATAATGACTATGGCTGTAGTGCAATGTCAATTACAGTAACAACACGTATACATATAAAACCAAGTACTGTTCTGTTTTTATCATCCAACTATTACTGAAACGGGTCGATGGATTTCACTGATTATTTCAGTGATTCATAATCACATGAAATAGAGCTGACCCCTGACTAGACAGTGAATCCACACAAAGGCGCAGGGATCCCTGTCCAACACCTGGATATCAAACCGGAGTCACTGTTCAGTACCTCCAAGCAGTCAAATTACAATGTGTATGTCAGACTTAAACATTAATGATTGCAATCACATAAACCAACATTAATTCTGCAGTGCTGAGTTATTTTTGTATACAGAGTTGGCTGCATTGGATGTCATAAAAGAAGGCGGCTCACCGTACTCACACGTAATTGGTAGATCAGGTAGCTGCGGATGAATCAGCTAGGACCTCCTCTGGAGATGGCTGCGTTTGATAGTGACTAAAGTTAATTAATGTAAAATTGATAAAGCAGTCAAAGTATGAGGCAATGAGAAGATGAGTGCTCCTGGAATCTGCGAGACGTGTACGTCTTTCAGTGTCTCAACCCAATGTAGGACCCTCCACAAAGATGAGGTGTTTTTGGCTTCCACAGCCAAGGACACATTCCAGTATATTTCCGGAATAGTCTGTCTTTGTGGACCGAACAAACCTGATGGTGCCATATGGAACACTACCAGTCAACTCAAGTAGAAGAATGCAAAGTGTGGAGAACACCCAAGCACAAGGCAGGGTACAAAACATGCAAGAGTAGGGCAACGTCATATTAGTAAGAACATATCGTTAAAAATGCCTTAATGTCCGAAACCCACGTAAAAGGGGGAAACTAGTGAAAAGCTGAGAGGTTTCTGCAACTGCATAGGAATCAGGGGTGGGGGGGGTTTGTTATGAAACAGTTTACAACAAAACACTGTGTTCTACGTTTGGGTGAGAATGGAGCAGACAAGTGTTGCTGTTTTTATCAATGACATTACAGTTGGTGCGATGACTGATTGTACCACAGAAGGGAAGCCAGCATGGTCTGTGGATTCAGTCATTTTTCAGTGCTGTTTCCGAGGAATACAGAATGATCAGTATCCCTATACTCCAGTACAGGTTGCCCTGTGGAGTGCTGGGTAACGGCTTTCGGTACCAGGTGGCAATCAGCCATCTTGCCTGTACGAACGCTGTGTGAAGTGGCGGTGCTCTGAAGATATCTAACATTCCTGGAATTTTTGTGGGCAGTATTTCTGCTTAGGAAACATTTCTGCCTCCCTCATTAGAGAGGCTTACTTGTCGTCTTCTCTGTCCACAGCCCAGCCAGCGGGGGTGCCAGAAATCCTGAAGAAGAGCCTGCATAGCTGCTCAGCGAAGGGAGGGGAGGAGGTCTTCCTCATCGGAAAGAACTTCCTCAAGGGAACCAAAGTCATCTTCCAGGAAAATGCGTCAGGTACAGACAGGCATCCAGGCATTTACATCCGGTGCATCTCATTCCCATTGTATCTATTGAATTTGGTGTATTTCCTGAATCCTTATATATCAGTAGATAACAGTTAACTACATTTCTTTTCAAGATGAAAAATCTTGGAAGGCAGAAGCTGAGATCGACACGGAATTGTTCCACCAGGTATTGTGTTTTTAAGAATGTCCATCTAAATGTTTTTAAGGATAAGTCACTTTAATACGTTTTTCCCTGCTTTAAAGTACTTCAGGTGCAGTGATTTGTCAAAGTGTTATTTTTGATGACTGATTTCTATGCTATGCTAGTCTGATCCTCTCTGACTTGCTTGTAATTGTTGCCTTCGGCTCTGGCAGTGCATCTGCAGGTTTTCATTTGAATTTTGCAGTTTAAAACCACAGTTCTTATTGAATGTTATCTTCCCAGCACCTAAACACCCGGAAGCTTCTCTGCGTAGATGTTTGTTTGTTTCAGCCTCCCCGCTTCCTTTTTTCTTATCTTCATGCTTTTCTGCGAAGCTACAGACACCTAAGCACGCTCTGTATAATTCTCCGCTTGACCCTTCAAGCCTCGCCAGTTGAAGCTGATCTTCAGTCTCCTTTTGGTTTCCCGCAGAATCACTTAATCGTCAAAGTGCCGCCGTATCAGAACCCGGCCATCTCTGCTCCGGTGTCGGTGGGCATTTATGTGGTGACCAATGCTGGGAAGTCACACGATGTCCAGCCCTTCACCTACACTCCAGAGCCAGGTGTGTGCTTGCTGCCGCACCGGCTTCTGCCGTTTCCGATACCATGCTTATTGCAGTAGCTGTGCTCATGCGTTAGGGAGATAAACCTCATGCTTCTATCTGCTGTTGTGAAACCAGGCCGGTGTTCTGTCTCTATATGCAATCAGCTGCAGGGGCAGACTGATGAAGGGTCTACCCTGGGCTATAGCCTACAACCCCCTGCATCGTCTTGAATTCTCTCTCGTTTCGCTTTCGGCTCTAAAAGCAGCTCAAGTAGCCTGTTTTGGCTTCTCCTAACCATGTTGGCGTAGGAGCTGCATAAAATTAATCCGCCCCCCGGTCAGCTCTCTTTATTCTGAGGTAATGCTCAGAAATTGAGAGCAAAACCAATGAAAAATATTTGCATTTTTTTAAGTAAAGTTTATATACATATATATTGAACCGGGCACCCCGATGACATGCTTGAAGTGCAGCACTAAGGTCTCTCTTCCACTGCACCAGGTACCGTACTTTTGGTTATTGATATTTATTACAACAGTCACATGGGAATATTTGGAAATTTTCAATACTGTGCTGTCCTAGTATATTATAGAAAATACTTTTTTACTTCTCGTCATGTCATCTTGATCTTGTTATATCTGTTCTTCCGGTCAGATCGCAGTTAAGGCTTTGATATCTTCATTTGTCCATGCATACATTATTTATACTTTGTTTATTGTTGTTTGCCGAGTTAGGGACTGTTTTCAAGGTGGCATTTGTATTATATTTCAGCGGCAGGCTATTTGCATACTCAGTCGGCACAGGCAGTGTTTCAAGTCCCACCCCAAGTACAGAAGTACTAAAAAAAGTACCCCAGCTGGTTTGGGACTTTAGGCACTGTAGGTACTGTAGGTACTGGAATCTAGTGGGAAACAGTACCTAATGTACTGCACCAAAAATGCAGGACCTGGTGCAATGGAAAAGCGCCCTGACCAGACCTAGCTAGATGGTGCCAAAATTGAGGACTGAACCTTCCATCTTCCTCGGAAGCCCTTTAGTAGTGTGAATCTGGGATCTGCAAATGTATATCGAACAGGATTTAATTACAATATCAACAACACCGACAAAGTCCATTTTCAAAGTTATTTTTTTTTTTACAATGCTTTACCAAGTACCTGTTCATGTCAGTTTTACGTACATTTTTAATGTATTGACGTTAAGTGCCTCCCAACCTGCAACTTTTATGTTATTAGATATGACGAGGTAGACAATGTGTGACCCTAACAAGGCTGCCTGCCTCTCTCAGCAGTGAAAGTGGTCGACGTGCCAGTGAAGACTGAGACGTCGCCCCCCACCAAACCCTGCTCTTTCGAAGAGCAGATGAAAGGTACTTTGGTTACTGTTGATTCAGTGTTATTTAGAAAACTTGGAGTTCAGTTTTTTTTTTTCCCCATTTTTGTAATTACATTTTTTGACCCAGCAATTAATAAGTATAATGCACTGGGGTATTTGTATTTTAATTGTATGGAGGTATTGTAATACTATTCTACTTCTTACACACTTTTGATGTAGTGTTGATCAATTTAAAAGGGTTGACGTTTGTGTAAAAACTTTTTTTTTTTTTTTTTGGTGGTATTGCCGCTGTTCTATGGCGGTGTGTGGAATGTATAACGTGCCTTTTCTTTGTTCCTGTGCGCAACTGGGTGCTCTCAGTCATACAAAGCAACAACTGTACCCTGGAAGGCACTCTGATGGCACCCATGATGCCGCTGGTTAAGAGGGAGGAGGTCACTCCCATGGAGGTGTCCAGCAATGCAGCAGCAACAGCCGTGTTCAAGGTATTAAAAAAATAATAATAATAATAACATGCTTCGCTTTTTTCAGCCATCCATCTTTTTTGGTTTTCAAATCGGTCGTCGGATATTTATTGGCTTTTTGTTGCTGTGTTCCACTCAGACATCCGATGCACAGCAGCCCCTCGACGTGTGCCCCATCCCTCCCAGCAGCAGCCCCTTCCCTGGCCCCATGGCTAGACAGCAGGGCGACCCCGAGCCGCCACAGGGGACGGTCTTTGCCGCGGCTGAGCCGCTAAGCACCATCCAGAAGCAGGACCTGGCACCCAGCGCCTCGTTCCCCGTGACGGGAGACTCCCTGCTCCAGCAGGTGCCCCAGTCCTTCCTCCTGGAGCCCGCGGACAGCCTCAGCCGAGAGGGGGCCGAAGGCACGATGGTAGGCCTCGCCCAGATGGTGGACGTTCCTCAAGCCCAGACCCAACAGCCACAGCTCCCCCTCTTCTCCCAGGACGGCGTCGCTCAGCTGGAGAGGGCGGTGAGACAGCTGCAGGCCGGGGGCTTCTCTGCGAGCGGGCCGGGGGGCAGCAGCCTGGTGCAGCAGGTCCTGGAGGCGGCCGCACAGCAGCAGCTGAGCTCGGTCTTGTACAGCTCCGCCCCTCCCCCGGAAAGTGTCCAGCAGCAGGTGCAGGAGAACATGAACAGCCTGCAGCTGCAGTCCGCTGACAGTCCACTGGCCAAGCAGCAGCAGCAGCAGCAGCAACAGCAGCAAGTCCTGGAGAACCTCCAGCAGCTACAGTCGGAGCTCTTCCAGCCTCAGATCCCCATGCAGTGCTCCATCTTCCCGGGGGGCTCGCGCAGTGAGACCCCTGAGCAGCAGAGTTCTCCGCAGACCATGGTCCAGGGCCACGGTGCCCTTTTCCAGCCGCCTGACGGTTTGATTGGCAGTGCCGCCCAGCAGCAGCAGCAACAGCAGCAACAACAGCAGCAGCAGCAGCAGGTGGCCCTTTTCCAACAAACGGGGGAGCTGCTCTCCATCCAGACCTCCAGCTTTCTGCAGCAGCCTTCCGCCCACCCCTCTCCTAACCAGCAACTGTTTCACACCTCGAGCCCCTTGACAGACGCGCAGGACCAACAGAGAGCCCTGTTCCACGCCCAGAAAGCCCAGTCCACGCAGGAGCAGGTCCAGGCCGCCATCTACCAGAACACGCTGAACGTGCTGAGCGGCTCCGGCCTCTCTCAGGAGCAGCAGTCCACAGGCTCCGGCCTCTTCCTGTCGCAGAGCGCCCTCCAGGGGCAACTCACGGCGGAGGCCGGTCAGCAGCAGCAGCAGGCCTTCCTCAGCTCCATGCAGACGCCGGGCGCCGAGCCGCAGTCGGTCTCCGTGTTCCAGGCGTCGCTGCAGCAGAGCAGCCCCATGGAGCAGCAGCAGTCCCCCCAGCAGCAGCAGGGCTCCCTCTTCCAGAGCCTGTCCTCCCACACCTCCAGCGGGGCACTGTCGCCCAGCCCCCAGCAGCCGCAGCCGCCCGGCCTGCTGTACTGCGGCAGCCCCCTCAACCCCCAGGAGCACCCCCCCGCCCTGCTCTTCAGCAGCCAGGCCCAGATGGGCACCGGGGGGCTCTCCTCGCAGGAGCCCACCAGTCAGACGCTCCTCTTCCCTCAGAGTGTAGCTCAGCAGGAGCCCTTGGAGCCAATGTCCTTCCAAGACCAGAGTTCCACAGTGGGGAACCCGTCCAGCGGCGAGTCCCCCAAACCAGGCCTCTTTCAAGAGCAGCAGCCCATGCAGCTGGTGCCCAGCTCTGCCAGTGGCACCGACCAGCCCATCACCATCTTCATGCCCCAGGCCACCATGACAGCCCTCCCACAGACCTCCATCTTCGCCACGCAGAACGGGGGCCTGCAGACCACCAGCTCCTCTCCTGTGCAGCAGCCCGGCACGCTGTTCCAGACGCCCGTGAGTGGTCCCATGACTCAGCCCGGGCCGGACCAGCAACCCGGGCTCTTCCTCTTTGGGATCCAGAACGGTGAGGCCATCTGCCTTGGCTGGGCTCTCCTGCTTCCTGGGCCTTTTTTTCCCCAATTTTTATGCAGTTTGGTTTGTTAAATGATATGGGTTAGTGTGTGACTCTTAGGGTTACGAGGCTTTGGATGTTGTACTCGCCATAGGAAGGTCGCCGGTCCCATCCCAGTTGCTCCAGGGGTGCTGGATGCTGGTTGACGCTAATATTCCTGTGCGTTTCATGGAGAGCAAGAAGGGAAATGTGAAAACTTTTCCAGTTCTGAATAAAATAATATTAAAATCTGAGGTAATGAAATCTGAGGTTTTAACTCTTTGTCTTGCAGTTAAATCATTACACTTCAGAATGTTTCCATGTTGCTTTCATATGAATTTGTATGAAACTTACTAGGAAATGCATGATGGGTAATATACCTGTATTCTGGCTATTCTTACTGTTTAGCAATATTTTCTGCAGTTGCTCCAGTGAAAGCTCAGCTTAATGATAAATCTAAAAGGGCCTCATAGTGGAAATACAGTATATGTTTTATGTTTCAAATTTGAAAAACATATTACTAACAGAGACCATACTTAAACTTCTTCCCAGTGCCACAAGGCAGTTCTTGTTTCTTTGGCCATGAGGCGATAAACCGCGATTTATTTTCGTCATGTCTAGAGCAGGGGTGGGCAGTCTTACCCAGAAGGGCACGACTAATGACTGGCTGAAGAGTCCTCACATGTGGGTCTTAACAGCTGACCTAAATAGAGTCGCAGCTAGGAGCAGTTTGGTAAAACGAACTAGGTACCAATTGTGGAGTGCAGGATCATGTAGAGAATGATAAGGCGTATGGAGGACTGTACGTCTGCCAGAGACCCCCTGCTGGCCCCTTGGGACCCCGAAATGAGGCAAAAAAATAAGCTAGATCAAACATAGTTAGGTACCACTAAGAATGTATTTCAGGGTAATGTCCGGCTGTGGCCTCGAGGCTGGCGGACCTTATGCAGCAGACAATATGTCTGGCAAGGGTCATCTTGTACTTTGTGGAATGTCACCATTTATTCAAAAGTATTTTCATTCAGTACCTTTCATGTTTTATCTAGGCCATTTTAGCCAGAGTACTGGGTGGGGTCAACTTTTGGGCGTGTCTGGCGGGCATAAAGCAGCGGGTAATTTGTCTGTTATTGACTATTCTGTGCTCTCTGGGATATGCTGAAGTATATAAACTTTGTTTCAAGTGGTACCAGTAATGTTTGATCTAGCCAAAGTATTTAGGCCCTTTCTGGGTGTCTGGCGGGCCTAATGCAGCAAATATTTTGTCTGGCATGAACAATTTTCAACCCAGTGTAACACACTTATTACCCTGAAATACATTCTTAGTGGTACCTACCTATGTTTGATCTAGCTTATTTTTTTTGCCTCATTTCGGGGTCCGAAGGGGCCAGCAGGGGGTCTCTGGCAGACGTCCAGTCCTCCACACGCCTTATCATTCTCTACATGATCCTGCACTCCACAATTGGTACCTAATTCGTTTGACTAAACTGCTCCCAGCTGCCGGTTTAAAAGGTCACCCTAAAAACTTGCGTACGCACCGGGCCGCTTGCTACACTCCGTGTCAGTGCTTGACGACCTCTGTTGTCTCCCCAGAGTGCGGGCAGCTCATAGATTCTCCTGGGCCCACACTGTCCGAGCAGCTCATCGCCATGAGTCAGTCGGGCCAGAACCAGCGGGAGAATGATGCTCAGATCCAGTCCCTCCTTAACCAGTCCATGTCTGAATCCGGGAACATGCCGAACAGCCTGACCACCTCCCAGAATATGGAGAAAATTGATGACCTCCTTGTCAGCCTTCAGGATCAGCGGAACAACCTCTCGCCCTCCTACTAGCAGGACCTTTGGAGTCAGGTGACTGACTGAGTCATAGTACTTTTATTACAGTTTATGTTGGCTATAAATATGTAAATACATTTTAATGGCTAATACCATCCTTTGCGTTAAGTTAAGGTGATGCAATTTCCCACCAAGCTCCTGAAACGTCAGTTTGATCCTCCAGTAATCTTCCCTAAGAGATACGGACGGTGCCCGGCCATTTTACCTTGATCCATCCCCCCCCCCCCGGAGCAGTGACATTTACATTCCAGAAAATGACGCGATCGTAATGGAAACCAAAATAGCCAAATTACAGCTGTGAAGTTCTGAAGGATCTCACACTTAATGCTTTTGGATCTCGTTGCAGATTCGGGGAGGATCGCCGCACATCCGACACTGAGATGCCGCGGGGGAGGGGTGAGCGCCCACAGAATCCTCTTCAGACTAACTGCCCCCTCAAGACACCGGCTCCTCGTGGCTCAAACACATTTCAGCTGAGACTGGCACAGAAAATCAGTGTCAGACATCAACTGGACCTGGGGGTGGGGTGGTGGTGGGG
>JABFDZ020000008.1:16222863-16237377 GCA_019775955.2 Pollimyrus isidori
TATAGTCCTGTGTGAGGGGCTGACGTCTGAGTCCTCTATAGTCCTGTGTGAGGGGCTGACGTCTGAGTCCTCTATAGGCCTGAGTGAGGGGCTGACGTCTGAGTCCTCTATAGTCCTGTGTGAGGGGCTGACATCTGAGTCCTCTATAGGCCTGTGTGAGGGGCTGATGTCTGAGTCCTCTATAGGCCTGAGTGAGGGGCTGACGTCTGAGTCCTCTATAGTCCTGTGTGAGGGGCTGACGTCTGAGTCCTCTATGGTCCTGAGTGAGAGGCTGACGTCTGAGTCCTCTATAGTCCTGTGTGAGGGGCTGACGTCTGAGTCCTCTATATGCCTGTGTGAGGGGCTGAGTCCAGCCTTCTTCAGCAGTCATAGACGATGATTCTGGTCATCAATTCCCCATTCTTGATGAGACTAAGAATGATTGTGTCGTCCGTATATTTGATTATTATATTGTTGTTCTGATTTGATGCACAGCCATATGTCTATAGCGAGAAAGGTTTTGGGCTGAGGCAGCAGCCTAGAGGGGTTCCTGTGAGCTCAGCAGAGACCTTACTTCTCAGTCCTCACCACCTGTGGTCTGTCTGTAAGGAAGTCCAATATCCAGTTACAGGTGGGTGATGGTACTTCCAGATCTGCCAGCTTAGCAATCAGCTTCACTGACCTGATTGTATGAAAAGAAGAACTGTAATCTAAGCAGTTTATAAGATCTAAGAGGGTCGGCAATGAAGGGAAAGCAAATTAGCAACACAAGGGAAACCAGAGTAACAACCTAAATTCACTTTGAGAATGGTCATGTAGATAAGAACACATCCTGCACACGCTCCCTTCCAACACACCTAAACCAAACATTTAAGAACCCCAAATAGCTGGAGTGTGTTGGGAACTGAAAGGGGGCACAAATGTAGACTGCATTCAGGGTATTTCACTTTGTAACGCTGTACACCCTAACCCTGTACTGGAAAACAGGTTGGGAGGATGTTTTAAATTCCTTGCAAAATCGATATCGATATTGATGCTAAATTTATCGATATCGATCGACAAATGCCATCTTGACCGAATAGTCAATGAATCCCTTGGAGGACTGACTCGGTCTGCTCATTAGCAAAGAAAAGTAATCAAACGTCAAACATATCCGAATGCAGCACGAACACTGACAATGGGAAACGCAATCGCTGATTTTATAGATGACACAAACTTATGTGTAAGTCCTGTCTTAGATTAAAAAAAAAATACTGGGAAAACCATGAGCTCTAATGACTAATAAACAGTACTGAAATATAACCCCCTCACACACCAACTCTGGAATGATTCTTTTTTGGAGACATTTCCCATGTTGTCTGCTTGCCATAATTTTCACGTGCTGCTGCCTGTTTTACATCCATCACACTCATGAACAAAACGTTTTTCGCAGAACCGCCTAGACAGATGACGGATCAAGAATGAATATTTCAGTAATCTTTATGCTAACACATTTCTCATGGAATCAGCCATTGTATATGAGGAGCTTCTTGTCAATCATGACTCACCCTGCAAACGGTCCAGAACATGTCCTGCTTTCGTCTGTAGAGGTGAAAGACACTGCATCTATTGGCCCTGGATTCTGAGGGACTAGAAGGAGCTTGATGCGCTAATGATGTTGTGGCTATCAACGTTTTTAGGGCACGGCAGTGCTGATTTAATTTTTTCCTTCTTCATGAACACAGGTATTTGTTAAAAATGCCGGGAGTAATTGGCCCTGCATGTCCCATACATTTTTTTTTTAAGCTCCAGATCCACCTGGAACAGTGTTTCCCAAATCCAGTCTTCAGGGACACTGAGAGGAGTAAAAATCTGAATCCACAAGGACCAGACTGGGAAACACTGTCCTAGAGCGATAACAGGAAATTGTGTTTTTAGAAATTCTCACAGCTCACAGATTATCTTGCTCATTTCTTTATCTTCTTGCCACCATGTTATCCATGTTCATTGAGCCGAGACACACAAAGGCAATTCCTGCCATGCGCTGATTTGTGATTGACGGTTGAAAAACAGTCAATATATTTTTAATATTATCTTCACTGTTGAGCAGCCCTTATTGCTTATTAATGAGTGTCGATGTGTTTGTTGCCTTAAGCTATTCACATGATGCTTAATTGATATCTCTGAGCAGAGACGGGATATAACTTTATGAGGGAGGAGACGGTCACCAGAATCAAACAATGAAAAGTGCTATGAAGAACCAATAGAATGTAATACAAGTCTCGTGTTTTGCTGCTCTAAAACAGCAATGTAAGCATGGCTTTGCTTGGTTTTTTACTTGCTACTTTACTTCCCAAGGCTCTTTGTAGCTACAAGGCTGTAACATGTGGTGTCAGGCTCAGTAGGACGGGACTGGAAGGTTTTTGGTTCAAATCCCAGGGTCAGCGGAGTGATTTCACCGTTGGGCGCTTGACTTGTGCCAACCTTACCCCCTAGTTTCCTCATGGGGCTGTTTTTGAACCTGCTTTCTCAAAAAAAATGCGCTGCTTCTCATTTGCTGATTCCGCTGCTCCATGTGTAATCAGTGGGCTGGTCAGTGTCCCCACATGCACCCTGAAGAACCCACTGTGACCGTCACGCTATGTCTTCCCGATTCAGCTGGACAGGACAGAAGTCATCAAGAGCAACTTGCATCCTGTGTTCTCGAAGGTCTTCACGCTGGATTATTATTTTGAGGAGGTACAGAAGCTGCGCTTCGAGGTCTATGACATCCACGGCACGCACAGCATCGGCACCCGCGACGACGACTTCCTGGGGGGTGTGGAGTGCACCCTGGGGCAGGTAAGACGGCACCTCAGCACCCCCGTGTCACCGAAACGCATCACATGGTGATGCACGACAGAAATCATTCCGTCATAGAACAGCTACCCTGAGGTAAACACAAGAGAAATAAATTAGTGTAATAAATCACAAAACCAGCTTATTGTTAAACGCACAACTGAATGAATTGTTGTCAAAAATACGCTGTTCTGGAAGTTACCGAACAATTACTCGGGACAACGCAGTGCATCAAACTGATGATTGATGTTTGTGGAAAGACTGTGATGAATCCCTCATGTTCCCCAGATTGTGGCCCAGAAGAAGATGGTAAAGCCTCTGTTGCTGAAATACGGGAAGTACGCTGGAAAGTCCACCATCACTGTAGGTTCCCAAACCGCACAGCTGCATCATTGTGGTTTGTCCTTTTTCCCAAATGACCAGCTAGTGGAAATACAGACGCTCCTCTACTTGCGAACTTTCAACTTACATACTTTCAGACATATGAACGAAAATTGCGTTAATTGGGCTCTCGTTTCCTGTACACAACATCAATTTTTTTTTCTGCCTAGCCTATGACTTCTGGCCGCTACTCCCGCTGTCCAGCAGCGTAGCGTGCGTACTCCCAGCATCCCAGTTCTCTGTACTTGTGTATACTCTTGAAATGATGATGAATAATGACTTACGAACATATCAAGTTACGAACGGCTGTTCGGAATGTATCTCATTTGTAAGTAGAGTAACGTCTGCATGTGGTCGCTTGATGCATCAAATCAGAATTAAGAGGGTGAATTGAGTGGATGGCTTGAAAAAGGAGAGGAGTACCGGAACGTGACTGTGTGCAAACTCCTGCCCCTAGGTGGCGTGCAGTTTCTCAGCAGCATTCTGATGGGAATAACCTTGGGGAAGCCTGTGCTCTCAGCCTGAAACATGGATGTGAGAGAGCTTGTTAATGTAGCTGTAGAAGAGGTGTGTGGAGGTGGACTGAAACCACAAAGGTTACCTGTCAGAGCACAGGAACAGCCGGTGGAGAGCAGGTGGTCTAGAGGGGTGGGGGGGGGGGTGAAACAGGATTACAGGGGCAGAGTGGTGGGGGTGTGTGTCACATCAAGGGACTTTCTTGGGGGGTGAAGTGTCAGACTACCCATGTAGCTGTCTGGACTTGTTGTGTAGTACAGTTCAAGGTCACCGCCAGAGTGGTTCTCAAAAAATGCTAATATATGGTAGTGTGTTTAGCTTATTTTGTTAAAATATGAACATTTCAGACTCATATTTTAACAAACCACAAAGATGCCTGAGTTGTTAGTATTTGAAGTGGGGGGGAACAAGTATTCTATATCTGGGGATGAGAAGCCATTTTAAATGTCAAGAAAAGAACAGAATAATCCATTGAATGCTGGTGACTCAAAAGACTGAAAAGAATAACTGGGTGAGATTTTGTGTGGATGGGCTGCTGATGGGGACTGATTTTGATGGCATTGTGATGGGAGTTGGTGGAGCCCTCTGCTGTGGACATAATATTACAGGGAACCTCGGTGTGGGGGTTGCACTCAGCGATTTGCTGTTTTGCTAATGGATTGAAATCTCTCAGAGCCATTATGACTAATCTTGAAGGTTATTTTTATGCATCTGCAAGCTACATGTTTAAAATTCTTCCACAGTTTCTAACAAATGTCAAGTCTGGCATGAATAATAATAAAAAAAAACAGGTAAACAAGAGCCTTAAAATAGCCATGAACTTAACGTGACGTGCTGATGTTATGGGACTTGAATAAAAATATTGTTATTACACCAAGCACTTAATTTGTAAAGAAGTAGTGCACTTAAGTCACTTAACAATTTACACATTCTTGCTCACGTGTTTGAACTCTAAGGTTCATGCAGAGGAGATCTCTGGAAACAATGGATATGTTGAGCTTTCCTTCAGCGCCAAGAAGCTTGATGACAAGGTAATGTTATATGCTCCTGCCTCCTACATTCTACCAACAAACATAAAAATGTTGTTGGAACTTGTCTGCCTGATGTGCTTTCTCTTTCCCGTGAAATTAGCCTGTACATCCATAAAGTATGAAATCATCCATCCATCCACCCATCGATTTTTCCATAACACTCTATGAAATCTAGGGTGATAGTAAACCTGTAGTCTGTAAAATGAAATGTATCTTTTGTTATATAATGTATACCTTGAGACTGTCCAGGATAAGGGGTTGCGAGATGGATGCATGGACGGATGGACATGAAACGTCTAAGGAAGGGCGTCCTCAGACCCTTTATCTTCTTATCTGAGGGATCATTTTGGTTGCAGTTCCTTTGTGAGTTACGTGTGCTCTGCTCTAAACATAAAACAGAGAATTCTGTTTGGAGCCACCTGCTTTTAAGTTTCTCTGCGAGGCGCTGTAATGAGCAGGCATCCACCTTGCATGCAAGGAACCAGAGCTCCTGATGTAACTAAGGGTCTTATGAGAGACACAGTGTGATGGGAGTCACTGTATGTTGGCAGTCTAATTGTCTTACATAGCTTTCCATGTGCTAATTAGGCAACTGATCTAAGTAGGTATCTCCGTGTGCTGATGGAAGGAATTTCTGTGCTAATCTGGTAATTCCGTGAAAACTGGCTGATTCTGTATACCAGTGGCTAATCTAGCCGGGCGACTCAATGCACTGGCAGAATAACTTCTTGTGTACTAATCAGGTAGGTAACCTAGCTGGTCGACTTTTTGCTATGTGTCGCCTTTGGGTGGCTGTTTATGACACCGCACGACTCCCGCGTGACTGTCGTTGCATGATGAGCAGTTGTGACAGGTGTTTCGACAGCATCGCCGATGCGTCTTAGGGCATTTCTGGTATCAGCTTTGAGTTTGTGTGCCCGTCTTGGCCTCCCATTGAACACAAAGCTCCCCCTACCCACAGCCACACCTGCAGTCATGTTCCATTCCTCACATTTGTCGAGGTCCAAACCGCCCCATTACCCAAAACTACCTTTCACAAACACCAACAAACGTCTCCTTTTCTTAGCTGCTGTTCCAGTGTTGGCCCTTTAAATTAAAACTTCTGATTCGGTACCGTCCAAATAACCCCACAAGGGAGAAATTCCCGCCAGAAAAATACACACAACAATATTCCCAGATATGCTGTCTGCCTGTAAGCAAAATTGCAGTGATTAAATCAGTCCACATGAAAATGGTAGGAATCCACTGGAAATGGAAATGCGGCGCTTTGCGGCTGTCAGAGTTATGCTAATGATAGCATTATAATGTGTTTGTGGTTGCCTCTAGATTCTGTAAAAGGGTTAGAATGCTAAGGAAATGAATTTATATTTTGAAGGTGGTGGAAGATTATATTTTGAGGTGGTATTTTAGACGTCTTCACTGTTGTCTTCTCCTGATGCACGAATGAGTGCATGACCTCATTAGTGAACAATGGCATACTTTAAAGGCAACCATGTACTTATATCACTATGCACAAGAGAATTCGACAAGTAGAGATGTGAATTAAACAAGGGATTATGATGAGACAAAAATTGTGGTGTTGGTCAATGTCGCGCATTCAGCAAAATGGATGATTAGTGTCCAGGCGCTGTGACTAAGTGTTGATAGATCCACATGTAAGTTGACCTGAGATGATTTCATAGGGGATTTTACAGTAACGGCTTCTGCATTTGCCCCCGTGTCTGTGGGGATAGAGATTGTAATAAAAATCATTTTAAAAAAGAAAGGAAATTAAATGTGTTGTTCTATAGCACCACACAGGTTGTGAGTTATGTGCCCTGGATGGTGAAGAGGTTGGATAAAATTAATAGCCTGAGATTCTTAACTTCTTAAAAGACGCTGACATTTTGCACTGACTTCCGGATTAGATTTGTCACAGCATTCGACAAAACATTACAGAGTCAAACTGGCTGTAGACTCTAATAGAGCAGAAATATGAATTGTTTTTCTTTCTTAAAAGCCGTTAGAACCTTTACTCTGGTCAGGATGGTCCTGTACATTGCCTCAATTATTCCATTACCCTTCATCACTGATGACACGTTTTTCTCTTTTGAAGGACCTCTTCAGTAAATCTGACCCATTCCTTGAGATTTATCGCATCAACGATGACGAGACAGAGCAGCTAGTGCACAGGACAGAGGTAAGAATGCTTCAGGATGCCAAGAATGAGTCGAGTTCCTCACTTGGTGTAAACTCCCTGTTACTTACCTGGAGTTCCTCACTTGGTGTAAACTCCCTGTTACTTACCTGGAGTTCCTCACTTGGTGTAAACTCCCTGTTACTTACCTGGAGTTCCTCACTTGGTGTAAACTCCCTGTTGCTTTCCTGGATTTGTTCCCACTGCCGATCCCTGGACTGCAGACTGGCTCCAAACTCCATGTTCTCCTTCATACATGTACACCGCTAGATGTTTTGGTACATAGGGCTGTTGAAGGGCCCTTTGAGAACCTTGTGTGTCCTTGAATTTCGGCAGGTGATCAAGAACAACCTGAATCCCATATGGGAGCCCTTCAAGGTGTCCCTAAGCTCTCTCTGCAGCTGCGATGAGGACAAGAAGCTGAAGGTGAGCGGCTTACCAGAAAGCCTGCTGTCTTTCGTTCCCTTAATGAGCTCTCGCCTTGGGCGTTCAGTGACCTCACCCCACTCTCTGTCAACACATCCCTAGCCCAGAAGTAGCCTGCTTCCAAGTATGATGCCAAGCTTTGATTAATAGCTTGCTGGATAATGCTAAAAATAACAAGATAAAGACGCTCCACAATGCCTCTGGCTTTTCATATTGAGCTCTTGCAGGTCCCTACACTCAAGAACTTATTTTCCAACTTATTTTTTTTATGATGTTTTGAATTCGCACCTTCATAACTATGAGTTTCAGTTCAACACTGCTATATGCGTGGAAACCTAGACATCCTGCCGTTTGTCCTTTGTTATTTGTGTGCGATTATATATCTATATGTTTACCATTCATCCACCCACCTATGAAGCCATCCATCTTCCATACCTAGCTCTTAGTCATACTTAAGTCTTAATACTGACTTTCTAGGGTACGTAAATAAGATGTTATTCCTGACTTCAGTGAAAGTATGCACTCAAAGAATGAATGCGATATTTATGAATAATGGCTTTTGTTTGCTTGCCCAAGTGCTTGGTGTGGGACTATGATTCGAGGGGGAAACATGACTTCATCGGGGAATTCTACACCACCTTCAAAGAAATGCAGAAAACGACAGAGGGAGAAAAGGTGGGGAAAAGTGTTACATCTATATTCGACATGCGGTAACACTTTGCTTAAAGCACTCATGTGTACTGCATTATAGATATAGCATCATAATGCATTCATCAAGTATTATAAACACGGCTAGAACTATTTATAACAAGACATAATAACATGTTTATTATGCATTATGAATGATGTATGAAGCTCATTTATAATGCACTATAAATACCTTTATAATGCATTATAATGGGCTATACTGACCATGAAGAGATCTATAATGTATTTATATGGATGCTTTAAGTAAGGCGTTACCCAATATGCAGTCTCAGTATTTTTTAGGAAAATGCTTTCTCCTTTGGCATTGTTTGGACAAATTCATTTCCTCTCTCCCGGGGCTGATATGGCTCCGTATGCTCTCTTGTCTTCGCTGTGCTCCAAGGTCACATGGGACTGTGTAAACCCAAAGTACAAGAGCAAAAAGAGGAACTATAAAAATTCCGGCTTGGTCATCCTGAATGAGCTCAAGGTAAGTGCCATCACTAGGATAAGGCAAGAGCGAAGCGAGGTGGTCCTGGCACACATTTCATCCATTTTGTGTGTTTTCTCGTTTATCTGAGCTTTTCAAGCGGCTGTATCTGATGCCCTTTGTGGGAATAGAAAGCCTGCATAGAAGGAAGCCTATTATTGCTTTGGGTTTGACTGACATGAAAAGGACAGTATGGTGATTTAGGCAGCATACTTGGATTAATCCTCATATATAATCTTTAACTTTTCATGGCGAAACTTGTGGCTTCTCTTTCTTTCTTCACTTCATGTTTTTCCAAGAAAAAGTCTTATGAAATAGCTCTTACCTAACTGTACCTGTAATTTTTATCAAACTTTTTTTTTTAGGTTTTGTTTAACTGTACTGACGTCTTTGTTCACACTGCAGTTGGACACTAACCACAGTCTTCTCTCTGACGCCTAAGATGCATGATGTGTGATAAACATCTCCTTGTCTTTTCTCACCGCTTGCTCCTGGAGCTGCACAGAGTGTACTCCTTCCTGGACTACATCATGGGAGGCTGCCAAATACACTTTACGGTGTGTTGAGCGCCCGGCGCGACGTGGCGAGATGTTTGCGTGCCGCGGCGATTTGGGATTAACGTAAAAGTTTTGCACGGATTCATGGTTTCCTGGATTAGCGAAGGTGCATCATATTTTTTTTTCCAAAACTCCCAGATCTGTGGGTGATGTTAAACTTGCTTGCTGCCCAGCTAGAACTTCCCTGGAATCACGTTTCCATGAGCAGTACCTGTTTTTTGAAAGCCTTATCCCTTTCCATGCCGTCAGTCAGAATCCTTTCCCTTTTTAAAATGTTTTTCTTCTTGGATTGAGGACTTCTGTTCCGTTGAAGGATAGAAATGGTGATGATCATATTCAAGGCTGTCTAGACCATTAGATAAAATCGATTCTAATTGCCTCCCGACTCAACCATTAACTCTTTTTGCCACTTTCCCTTGCGCTCCTGCTACTGCAGAAAATGCATATTTATATATTTCGGGAACATCTAGGAACATCTTGTCTGACACGACTGCCACAAACATCCAATCTCTTCTCTTGTACACCGGAGGCTACAGAATCCCTCCCATGGCAACTGGTAGCATGTTCAGTCATTGTAGCTCCATCACGGCAAAAACCAGCACCTTGTCCTCCAAATAGTATGATACACGTAGCTATGCAACTTGACCGAAATCACTTCTTGATCCTCTGTCCCTCCTCATTTGTTATAGGTCGCGATAGACTTCACAGCGTCCAATGGGGATCCTCGGAACAGCTGCTCCCTGCACTATATCAACCCATACCAGCCAAACGAGTATCTGAAGGCCTTGATAGCAGTGGGGGAGATCTGCCAAGATTATGACAGGTAGTTATCAGCCATTTGTCTGCGTGTCAATAAATAGATCCTGATATCCGCCACTGAGACCAGTTGCCATTCTTAGCAGGCTGTCTGCCTTTGATCTCAGAATATTTGACTTGTTCTCCTGTGGTGGGAAATGTTCAGCATTTTGTATGTAATGACAGCGATCATTTGGCTGCTTCGTCGCCACTGAGCAGTATCCGGTCAAGGCTAAACGCAAATGTGCTAACCTGGGTGTGCAAACAAGGTGTTGAGTAAATCGTTGCTGGGCGTGTGTTGGTCTCGTTGGGCATTAATTACAGCACAGTGCTACCCACTGCAGCCTTGGTGTGTGTGCATGGTTGTAGCTTAACAGCTCTCTGATGGGAGATCCCTGTTGTTCACTTGAGCTAATTATTTGACAGATGTTACAGAGATGTTAGCTATGTAAATAAACAGATAATGATAGCATCATCCAGGACAGCTTATGCATTTCTCACTGTTTTTGGCTTAGATTGGGACTGTTGCAGACAGTACAGGAAAGATTGATAATAATAATAATCATAACAATTGATAATCATAATAATAATACAACAGCATAGCTTTTCCTGGGATTGTACCCCACAACCGCCTGGAGTCCTTGTCGTTATGCAGTATGCTGACCTGGTCTGTCCTGTCCAGAAGTGATGTAATGTGGTTAATCATGGCAGCCGTGTTGGGGCTCCCATCCAAGCCGGGAAAGTAAAACATGCAAGTGGAAGGCTGCAAGACACCCTTTCATTAAAGACTCCACCTTTCTTAGACGAGACAAAGTGGACTTGACATATGTCAAGGAGGGATCTAAGGAATGGCTCACAGGAGCCTCCGGCATGGGCTGGATCAGAACCGACACCTCTCATATTGCCCACAGAGGAAACGACACAGCAGTTGGTCTTAGGTTTGCTACTTTCTAGCAATAAGAAATAAGGCAGGCACCCCAGCCCCCATCACAAGTAAAATTTTGGGAAGATGGGGGGGGATCAATCACGCGATCCAAATTGAAATGCATTTGGCTTGGGGGACCCAGATCTAACGTATGTATGAAATAATGAAACACATTCCATTAGCTAGGACAACAGTTACGTTTGGCACCGGCATCACTGTGCCACTTCCCCTGATACCCGTCCTCGCTTTCTGGTCTGGTTTCCACTCCCGGGCTCGTGCCCTCGGCCCAACCCTGCTGCCACGGCCCGAGCTCTCCGGGGAATGGATGCCAGGCCCTGTTAGCTGGCACGGGTGTGGAGGCTGGAAGAAGGGTCTATAATTAAACACGGGGGCTGTCGTGCAGCCTGTGGGCGCTCAAAGCCGCGCCAGGGGAGGTGCCCGCCCGCACTCCAGCTTTTAACCCCCCCCCCCGCTTGTGGTGGGTTCCTCTCCACCTGCTCGATAAACCTTCAGAGGTGTCGCCACGCTCGCCAAATGCTTCAGTCATCTACTAGGCAGCTTGAACCCGCAACCCGCACACCTTGCGGTTCCACCCGTTCAATTAGCTGGATGTTGGGCTGAAGGTTACGCGGCTCAGCCTATAGCGCCGCGCTGGCATCCCGTTGAGATCCTTAACCCCCCCCGGCTCCCAGCCGCTGTGTAATTTCTTTGGTCACGGCTGAGTAACCGAGAACGCTTCTCCTTCTCGGAGTCGATTACAGACCCATCGAGTCGCCTGACTCGTGTAGCTGTGTATTTTTTCGGAAGCCCAGGCTGCTTATTTTTCCATTGTTTAATTGGTCGTTTGCATCCGTCTGAGTGACCCAAAGACACCTTATTAATAAAAATAGCTTACATACGCATAGCTAATTTAACATTTCTGCCCATCTTTCAGCCGCTTAGCCAGTCCTGGGTCATGGGGCAGCTACCCTCGATAGAATGAGGGACCCACGCAAAACTTCATGCTATAGGCAGTTTAGAGATTCCAGTTTGCTTAATCATGTCGTAATTGTGTCTTTGGTCTGCGGCGGGAATCTGGATTCCCATTAAACAAAAAAAGCAGCTATCCCATGTCTCCCAGACGCTTCCAGATTTAAAGCATCTCCCTGACATCCGACAATGATGCATAATGCCCCTGGAATCTGTTCATCTGCTGTTCATTGGCGGTACCCCAACATCCCCCAAACCCTATAAATTTCCCCTCCCCCCTGGCACCCTGGGTCTAGACCAGGGGTGTCAAACTCCAGTCCTGGGGGGCCGCAGCCCTGCATAGCTTAGTTCTTTCCTTGTTTCACCATAAATGATTCAGCTCAAGAGCTGTGTGGTAATTAGCACAAGGATGTGAATCAGGTGTGTTAAATGAGGGGAAACAAAAATGAACAGGGCTCCGCCCCCCCAGGACTGGAGTTTGACATCACTGGTCTAGACCCAGGCAGCACAGGACACACCCTAAATGGGATTCCAGTCCCATGCAATACTTTAATATTTGTTTAATTTGTACGGACTAGTATTGATTTGGACTAGCATTTGTGTAATATAGATTATCCATAGTAGCACCATTAGGGTTAAGTAGTAACTCCATTAAATTATAAATTGTATCAATTAATGTAATGTGTTAATTGGTAATTACATTTAAAATGGCTGTCATTTAAGTGTTTAATCCCAAATGAGCCATTCACACATGAAGCGTAGATCCCTTGTGGTAAATATCAAGGTATTGCTTCTGTCCTGATTAATGATACATGAGGTGGAAAACTGCACGAGAAACTGGGAAATGTGATGAAAAAAATGACAAATGTGATGAAAGTGTGAAATATATGGAGAAAAGTATTCCGACATTGCAGCGTGTGTGACTGTGACAGATCGCTGTGACTGCAGAGTCCGCTGTGCCGCTGATTTCACCTGTGCGCTTTTCTTAAGGTGGTCAGAGTCACGCGACTCGTTATCGGCGATAAAGTCAGTGACGGGGGTGTCCAGGATGGTTTATGCTCTTAATATTGATCATTCGGGAATGAGCTGCTGGAAATGGACCGAAGCATCACCAAAGAGACACTGAATTAAGCCTTAACAGTGTCTCTGCTGTCCTAAACGGTGCCTGGAAGACTGGCCCTTTTCTTCCCTTGTTCATAGTTTTGACGTTGCACTATGTCAGAAAATCAGGAGTGATTTTTGCGCCGTGCTATTATTCTACTGTCAGCGGAATGACAGAAACATAAAGGAGAAATGGATGTTTTATCTCTGTTTACTGATTAATTTTTAATAAACCACCTTTAAACGCCTCAATGTTTTTACAGTCATGACTTAATGCCAAAAAACTGATAAGGAATTGATTGCGGGTTATATTGTGGAATATGACGGTAGCGTCTTGCAAAATTGTTGAATACTGAACGTCAGTTAGATGCTGATCAGCCGCATGTGAATCATCGTTAATATCCGTTCTCTTGTCCTGAAAATGGCTTTGTCCTGCATACCTGCGTCAGCGTGCTTCAGAGATGTCTGCGGCGCTTTTGTCAGGCGTCACTGAAGCGTTTTATTGGTCCTATGTTCGGTGGGGGGAGGAGTGGGCTGTCTTTAGAACAAGATCACAAAACTCACAGAAGGCCCCATAGATTTAGTCCTGCCCAGTCAGGAAAGACGTAAGTGCGGAAAATCTGTCAAGCATTTTTGTCATTGCGTTAGCTTGTTATCAATACTTGTGGCCTAACAAGCGTGGTCTAATGGCGATGTGCGTGTTGGTGTTCGAGGTGAGACGTATGAGGGGGACTTTCTCACTGAGACTCTGAAAAGGCTTCCTTGTGTTTCATTGGGGGCTCTTTGTTCAGTGTAACTCATTTCCTTCACCTACCTGCTCATCCCTAAAGCACAGCGGATTAGTTAATAGAGGAGGAGAGACCTGGTTGCTTAGCTGCGGTCCCACCGGTGAACGAGCTCCAGCGGCGGGGGGGGAGGGGGCTGGTCACTAAGCAGTGTGTTTGGTGTTTTTTGAAGGAGGGGCTGGGCATCGTGCATGCGAGGAAGGTGTAGGAGGGCCGCTGGCGCAGGTCAGCGGATGACATCCTGCATCCTAATATTCTTTCCCTCCGAAAAGAGTGTGCGGGCTGATTAGCGTAATGGCTGGATTGTACGTTGACTCTGTCGGTAAGCGGGGACCAAATAAAAGCCGTTGCCCTCGGCTCAGTTCTATATTTGGCAGAGCGTACATAACGCATTTGCATATTCCTCGCATGAAACGGCTCCGGCTGGATCAGGTTACGCAGCTCTGCTGTCCCAGCAGCACGGGGATATGCACTGTGTCTCGCCGCCCCGTCGGAGCGGAGATTAAGCAGCCAAACGCTCCTCCTGCACTCCTCCTGTGATTAGCACTAGGGTGTTTCGGGTCTCTCCGCTGCCAGTTCTTTTTCTTGGCCTCTGCGTCGGGTCTCGTCTGAGTTTGCACGGCCCTGTCTCCGAACTGCCAGCGGGTGTCCCTGTTTCTTCCCGGAACTCGACGCCGATGCCGGTGTGTTTGAATCGCATCTCATTTTCTCATCCCGTTGACCAGAGTAATACTGCAGCCTCCTTTTCACCTGATTTTGACTCATTCAGCCCTTAGGTGGTGTGTGCAGACCCTGACTGGCGGGGGGCCCGCGGGGGGGGGGGGGGGGGGGGGGGGGGGGGGGGGGGGGGGGGGGGGGGGGGGGGGGGGGGGGGGGGGG
>JABFDZ020000008.1:16261902-16278500 GCA_019775955.2 Pollimyrus isidori
CCCCTGAGAGTCAGAATAAACACAGATTAATGCAGGTATCAGGAGTCCATGCGACAACCCCACTGGGGGGGTCGATACCATTGATCAGAGCCTTGTGTGACAGCAGGGCCCTGGTGGGGGAGGTGGGGGGGGGAGGTTTACTGCAAACAGAGGAGTAAATTTCTCATTCATATGACAGCTTGACTGCCGTCACATGTCTTGCCAGAGGACATGGCCGTTGAGCTGTAATCTTAAAAGCGGCTGCTCCGGTGGGGTCCCACTCCCTGGCCAATGGCAGCCTGTCAGTGGTGCGACAGCGTAGAAAGCCGCAGGCCGAGTCACCGGGGCCCCCGCTAACAGTGCGCGCGGAATGTGCTAATTAAAGCTGTCACTTCTCCGGGTTTGTTTGTCCTCTTTAGGAGGATATTCATTGTCGTATTATATATTACCAGGCCAGGCCAGAGAGCAGGGCTGAGTTACACTGATCATCTCTGTCGCCATATTGATTGATTACCTACCCCGGCCCAAGACTTGTCCCAGGTAATCAAACCCAACACGGTGTGATCAGGCCGTCCTTGTTGGGTTTAAGAATGGGTGAGCTGGGTGGGGAGATTGAGGAATGAGGGATGGAGAGGAGAGGAGATGGAGAGGAGAGGAGATGGAGAGGAGATGGAGAGGAGATACTGTAGAGAGGAGAGGCTGAATCTTCTGTTTCATTTTTTTTAATTACCTAATGTAACTAGTGCTGTTGTTCTGCCTTTGTGGGAACACTCTGCCCCACATGCAGGCATTTCGAATTTAAGAACATTTTTTTAAAATAGCTTAAATCCATGTTTATATTAAATTCATTCCTGTTTGTAGACCCAAATACTGGCCCCACCCCCAAGCGGATCATCCCTCCAATCCGATTGGAGAGGTAGAGAAGGAAAAACTGTAACGAAAAAAAACAAAACACTGCAGCCTTTCATTACTGGACTTGTAGCAGCGGCCATTGAAGTTTCTGAATGTTAAAGCCTTTCCTGCAGGGCCCATGGTCGGCTGCTCCCCCTCTGAAGCCGAACCAGTGCGGTTCCCCAACCCTTTTATTCAGAAGTTATCTCCTCCCAGCCATTTGCTCTGGAGGCTCTCAGCACCACTGAAGCAATATTCTGTGACGGCAGCTTAACTTTCAAGATCTCTGCTGGATCCCTTAATGCCTGAGAAGACTGTACATTTCAATCAAAGGGGATAAGCCATGTATTTAATTTTAATTCACTCCAGGACAAAAATATCTGGTATAATATCAACAATTATACATTGAGTCTGTGCTATTTGGCACCAGGAATTAATGGGAACCTCGGTACAGTGCAGGTTATTAGAATTTAATGTTCTTATGGCAGTTGAATGGCTAAAATGTGATTATTATACATAAAATTTAATCTTATTGAAGTGGAAAAACAAAGCATACAGCACTCAATGAAGTGATATGCATTTTAGTTCATATATGTAGGCGTGCAAGCACACATATTCCGAAAAATAAACCGAAAGCGTCTTGCAGATGTGTTTGGTCAGAGTTCTTTACCTGAGAAAAACACGCTACTATGTGTTTTATTAGATAAGCCTAGAAAGGAAAGTTTGGAACATGTATGTGTCTTTGACTAAATCCCCTCTCCATAAAAAAAATTCACATCCAGGGTGTCCCTTGCCTGGTGCATTCTGGGATGCATTCCAGGCTCAACACAACCATGTAATTGAACAGCACACATGGAAGATGGGTGAATAAATATGATGATTCCTTAAAATTGAATAAGTAAATTAAGTAAAAAAAAAATGCTAAGGAATTAGTTTTTTTTTTTTGGATTGGCTTAAGGTTTGCCTTGTGATGCCCCATCCTGGGTTGTTCCCTGTCCCTGGGATAGGCTCCAAGACCCCTTAACCCTGAATAGAATAAGTGGTTTCAAGAAATGGGTGGATGCATGGATGGATGGATGGATGAAAGGTTTCTCTCCTACCTCTCTGTGCCGAATAAGCTCTTAGAAGATGGAAGAATGCTTGGTGTGTTGGAGGTTCCCTGTCAGGTGAGGGATGTAAAGGGATCCAGCACGCAGAAGGCTCTACACCGGGAGCATCGCGATTGAGACGTCATTGAGTATGATGAGTAGCTTCAAGAGACGCTTATCAAATTAGAGCAGGTCTGCAACATAGCAAATGAGGCCAAATCAATCCTCACCCTTGATGAGCTAATAGCTCAGTGCGACCCATTTGCCGTATTACCTACCGAGGGGAAATAGACTTCTGTGGTGTCCAGGTGTAAGAGAGACCCAGGCAGCAGTGACTGTCCGATGATTGGGACTGAATTTGACAAACTGCCATTGATTACTGTGCAATTACAGGCTATTCCCCCTGCCCTGAGAGACACGGGCCTCTAATTGAGCATCATTGCTGTTTTAATGAGGTAAATCCTGTCGATATTTACACCCAATGTGGGAAAGAGAAACACGTCTAAGCTCCACTGAGATGTTCCTTGTCAAAAAGCAGAATCTAAATCAGCAACAACAGAGAAGTCAAATATTGCTTTTTCACTTGAAAGTTCATGACTTTTAGACTTTAGCCTTTGTATTCGTACTACAGCATCATTTTTCCTTAACGTGTTCCTTCTCGCAAGCTTGCTTCCAGCGTTCCTTATTGTTAACTCTTATGCTCTGCTGCTAAAACTATTCTTAATTGATCCCACTAAACAAGCTGGGTAATGAGCAAGCAATGTCACTCCTACCTGCTAATGTTCATGAAATGTGTTGAGAGTCAAAGTCTTCCACCCCTACATCTGACAGCCCCTCGAGAGCCAATCTCCTCCTTCCAGCTCCGTGCTTCTTTCAGGCATATGGGCTGTCTCTCACTATTATGGGCCGGTCGCTTAACGTGACACAAGCATAGGGGACTGTGCAGCTCCTCTGACAGCTCTTACGTGTTCAATAAGCTGTATATTGCAAAATTCAAGCTTCAAATTTATGGTTTTTCCATGCAGAGAGCAAATCTGTGGGGTGCGTTTGGCAGAAAGCCAGTCCTGAATGTCTTGGGGGGCTACTTTATTCGTTTATTTTCTGGAGGGCGGAGGGGCAATGCATAGATTTTATTTGGGGATTCAGAGCTATTCTGTACCATCTGCTTAGGTGTGTGTACAGTATATAAGGAATAAATAGATTCAGTGGCCAATTTGTTAGGTACCCCTGCTAGATAACACAAACAGCCTGCTCCGTGCAAATGGGGCATTGTGTAGCTACACCTGAATGCATACAGCACACAGACAGGGTCTAGAGGGTTAGTCGCTGCTTGTTAAGCATTAGAATGGCTAAGATATGTAATCTAAGTAGTTTTGAATGTGGTGTAATTGTTACCAAATGTAGCGGCTCCAGCATTTCAGAACAAAGCCACGCTGTTTTGATTTTCAGGCAATACAGTGTCTGGAGTTCATACAAAATGTCACAAAAAACAAAAAACACGAAAAAACAAAAAGCATGCTCAGGCTTAAATTGGTATACCTCCTGTTTGGACGCAAAAAAAAATTAGCTTGGTATACGACGATTGTTTGGAATACAACTCGTGTGGTAGAACTTGTATGGGTCAAAGTGAGTCACGACGCCGTGCGCTGCCCTTGTTTACCTCCTGAGACAAAGCCACCACTGCCCCCCAGCGTCACTACTCCAGTTGCTACCATTAACCGAACGACACGCGCTATAACTTTCTGTGAAGTTTCACGTGATTTCGTGTTTTTTTTGCGTACATTTTTTGTAAATTCATTAGCCGTGAGTTCTAGGAAAGCAGGCACTCAACTTTTCTCAACAAGGTAAAGTTACATTTTTATTTATGTCTTCGAACTGCTTTTGTATTTTTGTATTTCAGTATTGAGCAGCGTTTAAATTATTTGATACAACCCCCTCTATGTATAATATGCCAAAAACTATAGGATGTTTTTTTCATTTTCCCTTTATTTCTTATGGGAAAATTAATTTTGGTATACGTTCTGTTTGGTATAAGTCCAAGGATCTGTAACGGATTAAGGGCATATACCAAGGTACCTCTGTAACTGGAAGGCCACAGGGTTAAAGCTCTGTATATAAAAACGATATGGAGAAAGACTTCTCTGAATGCACTTGCATACCCTTAAAGTGGTTCTGGAGTTGGTTCCACCAGCTACTGAATATACCTCATAAAGTAACCAGTAAGTGGGAATATGTTCTGCAGGTTGTAATGACTGTGGCATTTCAGACGATGGTCCTGTGAGATGAAGGTTAATCACCAGGACAGAAGTCCTGACACTGGTCAGATGTTTGAAAATGGAAATCTATAGCCCCATTCATATTATGCATCCCAACAGACAC
Organism: Pollimyrus isidori; assembly: GCA_019775955.2. Classification (NCBI taxonomy): domain Eukaryota; kingdom Metazoa; phylum Chordata; class Actinopteri; order Osteoglossiformes; family Mormyridae; genus Pollimyrus; species Pollimyrus isidori. Next base: position 16,266,240 of record JABFDZ020000008.1, read on the forward strand.
CCGGCCATGTCACAGGAAATTAAATATTGTACGGTAGAACTGTGACATATTATGATCTGCGTTTTTTCCATGTCATGTGATATTACCATTCCGCGCCATCACAGGCTGTCACCACATGACACATCCTTCCGTTAGGGGACCCGCTTCCCTGGCCTGAAATTGATTCACTGCAGGTTGTTTACAATTTACAAAATAGTTTTTTTTTTTTAAGCCCGAATTCTGACCAAAACTGCCACCTGAGATTGAGGAGTCAAGGTAGCACTGACACTCTGGGCTGTCGACCATATGCCGCCGGTAATGGGATCGCAAGCCAAGGCTTCATGAGCTTGGGGATCTTCAGAGGTGTTGATGGTGTTAAGCCCTCTTTTAATTTGGGAAGATTTCCTCAACACTCCATGCTGTTTGCGGAATACTGATTGGCTTGTAAACAGACAATCATTTGTTGGGTTTGATTGCACATTCAGTATTTCACTGTCTTGATTCCTGCTGCGGGTCATTGTTCACTGTCACAGAAGATATTGCAGCACAACTGTCTAGCACGTACCATCTATATGTATGTATTTGAATACATATAAGCAATTATTCCACCCCCATGTATCTAGACAAAGTGGCTGTCTTACTCCAATCTATAATGATATGGACAGGAATACAACAACCTTAATGGATTAGGTGTGTCCTAATAATTTCTAAATGTCCCTTCATGCATAAACACACAATCATCAAAAAATTCTCATCAAACGTCATTGTTTGCATAACAATTGTCAGCTATTTATTTGTACAAAGTTATATTTCAACATTTTACAAGAGTCAGATGGATTAAATAGATCCTTGCAATGTCTAAGAGATTCCAGATTTCATCTCCAATCCATGCCCATCGCTATATTTTCACGTGATCTCTATTTCTATATCTGTGTCTAAAACTTCTGATATTTTTCCTGTCGTCTCACAGTTTCATCCACTGGTTCATTTACCTGTGGTCAGTCCACTACTAACATTCCTTCATTATTTTTCTTGAAGCGCCATTTCCTTCTGCAATCCTGGCCTAGGTACACGGTTAGAAGATGGATAGATAGGTGAAATTCCATTTATTTTAAATTAAGTTCCGTAAAATTTTCATTATTTTCCATTAAGTGGTGGTGTGCTGCTTTGTGGGTAGGAACCTGAGCCCATAATGCCAGTGCAGGTCTGCAGAAGAGGGACATTTCCACTGGGACCATAAGTAAAGCCCTTAACCACAGAAACTGCTCCAGGGTAGGGGGAGAGCAGCCCACCTGGTGCTCTGTCCCCAAATGTCACTCCCAACTCACAGAAGAGCGAGGAGGGATGTGTGAAAACCAAAGACTTCCAAGGTATATGAACAAATGGCAAACGATGTCTCTCAAACTAAATAAAGTTAGCCGTCACGTAGGACAGGAACTCTGTGTGTTCCAGCATCGCAGTGAGTACATTCTGTGTCAAGGACCCGACTCACTTTCTTGACACCTGAACAGTACAGTATGAAATATGGATTCTCTTTCCTTTGCCTCCCATTATTCTAGTAGGAGATGTCAGTCTCAGTGTTCTCAGGCCTCTGAGTGTCCCCAAAAAGTTATTAGTGCACCTGAGTGATGGGAATCGACTAAAGTCAAAGGAGAAACTTTCAGGATGATCTGTATTGGTGACGGACAGCTAGATCAAGGTCAGGATTTCATCCATAATTATGGATCTATAATAATTATAGATCTATAATCACAATCCATCTTTTTTTGTGAGCACCTTTGTTACTAGGCATTTTGTTCACTCCGAATGGTATTTTTAAGGGAATGTAGGCTTCGCTGCAATTTTTAAAACTACTGGCTTGAGGGTTTGAAATGTATTGATTTTTGTGCTTGGCACGTTTGAAAAAGAGGTTGCTTCAGCGCGAGTGGCAAATGCATTTTGGCTATCATCTATCTTAAAAATTATTTTTATTCTCTTCAAAATAATATGTCAATGTATAGCATGTTATTCTTATTCCAAACAGCACTATTGTACTTTATTCCTATGCTTATGCTGATCTAAACTCCCACCCTGGATAGGATGTCAGCCCATCACAAAGCACACAATAAGGGCAATTATGAGATGCTAGTTTGCCTAACTTTGAACAGTGGGAGGGAATCTGTGGCACACAGGAGGAAATTGGAGAAAAAACTCCTCACCCAGGGTGCGGAGGCATAAACCGAGCACCCAGCCCTGAAGGTATAAGGTTACCGACCACAGAGCTGATGAGCCACCATTCAGAAATGTTAAATGGTGACAATTATAGCTATTACGTCTATCCGGTAGGGTCACGTGGGGCCTGGAGCCTATCCCAGGCAGCACACAGCAAGGGCCTGCCCACGCTACGAAGAGAGCTCCCTTTGGTATCTCAGCTTCACTTGGCTCTGAAGCAGCTGGTTCAGCAGTTATGGAACTCTTCGGCTTGGGGCCGGAAGGTTATTAGTGCAACTCCCTTGAGGGTCAGTGCTGTTGTATCACAGAACTTAACCCACATTGATTCAGAGTAAAAATGGAATGTAGACATTTTTTGGGATGTTTTTGGTAAATGGGGCATGTTTGGCAGGTGAAGACTGTACCTGTAAGGTGATGAATCTTCCTGGTGATTGCACTGGCATCATTTCTTTACTCCAGACCAGAGAAGGTGGTATTCACGAAGCTCTGGGAGCTGCATTAGATGTTCGATGTTCCAGCTGTAACCTCACTGCTACACGGCTATATCCTGTTTTTTTTGTGCAATTAATTCCAGGCTTTGTAAGTTACCACAGCATAATATTGATGGAATATAAACTAATATGAGCTGCGGACGGTAAGATCCCCTCAGCGTGATGCCGTCGACTATGGGAGTGCAGAACCTCTGGCCCATTCCTGCAATCCCAGTGAATAGCCTTGAACAACAGATTGAATTTCACGCCTCATACTGGCTCACTTGTCTTTACTACATGGGAAAGAGAGTGTGACCTTGTCGGCGTGATTTGATGTGGAATGTTTAATGGAGGCTTATTTTGCAGTCAGACCGTGACGAAGTGAATAGCCTCGCTCTGCTGTCCCCGATTTGCAAGTGAGCCTCAGATTTTCTCCACAGAGGGCTTTGAATTTAGGGTACAGATGAACTTATATTGCCTCCTTATTACACTTAGAGTGAGAAGGTAAGAAATACACTGTTACTTTGAATACAGTTGTTGGTAAAACACTTTCACTTGTTTTGTGCCACAGAATTTTGGGGGTATGTGTTTTTTTAGCTGTGGGGGAGGGGACAAGGGGCGTGGCCAGACCATTCACCTCCCAGGCTCCCTGAGCCCCAGCTGTTTGCTGTGGATAGGGACTGGATGGGGGCCTAGCCCATCGCAAGGCATACTCACACCAGTAACTCACACATGCAATTTTGGCAACTCCAATCAGCCTCAGCATGTTTTTGGACTGTGGGGTGAAACCCGGAGGAAACCCCACGGGGAGAACATGCAAACTCCACACACATGTGACCCAGGCGGAGACCGGAACCCAGGTCCCAGAGGTGTGAGGCAACAGTGCTAACCACTGCACCACCATGCCACCCCTTACAACCCTATACTTATATTTTATATTTTTATGCTTAATAGCATATCATTAGTAATATTCCTGACTGGTTTTATTCAATAACAATAAAGGCATTCTATGCTATTCTACATTGCACACAGGAGGGTTAATGACTGTTCACTGTATTATACATGTAGTATGAAGTGTGGGTACAAGGTAAAATGTTACAATAATAGATCTGCTATAAAACAGTATGTTAATAAGCACAGCATCGCAATGCTAGGACTGGATCAGCTATATCTCTATCAACGGAGGTAGAACTGGATCAATACCAGACGCCTGAAGTGAGATATTGCACTTGATACTAGAATGGCAGGGTGTATATTTCATGCAATAAAATACTAGCTATTAGGGACTGTCAGTCTCCTCTTTCTTTCATACCTAGTGATACGAATCAAAGTCTTTGTCTCAAGTGACTAATACCAAGGGCTGTTGCTCAATATGTCTTTGGTTTGTTGCTACCCTGCACTAAATTCTGTTGTTTTCAGGGGTAATGGATATTTTGTCTGTTCTGCCCTGGGGCTATACCTTCTAACAAAATCATACATAAATTCTCCTAACTTTAGGATAACAGTTAAATCATTTATCAATCCCAAGTTAAGAAAGGAAATGTGTATCACACAAGCTTCTAGTTTCCAAAAATCTTAAATAAAGTCTTCTTACTTCAGGATAACTGTATAGCCCCGCTCACAATAAAAAAGTAAATCGATAAAAAGTATTCATTGTTTATCGTGGCTACGTTTTACCACAGTAGTCCCCCCATGTCCACGGGTGATATGTTCAAAGATCTAAGATGAAATTTAATCAGTCATATATTATATTTTGTTTAGAGCCCGCCCCCTGACTTTGACAGACAATTTTAACGGCCGCTGGGATCATTTAAATTGTCATTTAAACAATTGTTTAAATAATTTAAATTACATGTATCAATAGTCATTTAAGGGACACTTAAAATTTTAATTTTACATAATCATTATTTATTTATTGAATATTATCATAAAACACCCTCCATAGGATAAGGATTGGGAACGTGGAAAGCAAAAAGCAAACTGAGCTTAGGCAGGGGGTAAAATGCAGTGCCGATCGAGGACGGGGGGATGGGAAAATGGGTGGCTTGTTAGTTGGAGCTGGGTTTCAGGGGTATGAAGGATGAGACTTCCTCCAGGTTACTGAGCATGGGGGAAAACCAGTGAAAAAAGACATCAAAACCGTGTTTAAGGGCATTTTACAGAAGTCTTAGACTGTTACACTCCCATTTCTCTTATCCCAACAAAAGACACATCAAAGGGAATAGCTCGGCACTAAATATTCTATCAGTCTGATCCTGTGTTCTTCACAGATTCGTGTGCATTTGAAAGCAGAGGGCAATGCGGAGAAATCAGTAGCATGCGTGACATGATGGTTCCGGAATGTTTTCGCGTCCTGCACTTGTCTGCTCAGTGCCCAGTGTCTGCCATCGAAATGAAAGCAAGGGCACGTGTCAAATGTCACGAAGGCCGCATCACAGGGCAAGGAGAAAAAACAGACACGTAGACAAGCTGTCATAATTTTTCCCACTTGTCTACTTTCATTTAAAAATTGTTCTTGTTTCTCTGCAGAAACCTGAATAAAGTAGAGACTCCATCAAAGAGTTTGCTTCAAAGGTCGGAGCTTCAGAGAGATTTGTTTCATTTGCCGTCAGTGACCTAAAAAAATTCATTCCTTCCTGTTGTCCTGCACCAGCACCAATTACCTAACAAAGGCTCACGCGAAAATGTCTCATGTAAAACACGCAAAACATTTTGTCCTCAGTGTAACATGTGGGTCCTCTGTTATCGCCAAAGTGCCAAAATGAACTCCCTACTTGACAGATGGACTCAGCTGTTGGGGCAGCATGTACATGGAGAACGAGACCAGAAGTCACATATGATATGCTGCACCATTCTTCAGTTTCTGAACCACAATCCATTTAGCCAGTGGCTTCTGTTTTCACAGCAGACACGTACTTTAGAAGTATAATTACTGACTGCTTCTCACCTCTCCTTGGCATGTTAAATATCCCTGTTACCATGTGGGCTGTTCTGGAGGTCAGAACTACTTGAAAGACAATCAGTTCTCAGGGCAGACGTCTTCCTCTCTAATGTTGCTAGGAAAAGACTGTCATATGACCACCAGAATAGTCAAAACAGACCAATAATGATCCAATAAAAATGAAAAAGCATGATGGGTATTTAACAAAATACTCTGAATTCCCAAATTGAGAAAAAAAATGTTTGAAAGTTGCAATGAATTCCACAGTGGGCCCAAATTAGAACTCATATGTATTCAAGCCACACAGACAGATCTAGGTCTCTCCGTACATCAGCTGTGGTCACCGAATTAAATCTAAGAGGGCAAGGGTATTTCAAAGACTTCTTGTAGACTTTAGAGTTTTATGAGATGTGACTTGTCCATGTTAGAAGACAGATTTTAATGTTGGTCTCAGATTATGTGACGTAGCCCTGTTTATGTGAAAAAACTCATTAGCTGGCTCATTGACTGTTTCTTCCGATGTCGCCGTTGGCCCCCTGAGCTAATCCCTTAGCAGAAATCGCTTCAGGGCTGCTGCAGGTTTTCTGACCCTGCACTGTGACCCCAGATCTTACTCTCATTTGTATATGTGTCTCATGGGCAGTAAGATAGGGCTGGACAAAAGACAATTGAGGATGCATAAAGTATCACAATTCTATTTTATTCTATTCTTTACTAGATGCATGAATGTCTTGTGCTGCATGCGTGAATAACCTCAGATTTGCTGATTCTCTTCCATCTTACATGATCCTGCTCTGCAGCTGGGAACATGATCTACTTCGACCAGCCTTTGTTTGGAACATTTGGCAAACAACACGTCCCTTTTAATTGGCCGCCCATAGAACCGTCTTATGCTAAATGATCCGTGTGAATCACTGCAGTGTTTGGCAACCTGGGAGACTCAGCATGTGTTACAGTCAGACTTTTGGTAACTCTAGCTGAATTATTTTTGTTAACAGGAAAGTCATTTTTGCTTCTGGCACCTAACACAATTTATTCCTGTTTTAGGAGCACCTTATATAATCTTCTAAATTATAATAGTATGTACGTTGTTTAAAAAAGTCAGCGCATTACATTCTGCATTTTAGACAGCATGAATGTTAATGTTCAGATAATATTGAACAGAGACATTGTATTTGTCAGTGTTTTTAAGAAGAAATTTAATTGTAATGTTCATCACCTCCCTTGTTATTAATGAAACATTTCTGCTAGACACTGCCTGTCTCATTGGTGTTCAAGCCTATGCCAACATTAAAACGTTTCGATATTCTTAATTAATAAAGTGGCACTTCTCTGCTGACCTCATTCACCGGTGACCCAGTAATGTAAGCCATGTAAGTTTCAGCACCTCACATGTGGACAGCTCCATGGAGGCCAGGGGAGCCTTTCCTAGGTATTCAGGACCAGGGTAGCAGCCAGCACACCTAGCGACCACGGATTCCCCCTTGTGGACGCTGGTTTCAGAGCTATAGCCCTGAGGACGCGCGGCCCCGTCATGCACGCGCAGTCAGTTTTATTTCGTTAACGTTGAGCTGCTGCTGATGCCTCATATCATTTTCTGCCGTCCTTCTGCTTTTTTAATTATTCCTGAGGTAGGTGGGAGGAGAGTTCCCTGTTTGTGCTGGGTTTTTCTCTGCTTCCATGAGCACTCTCCCCTGGGGGGTTTTGTTTGGTGTTTCTATTAAAGTCCCACCTTTGCAGCTCATTCCACCTCCTCTGCACCCCCTTCAATGCTGCCTGACCCATAACATATCATATTCATGTATTATTTATGTATTTATCAAGTTCTGTATAGTTTTGTTGCCAACTTATTGCTCCAGTTGTGTTAATTTCTACATTTTCACGTAAATACTCTTTAATCGTAGGGGACAGTGCTCATCCGACCCTTCCTTTTATGTCTCCTCCTCGTTTGGCCAGCAGGTGTCACTGGCCATCCTGTTCCCCTTCCGGTCTCTTGTCCTCCAGCCCCAGTGTGCTCTCCCTAGTACCTGGGTTACTGCATAGCTCAATGGGTGGAGTGTATGGCTCAGAGAATGTAAACCTGCTGGTTGTGGGCTGAAGGCTGAGTTGGAACCACCCTCGTCGGTTTATTTATATTTATTAGACTTTGTTCCCCAGTGTTTGATATTTTCTTCGTTTTCTTGTCCTAGCTTTGCCCTGCTTATGTTCCGTTCTGTTCTGATTCTGCTTTTAATTATCCCTGTGTTGTATCCCTAGTGTGTGGCTTGTCTCCTAGTTTTAGTGTTTGTTATGTTTCCTAGTTTGTGATAATTAAGTGTTCCCGGTTCCACCTGACGCTCATTGTCCTGTGCTTTTATTGATTGGTTATTTGGTTATTATGCTGCCCTGTTCCGCATTATGTCTTTGTGCCTCTTTAAGTCTCTGCTCCTGCTTTGTTCTCTAGCCAGTCATCGTTAATGTCACTGTGTGTTTGTTCTATACTGCACAGTTCTAGTTCCTGTGTTTACCCCTTAGTTCTTGAGTTGTGCTTTGTTTCATGTTTTTAGTTAATTTATTATTTTCATCATTAAATAATCCCCTTTGTGTCTCAGAGCCGCCAGTGAATCTTTTCATCTATAATGCACTATAGATTCCTTTTTAACATTAATACTATTACGTTTCATTTGAACTTATTGGGAAGTTATAACTTAAATTCACAGTCAGAGTGGAAAAATCTGAGTGCAGCAAAATCAATATTTTAATATGATCTTCCCATACAGCTGATATTGGCACTGTACTCATGGAGGACTTACATAATACAGCATGTGCAATTTTAGATAGTAGAATATTTGTTCTCATTTTACTTAAAGTAGTCGACATGATGCATTACAGATTCCTTTATAATGTATTATAATGCTTTCATAAAGTATGATAAACATGGCTATGACGACTTATAAAAAAGGCATAACAATATAGCCAAGCTCATAATGCATAACACTTCATAGCCATGTGTATTATTCATTATGAATGTTATATGAAGCTCTCACCTATAATACACTATAGATATCTTCAATACATTGTAACGGTCGGTAAAAGTATTAAGGATGCTTTGTACTGCATTACGAAGGTATCTATAATGCATTATATGTAAGTGCTTTAAGCAAAGTGTTACCAAATATTTTGCTTATTTTGTTGTGCAGAATTTTACGTAGGATTTTTCGTGACGTATGTTTAATTATATATGTCAATTTATTGTCCAATAAATACATCAGTAATTAAATATATCAAAAATGATTACATTTATTATTGCATAACATATCACAATTTATATTTCATCATTTATTCAAACATTTAATGAATGATATATTGTAAAATTTATTAAAGGATTGAACGATAGGTCCTCCATAAAGATTAGCAAAGTTGCAAACCTTCAAAACATGCACCACAATTTTGGAATGCATGTATCTCAAGGAAATTTGAAAGGGTAAGGTATGTGAGTTTATTATGTTCCTTAGTAAAAGCACAGAAGTTATACACAGATCCAGCAATCAAGAAATACTCCACAGACTGGCACTGGGAGGAACTGCAATGGAGGATGTCTAAAAAATACTCACAAGTATTTCTAAGAACAAAGACCAGTTGTCCAGAATATAGTATTTTCTGTGACTCTTTGTGGAGTCGATGGCCAGAGAATGACGAAACGGGACAGGAAGACCATCAACAGCTTCGGCAAAGTGTTTTAGGGATACCGTGGACTGTGACGGAAACAAACAAAGGAAATGCACAAATTTTCACTTCAAGCACAAATGGTCGGAGCGAAGGTATGTCATGTTGGGTGTATATTACCACCCAGCATGCACCGGTAAGATGGAAGAAGAAGAGGACGAAAAGGAACAAGATAAATGAACTCAAAAAAAAAATCTGTAAGCGAATTTATTGAGAAACATGAAGACGGAATGAAGATGGCTACTTCTGGAGGAACACCACCTGTATCGTAACCATGGACAAAAAAGCTTCCATAGATCCCAATACATAGATCGCTGTGATTTTATGGTGGTGCTTTGTTGCTTCACATATGCCTTTTGCAGACACGAGTTTAAATTAGATTTCTGTGTGTTCAGGTGCCATACAATTGAAACAGGAATGCCACACTCCAAGATCTCCCCCCCCCTAGTTCTAGGCAAATATGAAACAGCTGGTATGATGAGTTTCTCTGACAGATGGGTGCAGGCTTAAGATGGAACGGGAAAGCTTCCTGTCACTTCCCACCACATGGCTGTGTTCTGCATCGCGTGCGTCCATGTATGTATACTGTATGCGTTTGTTCTCATTGCAGGAGGAAGAGGGTAGCATCTAGAACAGGCGTGAATGATTGCCAATCAGGTAATCGGGCTGCACAGCCTCTCATTTCTCTGCCTGATGCTCCTTCTCCATTTCTTAATCCGTGATCAGCGTCTCCGGTTTGTCTTGTGCTTTTTCTCACTTTTTTCCCGACCCGTGTAATTTCCGCTTCATATACCTTATGTTTCTGGCGAGTAATCCTGATTGGCTCTCCTCTCCATGGGCACATCTTCACGCACTTTGCATGAAATGCATCAGCACGGTAGAGCAGTGACCTGTGCTTGGGTGTATTTCAGCAACACATTACCTTCTACATTTATGCATTTAGCAACATATAATGTAAGCGGGAGAAGATTGTGGTCAAAGAGCAGTTGGGGTTACGGACCTTGCTCAATAGTCCAACTGTGATATGATCATCCTGCTGGCTCTGGGATTTGAAACTATGACCTTGAAAGCATAGATTCCTAACCCACCACATGAGAGTGACTCATTCTTACATTGCCGGTATACTATAAATAAAATTATGGAGACAGAGTAGGTTAACCAGCTCATCTAGAGTCACAGCAGCAATTTCCATTGTGGGATCTAAACCAGTTGCACTATTTTCTTTACAGGTCTGGGTACAGCCCTCAGTTAATATGTTATAATGCTATGTGAATGAATGACGTCAGTGAATTGAAACTCCTATCATGATCAAAGCAGTATAATCTCTGCCCCAGAACACCACAGTCTCACAGAAAGGAAATTGCATTTTGCTGCTATGTTTCTTATATAGCGATTGGTTTATGACCAGCTCTTAATTAACCCCCTGATTCACCATGTAATGGTGATTTATTGTGCACATAAATTCTGCCTGTCTCTTCTTAACATGGTTTTTATTACTGCATGCAGCTAATGTTCCAATAATAAGCATGCGGTCTATCGTTTGTCATTATCAGTGGGCTCAAAGCCAGGCAATATTCTAGCTCTATAAATCTTACCCAGAGGACTTGCAATCAGTTACTGTATTTCCTTACTCTAGTTCAATGAGACTCACCTGCTATTTTAACAACATGAACTACCTTAGTATTTTAAATTAGTTTTGCTACAATTTCAGATCTTAAGGATTTCGGCAACGACTTTGTGAATTACTGGTGCAGTGCTGGCCCAAAACATACAAAAATAAATTACAATATCAAAATATTACTAAGAAATACATTTCTTTTTCCACATGTTCCGAATTTCTCTTTCTCTGTGGTACTGGAATAATTGTGCCATTTTTCTCTCTTTCCTAATTTTATGCATGATTTGATAATGCCGACTCCAGTTTCTTACTTAAATGTATTTGTTGCTGATTGTAGTAAGAATCAAAAATTAAATTTGTGTTAATGTCATCCGTCCATTATTAAATGCCAGACATTTCAGGAAGCATTCTGTGAGTGACCTTTATTGCTGTTATACAGTAGTTCTGTAAAAGAATTACAGATTCAGCAAATGAATTTGACTAAAACTTGACTACGTACAAGAATGAGTAGGAAGTACTTTGGAAGCCTCTTTCCAATGACGTCATCTGGTGCCCACCCACACACTTCATCCCCTCACCCAGTGCAGGTACACACCAGAACGATCACCGATCACCCAGTTCCTGCCCCCCCCCCCCATAAAATCAGCACAAAGCACTGTGTTTCCTCCCACCTTCCTAACACCAAACACCAATCCCCACCTGAGAGCCAGACCTCTCTCCGGCACTCAGTGCTGATGAAAAGGCAAAGGTCTGGGCCTGGTTTCAACGCTGGTAGGGACCAAATCAGCATGGAACCCCCTAAACACATGTGATACTCCCACAATCTTGGTATAGATACGTCTATACTGTCTGTTCCCAAATCTAAGTCCTTATAAAAAGGTGAAGGTTTTTTTTATAGCAACACACTTTTTCTGTTCTGCAAATGCACTTTTCCTAAGCATTTATTAGGTCCTACAAAATGCTACGTTTAGTCTGCAGTTACCCACCTGGATATATCCAGAGCGCGTCGACTCTGCTCTGGGTGGACAATAACTCTTCATTATTGCTGTTCCTGTTTTCTTTTTTGTTTTACTAACATCATTTCATAAAGGCAAATATGTAAGATTTATTGGTCACAAGACTCTCAGTTGTATATTGTTTGTGTCTGGTTCCTCCCAAGGTTTCTTCCTATTAGGGAGTTTTTCCTTGCCACTGTCGCCTCTGGCTTACTCACTGGGGGCTTTTTGGGCAGCGATAACGTAATGTAAAAATTCATTCATTCATCCATTATCCAAACCGCTCATCCTATTGGGTCGCGGGGGGTCCGGAGCCTATCCCGGAAGCAATGGGCACGAGGC
>JABFDZ020000008.1:16291046-16312288 GCA_019775955.2 Pollimyrus isidori
AGGTCGGTCATTGTGGTGAACAAGGCTGCCATGAACACAGGTCGGTCACTGTGGAACTAGAATTAATAGTTAAGCTTCTGTGATGGTAAATCCGAGATCACTCTTGATGGAGGTCGGTCTGATTGAGTTTATTGAATTGATCTGACACTGAAGGCTGAGTATTTGCCGAGTACAGGATGCCATGATGCTTTTGTATGATGGACTTTGACAACTTCACCAGAAATTCATCATGAAGGACATGGCTAGTTTGATCTGTATATAACCGCATTCTCTTAAATCTGAACATGGTACCATGTTTTTATGCTTTTCAAACAAAAAAATTAACTAATTTGTATATTAAAATTTTATATTTGTAAAAAAAAAAAAAATGCACTTAAGTACTGTATATGCTTGTTCAAAATTGAATTTGTGTGGGGAAAATAAAGCTTAATGCCTTTGTTTCTAAGTGGCTCTTTGCTATAATCCTGCCTAAGTACATCCATTTCCTACTTAAATGCTGTTAGCAGTGAAGATCTACTTGACTCAGAAATGAAATGCTCAGTCTTTTAGTGGTCATGCGCCCATCGGGGATCCCTGCCTGCCTCCCTGTGCATTAGACAAACTAAGACCTTGTAAATTTATGGTATCGCAAGTAACCCCACCAGCTAAAGTACAGAAGTTTGGATGCACTTCCAAATGCAAGGGAACTGCATTAACTCCGGTTGGCTTGGGTGGAGATGTTATGGAAATGACCATTCGATCAGAATCTCTATTTGTGTGACACGCCTTTCTTTTCTTGGTCGTGGAAGCTGGCCGTGCCACTTTTTTTGGGGACACTGGAGCTGGTGGGCTGCTAGTCGCAGATGTCACATGGCAGCTGAATCTATGTTGGACTAATGTAGACAGGCTCTCTGGGGACAAAAAAGTGGATAGTCTCCATCTAGGAGCAGACCATAAGAGATGGGGTACCATTCCTCCTAAAGCAGTGTTACCCAATTTGGTCCTCGGACATAGTCCACGTTTTTGCTCCCTTCTAGGAAAAATGTGGACTGTCTGGCCGGGAGATTGGAGAGAGGGAGGGAGACATGAACCAACTATGTGTCCCTGAAGACTGGATTTTGAAACGCTATTCAAAAGCATTAATCTCGTATGGTTCTAATGCCAAGAGCTGGCATGTTAATATGTCTGCGTCTTGCTGTGTTTAGTAATGCAGCATTTTAATGTTATGTCATTAACACATGCATCTTGTGGGTGTTTCAGAGGTGTGCCCCCATGTGGACTGATTACACATTACCGGTATAGTGTGTGACAAGCAGTGAATGCCTCATGTGATGCATCTGTACCATGTTTATAATTGATCAGTGGATTTAAAACTTAAGTCCCCAAACGTGCATCTATACTAATGTTCATGAGGTGTTATGTAAGCTTCCTGCGGATTTTGGTTTATGGGATTGGATGGATGGATGTGAGCCACACCCAATGGGCCAGATAAATTCTACATGGATTGAGAGTCCAAAATAGCTTAGGCCTGTCCAGCACATATTTAACTTGTTCTCCCTTCCCGTTAATCTTGTTCATCTAATCAAGCCTTATATTTGTTGAATCTGGTCTGGAGCTTTTGGAAGGGATGAGGATTTTGGGGAGCGATACGTTGGATCCATCTTGCACTGATGAGAATCCTGCCCATCCCTCCTTGGGCTGTGGTTTGACTTGGAGCCGCTGAGACCCAGCTGAGGCGTTGGCTTCTGCTCTCCCATTGGCCAGTCTGGAGTGGGCGGCACTTCTCTGCCAAGCATTATTTTGGGACCGTCTTGAATTGACTGGTTGCTAATTGAAAAGGGCAGTGTTTGCCCATCCTCGCTGCATGCTGCGTCTCAGTATCATAACCGTCGGGGCACAATTACATGACATGTATGACAGTGGCTGCAGGTCATTCCAGGTGGGACTTGCAGGCGGTTGGCAATAAGATATTTACAGATACTGTCTGCGGTCTGGTCATTCTGCTGTGACCCGCGATGCTGACTCACAGTGACTCGGTCCACATTTTGGTCCCTCCTAGCGCTCAGCACACCTGTACCAAACAATCAACAACAAATAACTGGCACGATTATACTGGGAACCAGAAAGGAGCAAAATTATGGACTGGGGGGGGGCTTCCTGAGGACTGGGTTGAGAAAAGCATGTTTAACATCCATGGAGAGGAGTGATCAACCTTTCAGATTCAAATTGGGACTATAGCAGGGCATTATCCTTCTCATAAATAATGCCTGATCTCAGAACTATATCTGTCCCGAAGTGTATTTTTAATTTGATATGAATTGCTAAAGATTCCAATTGCATACAACAAAGGGGTTTTGAAAATACCTGAGACATCAGAGTCATTTCAACCAATGATTTTCTATAACCTCACCTTCATTCCTTATAATGTGTATGATTAAGCTTATTAGCATGTGGACCTAAATTCTTACACAGAATGTGGGGTCAGAAGCTGTGAGACATTTGTTCTCTAGCTACACAATGATGGCCGCTGACTGGGGAAGGAAAAAGTCCCTTGAGGCAAACAATCAAAGCCTGTTTTTTTTTCCTACCTCATTTCACTGGCAAAAAACATGAATGAACTAATCACTCAGCTGTTGTTTTCACACTGAATTAATTGTCAGTTAGCAAAGACATGAAAGAAATGAGGTTATGAAAGAAAATTGAGCCTTGATCCATCTTCAATAACCCAAATTCTGGCAGTTGATTAAATCTCCATTCTGATGCAAGCATGTAATTTTGATCAGGACACAATGTCTTCTAATAAACTGAGTATCAGTGAGCTATGGTCTCTGGAGGCTTTGAGAGTGCACCGGTCTTGTGAGGTATTCTCTGATTATGGCACTCTCAGCTTATTTTTTTCACCTGGAAAAGCTTTTTGTAGTGAAGGCTGTTGAGTGTGCAGATTGTTTTTTGCAGGATTCTCAAAGGGCACTGCGCTCATTAATGCTTGGGTGAAATGTTTAATAAAATGTTTGTTAATGTGTCCTTCTACGGAGACAAAGCCGTT
Organism: Pollimyrus isidori; assembly: GCA_019775955.2. NCBI lineage: Eukaryota > Metazoa > Chordata > Actinopteri > Osteoglossiformes > Mormyridae > Pollimyrus > Pollimyrus isidori. Next base: position 16,294,072 of record JABFDZ020000008.1, read on the forward strand.
ATTTATCTGTAATACAGCCCCATCAAACCATTTTGCTCAGTGAGGCTAGAGTTATTTTCGTTCACAAGCTGAAACCAGGTTTTCTCACTTTGATTTGATATGGTTGTGTTTTTTCTGAAATGAAACGTTTACATATTTGTTTCGCACGCTGTCCATCCGACTGCCTGTTCTTTGACCTAAAATACACTGCTGATTTGCTTTTCCTGTGAATTCCTTGCTGTGCCAGAAATATATCTGAATGTTAGGTCGCAGATGTTTTTCAACCATTTGCCCCTGATTTACTTGGGGAGCATCACAGCCTGCACTGGCAGCTGACCGCCCCCAGACACTTCCTAGCTGTACATATAAGTAATGTGTGCGCTGCAGCATTTTGTGATGCATTCAGATCAAAATGGCTGCACTCAGGTTTTTTCTATGCACAAAAACTCCACATAAGGCACTGAATAAGCAGGTCCTGAGGCACAACCTCCCCTACTGTACGGCTTTTTGCTATTTTAGCATTCTAAAAATGATAAATGCTAACAATGAGTGTCTTTGTGGGTAGATGTGAAGTCCATTCATTTGTGGATGTGAAATTAATGCATCTAGCAACTTTGGGGTCTACATAGTTGAATACAAGCCTAGCTTTAATGATAAAATCTAACATTTCTCTCCTCCCTGCAGCCATCTTCCACACGTATCACACACGTGTTTCCTGCATGATCTTCCTTTGGACCTGGCATCTCGCTGAGCTCTGATAATGGGAGCTCCATTACCACGCAGGCGTCTCCAGTTCTCTTTCTTTGCAGCTGTAATGTTACCCTTTTCCTTCTCAGTCACTCTCTCACTCACTCAGTGCACTCCTCCATTGAGCACATAATCCATGCCAACTAACTCCTTTACTACCCCCCCCCCACCACCACCACCACCACCACCACCACCAGCATTACAAAACCCAGCTGGATAGATGTCAGATAACACATAGTTATAATGCAGCCTCAGACTGTCTAACAACATCACTTCTAATACAGGGTGAAAATGCAATTTCAGCTTCTTATCTGTTATAACCGGTACGGTTGCGTGTATCTGGTTTCCTGTTTTAATCGATCTTATGGTGCATGTCTTCTGCCTTGAATTGGCCTTTGTGCTCAACGTTGTAGTAGCAAAAACGATGCTTACTGCTTAAATTTTTGTGGGGTGGGACTGAGGATAAACGCACTGGAATTTATCCTTATCTTGTTCAGGTGCTTGTGACCTGGCAGAGCATATGGAAGATGAATGGGTGGAGATCCAATGCTTCTATTCGCAGTTCCTTCTTTGATCTGAATCAGAAGTTCCTTCTGGACCCTGTTAGAGTTTAGTTCCTAATGTATTCATATGTCATTGTGGATCTGTACTCTGCTGAGCATCAAGAAGATGCTTGTTTGTGTGAAATAGTTGAATAATCCCTTTTTTGCTCATCTTCTGTACCCAGGTCACAAACATCCATCTTCTCGTTCCAGCCTTTAAACAGTAATCCGCTACTAAACAGACGAGCCATCACCATCACACTGGAATGTGAATCGCTTCTGTGCTTTTAACACAATCGTTACACACTCTAGTACTAACAGGCATCACAGGTTGATAACCAGTCAATATCTAAGCCTGTTGGTCTGGTGGTAACGGTACATTGAGATCAGCTGTTGGTTATGAGAGGCTAAGGGATACTTGATTGTTGTTCAGGGGTACATCATGTCTGTACAATTCTTTTCAGTTTCTGGGCATTTCCAGAATGCAAATGGTTCCACGGAGTCAGGGCTGACGTGAAGGGCTGTAATAGAACACACACACACACACACACACACACACAAGCTAATGAAATCAAAGGGATGAGTAGCTCTCCATGCTTCTGCATTGCATTGCTAAAGTCTCGTTAACCTTGCTGTACCAGCTGCCAGCTCATCCTTTCATGCATCCCAGTGTGACAATATGTACATTAGTGCCATCATTATAATTGGCACATTTACCAGCTGCAGACCAGAGTGGATGATTACCGCAGCTTCTGGTTTAGTTTGAACTGCTCTTTTATGAAAATTGCCAAATATTCTGACGCACTGCTTGATATAAGTAAAAGGAAGTGGTCCAAAAATTACTAATCTCCTTGTAAACAATCAGCATTTCAGAGTCTCTTGTTTGCACACAGAAGGAGGCATCTGTTTGATAATAGAGGCGACAAAGGCAGAACCCTTTAAAGTCACCTGACAACATTTTACTGTGTAACTAATGTAAGTCCTGTTAAGCACTATCTGGCACATAAGTAAAACAAGCAGTCACATCATATATACGTCATAGAATGGCTATAAATGCCAAGTAGAAGGTTGAATCTGCCTGCTGGTTAATAACATATAGGATACATTTTTCATTAATTTATATGAGCTAATATATCCACACTGGCATCCTGTCCAAGGTATACACTTACCCTGTTTGGCTTATAATACGCCACACCCCTAAACACACACACACACACTGCTCTTTAACAAGAAGATAAATTGAGTTCGTACCTTCAGCAAGTTTATTTTGTTCATGGATTTTTATACCAAGTTTCTGTGTTTGGATGTTTTCAGTTGGCTACTGACTTACTCTGGAGAGGTACCAAGGTGATTAAAGATTAATCTGAGTAATGTCCTAAAATTACGTCTGAAATTCACATTTTCTCTGAATAAATTCATGTAGATCATACCCAAATATTCTACATCAGATACCAGACCTTTATCATAGCGCCATCTAGTGCTAAAAACCACCCACCTTCCATATTCCAGCCAATCTGGAACCTGAGCAAACAGGGCAAAGTTTCCTGCAGTTTTTTTATCGCCTCTTCTGTGCATCCATTAAACTTATAAGACACAAGTGTAACATACATGAGACAATCAATACGTTTTTATTCTTTCTGGTTGCACTACGGAGCCCCTAAGATGTCAGGGTAGATTTTTCCACTAGACTTGCCCATGTTGCAACGTGACGGCAAAAATAAACTTAAATAATACAGATTTGTCACGTAAACATTTCTTTAAGCATTAAACAATGGTACACCGCCAGTGACAGGAAAAAGACAACTGGACTGTAGAGCATGAAGTGCACATCCAAATATGGAAACAAATTACAAACATTGACAGATATTACAGCCGGAAAACTGCATATAAAGCCAACTTTACCGAGGTGCTGGAGTTAAGGTTTACACTTGGACCCGCTTTCTGGATTATTTAAATAATTATAATGCTAGTCTGCGTAACAATTTGTCCTCATTTAGCTCTTCTGTTCAGAACAACTATGTGCAATAAGGCAGTGTACTTCCTGCCCAAGTTTTAGCAGATATTTCCACCACCCCTCCCAGCAATCGGTGTCTCTGTGGATGCGACCTTACTTTATAACTTTTTTTGTTTAAAAAATCTTTACAAAGAGCCACGGTTCCTTTGGCGACTAATTAAGTTTCCCTGTCTCCGATATCAGTGACTGCCCTACCTGTAACAGTTCAGGAATGTGACTGCAGAAATGAAGTTATACATTATTATGGGTCAACAGATGGATATTAACAACTCAGTGTTTTCTTTTTTACTCCAGTACTCCATTCAACCCATAACAACCCTTTCACATACATAGAAGCCTCAACCAATAATCAGGCCACCAGCCCCCCTTTCATCATGGCTGTGTGCTGCCACCCAGTGGCCACATAATGGAAAATGATCTTCTTTAATCTCCAGAATTAACTCTATTTTTCCAAAATTGTACATCAAACGTAAGTATAAAAGGTCAGATAAACGTATATGATATAAGGATAAGCACTTCTGCATTTCTTTAAGCAGTAAATACCACCCCCCAGAAATGTAATGTATACCTTGGCTTATGGATGACCACTCAACGTTATTCAGAGAGAATCGACGCCAGTCTGCGCACACAAATGTATCTTATCAGCGGTGGCACATTGACATGGACAAAGGCCTCATGATCAGAGCCAAGTAAAAATAGCCGACGTTTACAGTTGCTGAGTGGGAGGGAGGGAGGGAGGGGTGCATTAAGATGCCTCTGCTTATTTAGGCTTTGGAGCGTCTCATACTCAAACGTCGGACAAATAACATGCTTAACATACGGTACGCAGTATTTTTTTACAGGTTGATTGTTCATAACTTCATATATACTCAGGTACTCAGGCGATCGTATGTCGGTGATTTTGATTGGTCGTTTTTAGAAGCCCGCATTTTATTGGCTGAATTGTCCATTTCCTAAATGTTGATTGGGTCATTGGCAGCAGATTCTGCCATTGGCTATAGCACGTGACAGCTGAGTGAACATTTACGGTGGCCGGGTGGAGAAAAGTTATTCTCTCTCCTTTCAAAGGGGACCAGAGGTTGCGGTGACGGGTTGTAGTTGTGCAACTGTAAAACGAGACAAGTTTGAATTTAACCACGAACAAACCGTCTCGATTGATTTATCACTGCCGACGACGAAACACTAAATGGATACGCACAATAACACGGAAGCTCTCTCGAAGAGCTCTGTCAAGTATTTCACGCTCGAAGAGATCAAACAGCACAACATGAGTAAGGATACCTGGATCATTATTCACGATAAAGTGTACAATATCACAAGCTTCCTGGAAGAGGTAAGGCCTGAGTCCGACGCATAAAACTGGCCATGGTCGTCTCCACGGCCATTACCTGGCACTAAGGTTGTACTTCGACCGTTTTCTCATTTCACTTGATGATTAGCCGAGGGTTTCTGATTCATTCACCGATTTACCAGTAGTCCTTAGGCCACCGATTTCGATGCCACATTCTGGATTTAACGTACCATAGGACCAAGCACAGGTGATCATGTATAATTATGAGCTATATTTAGCTACAGTATTTAATAATTAATTCTGACCCAGACGACTATATCTACTGCTTTTAGACTGACATTTGGTGAAGAAACGTCCATTGAAGTTTCATCCGATTGTGCAAACACGGTCAAGGGTTCCTCGTATACTCGGAAGTAAATTAACGTGTTATGTTAATAGGCACGCAAAAGTTGTCAAAAGTCTCACCGGCATTTACTTCTCTGAATGAATTAAAAGATCTCTCCATATTTTAAAAAAGTCCTACTTTAATCCTGGCTCTGCTGGCAGAAGGCCGCACTGTGTGGCAAGCTATGTCCAGACTCAGGGTTTGTAAGGCAGCAGTACACAGGAACAAGAGACGCTGGTAATAACGAAACAAACAAAAAATATCAGCCAGTTGGAGTGCTCCCCACCAATTTATTATGGCAATATGATTATGGGGAGCTGTATTGGCCGGTTCTGATTGTTGGGAAAATTACACCCCCCACATCTCCCATAATTTACGCCTATGACAGATGACTGTCACCTTATTTGTCAATACGCACACACCCATAAAATGAGAAATGGGTGACATTTTGCTGTAGTCTTAATTTTTTCCAGAGCTGTATCTTAATCACTATGTGTATATCAGAGAGTCATGCACACAATGAAAATACCCTTTTCCACATTTAGCCTTACTGGGGTTGAAGGTTGGGGGTTGCCTGGGTCCTTTGTGAATCTACTGTTCTGTTTATCAAAGAATTTACCACCTAATTCTAAAGACCGATATAGCACTATACTGTGCCTCATTGGCCAAGTCTTTAATTAAGTTTGGTATTTCCCTCTAAGTTTTAATAAATACTTTGAAAGACAAATTAAATATCTTGTGCTGGATTTGTACTACTAGTTTTGTTATATGTATGTACGTAATGTGAAATGTGTAATTATGGTCTATTTTGTAAGAGTGCAATGCAGTTTGGGTAATATGATTTATAATTGATTTGACCACTGGCCAGCACCCAGGAGGTGAGGAGGTGCTGTTGGAACAGGCGGGAACGGATGCCACGGAGAGCTTTGAAGATGTTGGTCACTCCAAAGATGCCAGGGAGATGCTTCAGCAGTATTTCATCGGGGAACTTCACATGGTACATATGCATCTTCCTCCTCATGCTGTCATTGCCATGAGTGCTTACAAATGACACGTTTGGAAAGATCTCTGCCAGCAATCGCCATTTCAAACTATGAGCGGATACAGAAAATGACAACAATGTATAGATAAACTGTAGATAAGTGGATGGTTTGCTTGTATGAACATTGACTAGTTGAGTTCTACATATCCAATACATATTATTAAATGATGAGCTACATTTTTTTAAGGAAAAGCAACTCATAGCAAAGTATGTGATAAGAAAGTATTGCAAGGATTTTACACTTTCCTTACACTTTCCCCCCAATGGCACGTAAGAAACACACTAGACAATGGCAGAATTCAATCTACAGCTTACTGGAACATTGGTGCAGATCCCAGGTAGAGTACAAGGAACGTTGCTCTACATTCTTTGTTTTTGTTCTGTAAACGTATTTTATATTTCCCATTAAGTAATGAAAGATGTGCATAAAAGGTATGATTGCTTCACTAACCTAGATACTTATCATGGGGCCACTCGTGTTTTAAAATGTATGCAGTGATGCCACCAAATTACGTTTATTATAAAGAATAACATTTCAAATTATACTTTCAGAATGATCGCAAAAAGGAAGCTGGAAAGGTGAGTTCAGTCGGTATTTACATATCAAATTATAGCAAATGTATTTGCACTGTTGTGTGTTAGTGCTGGTGTGTTTCATTTGCTTGTCAGACCTGTTCATGTTTAAGTGGCCATTAGCTCTTGAATTAGACTAATATGTCTGCACTTTCTTCTGTAGGATATTTTCATTACAACAACAGGCAAGACCAGGTATGTGAAGAACATCATTAGTGAAGACGCTTCCTTGTTGACTGGAAAGAAGCTGGTGTTTGTATGGAATATGGACCGACAAAGCCTCGCATATTGTTCACTTTTAATTCTTGATTTATATACACAGTAATACCATAAGCTGATTTTGACCGGATGTTTAATTGTTCATCACTGTTCTGCTTTCTCAATGGTTTTGTTCATTTAAAATCAGTGGGGAGAGTATATAAATTCTGATTGCCCCCCACCCCCCCTTTTTATACAGTTCTTGGACCACCTGGGTAATTCCTGTCTTGGCGGCAGCAGTAGTAGGTGTGATGTACCGGTACTACATGCTGGAACAGAAGTCCTCTTGAACCACCCGGAATCCGCACAGCATTGATGTCATCTCTCTCTGTCCCTGGAGGCCTTGATGTGATGGTCTGTTGGATCACTTACCACACTGACTGCCCTTAACGATCCAGAGGTGCACCCTGCTACCCACACTGCATTATTAAACCGGTCTGAGGAGCGGAAAGAGTAGGGGTGGTCTCAAGCATAGCTGTACCATCCACCTGCAACCCAAAGCCCACCAGAGATGGGACAGAGATGGATGCACAGGAAATCAGCATATATTTTGTATAATTTCATTTCAATTTTCACCGCCCCCCCCTCCACTTAACCGTTTATCAAGTTTACAGGTTCTTGTTCTTCATAGTCTATGGAAATGCACCATATGCTGTGCTTGTCATTTTTATACAAAAAAATGGTGTTTTTAAATGGAGAAAAATGTCATTAAATGTTTTGTAGGGCTGAATATCAAGAAATTATACTGCTAACAGACCAAGAATGATTCCGTCATTATTCAGCTAAGTGTCTAAATATAGTCTGTTATTGCCGTTAAATTCTTTGAGCACTTGGAGTATATTTGATACTGTATTCTGATTGGATAATTTTACTTGAGCTTTGAAAACCAGACCATTTCAAATTACATCCCTTTATATGTCCCGACCGCTAAAATCAATAAGTGTAGTGCACATAACTGCTATGCTCGCTCTTTCAGTACATGGTCTTTCCACACAAAACCCTATAATACTTATCGTAACTGAACATCCTCAGTTTAAGAACTTGCCTTTCAATTTGCAATGCCTTCTCATTGGAGTATTTTTTGTGTTTACAAAACTGTGTACTGTATTTATTTTATGGCCACTTAGTCCCTTAATTACGTTATCGTATGCATTTTAGCACTGTGGAATACCTCTATGGAGATGCAACAACTGGCGATGGAATTGGTACAGCGGCAGTTTTGGGTTGATTGGTTGGTTTTCGTAATATGTTCATGTATTTTGCTTGTCCATATGCACTTTTGGAATTAAAGCAGCCTCACTGTCTGTCTTTCAAGTTATTTTCAAAACAAAAGTAACATGAAACTTAATTTTTAAATTATGCATAGACATAATTTTAAGTTTTGGGCATTGATACTAATATTTAACAGACATTTACTGCATGAGACATTTTCTTCCATAGAAAGTACTGTGATGGATAACACGATAGTAATTAAGGTATTGTTCTTTTTCTTTAATGGACATACGGAACAGACACCTTGCTGGAGATTCGCCTATTAAAAGCACCTGTTAAAGACGACGTACAGTATAATGGCGAAATTAGTTCGTTGCCGGTGTACGGTGATATGCGAAGCGTGCGTTTCGTTTGGCTATTGGGCGATTTAACGCAAACTGACATCCTCGTCCAATCCGCGTGAAGTGGATGGGACAAGTCAGGAACCATGGATTCCGAAATGTGACGGTATCCAAAATCGGTAAAATACCAGTACATAAGAACAAGGAGAAGCAGGACAATGAAACATTACACGTGGTACATAAACTACGTAGTTCATTCTGCTGTAGTCATTTCATATAAACGAGGTATCCGGCAATGTGGATTTGAATGTCGCTTTAGTGGTGCTTATTTTTTCCTGAATAATTTTATATACAAAACAAACAGCAAGCAAAGTGCGTTATTTGTTGATCATACACTCGTCATACATTCCGAATCACCAGAAAACGATTCGTCAAAATTTCCAGAAGTGTCACTGCCCCGTGTACAATGTCACTGTCAGCCACTATTCTGTCAATAAAGTTTATTCAAACGCAGGGGTTTCTGGGTCCGCTATGGCGGCCTTGTGCTGTTGTTCTTAAGATCTACACAATATTTACAGTACACATGACCTGAAATTAACCTCGAGGACTAGAGTTTACATCCACTGGGTAAGTGCGCGACTTATAATTATATTTTTAACAACATAAAAAGAAAATTACTATGGGAACTGGGTTGATTGTTCAAAGGATGTTGATCTACTTGACTTATAAACGTTCTAATGTGAGCCGGCTGTTTGCCAGTTTAAGAATAATTTTTCGACATTCCGCATATATACCGTTGTTTGTAGTCTAGTTTTATGTAATGTGCTTATCCTATTATGTAGCTGAGAAGAGTAGTATACTGCTCGTTTCGATAATGACAGTTGCGTGATTTAAAATTTCACAGCAGTTCCAAATCTGAGGTTAACTTTATGTTCAGTGTCCCGGAAATATGTATTTAGAGTATATATATATACGTTTTACTAAATTAGTGTTTGATTTAGTCTGTTTTATGTTGTACAATATTTACGTAGCACCCGACTTTGTAAACCATCGATACAGTATTTTACCATCGTCCCTGAGCTGCCCGAGAGAAGATGGAGGATGACGCCACTCTCCACCGTCTGGAAGGCAGCCATCCCGACGAGGAGGTCGGCGGGCTGATCGTGAAGAAGAAGAGCGCCGTGTCGGAGCAGCACGTCTTCCGGCCGCCAACCCCTCGCACTTCCCTGCTGGGCCTCGACCTTCTGGCGGCACAGAAGCGCAAGCAGCGTGAAGAGAAGGACCGGCAGGAGGCCGAGGACGACGCCAAGAAGACAAAAAAGTCCAAGGTTTCTTCATACCGGGATTGGGAGGATGGCAGAGCCGACTCTGGGTCTGATGATGAAGATGGTGATGAAGAGGGCATGGGGGACAAGAAAGAGAGGTGAGGTGTTATGACCTATAAAACTGTTAACACAAGCACAAGTGTATCAACTAAATATGTCTTTTATAAGCGAATTTAAAGTTTAGAATAAAAGTAAACAGCGTTGGTATTGGTGGCTTAGTTGTGGTCATGCGGCGACATGGTTTTGGCTGGGTTTGTGTGGGTTTCCTCAGATATGCTTGACTTCGATGGATTGTGTGTAAGCATGTCTGAGTGCCATGTGATGGATTATCATCTTGTAATCTCCTTCTGTGTCAGGAAATATCGTGTCACAGGGTCTGAAACTCCGTCCAACCCCGGTGGGGTCAGTGAAGAGTTTCGGAAGAGACACCAGCAGAGGGAGAGAGAATGGCGTGAACATGGCGTTTACGCCTCTTCCAAGGAGGAGAGGAAACGAGAAAGGGACAGAGATCGGAGAGGTGAGCAAGGGATTCCTAAATTCACACTTGGATACCAGAAGGTACCTTTTAATTTAAACGCCTTCATGGTCTTGTTTCGTCAGCATTTGCTTGACGGAAGGACGGTGAGTTTCTGTTGTGGACCGTCATGTGACTGACTGACCACATGGACTCGTTATTGCTATAGACGAGCGGGAGCGCAGCCAGCGTAGCACCAGCAGGGGGAGCTCTGAGCGCAGTGAGCGCTCGCAGAGAGAGGGTGGATCTGAGCGGCTGAGTCGCGGAATAAAGAGGGACGAGCCCGAGAGCCCTCGACACCGGCCCAAAGGTTAGTACCCCCCCAATGATGGATGTGGCCCATCTCTGGGGCCCAGTGCTGGGCTTCACTAAAAGGTCCCCCTTTCTATTTTAGATGCTGCCACGCCGTCCCGCTCCAGCTGGGACGAGGATGACAGTGGCTATTCTAGCTCCCGGCGTTCCCATTGGGAGTCCCCCTCCCCAGCGCCCTCACAACGGGACTCGGACAAGTCTGAACGGAGCCACCGCCATGGTCGGGAGAGCGAGAGGCGGGATCGGTGAGTATTAAAGCACCAAACACAGACCCCTACTGATCCTTAAGAACCCTGGATATCTCACGTTCTGTGATGCAAAGTGAACATTATTATTATTATTATTATTATCTATTAATGGGTCATTGCTCAGTGTTTATTGAAACTTGATAACTGGCTGAATAAGAACTGGTGAAATTAACTATGCACAACAACAGAGTTAAGTGATTAGTGTTCAGTGGGTGGCGTTCTTTGCTTTCACCTCTAGGGTTGGGGGCTCGAGTCCCTTCCAGACTTTCTGTGTGTAGGGTTTGCGTGTTTCCTGTGGGTGCTTTAGTTTGCACCTGCAGTCCAAAGACACGTAACTGAGTCTGTAAATTGGCATATCCTGTGTCTGCCCTGCAATGGATTGGCATCCGGCCCAGGGTGTTCACCTGCTTTGTTCCCTATGCTGCCTTGGATAGGAGACCCTGTATTAGATAAGCTGTGGGAAGCTGTGTCTCGTGTCTCGTGATGTTTTTTTGTCATTTTCAAGATTCAATTGATGTGGTCCATCATCACGGCTGAGTGAGAGGCCTGTGCTCGCCGCAGAATGCCGTTCCAGCTCTGACCTCAGTGCTCTCTCTGTCTCCAAGGTCTGTGAGGAGCCGGTACCCGGCTGATACCCCCCTGCCCACTCCCTCTTACAAATACAACGAATGGGCCAATGACAGGAAGCACCTGGGCTCCACCCCCCGCCTGTCCCGCGGGAAAGGTACGCCACCCACACCCCTGAGCCTGACGTGATCAGACAGGATGCGCTGTAATCGTCTCTCCTCAAAGGATCTGTCACTGCCGAGCATGATGAGATGGCCGATCCTGGGAGTGTTTGCCAGATACACAAATTCAGGAAGAGCACCGATATGTTTTAAAATGCATGTAGGGATAATTAGGGTTTGACACTGCAAATAAAATTTGTGCTCAGGTCTCATGGTCAGTGAATTGTGTTTAAGGTTGACAGTCTTTTTTTGTCCTGGGGGGGGCGGTCTTGGTCATGGCTTATTGTGTTGTTGTTGCTGCTGTATGTAGGAGGAAAGAAGGAGGACAGAGAAGATGGAATCACGTTTGACAACGAGGATGAGAGACAGCAGTGGGAGGAAGATCAAAGGGTCAGTAAAGGGGGTGGTTGGGTGTCGCACTGTCCCACTGTTATTGTGCTACAGATCTGTGCCTATAAGTCTTGTGGCCCTCATTCGACGTTGCTCCTTCGTCATGGGTCACCTTGAATATGTGCCTAAATGTACGAAGGGCGGATAGCCAACGGTAACCGTGAAACTGGGGTTTTTCAGCAAGCCGACCGGGACTGGTACATGATGGACGAGGGCTATGACGAGTTCCACAACCCGCTGAACTCCAGCTCTGAGGAGTACGTCAAGAAGAGGGAGCAGATCCTGCAGAAGCAGACACAGAAACGCATCTCTGCGCAGAAGAGGCAGATCAACGAGGTACCTTCCCGGCCTGCCTTCTGCTGGTCGTTTTAAACAAGATGTGCTTTAGTCTCTGTGACATTCAATCGTGCACCAAACATATTAAGTAGAGATGCACCGATACCAATATTCGATCGGTGTCTGCGCCAATCCAGACCTATTTGATGGCTCGGGTGTCGGCCATGCGTGAGCGATCCACGTCCTATACTTACTTATTTTGATTTTTTCACTTTGAACATTTTAGTATTTTCAAGAAGGATCAGGCTTTCTCAGTCATAGGTACCGTAAGGGGCTTGGATTGACTTTATGGCTCCTTAGACTCATGTTAGCGAGAAGAAGATGTCGCTTATGAAACTGCTGCTGGTGAACTAGTTACTGTAGGGAGTATCTTCTCCTCACAGTCTGCTGTCAGTGGGTGAGTGCATACATGGAGGCTGCCTCGCACACACGGAGGCTGCCTCACACGGCTATTTGGCCGCAGCCGCACACACGGAGGCTGCCTCACACGGCTATGAGGCCGCAGCCGCACACACGGAGGCTGCCTCGCACGGCTATGCGGCCGCAGCCGCACACACGGAGGCTGCCTCGCACGGCTATGCGGCTGCAGCCGCCTGATGCTGGAATCCCGTTGTGCTCTGCAGGATAACGAGCGCTGGGAGACCAACCGCATGCTGACCAGCGGGGTGGTGCAGAGGCTAGAGGTGGACGATGAGTTCGAGGAGGATAACGCTGCCAAGGTGCACCTGCTGGTGCACAACCTGGTGCCCCCTTTTTTGGACGGCAGGATCGTCTTCACCAAGCAGGTAACCGCCCGGCAAACGGCACGTCATGTGATCGGTGATCACGTGACCCGTCTGACCCACATCACCCGTCTGCCTCCAGCCTGAGCCCGTCATCCCAGTGAAGGACCCTACGTCCGATCTGGCCATCATCTCCCGCAAGGGCAGCCAGCTGGTGCGCAAGCACCGGGAGCAGAAGGAGCGCAAGAAGGTAGCCAGCCAGCCCGCCGGCGCCCCCTTCTGCCGACGCTGTGAACTTTTAACAGCATTGTTTTTGTGGATCGTGTTAAACGCAGCCATGCTGAGACTGAGAGCGTTTCCTTCGAAATGCTGGTTTTCAGGCGTGTGGCGAGAGTGATGCATTCTCTCTACACACCTTTCCACATTTAGCAAGTTTAAATTCCGTCATTAGGAGCTACGTGCCTTAATCTCCTGCGAGTCGCCGTCCGCATCCATGGCATGTCCTGATGCCTCCTGCTTGTCCAACAGGCCCAGCACAAGCACTGGGAGCTGGCGGGCACCAAGCTGGGCGACATCATGGGCATCAAGAAGACCGAGGAGGAGGACAGCAGCGGGGGCAAACCGGTGGGCGAGGATGGCGCCGTGGACTACAGGTGGGCCCCTGCTGAAGGTCTCTCTGGAGGTCTCGCCTCCCTCTCCTGCTCTTTCCTCTCGTTAATGCCGCGTCCCTCCACCCCTCCACCCCCCCCCACCAGGGCTGAACAGAAGTTCGCCGACCACATGAAGGAGAAAAGTGAAGCCAGCAGCGAGTTTGCCAAGAAGAAGACCCTTCTGGAGCAGAGGCAGTACCTGCCCATCTTCGCCGTGAGACAACAGCTGCTCAACATCATCAGGTACCCGCGTGGTGAAGCTGCACGCCGCCACCTAGTGGTGACAGGTAGATGGGTCAATTTCTGTTCCAGTGGCCTGTATCACAAATTGATAAGGAGGATATCTCGCTTACCTAACAGTCCAGTTTTGTGATGCAGGCCCCTGCTTATCAGTGAGCAGTGAGTGTGTGTTGACAATACCAGGCACCATTAGCTGGGTCAGACGTCCTCTAGCTTGGTAACACCCCGCCTCCCGCCGCAGGGACAACAGCATCGTCATCGTGGTGGGCGAGACGGGCAGCGGCAAGACCACGCAGTTGACGCAGTACCTGCACGAGGACGGGTACACAGGGTACGGCATGGTCGGCTGCACCCAGCCGCGTAGGGTCGCCGCCATGAGCGTGGCCAAGAGAGTGAGCGAGGAGATGGGCGGCAACTTGGGAGAGGAGGTGAGGGGGTGCGGCCGGGGGCAGGGGCCGGGGGCAGGGGCAGGGGCAGGGGCAGGGGCCGGGGGCAGGGGTGGGCTTTTCTCAAAAGGAAAGCACTAGTGAGACATTTAATTCTTACATTACATCTCTCACATTTCACGTCTTCTCTGGTGCCCCTGTTTAGGCTCTCCAGTGTCAGCTGTTGTTTTTAAAGATGTTTTTTGCGATTTATTTTGTCATGTACATCCCTTTTAAATGTCCTGCAAGCTTTTTTAATTTGAGTTTTATTTGTTGCTTTCACTGTGATTTATTTTATTTTTTTTTTTTAATCGCCCCACATTTTATCATTTTCCTCTCAAGTTGGTTTCTAAGCCCACGCATAGATCCTCAGACAGACTCGGCATAGATCCTCAGACAGACTCGGCATAGATCCTCAGACAGACTCTGCATAGATCCTCAGACAGACTCGGCATAGATCCTCATAGGACACCTGGACCAAAAAATCCAGAACACTAAATACCTGTAACGGTCTGAGGTGGAGTGTCTGCGGGTGTCTGTGGACCAGGTGAAAACGTGTGCAAACCTGCCTAGACTTTGGTGCCCTTTACAGAGTGATTAGATCCATTTTTCCCAGCTTAATATCTCTGATTTGTTAAATTGAGGTCTCAGATCAGCTTTTCTTATGAAAGCCGGGCGGTTCTCGCGTCACTGTCTACTCTGGGTGGTCTGCATCCAGGTGGGCTACGCCATTCGTTTTGAGGACTGCACCTCTGAGAAGACCGTGATCAAGTACATGACGGACGGCATCCTGCTGAGGGAGTCCCTGCGTGAGTCGGACCTGGACCACTACAGTGCAGTCATCATGGATGAAGCCCACGAACGCTCACTCAACACGGACGTGCTGTTCGGCCTGCTCCGGGAGGTGGGTAGGACGCCTGGGGGTTTGGGGGGGCACGGATAATACCGACGGTCAGCAAGTCTGACTGTGTGGAATCCTCGCAGGTCGTCGCCCGACGTTCGGACCTCAAGCTCATTGTCACGTCTGCCACCATGGACTCTGATAAGTTCGCCACCTTCTTTGGAAACGTCCCAATTTTCCACATTCCCGGAAGAACATTCCCAGTGGAGATCTTATTCAGCAAGGTGTGAAATTTCTGCCCCTTACATTGATTTTTTGGTCTGCTATTCTGTGCCTTTTGAAGTTTTTAAATATCTTTCAGTGTTTTTACTTATTCTCAGTGCTTTGTTGAGGATGATGACTATGCGAAACCGAAAGTTGTGGTACATGCACAGAACAGCCGAGATTAATGGTTTTGGTCACGGTGCTGAAGACGAACTACTGTCAATTAGCTAGTGATGATATGACCTCGGCAATGAAATAAGTGGTGGGTCCTGGTTACAGTAGCCATGGTGACTGGTAGTGATGACAGTCATGGTCGTTATGGTGATGAGGGTGACGGTTTTGGTCACCATGCTGGCAGAAGTGATGGTGGTGACTATGGTGCCGGTGATGGTAATGATGGTACTCATGATATTCCTCGTGATGTTCCAGACGCCACAAGAGGACTATGTGGAAGCCGCGGTGAAGCAGGCCCTTCAGATCCACCTGAGTGGGATGCACGGTGACATCCTTATCTTCATGCCTGGCCAGGAGGACATTGAGGTACCACAGTCATACATGTCAGGTGGACCAGTGCAGGTGTTATTTCTGTCCTTCTAACCGGGGTTTCTGGCCTGCCCCCGATTCAGGTGACGTCAGACCAGATTGTGGAGCGCTTGGAAGACCTAGAAAGTGCTCCTCAACTGGCTGTCCTGCCCATTTACTCCCAGCTGCCCTCAGATCTGCAGGCCAAGATCTTCCAGAAGGTATGACCCGCTGCTTCATCTAAGCCTGCATGATGAAGATCAGTTATCTCATGTAACATAGTCATTGAACTGGATGAAGTAAAACCGTCCTTTGAAAGCTTCTGATGTCACCGGTCGCGAATGTCTTTTAACAGACTGTGACTTTGGGCGAATGTCAATACCAAGAATGCAAAGACCGTACCTTGTGGGATCCAGCCGATGTATCATTGATATCTGAGGCGGTGCAAGACCAACATCTGGAAATTGTTACCCTCCTTATTTGTGTTCTTAGTATTGGAACTGGTCTTCGGCAGTGGAAGATGACTTAAGCGAGTGCGCGGGAGTGCAGTACGGCGAAGTCCGCGTGTTGAGGTTCACCTGTTGTTTTCTGGGCACCGTAGGCTCCTGACGGCGTGAGGAAGTGCATCGTGGCCACAAACATAGCGGAGACCTCGCTGACTGTGGACGGCATCATGTTCGTCATCGACTCGGGATTCTGCAAGCTGAAGGTGAATCTCTGGACCCCTGCGGCCATCGCTAGGGCTGATGTGGTGTTTTGTGTGTCCAACAGCCTGTAAGAATACTACGCCAAAGAAAACTTTATCACATTTGATTAGCCTTAATTTTCTGAGTAAGCTTCCAGCTTTTCCTCTTTTCCGAGGATTCCTAAATCATAACGGCTGATGGACGAATTTAGTGAAGTTGCCTCTTGCCCAGTAGTCAATCGCCATCACAGAAGTCATGATTTGTATTTATCGTGCTGCCGTGTAGTTTATGAAGTGATGGCATGTCTACCATTAAATGAGGAGCCCTGTAGCTGATCATTTATATAGAATTATATCGTATGAATAGTATTAAATGTCATGTGGCATTTATGACCTCGAGGGAGCAGAAATAACAGCAGATTATGTTCGCCGTTCTCCAGCAAACGACTACAGCGGCTGGAATTTAATGACCATATGGACACAGATGCGGTCGGGCTGAAGCCGAATCTGTAATGACTCATCATTATATGTCGCGATTACTGACGCAAATGGTGCCCATCTGCTGCCCCAGGTGTTCAACCCCCGCATCGGCATGGACGCCCTGCAGGTGTACCCCATCAGCCAGGCTAATGCTAACCAGCGCTCCGGCCGGGCTGGCAGAACCGGACCCGGCCAGTGCTACAGGTACACCCTCCTCCTGCCTACACACCCCCCTGCAGCTTCTTGCACACCAGGGGGCGCCGTGGGTCTCTTACTTTGTTGGTCATGGTGCATCAACAGCCAAACTGATTCTCATTTTATTTTACTTTTAACAGCCTCTCATGAGCAGCTATTTGCCCTCTTGCTGATGATGTTGACTTGCTTATACAAACCCGTTTGGGCTCCTCTGGGCCTGGCGTTGACGTGTGTTATAGAGGCACCCACAGTGCTGATCTGATGTTTGGGTCATTGCCGTAAAGCGATTCACAGAAACGCTTGGGTCATTACCGTAAAGCGATTTACAGAAACCTAAGATAAGAATCTTTGTGATCTGTAGTCTTATTCTGATAGCCGTCTGGGACCGTCCGGAACCTGCTTTTGGGTTAGATGTGATAACGCCAGCACAGGTGCCTGCCAGGCTGTGGCAGCACTTCCTGCCCATGTGCCTTCCCAGCATGCCTTGCCAGGCCCCGCCTCCCTCTGCCGACGAGCTGATAAGGTTGTTCAGACACTTTGTGCGGATCTTCCTGTCACTCGGATGCTTTTAGGAATCCTCCTCGAGTCACACCTGTACGACCACGATGAAATCTTTCAAAACTCATCACAAGGTGAAAAAGTGGCCCATAAGAGGACTGGAACGGGATGCCATTCTCCCCTTCCATGGTTTTATTTCCCATTCCTTCCCCCATGGAATTCGTGTGTGACACTGAATATTACTTACTTAGAGTAGATGACTTACGTTTTTATATTTGACAGATGCTTTTATCCAAAGTGACATATGATGGGAAAGCAGGGTGAGTCAGTACCAGGAGCTGCTGTGGTTAAGGCTCTGCCGGTGATGGGATTTGGGTCTCGAGTAGGCTTGGGCGGTATCCAATTTTTGATACCGTCAAACCTCCTCCTTATTTTACCCCGGTATACGGTATTACCGT
>JABFDZ020000008.1:16353251-16373963 GCA_019775955.2 Pollimyrus isidori
GTAATTTTTCCACCGCCAGCAAAAAACCACTAAGGCTTCTTACACCCTGCTTACAAATGTTTTGTGGGGTGTGATTAATTTCTGTTTTAACACCCCCCCCCCCCCCCTTTTTAAAATAAAACAGGCTTTTAATTAAAGAAAACACCCCTTACCATTGACTACGTGTTCGCCGGCGTATAGGTGAAGATTAAAAGGTCGTCTTAACCGATCCCTCACATTTGCCCTTCAACATAAAAGGCTGAAGTGTAAGTAAATATCAGAGGTGAAAGGGCACATATTTCAGTGCCGGGCCAGACGAGACGGCACATGGCGCCGAGCGGTGGCTAAATAACATGGAAACGTGACGGCAACAAGGCGCCCTGTTTGATAGTCAGCGGTGACGGTTGAGAGAGGGAGGCTTTGGGGGGCCGAGCTTTCACAGAGGCTGTTTTCAAGCACGGGCCTCTCGCAAACAGGCCCCTCTCCAACAGGGGGTGGGGTGGCAGGACGGACCTGGCCCGTCCAATCTGGAGCTTGCACCACCCAAAGGCTTTGGCAAATGCCTTTTTTTTTTTTTGATGAATGGAAGAAGGAAAGCCATTTTTAAGGGAGACACTTCCCCCAAACACGCCCTCCCCAACATAGACACCGGGCCAGAAAACCCTGTAAAACCCTCTAGCACCCGAGAGCCAAAGCTGGGCCCGGTTCCGACGTGTGCTCTCACTGGGGCAATTAGGAAAGGGGCGAGGATTCCACCTGCAATCCCCTCCACCCGGCACCCCATAAGCCCCACTGGCTCTGCTGATGTAAACAGTGGCCTTGTACCCCCAAGAGGAAGAATGGGGGGAGTGGGGACAGAGCACCTTCAGCTCCAGCATCCAGCATGTTTCAGTACAGCTGTTATCCAAATGCTCTATTCGCCATTAGCTGTCAGCAGATCACAAACAAAGCCTACAGCCTTTAAAGCAGACACAGAAAAGGGGTTTTTCCCACCCATTTTTATGACTATATTTCATAAGGCCTTTCAGAATTCGCCACAAACTATGTCAATGCTCGGCACTCATGCTATTTTTTTATTATTATTGCTATTGTCGCGGCATTAGTATGCTGGAAAATTCTGAGCCAATTACCGAATGCGGCAGGTGAGACGGGGGAGTGCGGCAAAAGGAATCGGCAGTTGCCATGGAGACACAGAGAGAGAATCTAAGTGCACGGGTCATGTGATCCACCTCACAGCAAAAAGTAGAAACCAACACTCTGCAGACCAAAGGACACTTAACCTCAATAGCTACAAGCGATTGTCGTCGACTCAGTTGAATTCATTTGCCATTTTTGTCATGGGTTAGTGTGACAGAGCCTGGATGGAGGAGGCCGCTGGTTCTTCAGCCCAGGGGGGAGTGACTGAAGTGCTGGCCAAAGAGGGCCTGTCTCTCCCCTCTCTCTCCTCTCCTTATGGAGCTCTGCTGTCTCGGTTTCTGACAGGGTGGGGGTTAGGGAAATGCACAGCGCTCCGGACCTTCCGCCTGGAATGTTTTACGGCAGATGGGACATATCTGTAAATAATGATCCCTGGGAATGCCGAGGTGTCAGCGCCTGACACGGCACTTGAACCCCTGTGGATGTGACAGCACGGGACCCACAGAAGGACCTCAGCCGTCCGAGACACACTGATATATATCACACGTGCATAAATTATGATGTAAGTTATAAGACGCTCAGTCTAAAGTGACTATGGGGACCTGGCTTTTCGTCACTGTCACAGCAAAACCGACGTGCATGTTTCCACAGCCGGGAGCCACACGCTAACATGCTAACATGCTGGCCCCTGCATTTCAGACCTCTGACTCGACTTAGCCGCTTGGGTAGATACTCCTTGTGACATGTACCACCCAGCTGAAATACATTCTGGCCCACAGAAGTAAACAATGCTTGGATGAGGATTATATGTTCTTGGCACTTGTCTGACATTTTTTCCATTTCGTTTTCTATGTTTCAGATTCCTAAAACACTGTTACGGCTGAAATTTAGAATCCCACATTTTTATAAACATATTCAGGAAACAATAACAATTTAACAGCAGAACTACTTTTGAGCACATTATTTGGCACATTATCGCACATTATCTGCCTTGACTTTCCTAAAGCCACCCAGATTGGCACAAACAGCCTAGGCCTGATACCTTAATAACATGGCCCACCTCTGCAAGGTGATGCCGGAGGACGACGACTGTCTGTTTCCAAATAATCCCCAATGAACCTTCACCACTTCTCACCGCAAAGCAAAACAAGACTAAAAATGTGTTTTTTTTTTTTTATTCTGACCCAGAGACCAAATGGAAGGATAAAAAGAAAAAAAAAAAAGATACATACATTCTGAACAACAACGGTGATGGAAAAGCAGGTCTAGCAAAGCAATTATGGATCTAATCAGCGTTTTCTGCATGAAGGTGCCGTTCCCCAGTCTCGCTCCCATTTGCATCATAACATACCGTGCAATATTAATTTCCTAGTTTACTGCTTATTGGAAATGCAAAGTATAAAAAGCCATTAAGGCTGCAAATGGGAAAGCAATTTGCTGTCACCACGGGCCTGGCTCTATTAAAGAGAAAAATCTTGTTAACCATTTGGAATTAGACTCATTTGGCAAAAGGCATTCTGCCGCACTCCACTAAAATAAGTAATTATGCTTCCCGTCTTTTTCTCACTCCTTTTTCCATTTGTGGGGGGGCTGAACCACGTGGTTTTCTATTGGCCTGCCAGCACCACATGGAAAACCAGGCGGTCGTGATGCTCAGCGTGTAGTGCTACTATAAATGGGCTGACCGCATGTCCCACGGGGGAGCTGGAGAGGCGGGGCAGAGAGTGCCTGTTCACCATTCAAACCCGGGGAACCCAAACACGCAAAACTATAAGGATCACAGACGGACAGACAGACGCGTGATCCTGCAGGATTCCTGGGAGGGAAGTGCGGGGTAGACATGACAAGGTCAGATTATGACCTGAACCTAACCTCTCCCCCCACCCCACCCCCAACAAAAAATAACCCTCTATCTCCAGAGCCGACCGGCCCAGTCTCATTAACGCACACCACTGATATCATTAAGACATTTCCAGGAAAATTAATTGAAAGACAGATTAAAAATAAATTAAGAAAAATGTGTTGCAGAATGCCGGGCCGCACTTCATAAATCACTCGGCGGGGCCAGGAGCTGGCCCACCATAATTAAGTGCAGACTATTTATTTTCTCCTGACGGTATAAATTAGAATTCCGACACACAGATTATATTAAGGGCGTCTGTCAAGCAGAACTGCAGCGAAATGGGCAGAATCTCTCACAGAGGGGGGCGGTGAGCCAGAGCGTCAGAGAGGAGCTGCAGAATCCCAGAGTTAAAACCCAGAAATGAGGAAATGTGTTTCCCTACAAAAATAAAATTATGCATCATTTTACTGTCTATCCAATCATGCATATTTTAACATGTGTAAAATATTACAGTGAGGAAGATGACTGGCTGCGATT
Source organism: Pollimyrus isidori (assembly GCA_019775955.2). NCBI lineage: Eukaryota > Metazoa > Chordata > Actinopteri > Osteoglossiformes > Mormyridae > Pollimyrus > Pollimyrus isidori. The sequence goes on from JABFDZ020000008.1 coordinate 16,356,748, forward strand.
TCTTTATAGATCGGCTGCAGTGCTCATCATACTTCTAATGAAATTTCAACCCTAACCCGCAAAAAGCTGCTACCTTTTACTGTTTACCGGCTGTCCCCAGCCCAAGGAGAACACGTCAGCTCCAACCAAACGTACACCGCCTCCCCCCCCACCCCCACAGACTGCACTCTGATGTTGGCTCCCCCACCAAGGCGCCTAGCGACACCCCTTATGAGTCGCTACATCGCACCACCGACAGCAAGTTACAAGAATATATACATTTTTTTTTATTTTTACTTAATCCTGAGCGACAGTTGAGAGTAATGCTTAAGAGCGACGCCTTTCAACCACTACGAAAAAAAATGAAAAACCACTCCAGAATGAAATGTACTAATGTCAAAAAGGAAAAGAAACACACACACACATACGGCCACCTTCAAGCACGCCTGCAAAAGCAAATAATCCTGTAGATTATGCGAGATATTCATACATTTTATTGCCAGCAAAGCTCTCACTTACATCAGACAGGAAAATCGAAAAACTTACAATAAAATCTCCCAAGGTCTGTAAAACATAAATAGAGACGAGTTCTGAGCGAACCTGGGGGTGTGAATGTCTCAATGCCGATACTTTAAAAGTTAACACTGTGTAACTGTACAGTATTCTTTTAAACATTTCTATCCAAATAAATAAATAGTAAGTGATAAAATGCAAGTTTCCAAACTTCATACAGGGGGAGGGGAGCAAGATTTCTGTAAGGGTCTGTCATGGTGTATGACGGAGGAGGAACATTCCCGTTTGGGAGGGCTGGCTGCAATACAAATGGATGTCTACCCACAATCCATTGCGGTGTACGAGGCTCAGGGTTATTTGCGGAGATCCGGGCCCTGGACTATCGTCTGAGCTGGCAGCCGCTGAACAGTCACATGGTAGCTCACCTAAGAGCCCACCTTGACCGACGGAAGCTCCATTATGAAACAATGTTAGGTTTCCAAATGCAAGAAGGTTAAACAAATACCCATAAATACCCATAAATACCCAAGCATGCTTAGTCTCTCTGCCACTGAGGAGTCACAGGCCTGTAGGCCTGGAAACAGCACATTGGATCAAATCACTTTAAAACTCGGGGATTTATAGTGTGGTTAAAGGCCCATTCAAGAAATAACCGTAATGAGTGTAACGTTGGAAACAAGCACAAATAAGGGATGGGGGGTTGAATGGAAACGGAGAGCCAAACTGACTTATCAAACTCCCCCTCCTCCAAGAAGCATTTCATTGTGCGGTCTATCCGGCCTCTGCGGCTTTGACAGCGGTCTCTCGCTCGCCGGGTGCGGAGGACTGGGCTTGAGACGACGTCCTCATTAAAGGACAGAGGTGCTTTTTATTTCTGGGAGCGTTAAGCGGCTCTTCCACGGAGGCAAATCTCTACAGAATTCCCAGAGCAGGAGCGATCAATGACAATAACAGACAAACTTGACTTATGTGCTTCCCTCGTCCGATTATTAAACTGCAGAAAGTGTTTCTTCTCCGGCCTGACAGGAGGAGATGATTTACTGCGCGGGGGCGTCGAGTCTAAAGTAAATATTATGCCCGATGTTTTGGCGGAACAATCGGACTCAAAGGAGCCCCGAGGATGATCTGCGAAATGCATCGCCGCAGCGTCCGGCCGGACGTTTAAATCATTTTTAAAGAGCCGTTGGTCATACCAGAAGTAGAAACGCACAGCATGGATCTCGCCGTCTTAAGAGACGTTCCCAAAAGTCGAGGACGCGACGCGGCGCACCACCCCACCCCACCCACCAGGGGGTGCAAGCCAGCACATGTGAGAATTTAAAAACTGAATATGAAAACAGCATCGCTCCAGACCAACGTTCAGGGAAAAGGAATGGGGGAGGTGGGGTGGTTGTGAGAGGCGAATCAGCTGTAATGGGAGACTGGGAGGCCAGGAATTGGTTTACTGGGAGTAATGGTGTCTGGACAGGATCAACACAACTCACACAGCAATAAGGGGCATACAGGAGGATTGAGGAAGAGATTCTAAAGCAGGACAGCTACGAGTAAATAGGGACATGCCCCCCGATACAAGGGTTGAGGAAGACGAATCAGCGCACAAACCCTACACCTCAAGGGGGCGCTCCTGAGCCAAGTAAACCTGTGAATATGGCCAAATTATGGCACAGATTCAGACGTCAAACGTGACAGACAATGTCCCAAAGAAAAGCAGAGAGATGAGGCAACTGGTCAGCAGTGTTTACCTACCCGAGAGCTGGCACAGAAAATGTGCTGTTACCTCAGATTGCTAACTAGGTGAGCAGTCCTCAGTGATGCCCATGCCACCCTTAACAGTACTCTAGAGTATGTTCTCCAAGACACACACACACACACACACACACACACACACACACACACACACACACACACACACTCTAATTAGGTATTTCTATCTTTGGGGGACTCTCCAGTCATTTCTAACCATAAATAACCGAACAAAATAGACTTCAGTTTAAGTGATAATCATATTAAAACATAAGCAGCCGTTGCTTCTAGCATGTGATTTGGGCCTCGTAGATAACAGGTAAAAAGCTGCGATGTGGGACCCTGGAAGACAAGACAGGCTGCCTTTCCACAGGCGTGCTGCGTACGGGGTTTCTCTCGCAGCTTATCAGGGGACTCCACCACTGGCAATGGGCAGAACCCCCTCCTCACCCACAATGCCCTTCTCAACAAGCCAGAAGCCACTGTTTTTCCTGTAGTATATGGGCCGAAAAACCTGATAACGCTTATAGCAAACGCAGCCACCATAAACATAAACATGAAGTTGAATACAATGGATCCGAGACACAAGGGCTTGCCCTCATTCTACCACCCAAAGCGTAGCTCTTCCCCACCCCACCGCCACAGACAAAATGCATCACGCTGCGCCAGCGTGAGCCCACCAGTGACACACACACAGCGACGGCCGTTGCGCCGTATTCCCCCAATGCATGTGCTGATGTGCCCGCAGTCCCTCCCTTGGCCATTAGGTGTCTCTCTTTCACTGTACATGCCCGGCACTCTGCTGTGAAGCCCCTCCTCTGCCCGACCCCTACCCTCCCCGGCTCCCGTTTCCACATAATATATACGCCATCATTTGAAAATGGCAGCTTTTTGAAAATTCACCTTGATTATCAGACATTAAAAGTGACTTATCCAGCGCTGGGCGCCTGGCTGGGGGGACGGCTACAGACAGCCAAACAATGCGGCCCGCCACAGTATTAGCGCCTTGCTGGGGTGTGTGCGGTGGGGGGGGGTGGACCCTTTGTTCTCTCCCGCATCCAATTATTTCTAACGCGTGCCTCTTTTCACAACAACAAGAGCAAATTTAATTTTAATGCACTCCAAAAAACGGAAAAAGGGCAAAAAAAAAATACATCTATTCTTAGATGGAGAAGGGAACTAGCGTTGGGTGGCTGGGAATTACGGACACATCCCTAAAAATGCTGCAATGAAATAAAGCAAGAGGCAGCCCCCCCCAGGTACATCCACGCATATTTTCTCCACCTCATGTCAGACAACGATGTCACATGGACACCTGCTTAATTGAAAATGGGGACAACAGTCACAGCGCGACATGCATGCTGAGATTAAGGTCAGGCATGCGTGCACGCGACTCAGCCAAGTGTCCGAATCAAACAAGCAATTAAAAAACAAAAATGAAAAAAAATTGCCAATTCTGTGTGCTGCCAGCTGGAGATAAAATGGACCAAACCCACAACGAGGTCCGCGGCCCAATATTTTTCTAATTGGATGAGTGCTTTGTCTTGCTGTCAGGGCGGCAGGAAAGAAAGAAATAAAAATAATAATAAATAAAAAAAACGGCTTAGTTGTTCCCTGAAGGAGAGAGCTGTCCTTTTATTAGCCTGGGCTGAGCCCCGCATGCGCGCTCTGGCTCTAACCTTTCATCAGGCGTTTGGAACCACAGCTGGCAAGGCAGGAAAATGCAGGGGAAGACTCAGGAGCAGAAACCAGCGGGCGCCTACACCTAAGGCCATGACGCTGCTCTCAATCCATCACCCCCACTCCCGAGAACAGCTCTCGCCCTTTTTCTGGGCGGCCAGACCAGCTCAACTGTGCTACTAGGCCCAGTTCTGTGCTCCGGACCCAGTTCTGCAGAGGCGGATAATACTTTCCCCGCGCCTGCTCCTTTCAATCAGACGCTTTATTAACAATCATTGGGCTCTCGCTTTGGCCTATCAGTCACCTGCGGGGGGGGTGTTGGAGGGGGGTGGCGACAGTCGTGCACAGGTAAAAAACATCCCTATTATGGAGACGAAGGTGGGAACACTTCTCCCTGGGCTGGGCTCAATTATTCTCACCAGTATCCAGGGGAGAGTCATCACAGCCACTCATGGGAAGTGGCTGTTCTGTTCCCGACCCATTCTCCTCCTGTGATTGGGCAGCAGGGGCGGCACATGTGGCTACAGTGAGGTGTTACAGACACCATGTTGCGAAGGCAGGCTATAGGAGGCGGACACACGCTGACAACAGAACTCCGATTGGAAACGACGGGGTCCAAAGCAGGAGCACGGAATGGGGCAGAGGCCAGAATACAGAGCTCTCTCAGATCCCGTCGTAACATCAGAAAGGGGGATGCAATTGTCAGTAGCGAGAGGCTTTGAGAGACAAAGCGGAAAGCCTTTGGCGGTCAACTGTGTGGAAAATCGAGCACAGACAATGGGGTTCGTCGTCGAGATCAGGGCCAGAGGCAAGGATCAGGGCGGCTCCAAGGGAACGCCCCGGGCCAGACTGGAGAGCTGGGAGGAGCTGGAAGGGCAGGAGGAGAGCTGAGTGCGAGCCGGGGGCGAGCTGGGGGCACAACCGGGGCAAGTCATAGCCTACCTACAGATGGCTGGGGTAAGGCCGACTGGTTAGTGGGGTCACCCTTGTGTGGCCTTGGCTTGCTTGGAAACGTACATGCAGACACACACAGCAAGAAAAGTGATCAAGGATGACTGCTGGACATCTGGCCGTTGTAATTATAAAATCATGCATATGTTCATATGTGCATGCATATGTTCAAGATAATATTGTTTGAAATGAACAAAAAGGCTCCTATACACTTTCCATGGTGATGGAAAGAACTGTGGGGACCAGAGGGGGGCTGGGGTTGCCCCCCCCAGGAGATGCAGCCCTGGGCAATTGCCCATCGTGCCCTTGCCAGGACCTGCCACTGGTTGTGACTAGCCAGCATATTCCCATACTATCTTTCCTTTCTCCATACATATCCAGACACCAAACTCAGTTCCCTAGTTTTCCACACTGTGTAGGAACACTGAATTAAGGGCTAACTGCTTCAAAAGAGAGCACATGTCCACAGCAAGGTCTTCCTAGTTCTGCTCCCTTTGCTCCTACATCAGTCTCTGAGCTGTGCTGCTTTTCCGGTCTCCTGTATCAGAGTGAGGGCACCAGCCGTGAGCGATGCCCCTGCGAAAAAGCCCCCGTCAGTCTTACTGAGAAGAGGGGCTCCACAAAAAAAGGACACAAACCAGCTATGGTCCCTCTCTTGTTGACCAGTGGCTCTTCAAAGGAACAAGCCGTTTAAGGGTTACCCAGATGACTGGGTGGTTTAAGTGGATCACCAGGACAAGCTCAGTTGTATTGGCTGCTGGAATGTTTTGATCTTCCAGGCTGAGCAAAAAAAAAAAAGACAACTGAAAATTCTGATTGTAATGGGGCTCAGTTTAGACCACTGCATTTCAAGCAGCAAAAGTATCCTGCAGATAGCTAGTGGTGGAGTGGGCCTGAGACACCCCATTGCTACTCTCCTGATTGTTCTAGGCTAAATGGGCCTGCAAAATAATCACCTCTCTGACTTGCTCTACACACACATTTTTTCTTCTCAAACTCTAGAGACAGATATGTGTAGGCAAGTTGCCACCCTCACCAACAAAACAGACCTTCCCCTGCATTTTCCTGCCTTGCCAGTCCTCTGGGCACACACACACTGACACACATACGTTTGTATTCATGTCTTTGTGGGGACCATCCATTCATTTCTATGAGCAAAACCCTAATCCCAACAGAGACAATGTTAACCCCTACCCAGGCCTAACTGAAAGCATAAATAACCAAATCAAATACAAGCCTTTTGACATTTTTAGTTTTTTGATTGCAGTCTCAGATTTTTAAAAACTGAGTTTCCTCTTGTGGGGACAAAAAAAATAGTCCCTACAACATCAGAATAACAAGTTATCACATTGTGGGGACATTTGGTATATACATAACCCACACACAATATGCCAACATCAGAGCACGAAAATGGGCTTCCTATCCATCAAGAGATGATTTCCATTCATTTCCAGCTAAACATAATTTATATGCGAATTAACATCCCCTCCCTTGAAGGACGGGATGTCAGGATAATGTCACAGCGACTAGGTCTGAGAAGCAGACTGCTAGACGTGCTTGGCTTAAGATTAGGAAAGCAGGATGGAAGACAGGATGACAGAAAACCACAAAACCATTGGGCATAGGAATAGCAAATTGTAAATGAGGCCGTCAACTGAACTTGCTCTGCGATGCTTTTGGGAATGGACATTATTTTTCAGAGTGGTAGCTTCAGTTCATCTTACGCTTGGATGGTGAAACTCTAGTGTGTTCTAAGTTGTTGACCCTGGTAGCGCTTCCAGCATCTTCTCCAACAAGTCCAGATAAATAAGCCTAACCATCTCAGGCTCTTTCTGCCGAGGGCACAGGGGAGGGTAGGATGGTGGTAGGTAGACATTTGGACCACCAGCAGGGCAGGGACAGGCTTGGCCTAGTTTACATTCTGCTCATGTCGTTTATCTTCCTCACCTTGAGTCTGTTATTTTGACCCTTGTTTGGGAGACTTTTCACAATTAGGTCAAAATGGTGCGTGTTCTTCATGGTGACAGCCCTCTTTACAATGCAGTGAGTGGCTCGGGGCCTGGTAGCCATGGCTTCTGTGTATCCTTGCTGTCCCCAGAGATTGCTGCGGCTATCGTAGGTTAATGGAGGGGGGGCTTTGGGGCCCCAACAGACATACAGAGGTGAAGGCACATGATTCATTGGAGGGTCAGTGTTGCATCACACACAGATGTTTAGTTACTAGCCAACCAAAAGGTGGTGTCCTTTTACCAAGCATCCAGCTCATATCCATCAACATACGTGTGAAATGCCCACTGTATTTGCCCTATGTGGCGAAAGCTAAAGCCCGGGGCACAACCGAAAGCCATCGGCAACACCTCCCACTGCCTGTGCTAAGGAAAGTGGAGTCTTAACAATACGAGGATGCACACGTACGCACACTAGGTGTTCATATACTGGCACGGTTGAATGCAGCACACCATGCAAAAAACAAGGCTGGGGGCTTTTTTCAAGAAACTGTGTTTTTAATGAACAATGATCATGTAAACTGCATGGATGAATGTATGAGCCAGCCCATCTGCAAACTTTGCAAGGAATCGACAAACAAAACTGTAAGCAGCGCATTACATTGCTCTGCCCTGATTTGGACCGGCATCCTCTGCAGGGCCTTCTAGTCCGTTTCCTGGTACAGGCTCCCTGTTCACCAGAATGGAGAAGTGGATACTATTAGTATTACTGTGTGCCATGAAGTTATTGTTGACTCCTGGGAATCACACAGATGACATTGTCCAGGACTTTCAGTCTTCAACCTGAGTCCTCAGGCTTCCCAAAACATGTTCATTGTTGTGCTTGAATCCATCCATCCATCTTGTTGCTGGGTTTCCTCTTCCTCTTTTATCATCTGCTGTTCCAATGAATTGGATCTTCCCAAAAAAATGGTAAAAATAAGATCCAATCAGGTCATAATTCAACTTGAGAAAAGGTGAAAATTCACATCTCCACATAGCATCCCTGGCATTCAAATATACTTCCCTCATTTTTTTGCGTTTCACGTTAGTTGTTACGAAGGCGGGCAACAGTGGCAAAGAAACAGGAGGGGTATTCTACACCGACACTCCATTGGAAGTGGTTTCTGGTAAGTCTCTTCCTTCTCACTGACCTGCGACCATTTAAGCAGTGTCATCATTTACATCATGTGTATCACATGTTCATTCAAGGAAGCTACTGAGCTTTAGGTTTTTGACCATTTATGCATTTATGACTCCATAGTCAGACAGCAGAGGGAAGTCTCTGACCTTCTGCTTTCGGTAACAAGGGCAAGACCTCGTCCACCACGTTGGACATCAGTGAATATAATCGACTGTGACATCTCAAACCCCATATTAGTCAGCAAAGCATTCAACCATTCACAGATCTCAGAGACTAAGGTCGCTGAAGCATGCACTGTGCTCAGATAAGAAGGGATGACGTGATAACCAATAAATACTGGATTTTATTCTATTTAAAATAATTAGCAATGAAAAGTACTCATTCACACATGCACCTACCCTCCAATCTATCCACCAGTAGATCCCGGCGTGCTTACCAGCATACTCAGGGCATATGTCTGGATGTGATGGGCGTCCACACATGCACACACACTCACTTCAACCCCTTACCCAGCCATCACTTTAACCATAAGTAACCAAACTAAATATGAGACTTTTGGCATTTTTAGTTTTTTGATTGCAATCAGTTATCATTTATAAAATTGAGTTTCCCTTGTGAAGACTGAAAAAAATGGTCCCTACAACATTAAAATAAATTTTATTGAATTGTGGGGACATTTAGTCCTACGGTGTAGTACAGACACTCCTCACTTAACAACCTACCTGTTTAACAACCACCCGGACTTGTGAGCAGCTCTCCAACCAGTCCAACCTGCACCAGAACTTTGGTCATGCCGCGTTTCCGTTTCTTTGAAAGCAATGGCTGTAAGTTTTTTACTTGTTGAATATCTTAGTTAATATGTACAAATAACATTTATTTTCTATGCACTGTTCAGTAATGTGCAGAGGGACACTACCAGCGATTTATTTGCTTGCAGTGATGCTAGTTTGCATCACTTATTTGTAATTCCGTTGATAATTTATAGTAGCACTTACTGGTCAGCTTACATTCCAACGTACACTATAGTATAAGTATTTATAAATATACTAAAAGGTGCCATGAAAACAATATCTAAACATAGTTGACACAATTCACTACAAGTACAGAATGCCTGAAATATCAGTAAGGGGCGGCTTCACGCTTACCGACAATTTGCTTAACGACTGAGTCGGAGGAACAAAACTCGGTCGTTAAGTGAGGAATGTCTGTGTATACATAACCCACCCACCAACACACACACACACACACACACAAAACCTGTACATACAAACTCCACAGAACCGCATCCTCCCCTATAAAAAACATGCTAAAATATTTTTAAATCTCCATTTAAAATCTATTTTCTCAACAGAAAATGATTGCATCATGCATTCCCCAAAATATCAGTCTCCATTAACGATCATGGGAACACTGCAACAGTCCGCTAAGCAGGAATGTTTTTAGGGGACACTAATAAACTTAAACAAAGCATAATTTTTAAATTGATATTAATTAACAAAATCAATAAGTTTACACATTCCCCAATGTGAAATGTCAATGTTGTAAAAATCGAACACAGATTTATGATAAAGAGATGAGAGAAATGTATTTAGAAAAAGACAGCAGAAAGCAAGGCCGTGAAGGCCTGGGCCTCGCAGTGGGCTGCATACCCGAGTGGTGAGCTCCTCTACCTGCCAGCCACCCTGCCACCCTGCTCCCCAGCCGCTGCGCATGGCTCCATCTTTGCTGGAGCCCTTGCTACTCACTTCATTACTGACAAAGCCCACGTTCCTGGAGGTCCAGATATTGAACCACAAAAGAAGCGGGGAGAAAAGCAAAAGAAAATCAATCTGCTTTAAAGATTGGTTTGCTTGTCTGGGGTGGCTGGAGTTCTGTCCTCAGACATTGTGCCCCCCCCCCCCCCGATGATGCCTGAGCCAATGATTCTGCAATATTACAACACATTCAATTCACAATTTGATACCAAACTACAATAAGTGTTAAATAATTGCCAGTCACCTCTAACCATAAGACAAGGGAATTAGGACCATATCATCATAATCGGGTATGATCTGTATGGCCAGTCAGACAGCAATCCCGAGACAACACGCTTAACATACATCAATAGAAGCTTCAGAAATGAACACACGGACACTCCGATGGTGCAGAAACATAAGAGTTCCTTACCTCTCCAGCTATTTATTTCAATTTTACCATTTTTGCCATATTTATATTTAAAATGAACGGTGTTTCACTTATACTTGACCTTTGGTCGACAGTGACTCTTTACGCAACACACTCTCTACAAGCCAACAGGCATTAGTAAAAGCCCTGATGGGCAACAATGTTGTGTTCATCCTAAGAAAGAGAGGGAGAAGGGGAGAGAAAGAGAGAATGAGGCAGAGAGACACTCATAGAAAGCCAGATTGCCAGTTCTGGTCCATACGGACACAGATGTAAGCCATACTTTCCCATATGCTGTTATGAGAACAACGCAGAGAGAGGAACAGAGATCCAAGATGGAGGTCAAGGAAAACTCGCAAGATGGTCCGCTAGGTTATTCACTGCATATGGACAAAAGTCATAAAGACAAAAATATAAAAACAAGGTGTCGGCTGGTCGGCTCCCCCCTCTCCCACCGACAGCCACTGCAATCGCCTCCCATCTCAACTCACCCTCTGCTACCATCGCCGAGAACATTCCGGCGGCTTCCCAAATTCGAGCCGGGGCGAGGGAACGAAGCGTCCTCGGGATCTTCAACGCGGCTCCTCCGTTAGCCTGGAATCTCCCTTTTCTCTGCGCCATCCACCCCGATAACCCAGCGTGGTCTTTCTTTTCCTTACAATCTCTCTCTCCCCCTACACTCTCTCTCTCCATTCTCCCCTCCTTAACTGATCAATACTTCATTTAAATCATGACATTAGCACACTACAACAGAAAAAAAAAAGATTGGAACATCGAAGCCAATCCTCTGCTCCCTAGTGAAAGTGAAAATATATTTTTCATGTGTTTAGAGGGAAAAACACAATAAAATAAATATAGAAAACAATAAGATAAATGAATGCACAGGTGTGGGGGAGTAGGGTAGAATTATTACTTTGTTTTGAACTTGACAAACTTCAGACTGAGTCTGGGATCTGAAATTGATTACTTCTCAATAAAATCCAGAAAAAGTGTGTTCATGAAACACAGCCAAAGATTGAGGGAATATCACATGTACAGGAAGAGGAATTAGATGGACAATCTTGCTTTCATGGAGCAGAGCTGGAAGTCTTTCCGCCTACTTCAGTATCACCGAAGTATAAACAAACTTCTGCATCTTAATCTGATCAAATACAGAAAAATGACACCAGAAATAAGACTCAATATGTACTCATGCAGACATCACTGCTCAACTGCAATCATGAATTAATCGTGTAACGAGATGCCTGTAAACACCAAAAAAGGAGATGGGAAAAAATAATGGTGTGCGAGGGATAAAGCAAGAATACCATGTGACACAATGACACGTCTGTGTTGACCAATGAGCAATTAGACAGAAGAGGCTTATTGATCTACTATAGACTCTTTTGCTGAGAGCTAACTGCTCTGGCATATGGGTGACATTACGGTATTAAGATTAGAAGGTGGATGGCCCCACATCTCAAATGGGAACTGGCCCTTACCATTTAGTCCAGTATTGATCTCTCGTTGTGTATCACTGGCCTCCAGAGTTACAGAGAAGCAGGGAGGAACATGCAGGCAGGCTAATGTACACACGGCACACACAAAGAGGTACCGGCCCACTTCTGAGAGACACTGAGTCTTTCCTGCAAGTTATTCAGTCCAGCAGTAAGCTGTCATCAGCAACCATCAGTACAACAAAGACCAGATGGGATAATATGAAAAAAGGAGAAATATGAAAATCAATAAGTACCACAAAGTGTTAAAAAAAAAAAAAAAAAAATCACAGCTCTATTTTCAGATACGTTTTTGTCATGAAGATCGCTGGTGGCGAGTCACCCGCTGCCTCCCTCTGCTGCCCCCATGCAGAGAGCGCATCTTGGCAGCCTGGGGTAACAGCAGCCCCACGTACATGGCAGGGTGGGATAGCAGACCAGCCTGGATTCACCAAATCAGAGAGGCTCTGTGCCGCCAGCAGGGCAAGGAGCACACGAGGGTGCGGCCATAGAGGAACGGCAAGGGGGAAGTCAGACGCCCGCTTCCTAAAATAAAGCGATTCACCGTGCAATTCCACATCCCCGCAGGACGCCGTATGGAAACTACCCTGGGGGACACAGGCGGGGACCGGCAAACGAGTCTGTAACCACCTGACACGCCATAACATACAGCGGCGTGAAGAAACAGCTCGGCGCCTGGAACGTGTCGGTTTAACAACGCCGAGACCCGCTGCTTATTTTCTCCTGTTCATTTCGACTCCTTTAAGATCGGCATGTTCACAACACAAAGGCCAGAAGAGGCAGAATCACAGAGAGCGAGAAAAAAAAATGTAACGAATGCAGCACACAAATAACTAGCGAACGTGTCCTCTAAGAAGACCGCCGTCCGCCACAAGACTGAAGCATCTCAGCAAAGAGCAGCTGTGGAGAGTTGTGAGCGGGCTGCCAGCATTTCAGCCCACATCAGCTCATGTAGAAAACAATCGGCTGAGCTCCAATCGCCCCTTTACCCCACCTACAATGGTCCCTTAACCACCTCCCTCATATACTCAACCGTCTTCTCATTTACCAACATTACATTTCTGTAAGGGACCATCTCAAGAAATCGAATTCACTATTAAACACCAGCCACACTTAGGTCACCGAGTCGAAAATGCTTCTTGGGATTTCAGAGGTAAAGATCTTACATGGGTTTTTGAAGTAGGCCTTTATTTTAAAATAAAATGGCACAATAAAAATACAATGATGCATGATAGTGTGGAACAAAAGTAGAATGCTAGTTCATTGAAAATCCCTTGGAAAATAAATGTTGTCGTTTTGGGAATTTTCAGCATTTTGTTTCATTCGGGAAAAAAATGTCATGTTTCAAAATAAGTCAAAAGGCAGAATAACGTGGAAGAGAGCAGAATGTGATTGCTGATTCCCGGCTGCTTTGAGCAGAAAGACACCTTAGTATTTGGATTTTTGGAGTCACTCGCTGCTAAAACCCTAGCAACCACCATAGCAACACATCCTGGCGTCAACGTGGCATGCATGGCAAGTTCCCTCTGCAACTCGCCGTAGAGGGGAGGTGGGAGAGGAGAAAGGTATACGCTTCAAAGAACAGAATTAACTAGCCAGCGAGAGCTCCAGAGGAGCAAATAAACAAAAACAGAAATGACAAGGAGAGACTGAATCAATAATCAGAGAGCACAATGTGGGTGATAGGTCTGCCTCGTCTGGCTAAAAAGACAGCTCTGATAATGGCTGAGGGGACGGGAAATGGACGCTCTGCAGTGACATCTACACACATGCATAAAATGGCTAACATCCCTATATAAATAGCATAAACAGGGACGACTCCACACTCCCCAGGTGTAGCCGATTGAAGACATAGAACATGTGGAGTTCTCTGACGGTCAGGGTCACTGATTCTACAGGTGGGGCTATACCCCCCCCCCCCAAACTCACCACACCCCACCCCTGTAACAGGGCAACCTCAGAGTGAACCCCAGTCCTGTCAGAAATTTGGGCGTCCCAGCATCTGGTTTCCTGGCTCTCCCAGGACACTCTGGGCCAGGTTCTGATGAGTTCAGTCAAAGCTCATTAGGTTTACGGCCCCAAGCCTTGGGGTCCCCGGAGACGGGGCCCAAAGTATGGGCCCCTCCGTGACAGGAAGCCACGGGGGCTCTCGGGCAGACAGATGCTTTACTGCCCTCCAGCTCCGAACCCTGCAGGTAGAGGAAGGACCAGTCCCGTCTCCCCACCCCCCCTCCCCCTCCATCAGCGCCAAGGGGCCCCACCGAGCACACCTGCATATGGTGTTTGCAGTCTGGAGAATGAAATTAAAACCCATCCATCTACTCCAGACCTGCAGATCCACGCATGACGGAGGAGGGAGGGACTCGAAGGCTCATGTGGAACCAGGAACCATTCCACGCTTGAGTTAACAAAACCATAAAATATATATATACAAATATATTTCAAAAAGAAAGAGCAGAGAGATCGGGTTTCGCCGTATGCCTTTGTAGTCTCTCCGGTCTATGCAAACGGGTTTACCAGAGTGACAGCCTGCCGGCTGGCTGTGTTACCGCTTCCTTTATCTGGAACATTCATACATTCACTCCCAATCAACACCCCAGCCGAACCGTACACATCAATTATATCACCCCCACAACCCACTCAAAAACCAGCACACTTCTATCACCCTGATTGTCACTCACAGCTGCTCCAAGTTACCCAGGGTGTCGCAGTCACAACATATGGGTCTGACGGGCCGTAAAGTTCACAGCGAAAGGCTCTCACGCTTTTCCCCACGAAAGAAAAAAAAAACACACATTTTCAAAGTAGGACTATAAGTTCCACCGTGAAAAAAGACTAAATTATGCAGCTATATACAGGCATACAATGTCTCATAAAATGTAGTCAAACTTAAGTTCCTGTGCATTTGAATGCGGCATGAATTCAGCCTTTTGGGTCATCGTGCCCCTTCACTGCCACATCCAGGAGAACCCACACAACTGAGAGCCTTTAAATAATAGGTGGACGTGGTGTCCAGTAAGAATTTATTGCCAGCTGGGGCAGGAGCACGCTCACAGCGGAACACGGAGATGCTATTAAACAAGTATCTGGCTGACCCATGGTTTCAAGCTGCTGGGTCCCTGACAGGCTACAATAAATGGATTTAAATCTTCATTTCAGAGGAATAAAAGTGCTGGATCCTATTCAGTAATTCAGGCAGTGCCTCTGCAGAAGGATTCTGCTTTGCAACAGGATGTTACATGGATGCTGTGATTGGAAGGTCGCCGGTTCAAATCCCTGGCTTGGCAAAGTGATGTCACCGTTGGGCCCTCAAGCAAGGCCCTTAACCCCCAATTGCTTCAGGGTCCTCAATTGTATGTCGATTTGGCTAAAAGCATCTGCTAAATAAATAAAATGTAAATGTAGTGGTATGTGCACTCAGCCTCACTCAGGGACCAATGCATTCATTAAAAAAAATATGTGAAAGAGAAGGTGTGAGCAGGGATATGGAAACATCTCAGAGAATGAGATAACAGCCCAGATGGTAATGGTGGCACGTTGGGTTGAGTTTGAGGGCCATGTGTGTTCCCTTCCAGAGCATATGAAATGACACAACGTGTGCCGCGACCCAAACGCACCCGTTGCCATTTTCACATGCCTAATTCCTGCGGCTGCCCGGGAAGACTCATTACCGACGAAGTCCGGGACGAACAGCGCCGGGGCTATGTGTGTCGCAGAGATAAAAAGCTTAGCAAATGAAAAGAAAATGGGAAAACACACTCAGCCGATCCCTTCGCCTTTGATGGGAAGGGAGGGGGGGGGGGGTTATGGGGGGTGTCGGACGCACGAGTGGCCCCTGAACCAGCAAGGCCGCCGCGTTAACGGTAATTAGCAAGGCACACAAAGGGGGATTATAACGGGTGGATTAATCCCAGCAACAAGGCAGCAGCCGCTCCCAATTACGCGGAGGCGTGCTTGGAGCGAGCTTGTGACACGCACGCGCCGCTGTGTCTGGGCAGAACAAAGAGGGAGCTTGCAGACGTAAACAAAGAATATTCCGGCATCCGTGCAGAAGCACAGAAACGCAGATAAATCAAAGTCAGAACAAGGAGATGTAACCTGGTACGAAAACGGACAATACATGCAATATGTTAAATTATTTTATTATTCACAGGTACTGCGGGGTGCTGACTGCATGACCTGCCAGAGAGTAGCGGCGGCACGGTCATTACGAAGCGCTTTAAAAACTCGCTCCCGTTCTGCTCGCCCGTAAAATAAATCACGGAAAAAGCAGGCAGCTTCGATGCGCGGGGAACTGGCAAGAATGCGTCGCTCTCACACGGAAAACGCGCCTTCGTGCCTCGTCAGGTCATGTGCCCAAGGTCTTCCGGCTGTTGCGCAATGAGGTGTTAAGTGGTCAGGTTCTCCTAAAAAGGGCAAACTGGAAAGTTGCTCCAGAACGAATGCCTCTGCTAAACGTCTGAAGTAAAAAAAAATGTGTAATAAAATTTGAATAACGAGTCAGAGAGACAGGCTTTCCTTCTCACAGACAGAATGTTTCTGTCGTTTTCCCTAGTCTGGACCCAGCACCAAACGGGGTTTAGGTCTCGCAGTCAACGCCAGTCGTCCTACCTCCAACAGGCATGTTGATAAATGATGATTTAAGGTCATTTCAGATAATCTAATCGGCTTCTTCCGGTCACGTCTCGCGATTAAGATGTATGTAACATCTTGCCGCCCGAATGTTCCGGAACCTGAGAAGGCGGTGTCGCGCGCGCAGAATTGCGCGCATAGGCGGCCGGAGGGGGTTTACCAGAGCTGATCTGCTGCGAAGCGCCACGGAAAAGAGCGCCCAAGATGTCGAACAGGGCAGGCATTAGATGGCTCGCTTTACAGAACTTTTTCCACAATCCTATAAACCCACCGCAGAGACACAGAGTGGACATTTTTACGCATATATCATTCGTGTTACCGCCCCCAAAAACCTGGTTAAAGTTCACCAGACCTCCGTCTAGAGGAGACGACCCCCCCCTCCATCTTTGTTTATGGAGGGCCAATCGCTCGGAGTGAATCGATGGTGCACTGCCCGGCTCCACTCCGCCGTTTCCAAATCCAATTTCTCCAGCGCCATCTCAGCGCTCGTTCACAGGGAGCCGAGCAAGTGATTATCTCCCGCAATTTCCAAAGCCTTCCACCGACACACGCCGTCATGGATCAAATTAAATGGCGGGGGCTGCGAGGCGCACTTCTTAGGTCGCCGGTGGTTAGATGGTACCTTACAACCGCCCTTGACACTGTAATACTGAGATCCCCAAAACTACTCCGCAACGCCTAAATCCCACGATGCTAATAAAAACCTGCGAGCTATTTTTCTGCAACGATAATCAGATCTGCCCGGGTACTAAGAACGAGCGAGTGTCACCGGCATTTTCTTACAGCCATTCCTCCTAGACCAGGTGCTGCGTGTGCGCGTACTAAATGTGTCCGTCAGAATAAAATGCTGATGTGAAGCATATCTGTCTTGGGGCGGGCCGCCGGGGGGGGGGGGGGGGGGGGGGGGGGGGGGGGGGGGGGGGGGGGGGG
>JABFDZ020000008.1:16419166-16429209 GCA_019775955.2 Pollimyrus isidori
GACGTTCAATCAACACAAAACCTGCATTATTTATCATATCTGCTTAAAATATTTGTGGCGCCTTGCTGTGCGCTTGGCGAGCGGCATGCTAATATGTATGTTTGGCACAAAGGGGCTGGTGTAGGCCGACCTCACTCTGGGCCTTGCTCGGACAGCTGCTTAATAAACAGACCCAACGCCGAAAAGCGGTGGGGGCCGGAGAAGGCTCCTTGCTGGGAAGGAGGCAGGAGGAATCTCAGTCTGAGGACAAAGCAAATTGCGCTAATTTGTAATTCTCGCTGGGCGGCATTGTCCTTCTTTTGTGTCAGGTGACTTTGTATGGCGCCCACACTGGCCTTGGGTGGCACAATGGGCAGCTTCCCCCCTATCATGTCGCTTTTTTATTTCGAAGCATGGCAGGCGCAGTTCTGCCATCAGCGGCAGGGGGCACCGTTGTGTTAAATCCTCACTGGTATAGGTATACTGGCACGTCCGCGCGGCAGTGGGATTCGGTCGCACCCGCCATGAAACGAGAGCGAGCGTGTCAGCTTCGCACGAGGGGTCCCGAAACGCCGAGCGCCGCATTGAGCGGCGACCTCTCGCCGCTCCAGAATATAAATAGACACCATTTGGTCATAGGAGGAGCTCTGTCGAATAATTAGGTGGACTCGTGCCTGCGTGATGGATGATGCTGGCTTGATTATCATTAAAAAGTCATTTACAAGACAAATAGGACCGGCTTTTTCGGATTGCGCCTGCCTTATTGCTGATTCGGGTTTGCGGATAGCCCGCCACCAACGCCCACACCCCTACGTCATCTACCAAATGCTCCACATCATGCCTGAAGCCCAGGTCCTGCTATAATTGGCCAGCAACGGATACGGCTTGGCAAAGGTGTGGCGTGACGGGAGAATATTCGGAGGAGCGCTTACATCAGTGGTAGAGATATTTCCCATATCCCTCCCCCTCTGGCTGCCCCCCCCCCCTCCACCACGAGATGTGATGCAGAGCCCGCTGTGTGAGCACTGAGAGGGTAGCAGTTGTAACGAGGCTGAAACTGAGTCATAGTTGAGGCGCGAAGGTCCGTTTGCCATGTACTGCTGCTGGGAGTGCCGTGAAAAGTAAAACAGCAACACGTCAAAAGCAGTCGTCGCAGTGACACCCTGCACCGATCGGCCTCTAAGGGGAGCAAGTCTGCCTGGGAAAGTATAGAAGGCGCCCTCCCACTCCAGCCTGAGTCGTGTCAGTATCAAAGTCGCGTTAAACAGCGATGAAAGGCCTGTTTAGCTAATCGTCAACATTTAACGTGTCAGGAACTGCCATTAGGCTGCTTCCTTTACGGCTTAGATGTATCTAATGGGGAATAAATACTGGGAAAATACTAAAAGAAGCCGTAGAATGCAAATGGCATTGGCTGTTTCTATTGCTTAAAAGGTTAGTTCTGTTCTACCTCATGTTATTTTCTCAGTTGTGAGTATTTCCATGTCGTAAAGCCTTTTCACCTGCAGCCGTCTCCTCTTGGCTCTTTATAGAGGCCAACCGCTTTAATTAAGCTTCATCGCTGCCACGTAGGCAGTCAAAATAAAAAGCAGGAATCAGAGATCTGCAGGGGGAAAAAAAGGGGGCTAGAACAAATTCATTTCACAGACAGTCCAGAGAAAATCCAACAATGGGGCCGAGAGAGGAATGGGGAAATAAGAAAGGCGAGGCGTTTGATGTTTGGAGGTCAGAGGCAATAGAGCTGTCGGGAGCAATACTAGAAGATAAACGTACATGGAAAGAAAGATAAAAACAGGCAGGTGGAGTGAGAGGGAAGCCGCTGTTGTGGGGGAGGGGTACCTGTACCTTTAATTCAAGTTGGATCTCACGTAGTTTTGTTCCTTAAAAGGAAATCAGAGGGTCTCGCTGAAAAACCACTTTGAACGTCATGAATAAACATCAGATAGACCAACTGCGTATGCATCATACATCACAAGGAGATCATATCTAAAGGAGGCAAGATATATGTGAAATGGCACAGAAATTATCAGGCGGGTTGGACAGCAAAGAGCGAAGATTGCTTTTATTAAAAAAATGCACTGGCCAGACGATCGCTGTCCTGTCCGAGCTTGAGGCGACCCGCCCCCACAGCCATTTGTAAATGTTATTTACGCCCTGTTCTGTGGGATTGAGCAGTGGTGAGTCCTACACACAGCCTATCTATGCAGAAGTATGCGGTTTTGTAGCCTTCAGGAAATTAAACAGAATTTATTACGCACCATTTACAACTCGCTGGCTTATTCGTGACATCGGGCTGCTCTGCTCATGTTTAGAGCCCAGTAAAATAACGTCAGAGGGCTAGGAGTGGGCGGTAGGTGATATCTGTAGGGAGGGGTGGTCCTGAACATGCGACCACACTGCCTAGAGAGGGGGCCAAAATCACCGACACACCCTACCCCAGCTCGTCTGCTGCCTGCCGACGTCACCCAAGCACCTGCCTATGTGTCTGTACCTCACTACCTGCACCATAGGTGGCACTAAGGGACGCCAACTGCTGTGAGGGCTTAAGGACGCACAGTCAGCTACTTTAGAGCAGGGGTGCCTCGGTTGCCATTGGCCGTTTTTGCTGGCCGAGCCTATATACACGCACTCCCGTCCCCGCCCTGCAGGTGTCGCCCCTCCCCCCTATTTGGAAATTAGTATGCTCCATGAGGTACGGCACTGGGCTGTTGCAGCGAATACGTATGCAATCTCGCCTCTGCGGCTCCATTACCGCTTCAAAGCATGCGGCAGGTCTCCTTTCAGGAGATGGGCTGCTGAGCGAGGAAACAGTGAGGGGGGGGGCATTGGGGGGGGTTTGATTGGCCCGCTGTGCGACTTCAGAACATGTAATTGTTCACTGTGATCCTAGCTGCTCTGTGTTCAGAAATGGGGGAGGGGGGGGCAGTAATGCGCACACAGACACTGCGGCAGGGAGGAGAGAGAGGAGTGGGAGATGCAGACGTGGCAGGGGTGGCCGGGCTGAGCGACATGCG
This sequence comes from Pollimyrus isidori, assembly GCA_019775955.2. Taxonomy (NCBI): domain Eukaryota; kingdom Metazoa; phylum Chordata; class Actinopteri; order Osteoglossiformes; family Mormyridae; genus Pollimyrus; species Pollimyrus isidori. The sequence continues at coordinate 16,422,160 of JABFDZ020000008.1, forward strand.
ACGACGTGTTCAGAATGTGACGGAAAGCAGTCTCTGCTGGAAAAGATGATGGTGACAATGGTCTGTTTATCCACAGAATTCCACCCCCCGCTCTGCAGATTAATGTCTGGTCTGTATTAATCCTGTCAGCCCATTCTGCCCATTCTCAACATACTGGAAACAGGATACCAGGGGGTTGCGGTGATAATGGTAAAGTTGTCAAACGGGGGCTTAGGGTGGGGCACTGGATGGCTAGGGGTTTGCTGAGTCGGCACCCCCTCAGAACGGTACCATCTTGCCCTTGCTGGAATCCACTCCTGTTCACATCAGACTGAATCACCCAAAAGTGAGTCATCCCCTGGATCGGATGGCCTGTGCTTGGTTTAAAGATGGCTGTGTGCTCTTGCTGAATCTCCATACATAAGTCATAAGGACCCCATTTCTGAGTCCTCAATAAAATGACAGGCCTGGTAAAAGCTTGGCGGTTGGGTGCCTAAGTGTGTGGCAAATCAAAAATCCCTTTTTAACAACCGGTAAGCAGCACGGAGCACATCGGCTCCCTGTCATTAACAGGGCGTGGGTGATCCCCTGCTTCCACCGCTCATTCCCAGCCGCCCCTGCGCCATGTCATCCCCGGTGCAACCTAACATGCAGCCTATTTTTAAATGTACTTTATGTCACTTATTTCCATTTAATCACAGCCTGTGTCCAGGCGACACAGGTAATATGGTGCAGCATGCTTCACACCGGTGACGGGGAGCTGGGCTGATTTGCGTTCACCGGGAATTCTATAAAAGATAGTACCCACTACTTATCTTCTTGCTCTTTCCACAATGAAAAGGAGAAAAATAATGTGAGGAAAGGGAGAATGTATGAATGTGAAATATAATGGGGGGTCTGAGCTAGCACTTCCAATTGGCGAGATCTAGCTGTACACAAAGGCGGCAATAATGATGAAATGCTGCGTCTGATGACAAATGTCGAGTTAAACTGAAGAGTACTTACTTTCTATATATATATTTGAAGTGATGGCACATATTTATTTCTGGCCTGAGGGAGGCGGAGTTATGTGATGTCACTTTTGTGGATGTGGCCAAAAAAGGAAGGGAGCATTTATATTCCAATGGCATGCTCTAGGTACAGTCAAACAGGGGACACGCATGCATTGAAGGACCCCACACCTGTTGGCATCTAGAGGTGGGATAGGCAGGCTGTATGCAACTTGCTGGAAAACAAATGCGTCAGCCGATCACTAATGTTCACAGTCTTCTGTCCCAAGGCAGAATCACTACACAGTTTGACCAGGGTATGAGCCAGAAGCTCCTTAGTCTCTCAGTAAGGAAACAAAGCCTTTGTAAAACACATCAATAAGGATTTATGTTAAACATAATGACATTTGAAAGCTTCCCTAACACAGGCCTGCTACGACAGGTGTTCCAGTCAGATTAGGTCGTAATAATGTTTCCTTTCAACTGTTAAAATCCCTTTAAGCCATATTTCTCTCCCCCAAGAAAACAAACCGCGGCCTCGCAACGCCAAACTGGCCGTGTGGCCTGAAAGAACCTCGAGCGGAACTGCGGGAGCAGATAGGCAGGCACCCAGAACGGCCAGCTGCCGGCCATTTGCGGCCTCCCGTGTGCGTCTGGCCGGCCCGGCGCTCGTTGCCTGTGTTTTTTCAGCGTTGGAAATCATTACGGTAATTATGTGCTAAAACATCTGTGCATTCTAACCAACGTACGAAGGAAAACAGAACGGGCCGACCGACTGATTAATGATAACACACATTTATTTGAACGGAGCAAATACCCCTCAGATGGAGCGCGTTTGGAACCGGCTCAAATGTATTAATTAAAGCAATTACAGCCCAGAACCACCAACCCCCACCCCAACCACCATTAACATTTCTTTGCTGCAATGTGCCCATCTCGGCACATAGTTGTTGTGCAGCTGTGGACAGCTGTTTTTAAAACAGATGATGCATGTTGTTCATTAACATAAACCTCTTAGGAACAACTTAACGAGGTGTGTTCCAAAATGCCATGATGTCCTTCCTCCCAAACGCAGCAGTATTATATCTGTAAAGTGAATTATTTAGGGAGTATGTCTCACCTTTAGCTAATGTCTTCTTCTGACCGCAGATCACGACTGGTGGATGTCTTGTGCTGCTCATTTGCGCGATCTGGTCCTCGCAATAAGCAGAATGTGCAGGTGATGTGAACAAGGCTCAGCACAAGGGGCCTACATTCCAAGATCACTGCCTCTCAACAACGCATGCATAGTGATAATGTGATATTTATAGAACAACAAAGCAGGCACAAGCTGTATAGAATTAAAGCTGTCAAAGCTATTCAAGACGAACACTGCTATTTAACGGCATCCTATGGACTGTCATCCATGCTGAACATCCCTGGCAGGTCAATGTGAAAGCCCCCATTTTGACCACAAGGCCACATACCCTACAAATCACTAACTATGCTTCTCTTTAATTGATGTTTTCTGTAGCCGCTGGACCCTAATCGCCTTATTCCTGGGATTAAAGGCGTGGGAACGTCCGATGAAGTCAGGATCCTCGCCTTGACTGGGCATCCGCGGCATTCGCTGTACAATCGGCCTGACTCCACGTCTTCCCTCCCAAAACAAAATCTGAAAGCCGGCTTTGCTTCTCAAACAAAAACCTCTCCTTTAAGGTTACAGTCATTTTTTTCCATCTGTAAAGGTCAGAAAAAATAGATATGTATCAAGCTTGAATAATTTTGAAGGTTTTTCTTCACACAGCGATTTTTTCCCTATCTCATCCACCCCTATCTGCGTAATATCGGCTACAATCTCCTCCTTTCAGAATGAGTAGAAAAAGAGGAACAAAGGGGAAACAGAGTGAAAATATACTACACGTTGATGCACCAAGAAGTGCCAATGCCAACAAAGAGGGAGCCAGCAATTCATATCGGGCCTAAACTGTTTGTCTGATGAATGACCATCTACTCTTTAAGGAAGGTCAGCTGTCTAAATGTCACACGTTTAATTAACATGCTTCTTTGGTTCACAGTCTGGGTCGGTGCTCAATTCAATTAATACAATTCAGCGAGATAACGGAGCATTTTAAAATTTCGCAAGTAAAAGCCACTTTAAGCTCAATTTACACATCAATCTCCCTTTGGGTAAAAAAAATTGTATTTTCGCAAAGCTGGTAAAATTCATGATATCAGCAATCACATTGCCCAAAAGGACGGGAGGCTATGTGAACATTGATTGTGAACTTTTATTATGCAATTTAGCTCATGAAGAACCAGATGGTGGTCTGGGTAGTTAGAGACACAAGCCATGGTACATCTAGAAGGGGATGGCCATCCATGCCCTAACACACACCTAAGGGTAATGCAGAGTCTCCATTTTACCCACATTTCAGTGATGCATACTAGCCGCTTCGGACAGGTAGGGAATGAGTCAAGGAGAGGAGTTGGCTAACAGCAGGTCCAAATGATGTGCAGAAATCAAGTCAACACATCAACCTTCAAAGATAAATGCAAAAGACTAGCCTATCTCTCTCCCACAGCTACAGGTCAGTGCAGAGAATATGCTCAATATTCATGCATCATTGCCCTCTGCAAACTCCTCCATCTTGTTGTCAGAGGAGTGAGACACAAAAACGAAGCATTTGATGGCTCAGTTAGCCGGAATAACCGGGTCATGCTAGGGGAGAGCATCGCCGTGGAGGCCTTTGAGAAACATGTCCGTGAGAAGACGCAGTGTTATTCACAGGCAACAATCCATGTCGAGTTTAGGATAGTCTAGGTGTTCCTGTCACGACAAATGAGAAGAGCAAAGGCAAAGACTGAAAACAAGGACGGCTTCCAGAAGCTTTCAGTTGGCTGAGATACTCAAGTTGCTGTTCTGTATAGCTGGCTGGCTTGTGTCTCCATGTACGTGCCGTTCTGTCAAGATGAGCATTCTTCAGGAACGCCCGCTACTGCTGGTCCAGGCCAATTGGCCATTTGCGAGCAATGGACTAATCGATGTGACGACCCAATCAGAGCTTAACTCTAATACGCCAGTCAGGTTCACATCATTATCATATCAGGCCCGGCACATCTCAACGTGGAAAAAGCAAAGGATTAATGCCACCTCTGTAAAGAACCACAAATCCTACTATGGTGATAGGAGTGAGCCGACCTTTTATTTCGCATCAAACCTGCAGAAAGGAAGGAACAGAATGCAAAAAATGAATTCCTAGCTTTCGCTGCCAAGTTTTTTTAGATGGGAAAATGAAGCAGATGCTTCGGGCATTATCAACGGTTCTGTTGCAATCCGTGTTCTTCCAAACAGCAAGACCTGCTCCCATCTACCACAATTTCTAAAACCCGAACCTAATGCCGGCCCTGATAAGCGACGTGCCACCAAGCCCTGCATTTGTTTAGCTACACTTAACGGAGTTCGGGAAAAACTTGTAGAAATAATCTATAAACCACTTTAAACAGGCTGTTTACGGGCCGTAAATGGTGCATTAAAGAGGAAACAGGTTTCCAATTTGGTTTGGGGTTGCGCTGGTGATTACGCCGCATGGGAAGCCTGTCTGAGAGTCACCCGGAGCTGTCCGCTGTGTGCGGGACCTCACCCCCAACTGCATTTTAAAAACACTCCCACTGACACTGAGGGATCTTGCGGTGTGAAAGCACATGCCTGGGTGCCAAGGAAAAACCTGGCACCAATTAAACATCGGTATTAAAAACACTGTAATTTTAAACCCATTGGCAAAAAGAATGTGTTCTACATTAGCAAATTATTGCATAATGGAACTAGTTTTCCACTATGTTCAAGGGCCAAGTATGTAAAACTGTCTGTGTTTCTAAAGAGCACTACTGCATTAAGAGTGGAGCGATTTGGTTTTGTAATTAGGGCTGTCTGTATAAGGTCAATCTTATTGATTCATGTGAAGATTTAATCACACCAAGGTCCAGAAAGCGAAACAGGACAGAGGCCCAGAAAAAGCAGGGGGTACCATTCATATTCTCAAATGGAGACTTTCTAATGAGACAATAATAAAGCAATACACTGGTATCTCCACACAGTCCTTGCCTTTCAAACATATGTTTGAAATAATGCTACTAAATGAAATGTTTACGAGTACGGTGAAACCATTTGTACTCAAGAGGAGCACAGTGTTACCAAAAAATGTTTAAATTTGACTATGCTATTCTCAATGTAATTTACAAAAAAAAAGCAAAAACTCCTCCCAGTATTGTTGTCAGCATTTGTAAAATGTATTTTACAAACCTTAAAAACCCATTTTGTCGGATCAGAAACAGGAAGCGATGGATGTATATTAAAATGAAGACACACAAAACACTGTGTCCATACTGAGCTGTGCCTCTCTCCCGTACTGTATGTATTAGGAGCAGACATTGATATAGCGCCATACAGTCATGGCGGACACAGCGCAAAGGAGCAGGCCAGCCTCCTTTGCCTCTGCGTTGTGTGCCTACCCCCATCTCCACGAGCAGCGGGCGCCAAAATTCCCCACCATCATTATTGCCTGAGACGAGTAACATCCGCACCGTCGACACTTTACAGCCTAATCGGCACGTCGATAGTGGGACATGGCGGGGGCCACTTTCAGCGCGTCCCGGGAGTGCACACTCAGAGCACGCTCGATTTAACACGGGGGCAGCGCACTGAGTGTAAAGCACAGGGAATATAGACCCAGGCATCGACCGGCTGATCAATGCATTGATCAGGGACCTGCCGTTTCCTCAGTGCATTGCTCCACCACATGGAGCGGGTCAAAACGGGCCCTGACTCCGCCTGCGGTTCTGCAGCGTTACACTAGGGGGTGCCACCAACAATATACTCAGGACTAACTTTAAAATTACACTCAAAACTGACAGCAGGGAGAATCAAGGGTTGGGAGGAAGGAGCTATGCTCAAAGCGAAATTGCCCGACCTTACGCATCATTTCATTCCAACCGAAAGGATAAAGGAAAAAAAATGTCTGGATGAAGGATTTTGATGGACCGCTCTTTACTCCTTCATTTATTGCTCTTCTTTGATGGCTGATCTGAGCACTCAGTCCCCTCATTTCCCCCATTGTCTCTCACCCCACTGCTTCTGAAGGCCATGCTGGGAGCATCCCAGGCTCCAGCTGTCAAGCCATGTCCCGGCACCAGTACGGCAAATCACTGCCCCCTAATCACCATCGCAGCAAGCATGGCTCCATCTGTCTCTGGCAGTGCTTATGGCCGGCACCTGACCATTAACCACGCCGTGCCCTGTTACCGCAAAACACGTGTGGGCACCTTAGGCACAGATCACAGCTCACCTCGGTACACACACAAGGGAAGAAGTACCAACACTCAGCACTGCTATGTAAGCAGGAACGAAAGTGCTCAATCTAAAATGTAAATACATTATCTGAAAGGGGGGGGGGGGGTGAATGACACATCCTCATTCCCATCCTCAGACAGATGATTCTGTTTGGAAGCTTGATGGGAAGTAAAGCTACACACCCCCATACCGACACCCCCTACACAGGCCAGGAAGTGGCGGGCATAATTCACTAAACACCAAGCACCATGTGGACTGAGATGGAGAGGGACAACAACAGCAACAGAACCCCCCCCCCCAAACACACGCCGCCTGCGGCCTGTGAAAAGAAATCGCAGCGCGCATGTGGGGGGGGGGTGTAAGAGGCATACTAAAGGTATATGGCTTTAAGAAGCACAACCCCACTTTGCAGCTGTGAGTAATTTAACAAAACAAAATTCCAAGCCAGAGAAATAGCATGAAAGACTGAATGAAGTAAATAAAATGCTCCTGTACCCCCAATAACCCTGCACAGACATTCTCCCTGTCTCTCTCTCTGGATTCGTGTCAGATTTTCAACTTAAACCACTCCCATTTTACACTGTATGAAAAAGTAATATCCTCCCCAATAAAGTTTGATTTACACCTCCCTCACACCCCCCACACTCCTGTTTTTTATTTCATCATTTAACAGAGATCGTATAGCTGTATGTCACTGGGAAATTAAATCAGGTCCCGCGCCCATTAAGGTGGATTCTTTCTGCCTCGGGTGGG
>JABFDZ020000008.1:16429225-16444858 GCA_019775955.2 Pollimyrus isidori
CATGAAACAGGAACACACATGAAACAGGGACAGACATGAAACAGGGACAGACATGAAACAGGGACACACATGAAACATCCCAGCCTTCAATCCCGTCAGGCGGACAGGATTATCTGCCCATCTCCCACCATCCCTCCCTCACTCACCCACCGCCGCCACATTAGCATCACATCAAGTGTCACAGTTTGCACACACAGTGCCGGAAGTGTGCAGCTTCTCGCCCAATGCCCCTTCACCAACCCAGATGAACGTCGAACCACCCATGGATCACCAGCGATACCATAAGTCAGCCTCGATGGTAGCTGAGATGAGGCCCGGTACTTTAATCGCCAGTAATGCACCATTTCCAGAACTCTCATTTTAATTATGCCCTTTATTACCGCTGTCCTTCCAGAGGACCAAATTAACGAATGAATGATGTCATTCACCGCACTACGGTCCAAATGACACACCTACACGTACACACACATACTCATACTGTTTCTCCTTGTGGTTTCCAGCCTCCTCATGGCAGCCCAGAGCGTATAAAGTGAACTCAGCACACTAAAGAGACTTCCACCAATAAATGGGCAGCGGTCAAGGCACTCAGCGAGGTGGAACACAGGGCAACTGTTTTATAGTTCTGGACCCGAACCGTCCTTGTATACGCATCGTAATTGGCAAGGAAACTACTAATTATAAACACTAGAACGCCATTAAACCGGGCCTGATCGCGTCCATCCCTTGGCGCTTACAGCATGGGGGCAAAACAGCCCTGACGAGGGGGCGGACAGCCCGCCACGCTCCCACGGACAGCCCCATCCTGCACCCCTGTTCAATCACAAGATTCGGGAGGACAAAAATACCTCATTAAATCTGCACAAAGCCCCACAACTGAAATGCTACGGGGTATCGAAGATATTTCATAATTATCAATTTTTTTGTGTGAAGCATTTTTAAAGGAACTGTAATATTTCAGGCAAAATTATTGATTCACTTTTAATATGAAAAACACTCAAAGGAAGTCATATGTCGTTGGTGTATAATACTAAGTGAGTTTCCTCGCCTTGCTTTTGCATGGTTATGTGGATGATAGCATTGTCGCAGAAAAAATAGCAGTCTCTCTGAGGTGCACCAACAGGGTTCAGGGAAATACCCATATAACAAGCAAGCTTAGCTCTACATCACAGGCATCACAGAATAACATGTACTCACTCAGCGGGGCCAAGCTGAAGCTGTACTTTACCTGACAGATACTGCCAAGCTTTAAAGACCCTGGTGTGAATATTCTTTTTATTAAGCAGTGACTAAAATAGCTCAACCTTAATTGTAAAGAGGAAACACAAGTAAATTAATAATAGATGTATAAGCTCTAAGCACGTACTTACAGAAGAAATCCCCTTTATGTCATAACAGATATCTTATTTTACTTTTATAGATGAATATGGACCAACACAAAGCTTTTTGAGGTATGTATAGATATCTGCTGAAGGACTCTTAATGAGACAGGTGAAAAGAAAATAAAGCAAAAAGCTTTTTGATGTAAAGCCACTAATTCCTTTAACAACATTGATCAAACTGTCATGCTTTCATTATGGTACAATAGCTTTTAGGAGCCATTCTCTGGGTTAATAGCATTGAAACTGTCCCCAGTACAGCATACGGGCCAGAAGCGGGGTGGAGGAGTGAAAAGGCCTCTCTTGTTCCTGTGACAAGAGCACTCAGCTACCTTTGAACAAAAATTGCATTTCCATTCTGCATATTTTTTTTCCCATCTGGCCATTTCCTATTTTGAGAAACTTGGCCAGGTGGCGTGCTACCTGGTAACTTGCAGTAACCCACAGTAACCCAGTGACTGCCACTAAGGATGCCACACCAGTGGGCCAGTGGGGAGCTTGTTACAGAAAACCAAAAGGAGTCACCACAGCTGAAGATCTACGCTGATGAAGATGTTCTTCTATGCAGGGGTGTCATAAAGGCAGGAACATCAGGATTACATGACCCCTGAGAGACAGGGACCCTAAAAATTTGGAACGTAACTGGATTACTCTGGATAGGGGGCCCAATATTGATATGCTGTCATGGGGCCCAAAATCTCCAGCCGCACCTCTGCTTCAAAGTACCAACCCATGAAAAGGATCATTTTTGCCTCATTTTGCGTAAGTCTGGCCTACTTTATGAATCTGAGCAATGGATTTACTTGTTTTTTTGGTACCTCACACCACAACCATGGCTGACATTTTGATTCTTTCTTTTGATTGAGCAATACTACATGCAATCTCCCAGCAGCAAATAGTTTAACACAATCTTCCGAAACCATTCTCACTGGCCTACCAAGTAAGTCTCTCCTTCTTGCTCATCTGAGGGGTCAGTATATCCAGGATATGACAGTGCAAAATCTCCGAGGCTGAGATTATTGCTTTTTCCAAGGTCCCAGATCTGCATCCAAAAACATGAATGCAGAATAACTTAAAGCAAGCTGACAATTCCTGATGTCACCGTATGTAGTTCCTAACTGTGTCATGCATTTTAATTGTTTTTCTAATTCTCTGAATCAACTAATGCTAACAATACACTATAAGACTTTTAATAGATTCCAAGAAGACTTCTTAAAGCCTAAATCTGACACTCTCTCACATCTAAAGACAATGTGTTAATAGTCACAAACTATAATTTTACAAAGACTGGGGATCTTGCAGTGTCACTATGTGGTTCTGGAGAGAGCTCACCTATTGGTTGTTGACAGTGTAAATGTCACTATTTGCATGAGCTAAGACTAAAGCCCTATGACAACATTAAATACGGTTAATTTTAATGGAAAATCAAAGATGAGAAAAAGACTGACTAAAGACGGCTATCCTGACCACGTTACATCAAACGATTAAGATGACAGGACCTTACCACAACTGAAACTTATGATTTTATTCTGACATTGGAAATTTGTCTGTGACAGTGAAATCGCTTGTAAAGTCGTTTGGTGTAAGGCCAGCATTACTGAACCTTGCTCCAACTACACTGTTAAATACTAAACAATTTCCCCTGGGATCAATAAAGTATATCTTATCTTATTATCTTGCAAACACAATGACTCCATAAAATGAAATACACTTGAATTTCTCTGCAAGAACAAAGAAGTAAAGGGATACAAGACAGGCAGACAGAGAAAGCTCCAGATGCTTAAATGAATGGTTCAGCTATTCATTTAAAGAGATAATAAAACACTGAAAAGGTTGCAGCATTTTTGTTTAGGGACAGAAGTAACAGTGCAAGGGGACTTGGATAAATAAATTAGGAAAAAAAGAAACAATATCACCATTCAGAGCAACCTTTACTTACCAAATTATCTTTGCAGGTCAGCAGCTCTGTATTTCATCTGTGTAGGGTTTTTTTCCCTTCTCTCTTCTACATTAATATTATCCAGATAACATACAGGATTTGACTCTTTTGTATAGAAAAGGTTGATTTCACCATTGCAAGTCCTGCCTGAAAACATTTTGGAGTAAGAATTAAAGGAAGATAAAACCATGCCGTAATTATAGCATTTTATGCTATCAACAGGTCCAAGTACTGTATTAAAAACATATTACACAAATTTAGCATTTGATATAAAAAAAAACGCAAAAACACTCACTGGTAGAAAAAACATAAAAGGTCAATAATCAATCAGTTTTGATGCCTTTGGTTCAACTAACCCAAACAGTGCCGATTTCAGAGCCTCATTTGACCCATAATTAGTGTCAACCACTCACAAGGTAATTTAGTACTTAGTGATAGATTATTGCGAACTAGTCACAAGTATAATTTTGTTCTTATGAAGCTGAACTATTTACAGCGACAGGATGTCTAACATGTCTATGCTGCCAGTTGCAAGGAAGTATTACAAATGACACTTTTGTTCTGCGCACGTTGAAATATATTACTAAATGCATTCTCCCGTACATCTGTCCGACAGAAGTACGGTCTGGTGAACTTGTTTGATTAAACTTGCACATTTATATGTGACATGTGCCATTAATTCAACAGGTACAGTGGACAAAAAAAACACCACTTTCGACTTATGCATTGATTCTTTTCGAACATGTGTCGGCTGGTAAATAGATCATCTCAGCCCTGATCACCTGTTTTTATAAATGCTTTTATGTGTTTCTGATACTCGCTGAAAAGAGGCATGCCAGTGACTCCTGATTGCTAGTATAACCGGTGTCTCTGTTTCCTTTTGAAGCATAACTTTGCATCCAATGGATGTAAATAATGAACGGCAATGCATATCTCAAACTCAGTGGGGCCTACGTCTGGGGGTCCACCACATCGCTATTAGATCTGGTAATGTTATGTGGGGAGCTGTAGTGAAAGGGCCACATTCACGGCCATATTCCTATCAACCGGAAAAACAAGAAAAACTAGAAAAAGTTAATGTGTTGGACTCTCTATATGGCCACTTCGTAGCAATTTCCCAACATAAACTCGTCTAAAAGCATGAAAGTGCACTAATCATGTCTTTATGAGACCCCCCTCCCATATTCATTAAGCTATAAAAATAAAAGTTAGAAACGCCCGACCGAGCCGTAACTTTGCTTGAGTGTGACCACACACTAAGTAACAGGCCAAGAGGTGCGTTGCGTGCCTGCTTTATTAGAAACACATGCCATCCTTTGCAAGAAAGATCTCCTCCTTCCTCAAACAAGTCTTTCCATTATTAGCGATTTTATGGATCTTGAACCGACTCTAATCCAGAGCAAATAATAACACTATTCCTGTACTAGTCCGATAACCATCTCGCTAACCCTAGGCCGACTCTGCCCCGTAAATCAAGGCTCTGATCCTATAAAAACACAGGGCTACCTATATTTTTCAAATTATGTTTGAAGCTGAAATTGCTGCCGTCCACCCCGGTTCCACCGAGATTTGCAGCAGCAGGGCCACTTACGGCCGTGAATTTAAGAGATTAAACCTGGATTTCTCAGCGCACTGGAGACTCTGCTCCATAGCCATGCATAGGCTTACAAGGTAGAAAACCTGCAGTGATGCTGTTTTGTCTAAGTCCATTTATAAATAATTTAGGTAAAACTCTTATAATATCACATAAATCAGCCCAATTGCATTGCCTAAAATAAATAGTGTAGTTCATTCTTATTGATATTTTATTTCTTTTCTACTCCTGGGATGATCGGTGTTTTAAAATGTGTGGATTATGGAGTCATTCCCAAATCAGACTATAAGCTTACTTGTACAAACTGCATTTGCATTAAAGCAAAAGACTTTAAAACAATTAACTGTCTGCTAAAACTACCCTGGCATGGGCTACATATATTCCAAATGATAAATTAATACACTAATATATATTTTTTTGGTCTGTGCTTCAAAGTTATGTTTGTGTAGCTTCATATCTTTATTTTTTTGTTCCATCAACTGAATTTATGGTGGTCATTGACCAAGAAACGACTACTATAAAATGTTGAAATTTTATCACTTAGCATGCCAGAGTCATGTTTTGCCCATTAAACAGGAACACAAGAATGTACTTTGGCCGCTTCTCAGTTCATACTGAGACGGGGGATGTCATCACACTCACTAATGCAGTATGGAAAAATGATCCCTTTGTTAAGCCCCATAAGCTAATTTTTTCTGTTGATATTATGCAGGATGTGACTGCAAAGTGCATGTTCTCACCTTCCATGTGCTGTTAGGCTGCTAGTGCTGCAGCACCTGCACCAATCTTAACCACGCAAATGGTCAGAGGTGTAAAAACGAAAGCGGCAGCAGAGAGATAGAAGGAGAAAGTTGTAAAAATATCTCATCCATATTTAAGTTTGAAAATATTCAATATATACATGCAAGATGTTTCAAAGATTTCTTTGTGCATGAGTGTCATCATTTTGAAAAGGGGCTTGTTAATATATATTTGTCTTTCAGGCCATAATGTAATGGTGGTCTGCGGTACTGGAAGAGATTATAGTTGAAAGTTTTTCATTCCAACCATCCATCCATCCATGCATCCATCTTCTAACCACTTATCCTGGTCAGGGCTATGGGGGTAAAGAGAAGTGCAGAACGAAAATCTGTTACATTACTTTTGCTTTTTAAATCTGTGGTTTTGAAGCAAGATTTCACACGCATACACACACACTCACACTGATTCGGTATCTATATCTTTATGGGGACTCATTCTTCCTTTCTTTAATCCTAATTTTGCATTCCATTTCAGTTCATAAATCAAAAATTCCAAGTTGGTAGTCTGAAATTTCAGAATTTTATCAAAATTCAAGATGGCTGAGCCCATTATCAACAGAAGTGAAATCTGTGCTTATATATTGTTTATCAGCACTTATTTATTTTTGTGCTTCATTTAATTGGTCGTACGCACAATACTGTCCACCTGATATTTGCAGACAAGTTTCTATGATTGCTCTGGGCTAAATGTAAGTAAATGAAAATAAAGGCCATTTAAACTGGAATACCTTTAATCAATCAAGTTGTGGAGCTAATCAAGAAATCTTGCTTTTTGAAGCAGGTCGGTGGTATTGCTAAATGCCTTCTAACTTGTACTGGAATGTGGTTAACTCCAGCTAAAGGTAGATAGAATGCAGAATAAAACTCTAACTCTTATCCACTCCTAGCCTTAACCATAAGTAACTAAACAAAATACAAGAGAGACTTTTTATTTTAGTTTTTTGATTGGATTCACAGATTTTTTTATAAAATTGAGTTTCCATTGTGGAGACAAAAAAAATGTCCCCACAAGGTACAACATGTCAGACTTTCACTACATTGTGGGGACATTTGGTCCCCATGATGTAGTGTATACAAACAGACACAGGCACAGAGTAAAATGTACCTGCAGTCCCATGAGAATGTACCCAGGCTATGCCAGAAATATTTACTGGAGGAAGATAACTATGTATCACCAGAGAGCATGGTGTGTCACCATAGGTCAGAGCAGATGAAAAACACATCTGTTCATTTATTCTGCCAGAGTCACCGAGGGACCTGAAGCCTATCCCAGGCAGCACAGGGTGCAGGGCAGGGGTACACCCTGGAATGGATGCCAGTCCATCACAGTGCACGCACACAAGTGGGAAATTTAGAAATGCCAATTAACCTAATTGGATGAGACACATGGAGAACATGCATCTTTCACTCACTGAGGTGAGATTTAAACCCCCAGCCCTGGAGGGTTGGGGTATCAGTGCTATTTACTATGTTACCCATGAAAGATGCAAAATGGTTACATTTTTAATAACATTCCCTAGATTAGAAGTAATGTATTTGTATATAAAACAAAATGTATATAAAGAATCTTTATATACATTTTGTTGTTTGTGCATGGTGTGAGACTAAATGCATTATTTTTTTCTCTTTGTGTATAATAGACTTATGATGGTTCAATTAATTTTTAGAAAAAGCTTGGTAATGTTAATTTAAGGCACCTTATCTAGGATGATTTACTCCCTCCTGAGGATTTACAACCTTCTCGGGAGATGTTAAGTCCCAGCAGTTTGACTGTAGGATGAATCCTGTGAAAGCTCTAAAGTGTCTTTTTTCCTACATTACTTTCATTATTTGCTGGGCTGATACGCCAATCATTACCGCGTCTTTACATTTTCGCCACGGAAAGTCTTTCGGTTACCAGGCAGCTTCCTAAACAACTAGACCATTTGTGCATTAAAAAAGAAGAAAAACTAAAGTTAAGGATCTCCTACATCCCTCCCATTCCGAGAAGAAGAAAAAATGCAGAAACCACATCATGTTCATCTGGACGTAAACATAAAGCTTTGGATGCACAGTCTGTTATGTATCTCACTTCTCTTTGCGGCATGGACTGCGTCTGATGGAGCTGTGCTCAAATAGGGGAAAATGACATTTTATCACACTAGATTGAAAATGTACACCGGCTTCGCTGTTCGCATTAAGATATTTTGCATGCATGCACAGTGGTTGCATCTGCGGAGGCTTTTCCCCCGCAAATATCGTTCTGCCCCGAAATGGAATATGTAATGGTCCTTTGTTTTATGAGGTATAGAAAATAATGGGTGGCATGAATACGTTGATGGTGTTTTATGCCGGTTCTCTCTGCTCAGTTGGCTTGGAATGAGCTCATGTTGAGAATCATAAGGCACAGCGAGTAGAACGCTGCATGATTGCTATATTACTAGATTATTGACTTGAAAATTGCCTCCCCTTCATTCCTGTTTATTATGAATGTGTTTGTTTCCTTCTTTAAATTCCCCAGTCTAAAATGGCAATTAAGGTATATGATGAATAAGAGATAGTGAAACTGATTGCTAACAGTATTATTTCTTATAATATGTGTGAACCGTAGAGTCTGGCAACCTCATAAACATTTATAAGATCCAGTACCTCAACGGGGACTCGACAAATTATTAAAATCTGCTTGCCCAAGGAAAACATTCTTTTTTTTTTCTTCAGAACACAATAATTGCATGGCTGCAGGATCTTGCTGTAGCCGAACGCCGGGCTGCACGAGCTCACGTCGCGATCCTCTGAAATGAATATTGCTAAATGCCGCCCTTCCCTAATCTTTCAGAAGCATCTTAAGGAAAGCCCACCTCTCACCTTGCCTGCTAAGCCATTCGCATCAGTCGCTTTCCGTATCGCACACCCATCTGATACCTTTTTTTCCGCTCAATATCGGCACCTTTCGCAACGACACTATGTGCGTATGCCGTTTTTTAAAGCGTAAACATATAATTTCATGAGGGGCTGACTTGGTTCTCGGGTGATATATTCATGTTTCATTTCATGCTCACGGACTAGAATGTGCGATTCCGTAATTGCCTGCAGAAGATTAAGCTCGGAAGCTTCCTTATCTGGCCACATCGGTCAATTCATTTGCAAGATTTTTTCGAGTAGGAAAACTGTGGGCATCACGGACGTAGAGTCAGTGTAAGGCTGTAAGCAGTGCATGAACGGTTTTTAAGCCTGCAGTAGCTCGCATGCTGTAATTCTGTTTGCAGATAGGTGAATTGGTTATTCTGTGTGGGTGTGTACCCAGTGATAGACCGCCTCCGTGCTTCCTGGGGACAGGTTCCAGACTCGGTGTGACCCTGTCCTGGGTTAAACAGTTCTTGGAGATGAATGGATGGATGTTACCCTTGGGTGTAATCAGCAATTTCCCATTCTAAACGCACAATTACAACATCTCAATAAAAATATCTTATTTTTTTTCAGCACCTCCGAAAGGCTCATGCGGTGCTTAAGAAGTTTCTTAGGACTCCAGCACGTTCGTTCCATGCTTGTTTTCACGGACATCTGTTACTGAGCCAGCTCACAATGCAGTGCCCGATTTAAATAAGGATGCACTGAAAAAGACGAGGTTTGCACTAATGGGAAATCAGTAAACAGCGCTATGATATTTTATACTCAGTTTTTCGATTAAGGCTGAAGGCTTGAGTGAAGCGTTCAGTTTAATCACCAGATTATGCGAAAACTAATGGGTCCCGGGGCGTTACGCGGGGTTTATCTGGGCGACGCACCCGCACAGACCCGGCTACTCACTCGGCAACTTCCTGGTTACAAACTACAATTATTAAAATAGATTTCCCATGGCAACTCATTATACCGTCAGCTCGAGCCATTATTCCCAACAGCTTTTAATTCTATTCATGTTGTTTTAAAAATAAGGAGAAATGAACGTGTCCGCGAATTCCACCAGTCTATAACTACACTGGAAGCGAATGGCTTTACCTCTCACTGACCCTCCCCCCATGTCCCGTCCTCCCGCTGCTGATCCAGTTGTCTTTGTCTGTTTTCCGTTTCTCCTTGCTTTCTAATCCGTCATTTTCTAGTCCTTCGGCGTGTTTGGGTCAGGACCACACTGGTGACTAGAAGGCGCGTTCTGCATGGTTGCCCACTAGAATGCCAACGTCTGCTTTTTTGGTAAGGAATCCTTTCCCGCCATTCCTCGTGCAATAAAGATGGCGGCAACGTATTCTTTATGTAAGCGGTTTGTCGTAACTGTCATCCAAGACATCTAAAATACTTAGTGCAGCGCTGCGGGAATAACGAGTAATGATAATAATAAACTTAACTCGTGTACAAGATGTAAAATCAGGCGTAGAAATGAATGCCAGAAAGAAAAAATCAGATGACAATAAAATTGCGGAAAACGTTCGTTTTTGTTGTGAACGTTATTTAACGTGGCTGGAGTGAAAGGCAGTCTTCAGCCCGGACGTGACAAGCCGCATTGTGCGGAGGAACGACGCCCTAAGCAGCCACATGTCTTCTATCTCTCCAACGACAGATGACGGTGTGAAAACAGTTCGTCAGCCTTTGTTCCTGGGAGAAACCTTCACTAACCGCTCTTTAACTAATTAAAAGATGACAACTGCTGCATTTAAAAGAGTAAAGAAACAAACTACCTGTCAAGGTCACGCTGGAACGCTGTCAGATTAATTTCCCTCTTTGTGTGTCTATAAAATTTGAAACTGCGTGGTAAAGTGGGGAAGGCGGGAACGGAGGCGCTGATAAATTAACTTTGGCGGGAGTTCGCTACCTTTGAGGTGCAATGGCGGCATAATAGTACCGAGACGAAAACATGCACGCGATGACGGCGGTGGGGAAAAGTCCCCCCGCTGAAATAGTGTAACACCACGCTCCGCCATCGCAATTATAAGAGGTCAGGGTCACTGCGGATGAATATGTATGAACAGAGACAGGCGTAAAATGTAAAAATTGTACAGCGCTGTTCTTGTCACAATGGGAACCCCGATACGGTACTGAGGCTTCTCAGAGTCTCTCTCCCAGGCAAGAGCTCAAAACGGAACGCTAAGATAAGTAAATATCTAATATATCTAGTTGGAGTAAGGAACTCCACCAATACTGAGCATGAGTACCCAGTAAATAATAATATAATTATTATATAATACTCTGAAATGTATATTTATCAATCTGGAACAGTCATGGATGAAGAAACAAACCATTGAAAAAGTCTTTTTTGCAGATTAAGTAACACAGTATTGAACAGATACAATAACTGGCTGATGGTGACGATCAATTAACGGATTCTGTTGTAGTCTTGGCATCTTGTCAACTTCCCTTCAGTCTATGCATGGTTGTCGCACATATACCATGAGTGACATTGCACTGTCCTTCCCCTAGATTACTGGTTATTTTAATTTTCTGGCCACCTGCTATAAAAAGAGATGTGGTTATTTAAACCTCACTCTTATCAAAAATATTAAGTCATCCTTACCAACAGTATAATGTGCCCAGAGAGTTGAAAAGCTCAGTCATCATAAAGCATCTGACTTATTGTTTTTATTATGGTTACTTACTAACACTACGCTGGCATCAGTCATTTAGGTGCTCTCAAATTTGTTGGTAAATAACCATTATACTCATAAACTCAAACTCTGAAAATCGCCAGTCAGTTTTTAGGTTCTGTTACTGCCCCATTAAGGCTGGTTAACAACATGCTGCAATTATTTGAGAACATTTTCTTGCTGCATGCATATCATCTCTATCCTCTGACTTCAGGGTGGGTCAGTATTTCCACATGATTTCATGCTCAAGAAGCTACTTATTCTGCAGTTGTGGTGGCAGATTGTAGGATAAACTGAGACACAATTCTGGCACCACACACATTTTTAAAAAACAGATTGCTATTCTTGATATGCGATCTTATGCCCTGTGTCCCGCAAAGCTCAGTCCTCCGGTCCTCTGCCACCCCCTTTACACGAAATCACACCAGGGTGCTTTTCGATCTCCAGTACAGATGATATACAACTCCATGTCTCAAAGAAACCGGGTCATCTTTCAAAGGTGCTAGTACTAGCCTTAAAAACTGTTTGACACAAACAAATAACATTTTTTTTTCCAAAAGAAAAACATAGACACCATGTTTGTAAAGATCATTATAGCAAATGTGTGGAACTGTCCTTTTAGCAGGCAAGGTTTTTAGTTACAGGCTTGACAGACTAGCTGCATGTAATTCTACTGGACAGGTGACTGTCTATGAAAATTTCTCTGTCAGACCTCACCTGTTTCCATATTTCATTCTCCCAGAATGCTGGGCTCAAGTGTTACGAGTAACACGTGTCAATAAACATGATAACTCGGCTCATTAGACTTCTGAATTCTAGCTTTAAACTTCAGGTAAATTTTTGGATTACAGTTACAGCTGTGCTATAGGCATTTCTTTATCTAAGATTTTATCCCAGATTCTAATATGACCAGTTTCACTGACCTGGATGAGGATATATTATTATTAAAGTCATTGATGTCTGGATGGTCAGAAAAGGCTTGGTAGCAACTGGAAAACTGCGGGGGGGGGCATATAAAATAACGACACCCGTGTCCCAGATGACTTTTTACGATTGACACTGGCAGAACCATGCAGACTGGGTGCTGTGACATACATTCTTTCTTCAAGCACCATCCAAACACAGCTGTCCAGACTTTGTCATGAACCTTCACACATGCATACTGACGCATTCTCCACACACAGTAACAGATAGCAGCGACACAGCTGGGAGCCAGGGAGCAGCAAATGGTCACCGTCTCCAAGGGCAGGGGGTGTAGAGGAGGGGCACTGAAACTGGCTGTGGACCCATGACATAGACTTATGATGGGCAATAATTGGCAGATTCTGGTGGATGAATGAACTGGGCAAAAAAAACAGGGGGAAAAAAAATCATTATTTATTTGTATTTATATCCAAAGTTGCTTATAGCTTAAGACTCATTTATGTGGCAGAATAATGTTCCAGAGTCTGTCAGCAGTGTGTCCGGCTCCTTAACAACTTCGCCCCCTACTGTCTCAGCGTGTATGCTGCTCCGTCCGCCATGACTTTCCCCCACTTTTAATTACGTTTCAAGTCGCCGGTGATGGTGGAGGATGGGAAGCGACAGGCACTCTAATATCCGGGGGAGTCCGGCGGGAAGGATCCGCTCCGTTTTTGCAAAAAAGAGAGACGGAGATGACAACAAAGAAAAAGAAAAAAAAAACACACACAAACACAAGAATAGGCTTTAAAGGCAGCCATCCACCGACGGCGTGTTAAAAGTGTGCGGGATCTGCGTCCGTCCATCGCCACCCTGCCCACCCTCTTGTCCATTCGGACATTTTGAAGCCGAAATCCGTTTGATTCATTCTCCTGTTTCACCCCCCCCCCACACACGTCTCTTTATCTCCCCTCCCCGTTCTCTCTCGCTGTCGTAATGGGATCTGCAGAAATCATTCAAAGCCTAGATGTAATTTACTGCTTGCTTGCCGCGCACAATGCCCCCCCCCCAATCGCACAAGGTGCCCTGCGGATGAACTAATCATACTTGAAATATTATTTCTGCTTCTCATTCCTCCATTTCATGAACAGCCCCAGTTTTATGGTGCAATGGATTTAACCCTCGCCTGACCACAGTCCCACAAATCTCCTTACGGGGGTGGGGGGTGGGGGTGGGGGGTAGTGCATGGCTGAGTGACAGCCGCAGTATGGCAGAGTGGTTAATATTTGTGCGTATGTGATTTTTATTACTTGATGTGTGTTTGCATTAATATCCTCCACTCCGTCCCCCATTTTCTCTGCATGACACCCCCATATGGGGATTGATGGGCAGAATGTGGCTGCGACGTCCCACAGTCTGGAGCTGGGAGCGCCACCCTGGCAGAACTTGACTGGGAGCCGCTAAGCACCGGCTCTGCTTTCTCCCCACGCGGTTCTCCGCTGTGAGCTACCGAAATGCACCCAAATGCCTCAGACTTTTCAAAGGCTACCAAGAATGACGATACTATTCTGCAAACACTCATCTGAAGCTAGGGGTCAGAAGATGATTAATTATAGCAATATTGTTTGATGCTGTCAGATGCATCCATCCTTCTGTGCGTCCATCTTCGATACTGTTTATCCATTTCAGGGTGCCAGTAAACAATTAAATGTGCTGAATGATTCCCGTTCTTATATGCTTGTTTATAATGGCGATTCATTTTGACCAATCTCTGCATTTTAAGAGGTCTTTACATTAGTGGAAGGCTTTTATTTAACTAAAAAAACAGACGGATGCAATATTCAGACTCTAGGTCTTCTTATTTGGATGTATGGTTTGTACAATTCGGTTAGTAGGAATGGAAACAGATAGCATGATAGCTCTGGTTGCAGGAAAGTTACAGGGACTTGCATGTCGCCCTATTGATCTGGCACCATCTCCATTGATGTCGTGTGGGATGACGGTCATCTCAATCAAAGAGTAAGGCTCTTAACCTGTACAGGACATTGCGTCATCAAGGAGGTCTCTGGGCCCATTGTCTTAACCCGGTAAATGGATTAGAGAGGAATTTCCTCTATTATGTCAATTTCATTTGGAGATGTATAAATCAGCGTTCTCTTTTACATATATCATGGATTTATGCTACACTGTCTGGTAAGTGAAGCGCTGTGATTACACTGCCATTTCATCCACAGCTAACAGAGTTGATTTGTGATTACATCACAGGGGCCACGCCCGAGATTTTGGGCCCCATAAAAGCATATCTCATTGGACCCTCAAAACAGACTAATGCAATTATTCTCCAAATTCTTTAGGGCCCTTAGAATTGTTGTAAATTTCCCCTCTTACAGAGCCCCTGGGCCACACTTCAGATCACTGTGACTGTAGTGTCTACAGCAACGCCAAGCCTTCGATTCCCCAGGTCAAGATCGTTTCCCTGCATGGGTGGCAGTGAGCCAAGGTCACCACGTCTTTGTTTGAGAAAATTTCACTTTAAGAAAATCCTCTGTGCTTTGCCTATTGAAACACGTTTTAAATCTAATCTCCATTGATGACCAGCACTCCACTTATACATTTGTTTAATTCAGCATAGCTGGGGTGCCGCTAGAGATTTTGGGTCCCATATCACATTGGGCCCCCAACCCAGACAAATCCAGTTACGTTCCAAAGATTTTAGGGCTCTTGTTACTCAGCGGTCCATGGAATCATCTTGAGTTCCCCATCTTTATGGCACCCCTGCAGCAAAGTATTGTTATGGAGACTAAAACACTGAGCATCAGTTTGTTTTCTACAGGGACTTGGTTTGTTTTTATCTTACCTTTGCTTTCATGACTTTCCTGAGCTGAAAGTTTGGGAAGTTTAGCAAAGCACCGTGACTACATTTCCATTTTATCTCTAGGTATTGGTGTTGTTTTGTGATTTGCTGTGTTGCGATTTGTTTTGTTGTATGATTTGTTTTGTTTTTGTCCTACCATTTGCTTCCATGACTTTTCCGAGCTGGAAGTTGACGAGCGTACCGATGTGTGACAGTCCGGGACAGGGGTACTGTGTGCCTCTGAAGTCCCTCTGCTTCCTCCGTCACCTTCCGCCTCCTTCTGTAAAATCACGCAAGCCGCCATACTCTGACACATGTTCATTCAGAAACCTTCACGGAGAGAAACACATGATGTGAAGTGATAAATCCGTAGCGGGTCATTGAAACGCCTCTTTTATCACTCACGTGTGACCTGTTTTGCTATCAGGTTGTGCCCTTAGAACATGGCAATACCCCATCCAAACCAGAGAAAGGTCTGAACATGGGCAGGCAAGCTCGAGGGATGCTGGCAGGCAGGATGTCGAGGTCACTCAAGCGAGCTGCTCACTGTCTAGCCGGTGTGGAGCGACTGACGGAGAGTGAGACGCTGATACAGGGGCGGCGGGCGAATGTGTTTGG
>JABFDZ020000008.1:16455560-16473873 GCA_019775955.2 Pollimyrus isidori
CCCCCCCCCCCCCCCCCCCCCCCCCCCCCCCCCCCCCCCCCCCCATCTCATCTCGTCTGTTTCGATTCCCATTCTGCTCACTCTCTCTGAATCCCCCTCGCCCATCATTTTCCCTGCCAGATAAGACCGAATTAGTCGGACCGGTCCTTGCAGCTTGGCTATAATTTAGTGTTGACCCCAATAGAGAGGAGAGTATCAATAGTGGAAGGAGGAGCTGAAATGAGGAGGATACTTTCCCCTATATAAGGCTGAGGAAGAACCTTGTCAAAAAATGTGCCCAATTTTACTCTCCAGGCATTAGTTAAGTCCAGTGCAAAGGACATGAAGAGGCCTCACTGAGGGCTCAGCGTTCATAGATGGATTCACCACAATTCACCAGCATACATCAAACCAAGGCAATAAAACGAAAATAGTGACCATTTCCCAGATGTCCAGGTGTTTTTTGTAATATAAGCGCTGGATTTGTCTTCTTCACTGGGTGATCATTATTGTTAGATCATTTAGAGGAGAATTGAAGATGTGAAGGCGACTTCTTGAATTAACTGGACTTGATTTCCCAGCTTTCTTAGCAGCAAGAATGGGAACTCAAAAGCTGTGAATAGCGTAACCTGCTTAAATGCGAACGGGAATGCTGTCTGGATGGTACCTGGCACGGCTGAAGGCCTCTCTGGATTCTCTAACATTGTGTCTTTGGTATTGTACGGTCTGGCCTTGCTGCAACAACGGCAAACCCGAGCAAACAAAACACAACAACGTGTTTTCTCAGAAGCTCACCAAAGACGGTTTAGCCACGTTTGATGGTCTGTAGGTCTCCGGGGTCCGACATGACGCCAGAAATGAGATGCAGAACCAATGTGGTGGGCTTCTGAGAGCAAACACTGGACACGACGGCCCCGGCGGAACGTTCCAGCTTAAACGTGGCCAGCCGCTGCCAGACGACGTCGCCTGTAGCAGGACATCAAATGAAAGAGGATGGCGGGCACATGACCCTCAGGACGAGCCTGAGACCGGCCTGGGGAGGCCTGAAGCAGGGACTCTGATGTGCCCCTCAATGAGCGTGGCCTATCTGATTGAGGGGGAATAGGGGTGGGGGTATAATTAGATACAGCCCCCCCCATATTTAAAAGGTGGTCCTTCCGCCTTCAGGCCAGGGGAGCTGAATAGGGCCCCCTTCACTGAGGGCTAGTGTCACTCTCAGGCGCTAACCCCAATTTCACACTCTTTGACTGGGGCTGGCACAGAGTGGCGGCTGAGGGTGGGTGCCATCTGCTAGGGGGCGGGGAGGAAGCAGGCCGGGCTTCTCACGCTGATCCGATTAGGCCGTGCTTAATTCATTCGAGACGGGCTGGCCGGCGTGTTAATTGGCTCAGCATGGACGGCAAATGTGTCTCCCTGCTCCCACCAGGGCGGCCCCTGCCCTGCTTACCTCCCCGGGGAGGCTTTGCCAACGCCAAAGCGTGGCCCCCTCGACTGGGGCCACCCCCACACACGACGGGCCGTTTGCACGCAGCACCTCCCCGCCACACGGGCACGAGGCGGCGCCACTGGCGGCTCCTGCTCCGCGGGCGGGAATATTGGAAACAGGAGCGGTGATGTAAACCACCTGAACGCGGCTGATCTAAAGCTGCTGGAAATGTGCCCCCCTCCCCGCCGCCCAACACGTTTTCACACTCATTTTCCAGGAGATGGATAAGGTGTAACACTTCAGTACATATTGTGGGGATGCGGAACAGAGAGGTTAGTAGATGGGATAAAGACGGATATGCTGATCCGTTTGGGTACAGCAGAGGCTTTGTACTCTAATCCATCCAGCCGCTTTTCCTGCACAGGGTTGTGCAGGTTGTGTCTCCTGGAGACAGTTCCAGCCAGCACAGGCCACAGAGCAGGGTCACACCCTGGAGAGGGCACCAGTTCATCGAAGGGTACTCTCGTACTCTCCGATGCCATTCGGACGCATCATGTGCACTCAGACAAGTCTTGGGGAAAAATAGACAAAGAAAGCTCATTCGTCAACGCAGTGTCATTACAGACCACCAGATTTATCTTAATTGCACAAAGTTGAGTTACATATACATTCTTTTTTTCTTTCCAAAGTGATGTATCATTGAGAAAGCGGGGTCAGACAGTCCTTGGAGCAACTGGGGTTACGAGTCTTGCACAGCCCCATCGGTGACATCACCATGCCAACCACAAGGTCTGAAGCTTGGTTATGGGCACAGCATCCTGCCCCACAGGGCCACACACCACTGCAATGAAAAAAAAAGGATTAAATAAAATATGCATCTAGTGACTAAAGTTTGGAGTAAGAGGAGGATAGAGCTTCTTGTCTTCACTCTCCTCTAATGTAATCAAACAGGAGTCTGACCAGCTGCATACGAAGAGCCAGCAGAAGGTCAGGAGCCAGTTCCTAGCAGCAAAATTCTTTATTAATGGTAACATCAAAAGAAGAACAGTAGGCTGCACTGTTCCCGCTTTCAGGAATCATGCTGCGGGGGTTTTGGGGCGGGTGCTTTGCCAGCTTAACCCCTCCCCACTTTGTTATTTCAGTTGGGTTTTTCAAAGGGGCTTCTTTTTTTGGGGGGGAAGGGGGGCCGGTTGTCATCACGTGTTAAAATGACATCATGACGTCGCCTCAAATGATCGCTAAGCATGTAGGAAGGAGCTGACCAAGACACAGTCAAAATAACTTAAGGGGTAAACAACCTACCAGCCTAATGAGAATCATTACGAACAAGAACCGTAACCAAAGCCAAAACAGAGAAGTACTGGGTAGGATGTGAACAATCGCATGAAAATATGACAGAAAACCATTCCATAACTTTTGAAGGAAATCCAGCTTTGAATGTCTGGAAACCACCAAACAGGTCAAAGACAATGCAGAGGAAAATAAAAAACTCATTATGCCACAAATATTTGTTCCGTCTGATGTTCTCAAAGTTAAATTACTGAAAAAGGCATGATTTTGGACCTTAAATCTATGGGAAGTGAAGTAAAAACAACTTTAGCTGTTGTTTCATGGTCCTTTGTTAATGTAGGGGCCGCAATCACACACAAACACTCAAAGGTGACCAGAACACAAGCTCAGCCTTCCAATGAGAATTAACCGAACACTTCAAATGTAAGTAATGAAGCATTTTCTATTTTCTTCATAAGTCAACAGGAATTGAAGCACAGTGTTTGTGTACCTAACTAATATTTCTTGCGGTTTTAACTCGGTCAGAAACAGCCACTTCTCATTAACTGTTATCGCTCATTCATTACTTAATCCACTTTAATTAGCTCATTAATTGAAGCATACTAAGAACTGGTAATATATAACTGCTTAGAAAGGGTAAGTGATTGTATAAATTGTTACAGCTTTTATTTCTTTAGTGCACAAAACTGTGGCAAAAAAGATATTAATGATAATCACTTTATATTTGTGGTGCTAGAAAATTATGTGTTTAAGTTTATTCCGCAATCAAAATATTGAAAGCCTATGAAATGCGACAAAAAAATTTGGTCAGAGGTTCAGCTTGAAAGCCCTGAGCAGAACCCTCTGTGAAACTGGGGAGTTGCAGTGGTAAATGTGCTTTTTCACACGTCACCTGAGCCTCCTAAATGCGTTATCTCCATTTGTCTGTGCATCTTAAGAACAGATGAGGTTACAACAAACAGCATCTCCACTTGTGACATCACTGAATATCCCAAGCTACCTCCTAACAAATTTAAGGTGAAACAGACAACGAACCCCAAGCTCCTACCACACCTGATTAGATGCAGCAAATTTATATTTGGGTGTGATATGCGATGACCGTGGAATCAAGCATCTTTGCACAGAAACACTTTTCGAAGAAAAATGAAACGGCCACTGATCTGTTTTGCTCATACTTTTTTTTTAATGTATCACAATGAGCAAGAAACATACTTGATGAAATATTTTCAAAGGATTATATTCAATTACCATCTACAATCAACTTAACTAGGACAACGAGGCTTTGTGACAAAAGGTTTCTCTTCAAAAGTCTGAAGTTCCACGTGGTTTTTGTATGTTAGTCTCCATGTCATTTGGTACAGTTTGGAAATCTTCATCATATAATTACAGTAACAAAAAGAAGCTAACGAGACTACAGTATAGAAAAGACATCAAGAACAACATTTTTGGTTTAACTTGCTCTTTTTTTTGTACATTGCAAGGCTGTATTTTCTACCCTCAGGTGGGCCTGACAATAGCCAGAGAGCCGTCCGCGAGGCACTCCACAGAGGAGTGAAATTCAAGAAACCAAACAGAAACCGAAGAAAATGCCTTAAAAAATATTGTGGCACCAGGAGAAATAAGAGGATCTGGGGATCCATGTAACAGTTTACCTCTGAAATTAGAGAAAATGGTTTGGTTGGTTTTTTTCTAGTTTGGTTGTTAATTTTGGTTGTGTTGCTTTGTTTGTTTTTTTTTTTTTGTTTTTTTTTTTGTTTTAAATCGCTTCATTTGGAATGACAGCCTATGAAAACCCATCCCCCTTATTCCACGACGCGTCTCTGCGTCGCGGTGAGACTGGTCGACTCCATGAGAAGAGAGTCAGCTGCTATGTGATTGGACGGCGCTGCCTGTCAGTCGGTGGGACAGGCAACAGGAGGAACATGGGAGGGAGAGCAGGCTGCAGTGTTACAGACTGGGGAAGCAGGAGTGAATGTTCCGTCACCCATCCAGTTTGGTTTGGAGCGTGAACGCAGCGTGGGAGTGGGACGGGGGAGAGGAGGGCTGGCTCCGGCTATTAGAGTCCAGCTTTTTCGGATCTCTCTCCATTTCCAGAGTCCACACCACCATGATGGAGTTGCCTTCCGCCCAGCAGTGAGCTTGACATAAGGGCAGCCATTACCTGCTGAAGGCTTCCCGACGTACCCAACACCACGAGAGATAGCCTGCCCGTTTGGCAGAAAGTCCAAATTCCTTTTATTTTCTTATAAACAAAAAAGATGTCTTTTTTTATATATATCTGTATATACGTTTATTTTCACAGTGGGCAGAAAGATGACCTCTACTGCAATACCTTGTTTTTCTTCCTTTGTAAAGATGTCCGTCAGACTCAAGTATGTCAATAAGCGCTGATGCTTCCCCCATTTCTGATGCCTTTCTGTAGTTGTGTCACAATTAGATGCAAAGGGAAAACGGCTTTAGACTCTTCTGTTTTGCTAACAACTGCATAAGCTTTTGGCCACATTCATACACTTAATTAGAACAGAAAATACTCAGTGCTTTGTATTCACCATCTTCCATAGTATGACATCCTACTGCATGCCTTTAATATCTTAAACACTATCCTGCTATTTTTTTTAATCCAGCTCTGCAGTTCAGTACTTCTGGTGCTTGAAATAGTATGAAATAAAATAATTAATAAAATACAAAAAAAACAAATGCTGGCTTCTAAAAGCGCACGCACACACACACACACACACACACACACACACACACACACACACACACACACATACACAGACACACACACACACACGTCCATGCTGACCAAGTATAATCTGAAAATCTTGAACTGGCTATTCTTCTGAAGAGCCCAAACAAAATACACTTTAAAAATATGAATTGGAACAGTGTTGAAAAAACAAATACAGGAACAGTATTACACCATAAAGTGGCCAGGTCATAACATAAAAGTAAAAAAAATAAAAAATAAAATAGAAGCTAGTGTTTAATGTTAATTTATATGGGAAAGTAATATACAGAAACCAAAATAAAATACAAAGCTATATGAAAATAATGTAATTATTTGACATTACCTGGAAACCAAAATAAAGCAATAGCATTCAGAGTAAACTGTACAGCATCAGAATTAATAATAAAAAAAACCCATATCAACAATATCGTAAAGAAACTGATTTGAGTGGAATTCTCTACAGATCAGACCAGTGTGACATCCATGGTTGCAGGAAGCGACACCAAATTGCATCGCTCAGCTTGACGTAACACTTTCAAACACACCTTCCAACAGGCTGCAACATGGGGCGGTCAGAAGAAGCAGAGTCTGCGAATTAAACACACCTTCGCTTTGGTGTTAAAGATTTGTTTTCATTTATATTTTTATTTAGTGGTGTGGGGAGGCGTTATAAACGATGAGAGTATTGTAACTGTAAACGGGAGGAGCAAGCAACCTCTTTGGATACAAAGGCATAGGAAATAGCTCTATTTATTCTTGAAGAGGAAAATCTCCCAATTTCCCCTACCTTTTGACGTCAGGAATGACGACACTCCAGGACGACAGCATGAGCGGGCGCGCGTTTCCCCCGCGATACGCGGGTCGTGCCCGTTCACCTCTCCGCGTGACAGGAGACTGCAGCTCCAGATCCAACTGCCCTATAGCCCCTCGCAGCTTCCTCAGCGTGGCGGAAACAAAGTCGCAGTGACACCGAACAACTTATGAAAACAGAGACAAAGTCAGAACAAAATGGGTGTTACAAACACGTTTTGGTGACCACTATTACGATTTCAAGTGAGCAACGACCTTTCCCGTCCGGGTGGGGGGGAACCCCCCCCCCCTCCCCCAAACCAGAACTATCATGAAGGAAGTCCAAGAGTCCATTTGTTTTGCAACCCACAATTTCAAACTGAGACAACAGCTTACAGTCAACGTGAAGAAAACAGAATAAAAATGTAATTAAAATCAATAAAATAATCAGTCCTTGCTCTGAAAAAGGGGAAAATAACTTTCAATGTGGTATTTGGAATGCACTGTTCTGTACAAATAATATAGATCATTGGCTTTTGACATTGGTCTGTTCAAAACAAAATTAAAAAATAAGTCAGCCAAACTGTCCTTTGGAACATATATTCACAGTCTTCAAAGTTCCGTTTCTGCACAAAGAAAAAAAATAGCAGAGGCAGGAAAAAATGGTTTATTGTTTGTTAAAGCTTAGCCAAAAAGCAAAATGAGCATGCATCTAGGTATTTTTTTCAAAAACTACATTAGCAGCAAAACTTATGTCCTCAAAGACCAGACCTTAAACATTTCCTTAAAAAAATGGACTTTTGTGTGTGACAGAAAAGTTAAACAAAGAGCTTTTTTAACCTCTATCTTACAAACTACAATGGCTCCGTCACGGTGCTACTCCACAACGCAAGGACACAAGTCCTTTTTGGTTTTTGGTATACTTGTTATTTTACATATAAAGTCGCCTGTCTGCTTGTAAGGAAGCAAAAACGGCAACTTTGATGTGTACTCCTTTATTTTAAAACTGTTTTCTTATCCTTAAAAACAGCAACAAATT
Organism: Pollimyrus isidori; assembly: GCA_019775955.2. Classification (NCBI taxonomy): domain Eukaryota; kingdom Metazoa; phylum Chordata; class Actinopteri; order Osteoglossiformes; family Mormyridae; genus Pollimyrus; species Pollimyrus isidori. Next base: position 16,462,815 of record JABFDZ020000008.1, read on the forward strand.
CTCAAGTATAAAGAAGCCTCTTTTCTCGTCTTTATGCACCAACGGTGAGTGTTTCGTCTTTGGATTTCCTTTTTCGTTTTAAAGCGTGAGAATTATTATTATTATTATTATTATTATTATTATTATTCTTTTTTCATTTTCATCTACGACAAAAAAAGAAAGGAAAAAAATAAAATAAAACTCCAGAAAAGAGACCGCAGCCGCACTACATGTAAAACAAAGGGTCCACTTTGTTGTAGTGAAGGAGCAATAACTTTCTCCATATCTACAAATGCATTGAGGGGGATTGTTAAGGACGGAGGCGTGGGACACAATGGGGCAGAGAGAGAGGAACCAGACCGTCTTAAGTGCACAAAGGTAACACAAACGTGATTACATATTTCTTCAATGTTTCAAAAAACATTTTTTTTTCCCCCATCTGTCACTTTCGTGTCAACAAAATATGAAAATAAAAAAAACAACAAGAAATAAATAAGGGGGAAAGAAACACTGGAAATAAACCTGCCAGCGGCAGACGGGAGAACACAAGTCAAGAAGCCGAGGAAAGGACAGAAAATATATATAGATGAGTTGCTGCTCCTTAATCTAATCTATCGGAATGACCAAGACAACATCAAATGAAGCGCCTTTAAGTTGGACAATACAAAAGCTAAATGTACACAAAGATTATTGTTTTTAAATCTACCATACTGTTTAAATTCATTTCCAATGCAACAATCTACTTAACACCAAAATTTTTCATATCTATCATAAATACAGAAAGTTTTTTTTCTTTTTGAACAAATCCCCCCCCCACCCACCCCCCCAGCGAGTTTGCAATGATCTCTGTGACTGGGCATAGTCGAGAGTATTCATTACCCCCTTTAAAAGGACTTTAAACTTTTTAAATCAGCAGATCAACTACCCTTTTTGAATCCCCAGAAAGCTATGCCTTAATATTATCTTCTCTCTTTTTAATACTTTCTGCCTGTTAAATCAACAGTGAAAAAAACCTTTTTTTTCTTCTGCTGGAAATGAACAAAATATAAAACAAATTTCTGTAACAGAAAAGGGGTTGTGACCTGTTGACCTGAGAATAAAATAGACATTACATTATTTTCATTATTTTAGCAAGCCATTGGTATTTGAACGCTTAGATAGCAAGAAAAACTGTAAATGTAAGACTATTCTCCCATACAGTACATACTGGCTTTTTGTTTATGTGCTATTAAGTAGGGACGATTCATACAAATAAGTTTGCATTTTTCAACAATGACCGGGGGGAGCATCAGAACATTTGAGGCAGTCCATTGCTGTAAAGCATCCAAAACTTAGCTGCAGAGAATGATGTCACACTATATATACTGGAGCTGAAATAAACTAAAACCAGCATGTTGATATGGGAAAACAATCAACTAACATTTAATTTTTGGTTACAAGCTTTGGAATTGCAGTTAGTCTTTACACATCTTTTTTTCTGAAATTGGTTTGTATATCTTTAAACATTAACATCGCTTCTTTTTTTTTTGTCTTTTGTGGTTTTTTTAAATATTGTCCGTCGTCGAAAGCTCTTTTACAATCGGATGGAGTCCACTCCTACGCTAGTGAGATTAGTACTACAACTACTACTGTCTTTGTGACAACTGGGCTGCTGTAACTCTTCAGCCGGGAGGCCCAGTCTGTCCACGGACTTCTGACTATTGTCAGAGTCAGACTCGTCGGTAAAGACGTCTGTTGGTATCGAGGTCTGAACCCCTGAGGTGCTCAATGAACTTGAGGTAACCGTTGAAGGTGAGGACACTGGAGCAAAAGACGTGGTGGCTATAGTGGAAGTGGCATTGGGCTTTCCAGCTAAAGCTCTGGAGAAAGGGACCTGGGGCCAGGTTTTGCCAGCGGCTGTAGTACGCGGAGAGGCGGCAGTGAAGGAGGAAGAGGAGGAGCACGAGGATGAAGAGACTGAGGAGGACGGCGTGGCAGCTGATGATGTCGGCGGGGGTGGGGGGCTGCTGTTGGGATGAGTGGCAGACTGCGAGGTAGATGCGGTGTCAGGATCGGGGAAGCAGGCTGAAGAGTGAGGTAATAGATTAGTAGCGTGCTCTTTGGCATTTCGGGCTGATCGCTTGATTGTTCTGTGTTTGTGCAAGGCCGAATCCAGGTGTTGACTGAGCGCTCGGTCCCCATCCAGCGTGGTGTCACACGCCAGGCAGTCGTAGAGGCTGCCCTCCCCGGCACTCCCACTGCTAGGGACCCGAAGCAACATCTCTTGCAGATTTGCCACAGACTGACCAAAAAAGCAGATGGATTTTAAGTGGCTGATGGCTGCCTCTTCCTTGCTAAAGACTGCTTGACACTTGCGGCATGCCAGCGAGTACTGTACCTTAGGGACGATGTACTGGTCAACGGGGGGGTCTGCACTTTTGCTATCCATCTCGTGCTGCTCGGAGGAGGGGTTTTTATGGGATGAAGAAGAGGAGGATGATGATGATGATGAGGCCTCACAGGAAGGAGCGCCTTTCTGTTCTTCAGATTTTGTTGAATCTTTGGCAGAGTCTTTGCGATCTGGGGTTCCAAAGGGCTGGGTTTGAGCTGGGGTTTGGCTAGCTTTGGGCTGCTGGAGCTGCTGCTGCTTCTGCTGCTGCTGAAACTGTCGCTGCTGCTGATGGAGTGCCTCCTGGAGGCTCTGCTGATATTGCTGGTAGTGCTGGAGCAGGGATCCTGGGGACAGCCCCATTAGAGCTTGGGACAAAGCCGGGTTGTACGGCAACAGGCTCTCCATGCCATACATGGGTTGCAAGTAGCCACCCTGGAGAGCCCCGGGTATCTGCGGGGCATAGTAGGGTGAGAAGCCAGGCATGAAATAGGGAAGGAACTGACTGGTTAGCAGAGCTGTGGGGTCTGAAGCTAGGGCAGCCTGCAAGGCCTGAAGCTGTGCTGGATCCACTACATACTCCATACCAGGCGTTGGCATGGAGGTGGCAGGGACAGAAGGATCAGGCTTGTCCTTTTTAGCACTGGCAGCAGATGTGGAGGGTGCCGGTGTACTCCCTGTCAGCGAGGGGTTGGGAGGCTTCTCCAACTTCTCCTTAGGCTTCTCCTTCTCTCTGGACCTCTCAGCCTCACGTTCTTTGTGGGGTTCGGACCGGGAGCTGAGCTGCGTGGTTATGGCGGTGGAGGTGGATATGGGGGTTGGCGTGGAATGGGAAGTGGATGTACTGGCCTGGGTGGGGCTGGGCGAAGCCAGGGAGGAAGGGGCCTTGTTGGATAATCCAGAAGTGGGGAGACTTGGTGAGGGAGCACTGGCACCAGGCATGTTCAGGAGGTTCGTAGGTTTTGGAGGCGTTAAAGCTAGAAGACAACAATAACGTGTTAAGCAATCACTATAAAATACGTAAACCTTCAAGTAAATGACAGAGAGCAGTGGACTAAATCTCCGGTCCTGGAAAGCTACTGTCTAGGAGGTTTTCTATCCTATCAGGAACAGGTGTGGCTCTTCAGAAGTAAGGTGGAACAGAAAACCTACTGAATAGTAGCTCTCCAGCTATTGAAATCAAAGCTCTCCCACATGAAATGTCACAGTATGTTTGCGAATGCCCAAGGCTATGATATGGTTGATGTATGACTGTCAATCCAAGGGAATTACTCTAACACCATTAGCAGAAAAAAAGGTTTCAGCTTTTAGATTTATAAAAACTGCAAATTTCAAGTTATATAATGGTGAATTTATGAGACAAACTTGAAATGCAGATTGCATGTATACAGATACAAATCTTCACCATTTTACTGTAATTGCACCAGTTAAGAAAACTTTGGAACATATATTCACAGTCTTCAAAGTTCCATTAATCAGGACAAAGCAATAACTAAACAGTTGTCAAGGTCATAATTCAGGGCTATTCTACCTGTATTTGAGGCAGCAAAACCTGGTAGGGAAGGACTCCCAACCCCTGGCAGAAGAACAGGGGGGATCGCTTGCAGAGTGGGGTAGGCTGAAGAGAGGTTCAGAGCCTGCAGGGCAGGGCCGTCAAACAATCCCTGCTGTTGCATGGCTTGCTGCTGTGCCATTCCCAGAACCTCATTGGCTTTCTTGATACGGTCCATTTCTTGCTGGGCCATCAGCTGACGGACAGTGGCAGGGTCAAAGTACTCCTTCTCCTTGTCTAGTTGGCTCCCAATAGTGTCTTTCACTTTGGAAATGTGCTGCTGAGAGAAGATGTGGTCTCGCACGGAAAGCCGGGCACTGTACTTGATACCACACAAAGTGCACTCCGTTTTGGGTCCCTCATAAGATGTCTGGTTGATGCCAAAATGCTTGGCCATGCTCAACTTTGCCTTTTTCTCCTTAGCTCGAGCATTCTGGAACCATACTTGGACTACTCTTTTAGGCAGTCCAATGTCATTGCCAAGTACCTCACATTCTAGCATAGTAGGAGTTCTGTAATCATTAAAGCAAGACTTAAGTACCTTTAGCTGGAGATTTGTCATCTGGGTACGGAAGCGTTTTTGTCCAGGGCGGTCTCCACTGTCAATGCTTCTGCTCCCAGATGCTCCAGGACTTGGAGAACATGGGTCCGCAAGACTAGAGTTCTCACTGTAGTCTACCATAGTTTCATTTTCAAAGTCCTTAGCGATGTAACTTGTAGCAGGGCTCACCAGCCCTGAGGACATCTGGTCGTCATTCTCAACAGAGGGAACTGTGCCCCCTGACTTAAAGTCTCCGCTATTGTGGCCATGTTTTGTGTCTGCACTGTCATTATCCATATTGGCCTCATCACCAGTAGTGGTGTCTGTTATGGCTGTGTTCACTGAGGAACAGTCATCATTGTCCAATTTGTTCTGGTCAAAATTCAGATTGACAGAGGACATGTTTGGGCTTTCAGAGTCCTCCATTCCTTCCACTTTAATGGAAGTAGGACTCAGCAGGGCTCGGGGAGAAAAGTCCATGATTTTACTCACTGGGGACAGAGAAGAGCACTGTCCATCAGCATTTGAAGAAGTGAGCTGTGAATAGCTGGAAATATCAAGAGGGTCCATCTTCAGCTGCATTCCCTCTTGGTCAGAGAGCATGCTGGAAAAAGTCAGATTATAGCCTGCACGCTTGGCTTCATGCCAGTGGCGTGATCGAATGTGAGCCTCGAGGGCAGTCTTTGCCTTGAAGAGAGCTCGACAAAAAGGACAGCGACGATGAGCTTGGGCAGGGCCCACAGCACGGAACTGCCCTTTCCTCTCCCTAGCCCTAGTGTTCTGAAACCACACCTGCACAACTCTTTTCTTCAAGCCCACCTCATGGGCAATGTGGTCAAGCATCTTGCGAGTAGGGTTGGAATCTAATAAATACTTCTGATATAGAATCTCAAGTTGCTCTGGAGTAATAGTAGTTCTGAGCCGTTTGTCCCGTTGTGGCTCCTCCCCACTGTTAGTGCTATCATTTTCTCCTGGACTGGTGCTGGCTTTCTCTTCTAGCTTCCTCTTTAAGGAATTCATTGTAGATGTGGGTGCTGAGGGAGAGGTGGCAGAACTGGTTGGTATCTGAGGCATGGCTCCCGAAAGTAGTTGGCTTGTGAGCAGAGGATTGCTAGGATCAAACAACATGAAGGACATGTCCATGGGGCGTTCTAAGAACTGGGGATGGATGAACTGGTTTTGCACAGTGAGAAAGTGAAGCTGCTGGTGCTCCTGCCAGTGTTCAAAGGATGGGAAACTTAGCTTGCATTGATCGCACTGGTAGGGAATCATCTGTTGAGCTAGCTGCTGCTGCTGTTGTTGTGAGGAAGGGGTTAGGAGAGGATTGAGGGTCATATGTAAAGGAGCGGGGCTAGCTTGGGACACAGAAGGACCAGAATGCTGCTGCTGGGAGGGTGAGGGAGAGGAGAACTTGGAAGTCTTTGGGATAACTTGGGCTTTCTCATCCCGTGGAGGCCGCTGGGGCTGTACTTCAGGTTGTGGCTGTTCCTGCTTAACAGATACCAGGTTCTCTTGAGATTCAGGGGATGCTTCATTCATTTGTTTTGGCTTCTCATCAAAAGAGTTTGATGCATTAGCAGGTGAGGCCTCTTCCTTTTCAGAGGATGTCATGTGGGAGAAAGTGGAAGTGGATGTTGGTAGTGGGCAGAGGCTGGATGAGGATGGCATTGGGGTGTGGCAGGATGATCCAGATGGAGTATAGTATTCATGAGAGAGATCCAACGAATCTTCATTCTGGCTGTCATACTGCCCTTCCTCATCTTCATCTTTGTAGCACAGTTTCTTCTGATGCTTAATTAAGTCAAAGATCCTCTGAAAGACCAAGCTACATTTCTTGCATTGATAATTTAGATTAGTGGTACGGATATAACGATCATTAGATAATTCCCTTCGCTCACCTTCCTTACCGCCATCTCCCTGGTTCTCATAGTTCTTTCTGGCTTTCTGTCGGGCATTTTGGAACCACACTACAATGACTCGTGTGGGTAGATTGAGCAGGTTCGAGAGCTGCTCAAATTCATCATCTTTAGGGTATGCATTCGCATCGAAGAAATCTTGCAATACCCTTAGCTGGTAATCAGTGAACCTTGTTCTTGAGGACCTCTTGCTTCCATAACACTCTTGTTTCTGGGACTCTGGAGATGGTGGTTTTGAATCAATTTTGGTGTCCTCTAAAGTGGTTGTGGGGGGGTTGTTAAAGTTGTAGGGAGAATCCTTGTTCCTCTGCCGCTCTTTAAAGAGGGTGTTACGGAACCAGTGCTTAATGACTTTTTGGGGTAAACCAGATTTGTCAGCCATTTCTTTGATCTGCTCCTCATTTGGAGAGTTGTTGATATCAAAGTACTGCCGTAGGACTCTAAGTTGGTCATCTGTGATGCGTGTTCTTGGTCTTTTGTTCTGCTGCTGTTGCAACATAGCTGGTGTGAGCTGCTGCTGGTACAGCTGAGCTAAATCAGTAGCTAGGCTTGGCTCCACAGAGGGCAACTGAGCAGGGATTTGTGGAGGCAAAGACTGGAGAGGCACAGGTTGCATCATGAGGGGAGAGAAGAGTGGAAGATCCATCGGCATGGGAATCGGAGTCATGGGAACTGAGGGCTGTGCAGCAGGAACACTGGGTGGTGTGAGTGAAGGTGTGGAGGCTGGAATGTTTGGTGTCGGAGCTCGCTGAGGTGGGGGTGGAGGTGGAGGCGGTGGAGGAGGTGGTTGAGGTGCTGCTTCTGGCGTCTGTGGCCTCAGAGGATATAGTTTATCATATTGTTCCCTATATTCCTTAGCAAATCTCTCTAAGAAACGAAATGGGAAGAAGGCTTGATGGATATGCTCTTGGTGACTCTTTAGAATCAATATGTTTGAGAAGAGCTTGCCACAAGCTTCACATTCTAACTTTTCAAGTCCCTCCAAGGGATCCACCACCCTGCTGATATTGCCTGGACCACTTAACTCTGTTGGTCCAGCCATCGATAACTTCTTTTGTGCTTTCTGCTTGTTCTCATTATATTGGATCACTAGCTCAAAACCAAAGTTTTCCAAAAGGGCCTTTGTGGCATTTCCACGAGCATCTGAAGCAATTCTAGGTGGGGGGAAGGATGGATCATGGTTTCCACTCAAAATAGGTTGTTGTTGATCCTTCTTGTCTTTAGTTTTCATACTATCGAAGCAGTCCTTAGAGATGTGATCTTCTGTTCTCTCGTGTACCTCCTTCTCCCTCTGCCCATCTCTGTCCTTCTCACTGTGTTGTTTTGCCTTTTTTTCAGCCTGGTGCAGAAGAGATGCAGTTTGCTGAAGCAAAGACATTTGCCCTTGAGCTTGTGAGTGAGCTTGCTGTTGGTGCTGCTGTTGGAGGTGGTGGTGCATCAGTTGCTGCTGCAGGCAGCTTTGAGCTTGCGTCTGCTGGGCAGAGTTCTTCAGGTCCTCCAGCAAGGAGGAGGTAGAAGAGCTGGCCATGCCAAGTGCAGTGCCACTGAGGTTAGATTCAGGGTTCAACTGAAACTCAGCCCCAGGGATGTAGAATGGGAAGAGTAGCTGTTGATGCTGCAGTGGAAGAAGAGCCTCAGTTGCCATGGGAAAGTGCTGAAGGAGTGCTGGGTTGAAAAGCTGGGACTGAATAAGAGCCGCTTGTTGCTGGATCTCCTGCTGTAGTTGGGCCTGGGCCTGTGCTTGGGCCTGGGCTAACTGCTGCTGCTGCTGCTGCAACTGCTGCCCCCGTGAAGAAATCATGTCCGCAAATTTCTTTTTCTTTGTATCATGGTTCTCAGAAGGGGACGGATGACATGTTGCTGCGGAATTTGTAAGAGTTTCAAAGCCCGTAGACTGGTTTGCATGTGCACCTCCTCCCTGGATGTTTGGCACGTTCTGAACAGTAGAAGATGAACTATTATTCATTGCTGCAGAGGAATTGGCAGGGCGAGGACTGGGCGTGGATGTCCTTACGGAAGACCCTCCACCTCCAGTATTAACTGCATTCATAGAGCCACTGGTACCCCCTGCTGCTTCCAGCTTAGCTGCCCGAGCCTTAGTTTGATGAAGGACAGAACGCATGTGAATCTCCAGTGTAGAGCTTTGGCTGTATGCCACATTGCAAGTACTACACTTGAAGGGCTTGTTGTCTGGGCTGCTAGTGGGCTCAGGCTGACCCGTAGTGGTCTCTTGTAGGGCCCGTTTAACTTTGTGTAAGTGTGATACTGAGTTGTAGTGGACCAGGAGGATGTTCTTCTGAGTAAAAGACTCTTTGCACACAGTGCATTTGAAAGGTCGAGATGGATCCAGGAACTTCTCCATGGTAAAGTTTGGGCCTTTCCTGAAGGGAAGTGCACGCTTAGGTTCTGACCCAGAATCTTCCTGGAGTGAACCAGTGTCACTACCAGTTGGGCTTTGCTTTTCTTCAGGGTCACTCTCCTCTCCTTCCTTGTCATCTTCTCCAAGTGCTCCCTGGTCATCTCCAAGAGATGCATCACCTATGACCATGAGGTCTCCGTTCATCAGCAGGCCCCCATATAACTGCTGGATGTCAGCTTCACTGAGCTCCAGGTGACTGGTCTCCAGGTGCTTCTTCAGAGCCTGCAGGGTTCTGAAGTTGCGCTGGCATAGGCAGCACATGGTGGCCGCCCTGATGACGTGATACTGTGAATGCAGCTGCAACTTCTCTATGGTCTTGAAGGCTAAGCTACACTGGTTGCAGCGGTACTTGTAGACATGCCGGTCGGAGACTGGCAGCTGCGGCCTCTTGTTGTGAACCTCATTGAAATGTATTTGAAGGGCGCTTGAAGAAGAAAAAACCTGGTTGCATCCCTTCTTCCAGCACAGGAAGCCACCAACATCCTCCTTCATTGACTGCTGCTCATCCAAGGGCGACTTGCGAGACTCGTTCATTTCTGCAGGTGGTGGTCCCCCTCTTTCAGTGTCAAGGTCCAAGGTTTCTGCCAAACAGAAAACAGATCACATAAATAATTGGAAATCGTTGCGCATAACAGAAATTGCACCGGAAGACATTTTGTTCACAGATTCAGGACTTTCTGATGCATGAATGATTCTTTATTCATCAAAACAAGTCTCAAAATATGGAAGCAATTCAAAGGCTGTCTGCAGAAAATGGATTTTTATTTGGTTCTTAAAATGGTTATGGTTCACAACTGTCTTGACACACCTGCTATATTTTTTAAATCTTTTGACATTTGCTTTTTTTTTTTTGAGGATGCTTTTGTCCAAAGTGAATTTTTCATATGGAAACACTTAAGAACGCAATTCTGGTTCTTTCACCGGCTTCCATTACGACAGAAGAAGAAAGTGCCGGTGAATCTTCCGGAACACGTCACTGAGGCAAAAGAGTCAGGGCGACACAAACCTGTCTGCTTCTTTGCGTCATCTGGGCTGGAGTTGCCTGCAGCCAGCGGCGCGTTCGGAGCCTCCTTCTCCAGCCCTGGAACCGGCATGAACAAACTCGCGGGCAGCACTTCAGATGCCGTCACCTAGGAAGACAAAACCCAAGACGTGCTCGGATCAGGAGTGGACACTAGTGCTCCGTCAAAGGCCGCTCTCTCACATGGTCTAAGCGATGTTACTCATTCTGCTCAGCAGACTTTACACGCAGGCTAAGACGACACAAATCATTTCGGTAAATCATTTCAGTATTCCATAAAAAAAGTTTTTAAAAAAAAAACACTTCATTATAATTTCCCTTATTTTATTACACATGTACCTTGATCCCCCATAAGGGAAATACCAATGGAGACGTGTAAATGAAGACCACACTGACTATAGGCAGAAGGAAGTTCAGTGGAGGCACTCTTTATTGCAGCAGAATGTATATCACTAGATGACAACAATAATAATAGAACCAAACTCGAAACCAAAGTCTCTTGATAAATTCCTGTACTTTTGCTGCCAGGGAAATACACGCAAGGGCTATAAAGTAATCATATTATTTTTACTTTATTTACCATGCCTGGAATGTGCCCTTTGATCACTGAAGGTGTTTCGTCACATGGAAAGTTCTCCTGCAGCCAATTAGTGAGATGGGTTGAAAGGCCTACCTTAGCCAACCAAGAGGCTTATTAGAAGGATCTCTAATTAAAATAATTCTTCCTTGCGGGGCACAGAAAAGAGCATCCCATTCCTGTGAAAAGGAGCAACGCGACGGGATGCTTTCAGGAAGACGCAGACGGGCTCCTGGCCACTTAACTGAAGCCAAGGAAATGTAGCCATCGCTCAGCTTGTGGAGGATTTCATTATCACGGCTGTAAACAGAAGACTAACAGGACACTGCAAGATACCGGGACTGTTTAATTCTGATCACATCACATGATCTGAAGTGTGTGTGGGTCTGGGGGGGTGGGGGGGTTACAGAGACGGGCCAGAAAGAACAGTGGTAACATCCATTTTGTTTCCATACACTAGTTTATTTAGTTTTTTTTTTTTTTAAATCCCCCCCCCCTTTCCATTTTTTTTTAATTAGGAGATTTCAAGGAGCAATGAATATTGATTAGAAAGTGCAGGAGTGTGGATAGGTTTTCTGTGCACTCGAAAGGTTGAAGTCAATCATGTGTGAATGACAGCAGGGCCTACATTCATCTTGGCGACCGCCCCGGGGGGGGGGGGGGGGGGGGGGGGGGGGGGGGGGGGG
>JABFDZ020000008.1:16687661-16699320 GCA_019775955.2 Pollimyrus isidori
GGGGGTGGGCAGTCAAATGACTTACTGGTGAATAGTTGTGTTGACTGCCTTTCCGTGGAGGTGTGCGGAGCAGTCTGGGGGGGGGGGCGAGAGCCCGGAGCACACCTGATCACAGTTCATCCAAATCACGACCTTGACAGGTAAACACGACATTGATCTCAGCCTATGAATATGTATGGATGCACGCCCTCCCCCCCCGGTGTCAGGGAGAATTTGGGGTGCTCGTTCTCTGACACGAGGCGTTTGAGGGAAGCCTCCGCGTCGCCCTGTGATGGAGGGTAACTTTGAACCCATTTGTCAGCTTTGGTTTTAAAAGATGTACAATTTAGGTCCTCGGGGGGGGAAAAGAGGCAGCTTCTGATTTACTTCTATCAGGTACGCAGATTTCGGGTTTCTGGTATCTTGTTTGCCTGAACCGGTTTGGGCCAGATGGGGCTGGGGTGTGGTTCTGGGCCAGGCCATGCGGGGACCGCAACGTCACGCTCCTGGCACGTCGGAGTGACTCACCTTCCTGCATCAAGCCCTGTAGTCAGCCTGTATCTACACCCAGTGACGGGCACATGCGGGTTCGAAAAGGAAATTTCCAGGACAGAGAATCACGGGGGGATGTGGCACGCGTGCGGAGTCAATGTCCGAAGATTATCTCGTTACACAAGTCAAGTAGGCTTTCGTGGGCTGAACACGGGTGTCCACGGGTTCGATTCCAAGCACTCACAGACCTGTTGATGAAGACAACTGAACATCGTTTAGGCTGGTTGTGACTGTAACACGAGACCACCGACTCGAGACCGCCTGGAAGAGGGGACCCGGGGCCCTTTACAATTAGCTGCAGCTCACAGTGACGGGATGTGACCGGCCACCATCCCTCGGATGCTGACTGCCCCTGCTCCCCCCCAGCCCCCACGCCTAGTGACATCCCTGATATACAATCAGAGAACAAGCATCAATCTGCTCCACTGGGGAAGACCAAATGTCTCTCAGATGCCAAAAAAGGACGATCGAAGGACATGATTAAGCATTATAGTTCATAATTGAAACCCCTTTAAGCATCATTTGAGGGTTAAGGACATGCACGCTATATACATCCACAATGTGTCGAGAACGAGGGTAATTCTAGGATTTATTTTTTAAGACGGGGGACATAAGAGTGGCCTTAATTCACAGGGAGGGTCTAACCTTATCATTAGCCAGTGATACGTCTTAAGTTGTGAGTGACAGGAGGGGGCTCTCTGATGGCCAATCAGTTTCCAGATGGGGCTACTAGTGCCCCTATGGTCCAGCCCCTGTATGTGCCCCTGATTGAGAGTCCAGTTTGGGATATTCGGAAGCATCTACTGGAGGGAGAGCACACATGGTTTTACCAGGAAGGTGAATATTGTGGAGGAAAGGAGAGCAGAGGACCAAGAGCAGACCAGCCCAGCCCTCTGAGCCCCAATAGGCCTCACCGCAAGGAGGCAGCACATTAGAGCCAGGGGCCAATAACTGCCCCAGCTTAGGGCTGGGGGTCCGGCCCGTAAATCTTGTGTACGGCCTCCTGTGAAGCTGAAGCAGTGAAGCTGCCTGGGGAGAAGCTTGCGGTCCCAGTCCTTCCACGCGAAGTTGCGAGCAGATCGGAGAGGGCAACTCCACTTGTCAAACCATGGCAGCCGCGAACGCACCGAGAGCCGCTCCAAGCCGGCTCCCCCAGGAACGCGGGGCGACAGGAAGCCCCCGCGGACGGGCGGGAGGCACCTCGGCAGCGTCGCCGTGCCGCTCCCACGCGGAGACGGATCCGTTCCGCTGACTCTGCAGCTTCTCTCCCCCTGACAGGGCGTCCACTGAGCCAAGGAGACAGCAGCTCATTATCCGACACGGTCCCGGGGAAGCTGCGGGACGCCGATCGCCTCGGAACGCCCCCGGATACGGAGGATGGATCGGGGCACGCTCTCCAGGGAAGAAGCTGACTGCGGTGCGTCGTCCCCGCGACCCTCTCCACGACAGGCCGAGACCCTGGTGTGACGCTGCTCATCCCACTTTCATTTCTACAGGGATTTTCACTAATGAACAATTTCTGCCCTTTTGAAATTGCAGAAGTGTACGCAGAGGCGGGGCCCACAGGTGCAGTCGCCCAATCTCAAGGCTGATTGGCCCCGGAAGTACCCTTGCCCCATCACTCACCATTTCAAATAATTTTATTGGCTAATTATAAGGTTGGTACCTCTCTATGAATTATGGTCCCTATTATGCCCTCCACCTTAAAAAAAAAAGAAGAAAGCGCAGATGGAAATGGACCGTTTGGGGATCATAAGCCTCCTCGCTACGGCCCGCAGGACAAACGGCGGCGAGTCCTGAACGTAGAGAGGATAAGAGGATTGTGGGAAAGATAAATCACCGTGCCGCTCACCTCCAGGTCATGGGTGACGCCAAGGGCCGCCGGCAATCTCGATTTGAAGCAGTGCATTTGCCCCCACAGGGCCCTGGCCTCTCGCCCCACTATAAATCAGCGTGTAGCCCCCCTCGCCTCATGCCACACCGGCGTCCACCAGCTCCCCTGCCACGTGGGCGAGGCTCCGACAGGAGACAGTGACGGTTTATTTTTAACAGCATTTCCTAACGACAAACACACCCACATATCATCCCCGAATGGGGGGAGGGGGCATTAAGTGCTGTGTACCCAGTACGAGGCACAAATGCTGCCCCCGCACAGGTCACGAGCGAAAGGAATTAGCATCGGCTGTGGCACAATGCCAGCAACGCGACGGCAAGGTGGACCTCCTGCCACGGTGACACCAGGGAACAACACACACACAGGTATGCTAATATGCTAATATGCCAATAGGCCCGGTTGTTTTTAGCCAGCCCTTGCAGACATTTCAAAATGCATCGAATGTGTCACTCTATGCAGATAAATACGACGGGGATATTTCAGAATACCTGGAATAAAATGGGAAAAAAAAAATTCTTAAAAAATATTTTGTCATTCCGCGACCCTGTACTGCCTAAGTGGCTGCGAGATTTGTGGAATATAACTCATCAAAGCCCAAAAATGTTGATAATTAAACTATAATATGTAAATTTTGAAATAAAAATGTTCGGTTAAAAAATTAAAATAGCTTTTTTTCGGGGGGTATTTTCAGGCCAAAAGACTGTATGATGTATCAGTGCGAAATCTCTAGTTCTAAAAGTTCTAAATTAAATAAGGAAAACTTGTTTCCAGAGGGAAAAATAAAAATGCTCCTCCCAAGTGAGAGTGTATGTTACACAAATTAATAAGTTACAGGAGAGCTACAGTGTGAGATGTTTCAATGCCATTATGGAAGTTGCAATATGAGTTTAAAAGAGGAAGTTCAGTTAAGGACAGAACCCAATTCAGGTTCCGCACCAGTCAGGGCTCTAATCATCCAAAGCTCAAGCATGTAGCTAGGGCAGTGGAGGGAAGGGGGGGGGGGGCGGCATGGATATCCTGGCAGATTGAGGGGGGCCCACATTTGACAGAGGCCCCTTGAATATGTAAAATTATATGTAAGAATGAGCAGTTGGGCTCTAGGTTAGTCGGGGCCTTTAATGTCTGGCTATGACCCTTCAGGATTTGCAGTCATAATGACCGGGTCAGAGTCGCCAAAAGTGACCTTCTAACCACTGAGACTCTGCAGTGTTGCCCAGTTATAGCCTTCAACAAAGTCATCTTCGTTATTTTCTCATAAAAATAACAAATGTACACGATTTGTTTCCCCCCCACGAACTCCTTTTAATTAATGGCAGGCAGTTTTCCTGATTTGAATAAAATCTCAATTTGTGCAATGCATTTAGACAATTGTATTATTTCTGGAAATTACAGTCAAGATCACACCCTGCCAGAGGGAGCAGAGTCTGTGATACCAGGCGCGTAAAACTTCCAAAAAAAATCACGGTGACAGGAAGTGAAGGACACATTTTCTCGAACACTGAAGACATGACAAAACAGCTGAACGGCGCCCACCAAGATCTTACTGTTCACCAGACAGCAAATGAATGGCAACTCTGGAGACATTATGGATTATAGCAGAGATGCACAGTTTAGGCCCAGAGAGTAGAAGTCTAGTCAAAGATTTTGTTTTAACCAAACACTTGAGATCAGTGATTGTGACTCTTTACTCTCAACTGGTCGGCTGAAACAAAATCTTGGTCTCGATTTTAACTTTCTAAATCTGAACTATCCACCACTGGATAGTTATCATAAACTTACACATGACATAGAACTGTACCCTTCAAAAAATATCAGTTGTCAAGTTACAATTCACTCAATCCATCCATCCATCCATCCATCTATCCATCTATCCACTTATCCAGTAGATCAGTGTTTCCTATTCCGGTTCTCCAGACCCACGGACGTGCCATGTTTTTGCTCCCTCCCAGTCCCTGGGTAGGGAGCTCAGGGGCAGCAAAAACGCAGACTGGGAGTAGAGGGTCACAGTGACTGTCATTCTATCCCAGGATGCATAGGGCACGTGGCAGGGGACATCTTGGATAGGATGATAGGTCACTGCAGGTCATTTTAATTGCTTTACCGACTAAATCACTCATACCTTGCAGGTCCCTTTTAGCAGCTGGGTGACACACATACATTTAATGGTGGATATGGGCAGCAAATGTGTCATTTCTATTTACAGAGATAGCTAGACTATTAGGTATTATTTCTCTGACCAGGTCAGAGCCCAAACAGTGACTAACACTTGGTACCACTGCATGATTGCCCCCCTCCCCAACTAAAAGATGGTGTGTCCCAGACCATCACTTCCAGTTGACCCATGAGGCGCATGATGAACCACAGAGAGCACGCAGGGGTACCGATCGGGCCTCGGGTGACTGGCAGCTGCCATGGCGATGACACCATCCCGGTCCCCCGGCTGGCAGACGGTGAGCAGGTGGCACAGTAGAGAGCACGCGCGTATGTGGGTGTGTGGCCACACGGGCCTGCACCCATGCGGGAGAAGGAAACCTCTCCACTCCGAAAATGAGCACCCTATTAAGGTCTGAAAAGCTGTCATCCAGCATTCTGGAAAGGACCCACGTCTGGGGCTAGATGCTAACCGTCTATCTGCAGGAGGGGAAAAAAGACAGGAATTAGGAAAGAAAAAAAACTCACTACCATGTCCCAGTAAGTGAAAGATAGAGGGGCTGAGGAGAGGGGCGACAAGGGAAGGCAAAATCTACTTCTATTAACCCGATGCGATTACAATAGCCTGATCGGATGCCTTATTTCATGGAATATTAAGTCCAAATTCAGCTTCTGGTCGGTGAGGGGAGGGAATTGGACAGTAATGTAAGCCTGTAGAGCGCAGGCCAGTCTTCCAATGGGCCCCCTGTGTGCCTGTGTTCATCCACCACCACCCCCTGCCACATTCCGCTAACGGAAAACAGCTCTGTGAGAGTGTCCGTACCGCCTCTGAGCTCAAGTGAAAAGTGTGGAAGGGAGGCTGGTCCTAAAATGTGCAGCTCGGACTTGAAAGCCTGTTTGTATGGGTGGTATTTTTCATTTCAAGGTTAATTGCTGCGACTGGCCAAAATCGCAAGGATACTACTGGCTAGTAAGTATGAAAATTTCATGCAAAATTTGAAGAGAGAGTAAGCGGCTGGTAGCGACGATAAGGATTTTTGCCTGCGAAACGATAAGATGCTTGTTTAAGCCCCAGCTTTATTTACAAACTATGTACAAAGGACGACGCATCTGTTAGCCATTAGCATTCTCGTGCTCGCAGGCAGCCTGTTGTGTTTTCTGAGCTAACTGCGCTCACTGAACATGCCAATTGATTTTCTACTCATAAAGTCCCTTTTATTGGACATTGATCACGGCGTGCGGCGGAGGCTATGCCTCATTCTGCACTGCACTTCACTCAACGAGCAAACTCGTCCGTAGCAGCAGATTTCATGGCTGACGACTCTTTGATTTGCTCCCGAGACGTGCAGAGCGGCGCTCCCCTGTTCCTCGCCGCGCATTTACTGCATCACTCTGGAGTTATTCCCACGGTCAGATGCGTCCAGAGGCCGCAGCGGCGCAGGACGGGAACAGCCGCGTGATTCCTAATTAAAAACGACCGCTCCTTTAAACACGGCCCAGCTAATTTCAGCTACTTCACTAATTTTATTATACTCCTTAACGCCCTAAATTAGGCCTGTTTTGCTTGGCATACATTTCTGACCGCGAGACATCGAGTGAGAACTTTACTTGGGCACCTCTAATCAATTAAGACAACAAAACAACCAGGAGTTGTTCAATGAAGTAGATAATGTAAGTCTTTATTGCGCTCATTGCGAACTATTATTAGGGCCTGTTGGATATTTAGGCAAATACAATAATGGCCAGCGTGGCGCAAGCACAGTCTGTGTGCAAACCCTCCGGAGTCTGCAGTCAGTTCTATGGCCGTTCTATGCTGAATGGTCACTAGGCCCTGACCCCACAACCATTATCAAAAGGCAGGAGCCACTTTAGAGTCATGAACTCCAATCTGATGAATCTGACTAATATGGGCACCATAGAACTCGAGCTGCATGGATGGAATAAAAGAGGATATAAGTATAAGAACAGGTACGCTGAAATTCTTTAGTCTTCACATATACCTGCTTGCTCTCTTTTAAGACATACACACACACACATATATATATATACAGATCTGAGCACAGTGTCAGTAATTAAACTGGCACCCCCAAAGCATTTTTCAAGGGATTAAGGGTCTTGCTCAGGGGCACAAAAGTAATGTGACTATTCTGCTGAGTATAGGATTTGACCCATGACTTTCCAATTATAGACACAGAGGCCTAACCTGTTGAGTCACACAACATGTCAACCAGAAGTAGGACATCTTGAAAGGGGACGTGGGGTTGTCGATGTGCGTTGTGACAGGGGTAACAAACATACACACATTCACGCGCCTATCTAAATGGGAACCTTCCATTCATTTCTATGGGAAAAACCCTACTCCCAATCACTTAGCTAAAAGTAACCAATCAGCAAGACTTTTAGCATATATTCTTTTTAATTACAATAAAGCATTTTTATAAAGTTGAGGTTATCCAGTTAGCGGCCTGAAAAATGTCCCCAAAAGTAAGGAAGTTTCAGGTTTCACTGCGCTTTGGGGACATTTTAGTGCTCAAATGTGATCTATGCAAAACCAACCCCCCCCCCACACACACACAGACCAAATCCAGACCCTTGAGCCGAAGTTGGCTGCCTGGCCTTGTTGTGCAAATGTTTTTTCATTGCTAAGTTTTGTCTCTTGTTCTTTTTTTAAATCGCATCGCTTACGTTTGTTTCATACATTAATATTGCATGAGTACGATCATTCGAATTCCATACAAACTAAACAAACATTGTTTTTTTTTTATTTTCACTATATTTCTAACTTTTATATCTTTCATTTATCCGGATCCAAAATACTGAGGGGGGAGAAGATCAGTACTGAAACCTCTCTCCATTACAGCCCACATCCAGCTCAACTCCTTAATGTCAACATCAAAAGCGCATTCAGACAATACTTTTTTATTTCAAAACTGACATTTAAATCAGAAAACACCCTAAAAAAAAAAGGGAAATATCAGGGAGTTAGTTGCGCGTGTGCCGATCCGTCTGCTGTCAGGCGATGACGCGCATTCGGCAAGATAACAAGTTCATTTTGCCAGGGAATGTCTCTTCGGCAGCACTTAGCGCAGGAGCCACCGCGCTCGATAATGCAGAGGTTCTCGCGATGCTCCTCCCCGTCTATTCGTCCTCACTGACTGGGGGGGGGTGGGGGGGAACGCCATAACTTGTATGTCACACGGGGGGGGGGGGGAAACTGGAGAAGAAAGAGTTGGGAACGGCTGAGGAGAGCGGCTGTCGATGGGCGCAGGGCCTTGTTGAGATGATGATGCACCAAACGGGACGCCATTCTGACGACATCACTCTCATCCCGCTTGGAGGAGATTCCTCGGGAATGGAGCAAGCGTCCAAGCGTTTGGCCTTCACACAGTCAAGCGTGGAAGTTTCTGGAGAGGGGTGAGGCTGGCCACCTTTGCAGACCTGTAACTAATCATATTCATTCAAACGGACAGTGTGCGGCTCACTGGTCTAGGAGCCTGTGCTTATGATCAGAAGTTTGCTGGTTCAAATCCCAGAAGATGATGTCACTGCTGCGCTCATGAGCACGGGGCCTTTAACCCCAATTGCTCCAGGGACTGTCTGACCCCGTTTTATCAATTGTGCATCATTTTTGGTAAGAGAGTCTGCTAAAAAAAGAGATGCACATTTTAAAGGTATGAAGTAGCTTTGTCTGGGTGCAGAACCCCTGCTTCCTGCTGCTCTGCCAGTCACCGGTTCAAGCTGACCCCAGCTGCACCCGAATCACGGCCCGTCCGCGGGTCCTTCCCACCTCATGGATGCCTAAATAAATCTTCTGCGTTCCTTCATTCAAAACGCTCCACTTCGAGCGGATTTATTTTCCCCAGATGGCGTTAGGGATGTTGGGATGCCACTTAGAATTAAAGGGAAAGACACTAGAGGCCTGCCAGGAATCTAACAGCTTATTTAAAGGGATACATCATGGCTCCCGGAGCAGCCGGGCCCTTGACGGCTCATTGAACCAACACACCTGAGCGACTTGGAGCGCGGTGTCAGGCCCATTCCATCACCCGGCCCCCGAAAGGAGGCGGAGGAGCCGGGCGGAGGGGCCGGGCGGAGGTGCCGGGCGGAGGTGCCAGCCATAAGTTTCCACCCGACAAGAGCGAACGTTCAAGCATCATTATCCGGATCCGCCACTTACGCTGCACCTTGAGTTAATCGCCTGAAATATGCAGAGAAAGCAGTTTTACTCACCTACCAGGAAAATACCATCAGTGGCTCCATTACGGAGTCTTACTCTTCCCTTTCCGTGAGCTACGGCCTTGAAATGCAAGGCCTCATTTAGAGACCTGACACCACCCTGGTTTCTGATTGGTTGAAATCACACTTGACGCCATGCCCTCCTCTGACTTGTGTAGAGGCAGGAAATCGCTCCTGAGGGACAGGACTGAAACAGGACGAGACCGAAACAGGATAGGAAAGGACCTGTAGCACAGGAGAGGGTGGCCAAGCCCCTCGCTCTGGTGCCAAGCGTGTGGTACAATCAGTTCCTTTTAGTGATTCCTGGCTCATCTTTTCTAGCAATGGAGAAACTTCCCAAACAGGCGTGAGACACTCACCTTCGCCAAAAAATTAATCTTGTCGTTTGATTGGTTCATCCTAATCGACACACGATTAGTCGGGCTGGCTGCCTGTAATCACCATCTTAATTCCGGAATAGCAGTTAGGTCACACCTAATCCTGCAGCATCTGTATTACCCAGTAAACACACACACACACACACACACACACACACACAAACACCCGTCAAGTCATGTGACTTGACATATCACACACAGACAGGGTGCATTAGGGGCATGCACACCCTGGCAGAGTAAAACAACATGTTAAATCGGACTGGGGGGTAATTAAAACGGCAAGCTGTTGTATTGATACAATGTGCACAAGCTCATTTTTAAATATTTCATTGCAATTAGAAGAAATAAAAAGCAAAACCTTTTCCTTGACAAAAGGGGCCTTCCAGCCTCTCTCACAGGCCGCGCTACCTGGCTGCCCCTGATAAATGTAATTCTCATTAAGCCTGATGAGTTTCTACTCAGTGAAACTTACTTTTAAGCTGCAAAATGGGAGCGAACTTGCACTCGGAGGACGGTGAAGTGTAAGGAGGAGCGTGAGTGTTTGAAAGCTGTGAGTGAGGCCTTTGACCTTCGGCGTCTGAAGGCGTTTGACCTTGGTAAGGATGCACCCCGGACCCGCCCTCAGCACACATCCCTTCACAGCTTCGGACCCTCTGCTACGCCGGAGCCCGTATCGAGCCAAACGTGTAGTTTCTGCTCGAAAATTCCCCCATTCTCAGCCATTTCCTCTCGCGGTATTCCAACTTCACTGATCCTCCCCAAGGGAGCTCGCAAGGATCCAGAAAGTTCTGTTCCCCAGGCATAGCAACGGCCTCGAAGCTGAAAGCAGAAGAAATCGTCTTCAGTATGATTTTATTCTTCTGGTAGTTTTCCTTCATGTTTTTTTTTTTTTAAATGCCTTATTCATTCAATGCTGGTCTCGGTACCTGCAGTCCCACCTGGCGGAGAATCGGGATGTAAAACCAAAAAGAATCCGACTAATGCTTCCCGACTAAAGCCTGCAGGATGTGTTCATATTTACATTTACTTTTATCCAGAAAGACATACATTCTTTTTTTTTTCCCGAAAACGCAGGGTCAGACAGCGCCTGGAGCAGTTCGGAGTTAAGGTCCATGCTCAAATGCCCAATGGTGAAGTCAGTGTACAGACCCTGGGATTCAAACCACCAACCTTCGACTCCCAGGGTGCCAACCTGCTAAGCCACAGAGCCCCATATTAAGAGCACGACATGCAGTTTTTTTTTTTTCCCCCCTCCAGCCAAAGGAAGGTACTTCGGGAAAGTGTGTAAACGTCCTCGGATCCGTACAGAGGAAACCGGAGTTGGCATGCGCCGTTTAATGCGCCCCTTTTGGGTCTGATGCATGTCACCCTGTCCGCAGATCATACTCATCCGCTGGCTGTGATTACGATTTCAGAGACAGATCGTATGACCTCATGCCACCGAGATCCTCACACAAACATTGGTACTCGATCATATGTACCATCATACGCTGTACTTTCTAAAGGCTCAGGTTACGAGAAAAAAAATCGGTCCCAGCTTTTAAATTAACCTCAATCGAAGAAGGTCCCGGACCTCATTTATATTCTGGCCTCATTCTGATCCCTGGCATCTAATGTCAGAGGGACAACAGCGCAGAACCACACATTAAAAAGTAATAAAATACTAAAATAAAATAAAGACACACTAACCCTCAGACAAACATAGCGTATATCTGGTGGGGCCTGTGACTACTTGTGAATGACTGTTTCCCCCCATGTGACTTTGGACAGTTAAAGTCCTTGTCTTATGACCTGAAAACTCTGACAAAAAAAGTGGCAAAAAATTGGCAGGCTTATTAACGGGAATTAAAATGCAGATTCAAATGTAGAAATGTGCCCCAACTGCAGTTTGAGTGCAGTGGCAGCTGCTAGCTGTCGCGATCGGTGAGGATTCGTGGCTGTTTGGCCGTCGCGTTCGTCAGCTTGGGAGGCGCAGCGCCCGCCCTCCGCCGCCGTCTCCTCCCGCCGCGCACCCCAGCGCTCAGCCTGCCTCGCGTTCAGCCCTGCTTCCATGGGAGTCGTCTCCCTGAATATTTCATCACACTTTTATGAGGCCCTCCGTAATTATCTCCGACACCGTCGGGCGGGCTGAGGGACTGGAAGCGACAGCAGACTCGAACCCTGGACGCGGATGACGGAGATGGACCAATGGGATGCCGGCTGAGAGTCACGAGGGGTCCCCAGCCGAGACTGCCACCATTTCTGAGCGTCCTCTCTCTGCAGGCCTCCTGGAAAGCTCCCGGTGAGCAAGACGTCCATCTTTTCATATTTCACACGGCAGCATGTGTCGGTCGACAGTAACACGGGGTCTGGGGGGGGGGGGGGCGTACGCGCCCAGTCGGAACCAAGCCGCCGGGGGGGGGGGGGGCGGGGGGGGGGGGGGGGGGGGCGGGGGGGGGGGGGGGGGGGGGGGGGGGGGGGGGGGGGGGGG
>JABFDZ020000008.1:16753040-16765363 GCA_019775955.2 Pollimyrus isidori
CCCCCCCCCCCCCCCCCCCCCCGGGGCCCCCCGAAAAACCACAAGTTATTGATTTGAAAATGAAAAGGCGAATTCTTCAAGGTTAAAGCCACTCCATCCTCATTAGGGGCCGTCCTTGAGAGGTCTCCCATCTGAGCCGTCGTGGCGAGGCGAGAGGCCTGTTTTAATGAAGGTGAATGTAATGGGATTTACTGTGGCTGGAGGCAACAGAGCAGCAGAGATGTGGTTTTAACAAAGAGCGCAGGCATGAGGCCAGAGCACTCGGCACCGGGGGTGTTCGCCCTCCCATCTCACCCGCCGGAGCAGCGGCATGCTGGGAAGGGGGCTCTGGAGGCTCTGGGGGCTCCACACGCATACCGCGCCGCCCCCCCCGTCACCTCAGCACCTCACCTCTGCACGTCCTGCTATATATTCAGCACGCATATCAGATATACACCCATACACATTTCATTATATTTCAGCCGCTGTCGCACAATTAATCTTGACGGCGTGACACCGCGCCGCAGTTCACGGCTCCCCGTCTGGCCCTAAAGGAAGCGGCCGCACTTAGGAGCCGCCCCAGCAGAGAGCGGGGGCAGGCCGCGGGGGCAGGCCGCGAAGCCGCATCCCCGGATCGCATGTCACAAAGACGCTCGCTGACGCTCACGCAAGGAGGCCGGCTGGCCCCGGCTACGCTGCCACACGCAAACACAAACCAGATTTACCCGGGATGAAGCCCGTCTAGGAAAGGGGGGGGGGGGGGGAGGGAGTGTGCAGGCGCGAGACTGGGAGTCAGGGCGACAGATGTTCGTCCGCACAAAGGTGGACGTTTGGCGTTGTAGGTGCGGAGGATCGGTACACCGCTTGGGATAAATCGCCACTCTTTTGCCGGGAAGGGGCCGAAAGGCGGGACGTTTTCATCGCCGTCCGGCATTAAATGCGTAGGTTTGAGCGCAGCCAGCACAGCATGACCCTGCTGGTCCCGGCTCCAATGCTGCTGACCATCGGCACCAGTCATGCCCCCCCTCGTGATGCCTTAAAGTGCTAAAAACAGCCTGTGTCGCCCCCAAAGACAAATACCTGTTTTCCATCCCAGCCACACATGGGCCCATTGCGATGCCCCCTACAGGTCTGGGTCATAGCGACATAGACAGAACATGTACCCGAGAACGGACCTCACCACTCAGTCCTGTCCTGCCTTGCTTTGTCTGGTTCTTATCCCCACCCCCGCCGGTCGTCCAGAAATCTGGGAACCCAGCAAGAGCACGATGGGAATGGGTGCCGTAATTATGATCTGCAGTTCAATGTAGTGCCTTACTACATTACTTACTTATGAAGCCTGAGGTGGTTATTAACAAAGGGAGGTCATTTTCAGGCAGTCTAGACTGCCCAGTGTAAAAGTGTTCATCACCACCCAATGCATTCATGTGATTTCCATGTAAAATCTGACTTTATCATTTTCAAGCTGTAAATACATCATTTTCAGGAGATAAAGCTTAGTAAGAGTTAGACTGGGAGCTTAAATAAAGGTCAAAGCAGCCTACAGGTCAAGTAGAGGGCACATAAACACAGCTGTGACATTACCCATAAGCACATGTAGGCTAATTAACGTGCAGGCTGGCCCCCCCTTTCCCTCTGATCGCCTGCCAAGCGCAGCACATGCGGGTACCCAGCTCAGGAGCGTAATGAGGAAGCGGGGCCAGCCGAAGCCTACGCCCAGTCTACACTTCCAGAATCTCTAGGAACAGGTAGGTTAGACCGGCCGGCTGGAGGTTATGCTGATCTGAAACACGTTTACAGTCATGGGCACAGGAGAGCCCGCCGTCGCAATTTACGGAACACCCACGATTCAGCTGAACTGTAACCAGAAGCGGGTCACTCGCTACTTTACTTTGATGTCACGCCCCTCGTCGTCATCAGCTAATGCCTTACTTCATAACCGCACAATTAAATGAGTCAGAAACATAACATTAAAAACGTACATGTGCTTTAAATTGATTTTTTTTATGAGTAGCATTTCATTAATTTTTCATAACTCCTGTTTATGCTTATTGCCGTTTATTTTTCATAACTGCCATTTATGCTTATAGACAGAATACCTGCTACTGACATTTGATAACTGCTATTTATGCTTAGACAGAATACCTGCTATTGACTTTTGATAAGTGCCATTTACGCTTACAGCTGAAATACCTGCCGTTGACTTTTTGTAACTGCCCTCTATGCTTACAGATGAAACACCTGCTGTTGACGTTTCGCGACTGCCATTTATACTCTCAGATGAGATGACCTGCCATTGATTTTTTTTTTATTGTCATTTATACTTACAGAGAAAATACCTGCCATTGATTGTTTATGACTGCAAGCTCTGCTTACAGATGGAATACCTGCCGTTTATGCTTACAGGTGAAATACAGGGCATCGAATGATTCCCGTTCTCCAATTCAGTGCCATCTTGCTGAAACACAACTATAACAACACTAAGGTACCGCTGGAAAAATAAGAAAAGAGTGATCAGGGAAATATAATAAGTTACTGTATTTTTGTCTGTCTCTGAATTTCGAAATCCCCGAGTTTGAGCTAATAAAGCCGCACAAGCAAACGAAATGAAAACAAACCTGCCTCGGATAATAAGAGAACTTTTGAACCAAAACACCCTCTAATTTGGACTCCAGCTTACCCCGAGAGCAAGCCCCTCTTTTTCCAAGAAGTCGGCTTTAATTGCGGCAGGAATAAGGGGACCTTGTCATATCTGGTAAATTTTTCATAATTGCTAAATGGCTATGATCGCAATAAAACAAGCAGCATTGTTCCCACATCTGCTTCTTCCATTTCATCCCTGACTTTCATTGAAAATGTCTGTAATCCCTCAAACATGACTAATGGGAAACATTAAGGACAAGTTGGGGAGTGAGTGGTTTTAATTAAAAAGCAGTTCAGGGGCGGCCCCCGACTGAAGGATTTCTCATCGTCTCTCCTGAGGAGGCTGGCCGCGAGCATCGCTTTCACGGGGCCATCTACACACGCCGTCCCTTCAGAAGGGGCCGGGGACACTCACAGGAAGGGCTGAGACCAGTTACTGGGCTGGTCGAAACTGTGTTTTTCCCAGCAACCCCTTAAAAACCCCACGTCGCTGGCAGGGTCACCCATAACGGAGGGGTGAAAGGGGCCAGGCACTAGGGGGAGCTATGACTGTGTGCATGGATAATGGTATCCTTGGTTTGGGGTGGCGGCATTAGGTTGAAATTTTTTTCAGGGGCTCTGTTATTTGTTTCAGTGGCCCTGGTCATAACTGAACATCGTGTGGGGTGTAGGGGGAGAGCAGCGTCAAAACCCAGTAAGGAGCTGGAGAAACATTACTGGAAAAAGCTAAAAACCAGGCTCGTTAGGTGAAGATAATGAAGGTAAAATTCATGGTCCACATAGCCATGTGGAATAACTCTGGTCATATAACCACCGGGTGTGTTGGCAGAGAAACACCCAACATAAAAGCACATGGATCCCCCCACCCGGCCCACGGGCCATGCACTGCACTTCAATCCCATACAGGGGGCGGATCCCTCACACTGGAATGGCTCATGACCTCGTTCTGACAACCCCACCCACACACACACACACACACACACACACACACACACACGCGCGCACATACACACACACACACACACACACACACCCCGCCTCGGCTCCGCAGCGAGCCAGAACGCGTCGATAGAGGAAACCGACAAACCACTCCGAGCATCTTTGTCATGATGGTGACCTATGAACTGTAAAGGGGGTATTTCCACATGGGGGGCTAATCACCATAGCAGATCCAGGTTCTGGGAGAAATCACGTCAAGACAATGCACTTCTTTCTGTACAGAACATTTGAGAAATTACTCAATGTCTTCCTTTGATGGTTTCGCCCATTGCCTGCTTCTCAAAAAAAAAAAAAAACTGACTTCTTTAAGAACTCACATCTTATGTTGCTCAAACAGTGACTATGACCTATTAAAGCGATTTAAAGCAAACCCTGACCCTGTAATTGGGCTGTGCAGACAAAATGATTGTGTCCAGATGATGGGCTTCTCTGTCACGTTAGTCAAAACACTCATAACACAGTTTGGGATCCTAAACTTGGATTCCAAACCCACTGTCCTGGCGGTAAGAGGCATTATCAGCCTTACATCTGTTAGTCATGCACTGTGTTGAAAATGCCCCCCGGGGATTGTTTTGGTAAGTCATCTAAACCCACCCTTTCTCCTCTCTCCCAATTTTCATCAGCTCAGAAGGGTGTTGGGTGTAATTACTTCAGGAAACTGAGAACTGCACAAAATACATAAGAAGATAACTGCCATGCGGCATGGCAATATCTTATTTATTCTTTTGAAAATCAAAATGGAGAAGACAATTTCACAATACCATCAGGCTATGCTAACGTTAAGGTACGACTAACACTTGGCATAAATAACAACATACTAATATAAAATATGAGTTTTGGTAATCTGACATTTGGTAATCTGTGACTGTCAAGACATATATTCTTCTGTCATGTCAACATGCGAATCTGATCAGCGACTGTCAGTTAACGCTTTTGAGCCAAAAAGCATTTCTCTTGAGTGCATAGCTGACAGAATATTTCTGCTCAGCATCCAGAAAAAGGTTAATCTGTAACAAACGTTTATCTGAATTCCGAAAATTTCACACGCATCCGCACTTAGTGTCATCAGTATTCAGCAGCCTTGTAGTTTGTTATAATCCAGATTAAGCCGTAATTAATGCGTCAGTTCATCTTCCATCTGTTAGGCCAGGTCTGGGTCACTGAGACCCTGAATCCAATCTTAGCAATCACAGGCCACGTGGCATGGACCAGGGATGGGACGCAAATCCTCCACAGAGGAGGAGGCTGAGGTCACCCTCCGAATGCGTAGTCTGTAAGCACATGAGCATTTTGTGTTTGACAGCCCATAATACATAAATATATAATGTGACATGTTGACAGTTTTCCAAAACGGAATATAGAGAGGGGTGGACACAGGTAGACACATACATTCATGGTATCTAAAGGTCCAATGTCACCGATTCTATAAGCCACACACCATGATATCGGACTCGATGACCTTGAGACTGTTATGTCACTCAACCGTGAACGGCAGTGCGTATTAATAAATCTTCTGGCTAATACCATATACTTTGCGGGGGGAAAAATATTATAAGCAGAGGCTTCTGGGGGATCAAAGAGGGAGGTGTTATTGTTTTTACTAGCGGAGCACTGAACGTGACCTTCCGAACAGAGATGCTCGTTGGCCTGCGGAATGCTGAATATGGAAAGCGCCAAGTGACAGCAGACGGATGATTTAGCGAATCAGCAATTCATTCCCCGCAGTAGGTCCTCATTAAACTGGCTGTGTCGGCCCGTACAGGGTGTTCTTTCCCCAGTGTGTGCGGACGGGGAGGGGGGCACAGAGCCGCGCTACCAACAAACAGTGGTGACAAGACTAACACCTATGGCGCCCCCTTGTGGCACTCCTGCTCTCCTTCGCTATTTCTTTTTTTTCTTTTTTGTTTTTTAAAGGGTGCTGAGTCGTACCCGAAGGCCCCGCCCACTCACAGCAGGCTCTAACTGAGACTCCTGGAAAAGCCATCGGACCGTACCGGACCAGGCCCGCCGTGGGGCAAGCACCGGTCTTGGCTGAGCCTGTGGCAGGCCTTCTCCTGGAGAGCTCGCCCCCTTGATAAATGACCACCTTTCCCATATTTATTGCTGCACTAAATCATATGCCCGCCACGCTTTTAAAACCAATTTGAGCTGTTTTTTATTTTTCCCTCCCTCTTTTTTTTTGGAAGAAAAGTACAAAGACTCCTTTTTTTTTCTTTTTCTTAAAAGAGCACCCATTTTTTTATTTTTACTTTTTACGTGAGGTGGGTAAGCAGGTTCTTATCTGTAGCTTTGCGGTTTTCCGCAGGGTGACTGCAGGTGCAGACGACCGCTGCTTTGCCCGTCTGCACACCCCAGGCCCTGAAGAGGGGAGATCCCTGACCCCCCGTCCAATGCCCTCCAGTATCCTCTTCCTGACCAAGCATTTAACGCCAAGACAGATTCTGGGTTCACCCTGCGCGTGTATCTGTCAGATCGCTGTTCTGGGACCTGCAGCTACTCTGCGGTTGAATAGTCAGCTTCTCCAAGCTTGATCTGGAGAAACAAGCCGAAGTGTCAAAAGAGAAAACAAGCTGACAGGCAAATGGCTGCATCTGCCATGTCATCCTCTCACCACCATCGCTGATCCGCCAGCCTGCTCTGTCTTCCCCAAATGCCTGTGGTTTCGCAAGCATTTCCTCATCAGGCCTAATCTACCATGCATGGTTCCAGCCCCCCCCACCACCACCAAATGTGAATCATTCCTAAATGGAAAGTAAGTATCAGTCCGCTCCCCCCACCGACATATTCTCATGGCTATGACAGCTCTACTTGCAAGATTCCAGGCAGCTTTGCCTGTGGGTGTCACGGCTGTCCAGTTTACAGTAACCCTGGTTAACATCATAATGACGACTTTTGATAGGCTGGTGCGAATCGAGGCCCCACCCACTAGCCTCCCTTTTCATGAAGTGGGCGTGGCCTCATCTCAGAGTTACCTGTAAGCTAGCGGTTGCCGACCTGGGAGGGTTGGTTGCTGGGGGGTAAAGCAAGGTAAGCATTCCACATGCCACCCTGGAGGGTTAGTTATGATTGATCAATAGTCCAGCCCGCTTTCATGGGCAAGAGTGCAGCACAAACCAGGAACCGCCAAAGCCAATGATACCTACAGCTGCACGTTCACAGAGACACTCGTTTTGATATACTGCAGCACGTTTTCATGAATCAACTCTGATTTCAGTGGATAGCCAGGCTGAGCAGCTTCCAGCACACCTGTAGAAAGTAAATTCTGCAACCCTGACAGGGAGGATTTAACTCCGTGCTGCTGACGTGATGTTTCCCCAAGCCAAGAGTCTCGCTCTGGTGGCCAGTGGGACGTAGCCTTTGACACCCAGGAGGCCGTGGTGAGGCCTATCAAGATCTCCGTCTGGCTTTAATTTTTCTGCGTTTTTTTTTTTTTTTTTTAATGGTGTGGATTTTTTTCCATGTTCTATCAGGTCACGGTAATGTGATGTACTCTGTCGCCCTCTAGTGGACATTTTGATTTTCACGTCCTCTTCTTCTAAGAAGCATGCGTGTTGATTTGTTTTTCCTTTCCCTCAAAGAAAGAATGAGTGCAATAACAAGCATAGAAAAATAAGTTCCTCTGAGTAATTAATCAGCTGAATTATTAAAATATGTTTGTGATTCACCTCCACTAAGATTCCAAGATATATTGGCAACGCAGAGTGTTCCCTGTTCCAGGTAAGCCTTTTTCCCCGTTATGTTTGGCATCCTATACAGAGACCCCAGCCTGCAGTTCCATGCATCTCTGGGCAATCTCCCAATCACCAGCACTCACCAGCTACCTACCTACGGGATGCTTGGATTCTAATGGGTTTTTTTTAGTCAAGGACGACCCATCTGACACCATCCATCCGACTTCATAAATGTCTGGAAGTCGCTGCCAAAAATAAAACGTTTTGATCAGATGCTGATGTTCCATCTAAGACTATGCTGACCTAATCCTCACACACCACATCAGTAAATTACAACCTGCTCATATTCACCTCCTGAACCACTGGAAAAAGCTTTTCATTTTTTGAAGGTTTGGCACCAAAAAGCAAAAATTTTAAATCAGTTACAGCTGGAAGCATTTCAGCCTCTCGTGCTTCCCAGAGCTCACACTAACTCGCTCTCCTTTCTTGGTAAACACTTCAGTTTTGAGATCATCTCTCTAATCACAGGCCTGCGGAATGTTCGGCCACGCCAGTTAGCCGTAGCATGTCGCTAACTATTGCCACTCCAAGCCCATGTGGAGCCCTGAGGGGACGGTATCGCTGGCAGGCAGAAGGGCGGGCAGGCCGGAAAGACGCCACAGGTAGCGGGAACGTTGCAGGCAGCAGCGTAGGCAGGAGATCCTGATAAATGGTTTGACTGTCACAGTATAGCTAGTAATGATTAATGCAATAGCACAGGGACATTGTCATCTGTAAAAATATTGGTGCTCAAGGGCTAAAAGTAATGAGTGATTCCCTTTGAAGAGCAGCTGCTACCTAACAGAGTGTGAGGGTGGTAGGTCAGTGCTCTGCTGTGACTGTCTCTCTTTCTGGCTTTTATGGCGAATACCCCAGGGGGCCGAAGGTCCTTCGTCAAGACAACAGAGGGCGCCGTGCCAAGGAATGCCAAAGAGGTGACTGACTGCCACATTTGCAGAAGAATAAAACATGGTCACCACGCAAGGAGGAATCCAGGGCTTCACATATAGCATTAATCCTAAATGCATAAGGTCACATCAACAGTACAGAACATTTATGATATTGAAATGTGCTACTAAGCTTTCGGTTTAATTTTAGTTGCCCCGATCTCTCACAGGCATTTAAAAATATATAACCGAGTAACAGGATCGGCGATTATCGTTTTTCCGCTGTTAATGTGTCAAGGTCAGTAGCCCACCAGAGATCTGGCCCATTAGTAACAGACCTCTGATAAGAGAACATCAAAGATATACTGGGCTGCAAAAAGGGGTGGGGGGGGGGGGGGGCAGCAACAAGCAGAGTGGGAGGGCAGCCTGGGGAAGGCAGACATGGAAAAGAAAACTGGGATTTTACTGGGAACTGGAGGCTGTCACTTACAAAAAATGGCAGAGAGCAAGAGTCAGTGGGAGACCCTCCCATTCTGACACGGAGAAGCTGCACCCCTATGGAAAACAGAAGGCATCATGAAGCCATCAAAGGTTTTGGATGTGGACTCCAGAGAGAGCAGTGTGACTCTTGACCCTTCCACCATAGACAGCCATCCGAAAATCGTGGAAGAGCTTGCAGACTTCGAGCTAACACTCCGTAAATATGCCTAATTGTCATCTGCCCTGAGCTGTGGGGTTGTGCTGTATGGTAGGGCTGCGTAGTCACTCCTTAAATAAGGTCACTGGGTCTGTAGGCACCCAGATAATCTATTATTTTGGTCCAGTAGCCCGTTTGCTTTGGAAACTCTGTCGCTCTGCAGCCAGTGGCTGACTTTACCATGCGGAGGGTGAGGGGGCATGAAAGGTCAAGGGTCATTCTGGGGTAACGAGTGAAACTATGTGCACGCACTCCTGGCCACAAGGACTTGCACACACATGCAAAAGATGCCCCAAGAGGAGAACAAGGGATCCGCGGTCTTTCACACACCGCTGCAGATTCCACCGCCTTTATTTTGCCTTGAAGTATCTCCTCAGAACTTCCTGAAACTCAGCAACAATCAGCAGCACCCGGAAATCGAAACACACCTGAAGAGTCACACCTGGTTTTAGCATTCAGATGGAAACGGCAGCCCACCAGACCGAATACTTTCTCCCGCAGACAGCATCCTACCACCTTACCATAGACGCACTGCCTTTTCCATTCACTCCAAATGATCTTCAAACATGACACCTGAATCCATCTTGCCAGCTCAAATCCAAGGTACGGCTTTCCAACTGTAAATACGTGAACGCCTTGCTGATACAGCTGTTTTATTTAGACAACCTTTTTCCAATTGAGCGTTGATGAGGCTCAGAACAGATATAAAATGCCAGAAAAATGTTAACAGCCATTTGAATATGTTGAAACACTTCACTGTTGCATACCACTGTTAACTATGAGCTTGGTACTGGTTTGCCCGTTGACTAGCAGACGCTAATCCACCAACAGTTAATAGATTGCCATCATATAAAATAGAGGTAAATCGAGGAGAAATTCTCCAAGAAAACATCAAGACACACAAACCGTATAAGTGGCCAGGAACGCTTTTATAGACATAACTAGGTACACAGAAAGCCTCACAATCCCCCTTGACTGGGATCTGAATCTCACGGACAGCAAATTCTCGTCTTGAAGCCATCACCTTCCTCACTTCAGGTAAGCAAAGGCATAAGATTTTCACAGTAACCCCCCCCCCCCCACCACAAATATTTATAAACTCCTCTGGGGGGAAAAAAACATACAGAAGAATCCCAGATTTGTGTGTCCATGATTCCCTTGAGATGTGGCAGCCTGTCCTCTTACTGTGTCTCCTCGGGACAGTTTATTAATAGTCATGAGAAGCCCTGCCATGGGGCAGGAGGTCTCGGCTCAGTGATCCTGGCCTCTGATTTTAAGGCCAGACAAACAAACTAGCAGACATCACAGTCATGGAGCTTCTGCTAAAAGACATAAAACATGTTTCGCCTTAGACCTAAGAGCATTCCACTCCAGCCTTCTCCATGTTTACTCTACTAATTTACGCTACAGTCTAATCCTAAAGTCTCCTCCCACGTTCTGCCTTCATCTAGAGCCAGACCCCCCCCCTACGTCTGACCCCGCATCTGTTTGGCATCTAGACCATGTTCCCAACCACCTTCACGTCAGTCATGCATCCAGTGCAGGCCTGTGTGACCCACCTCCATGCTCCCAACGCACCGCCCTCTGGTGGACAGTGTCCACCGCCTCAGCCGACTTCCCATTATCATCGCCAGCTGTCTAAACCTGTCAGTTAACCCGAAAACGCCTCTCACAGCAAGGAGCCTCAAGTCTCATCTACTGCAAGCCAAAACAAAATCACGCCAGCCCTTTATCAACCCTGGGGCAGCAGATTAGCAGATGGGCAAGCAGTATATGAGACCCTGGTCCGCCCCAAACCCTCTTTGTACCACCATCCACAGGCTCCAAAGCAGCTGTAACAAGGGCCATCTTGTTTATTACAATCCTCCAGAGTGACTCTTAGCATGCCATGCAAAGGGCAACACGCTCTGCTGTGGTGCAGCCTTTTCACGACTCTCTCGCTCTGTAATTCCTCCAGTGGCTGCCAAAGCAGGTAGGGAGTTGTAAAAGCACTGGACCTACCTGAAGGGGGCGCCGATTCATACTGAGCTCATGGGAGTTTTACTTAGACAAAAATGTTCTGAGGGGAGAAGGAACAATGATTGGTTCAGAGAGATAACCAATCAAATTGTAGTGGAGGTGGGACCAACCAATCAGATGTCTTGATCCCACCTCCTCAAGTCTCTTGGACCCACCTGATCCAATCATTGTTCCTTCCTCCACAGTATAAAATCAGCCTTTAGAGACCGGAGGAAACCAAAAGGTGGAGCCACATAACCCCACATAACAACCAACACACTTTCCTGAGTGCGAATATTGACATTCCGAAAAAAATGTTAAAATGACTGATGTACATTTTATACACATGGATGGTTAAGAGGCTTACTTTCATAGGAATATAAAAAATAAGATTCTTAGGACCACTACATGGACTACAATTGTACTTTATAATAATTTGCTAATCTGTGCAGTATTAGTAAACCTACAAGGTTAAGTATTTCTGTGGTTTAATACAGTTCCAGAAAACAGCCATAAAATAAAAGCTAAAGACTATATAATATATAATATATATTAATTATACATAACTAAACAGCATGTTTTTCCTGTGTCGCTGAACTACACGCTGCCAAATGTGCCGACAAACCTAACTTCAAAATCCACATCTGGCGAGAAACAGGATTAGTGTCTGCCATTATTAATATAATAATTAAAGACAATGCCTGCTGGGAAAAATAACAATATAACCTGTACTACCTCCAACTACCAGCGGAGGGCAGACAACGCGCATTGAAAGATCACACCTGCCTGTTAGAAACTACGGTGGACAGAGGGAACCCGAGAGCAGCTCAAGATGAGATTTTCCTCCTGTGTAGGAGTTTCTCTAAGTGCGTCGCTCATGAACAGTGACACGGCAGCGACAGCGGCGGATATTCAGAGACCGTGAAGTAGGGAGCCGTGATATGGCCGGGCCTGTTCTGCTAGGCCTGCGTTCGAGTGGCTGCTCACGGCGGTTTGTGTTACTACCAGGAAAGAGATGCTGGGTACAGTGACTCACTGGGGTATGAAATGGGCTCGTTCAGTCCTTTATACCTCAAGCTTTATTTTCGGACCCCAGGTACCAAATCAATATATACAGTAAAGCAGAGATCCTCTCTGTGTGAGTCTATATGGCCGTAACGATGGTTTCCACAGCAAGTGGGATAATCTAAATAGATGGAGTCCCGTGACCTTGGTGGACGTCAAGCCGCCGTCTGAGGGAATCCATTCAGCTCCTCCTCCCCCAGGTGAAACCGTGCACACGCTCCCACCATCATACTGGCAATAAACGTGCGATGACTCACCCCGACTCGCTAAGCCGACACGCTACCACGCTTTGTACCTGCCTGTGATTCACTTTTCATTCCTTTGCCCAGGAGCAGCACTAGAGAT
>JABFDZ020000008.1:16784710-16796470 GCA_019775955.2 Pollimyrus isidori
ACCGGGACAAACTATCATTTATCTCACGTGGGCCCGTGGAAAAACTCTTTAATTGCCCCATTTTTATTTTGCCCCCATTCCCCCCCCCCCCCCCCAAGGACAGAAAAGGTACGTTTGCAGAGATCTTCGTCATCAGCTCCCTCAGCACAGAAGAATTTATAACTGGAGCAAAACAAACAAACCAAGAGAGTTTAAGGGAAAAACATAACAAAGGAGAAGTTACTACAGATTTACAACTGTTCCGCCTTGCATATTGTCCAATCAATGTGTAAATGTAGAACGTAAAATATATTGTCCAATCTGTAAATATTGTACGTGAAGTATATCATCCTGTCAATGTGTAAATGTAGTATGTGGTAGTATGTTTAATAAATGTGTAAATAAACGCATTTCATCTGGGACACGTAAATAAAGACCTCCTGAGTCTTGAGTGCCTGGAGATGATTTCGGGAAGTCAGGGCACGTGGCTGAAGACCCTGTCAGTAAGACTAAGCTCTCAGGTTCTTTTACTCAGAGCTTTTAGGTAAAGAAACTGCGCATGTAGCAGGTTCCACAAGAAAGACCCTGTGTTTCGTTTCTAATTATCGTCTTTACAAGTCGAGCATGCGGATGTAGTTTCCATCCAGATGGCTTCAGTGGACACTGTGCACCAACGCAGGGGAGACCTGCTCGCAGATGAAAGCTCACGTGACCAAACAGTTCATTCAACGAAACTACCAAAATAACCAAGACACAGGGAAAAGATTAGATCCAGTTGAAGTAAATACCACAGTCTCCAGTTTGGAAAATTAAGAACAAAGGCAGCAATCAAACGCAGAATATTTTCTTGGCGAAAGACATCAAGAGAGATTAATAAACAATTTACAGCCAAATGCATTAAACAATTGTACAAATAAAACTGCTCTTTATGGGAATCATGATGGTTCCAGACCCAATTCCTACAAAACCACCAGAGACTTTTTTTTTCTTTAATAAAATGGAGGAATGTAAAAATTTTCCAAAACAAACACCTGTTTCTTGGGAGCTCTGGATAGGCTCCAGAGATCACTCGGGCTTCTACAGCAGAGCATGAGGCTGGACATCCAGCCTGTTTTTATGGCCGTATATGAATTACAAATCCTCTGCGGAGTGCAGAAGTGCTACACTGCAGCAGTGGTGTGTATGAGAGTAACAGAATTGACTCATCTGCTAGATTCTGCCAGAAGGCAACACGAGTCCTTTCTCAGAGCGGATGAGTGACGCAAGACGTCGTCACCGGCGGTTTGGCGATGACGCGCGGGTGATAGAGTTCGATGCAGCCGGTAAAACTGCGCCACTGCCACGTGGGCGTCTTGTGGGAGCGGGTTCTACTCCCATCACGGCTGCGGGCTCCCTGCTTCCCAACAGCAGCCGAATTTTAGCACATTTTCATCCAAAACCCGACAAGCACAGACAAAAAAGGAAACCCTCACGCAGGGGAACCAGGGCCCTATATCCAGTAGTTTATAGGTTCAAGTCCCAAAAGAGTCAGAGTCCAAACTACTGATTAAAGAACATAACCTATATTACCACTTAATGACATACAACTGTATAAACATGCAAGAATGAGCCGTTCCACATAAGGGCATTTAATTTCATTATTAAAACAAAGCTACGATACCCCGGAGATGGATGGCTGATTGCATAGAGCCATTTTAACACCAGCTTATAAGACGTGCATTGTACGTATGCTCAACTCATCGACATGTTTCTGTGAGGCCTACTCAGCAGTCCACCATGCAGAATAAACACCAGGACTCCAAAGCCTTCAGGTCGTTGCATGGGGGGGGTCGCGGTGGTGGGGGGCGGGTGTAGGAAGTACTTCATACCTCAGATCGGAGAACGCTGACAGTTATTAATGCTGCTCCTGGTGTGGCTTACATAAAGCACAAAGCCCCTTCTTGTAGACCGGGGTCCTCACAAAGCAGCTCTTGCCCTGAATAACAGAGATGGTTGGCAGGAGCTCATTAAACAAAGTAAACATTGCTCTCTGGTTACCTCAACCCAACACCACACGCATAGCAAAGAACTTTTTCCTGCTTTTCATTCCTCTGGTCTTTGTTCTGTGCTTTTATTTATTATCCATATTGCATGACAATGCATAAACATCAATAATAACCAGTTCTTTGACATTAATAGCTAGCAATCTTGAAATAGTAATTTCTTTCCTTGGGTTACAACGTAAGCTCATTTTAATGTATGGCATTTACCACAAATGGAACTGAAGTATCTGCTGGGAATGCTTTGGTGGGCAGTCACAGGCTATTAAACACCAATCAGGTTTTGGATTTGAAGCACACGACTACAGCAAATTAGCGATAATAAATCCCAAAAACACAAACGGTCTCGATTCATTGCAGTTTCAGCAGCTTTGGTTAACATTTGTTTCTTTCTACATACACGGCCTCATTTGAATTGACACCAGCCGTGATCAGTAAGCCATTCTTCTCAAAGAGACAAAAATAAAGAGCTTGACTACAATTAGGAACTTTGGATCACGAAACGCTAACATAGTATCTATTCTACCCCTGAAAGGTTCTCGTTTAGGGGATGCCAGGCAAGGTTCAAACCAAGAAGGGCACTCATAAAAGCTACATACACTAGAGCTTCAATGACCCAGCATCCAACTCACCTAGAAAGTGATTGCTCAAGGTGGTTTCTACAGTAGACCTTGCGATCTGACTGAGCAACTTTGATGTGTACAAGGAACGATGAAGGATTTGATTTGGATGAATGGCTTCCTGGATATAAACCTTCAGTTGTTCGTATTGTGAACACTTTGAACTTCTGCATAAGCATTCATTTGTCCATAAACACCATGTTTTAAAACAAGGACGTCCATAAGTGCACTTGGTACAGTACCAGAGGACCCTAGGTTGGCTTTGTTGTTATAGTACATAGTATAATTTGTGTCATCAAATTTTATGCAGTGTATTTTAGATACACTGGTGTTAAAGGCAGAGATATCAGCAAATCACCACTTAGTCACTAGACAAGGTTTGCAGTTTTACGGTCAATGTCCATTCATTATATCTATATACCCCCACCATAACTCAGTCTTCAGCCTTCAAAGGAAGTATCTGGCCTGATCTGTACAGTGCTACTACCCCTAACCAGGAGAAGCAGCCTGAAGATAGATGGAAGCTTAGCCTGCTTAAAAGCCTAGTAAAGAACTCTTGCTACTTGATATGAAGGTCACCAAGGTGTCATTATCACAATGTAAACTTTCCACATATCACTGTAAACAATTAGAGCAAGACTTGCAAGGATATTGCTGGCTTAGGACTTTCTGATTACCTGTGTCAGTCTTTGAATCCCCTCTCTTCTCAGAGCTGTGGAGAAGCCTGAAACACTGAGGCATTATGGGAGCTGGTGCTCTTCCTCAGCATGTCATTCGGCAGAAGCGTCTGTGCAGATCACGGCCAGGTCAACCAGCATCGCCCGGGCTTCATGTCCACCATCGTGGAGCTCAGAGCAGGAGTGGGAAGCCACATTCAGCTCAAAAGACCTCAGCTGTTCTGCACTCCTCAAACAGAGAGTGCTAAGCGGTCGCACACCTACAATTAGTTGATCTAATTAAGGTTCTGAGACAAACAAAACCAAGAATCTCCAGAATCCAGGCGACCGGCTTCCCATAATTTTATTAGACAAATATTGGATGTAATTGACAAAAGACAGGAGGACAATATATTTCTTTTTTGTTCTTTATTTTTAAATTGTGCAAAAAAGTATGAAAAACTCCACTGCCTCTATAAAATCCTCACACTTCACAAACATTTCCGTAAGTTACTCTGACGACACACACCTTACTGAATCTGAACTATTTATGCAACATTATTCTCACTACACACATGAATGAACATGGTTTCCCTCAGGCTTTTGAATGTAGCCACACGGGATGTGGCGACAAAACTGAGGTAGCCAAAAACAGAGCAGCTGGATGACTGCTAACGAGGAAAACTAGCCATAAGGCACCACCTGTGAGGTTGGTGCCAGGCCAAGGAGGGAGAGAAACACCATTTGGAGACAATAGCAAGTCTTTCATTGGGCCAGTTCCACAAAGCAGGGTTTCTTGCTTAGCTGTATAACTTGTTGGATTTAAGGTGGTCTGGGATAAATATAAATGAATAAAGATAAAGTTAATTTAGCCCAGACTACCTTAAATCTGACAACTTATCCAGCTAAGCAAGAAATCCTGCTTCCTGAAACAGGCCCCTGGGGTCTGTTTCACAAAGCAGGATTTCTTGCTTAGCTGGATAACTTGTTAGATTTAAGGTAGCCTGGGGTAAATATAAATGAATAAAGATAAAGTTAATTTATCCCAGACTACCTTAAATCTGACAACTTATCCAGCTAAGCAAAAAATCCTGCTTCCTGAAACAGGCCCCTGGACTGCTTCAGTTACAAAACAAAATCAAAATTGTTCCTCCTCTTGAAGTCTAATCGGCCAAGATGTTGAAGCAATGAAGCATTAAGACATTTAGAAATGGTTATAAGGGCCTGACAAGGCACTCCTTCCTAAGCGAAGTCTTCCCACACATCACGTACCTCTTGGTAAAGTACCTTTCTATTATGTGGCTATGTTTAAGCGGTTTAAACATCCACATTGGGCATATACTGCTACACCAGTGTTTCTGAATCCGGTCCTTTGGGACCCGCAAGCCAGTCCCTGTTTTTGCTCCCTCCCAGTTACCAAGGGAGCAAAAATGTGGACTGCTTAACAGGTAGCTGAGAGGGGGCAATAACATGAACTGTCTGTGGGGTTCCAAGGACTGGGTTGGGAAGCAATGCGCCACACCATTCAGAAGGGCAAGAACTGTTACTCACATTGTTCATAAAAGGCCTTTTCAGCTAATATATATAGTATAAATTTTCATTTATCCATCCAGCCCCCCCCCCCCCCTTAAAAAAGGGTATTGATGAGTTTACAAACATTCAACTGTCTCCATGTAAACTATGCAATGAGCTGTATGAGAACACAGTCGCACAGCTATGGGTTGGCCACAGAATGAGGAGATGTGTGTGAGGACTGGTGAATCGCTAAATTAAACAAAACACTGGCCAGGACTGAAACT
Source organism: Pollimyrus isidori (assembly GCA_019775955.2). Classification (NCBI taxonomy): domain Eukaryota; kingdom Metazoa; phylum Chordata; class Actinopteri; order Osteoglossiformes; family Mormyridae; genus Pollimyrus; species Pollimyrus isidori. The sequence goes on from JABFDZ020000008.1 coordinate 16,789,804, forward strand.
GAAAGAAGGTAGAGGTTTCAATAATAATAATAATAATAATAATAATAGTCATCATCATAACTATCTGCATAGTAAATATCAATTTCTGTAAATTTTGTTCTCAGAAGGATTCTGCGCTGGTTTCTCCAAGGACAGCACTAATGTGTACTCGCTGGGTCGGACTCATCGGGGGGGGGGGGGCGACTGTTTGGTACCACCGCGAAGGGGGCCAGGCATCTCCAGCCCCCCCCTCTGCCAGAGAGCGGACCGAAATGGGCAACAGCAACAACAGAAAAGACATGACAATACACATCGACCCTTAGAAGGAAACACACAACAGCTAAAAACACACATATTGGTACATAACACACAATGCAAATCAAGAAACTGTACAAAATGATTAAATGAGTGATCCATATACATGCCTGTGTACTACGATCAATCATTTTCTTTTCCATTGCAAATGCATTATAAAAAACAACAACAAGAATAACAATAGAATAAAAATAATTATAATAAAGATAACTAGATCTCTTTAAAACCTACAGGTAAAGACGGAACAAAACCAGCACTGCTGTTGAAATCGTCATTGATACTGTACACCATTCTGAATTGTGTGTTGACATGAAAGAAAAAAAAAACAACAGAAGTTTAGACACACAAGAAATAATATCCCCCAAGTAGCAAATCCATGTTTTAACTGTCAACTGAGAAATGAAACTAAATGAAGCTCTGGAGGTCCACCAAGGAGTTCAGCATCTTCCAAGCTTGATGCATGCTCCAGAAGTCTCCATAGTGTCCCCCTCTGGGTCTTCCCCATCCAATGTAAGCTTGGACCACCAGGAGGTCTAGTGGGAAAAATGGCCTACTCCCTCACGGCAAAGACGCGGAAAGAATTCCCCTCCGTATTCCTCTTACTGGAAAGACAGGATGAGAAAAGACCGCGTAAGAGCTTCTCTCCTCTCATAAATCTGACAGTGGAGTTACTCACAAATAGGGTCCTGGCAGGGCACTGTTCTGGCAGTGCAAACGAAATCTCTCTACGTCATACTGATTCCACAGTGTTTGTTTAACCGCTGGGACACATCGGGAAGCCAGAATAATCAAATATGAAACAATTAGGAATGGATAAGAAGGCTTTTTCCCAGGTTCAAGAACATTACTTGAAGGCCATTTCAGGGGAAAGACAAACACTATGCTATTAATCTAGAACAGAACAGAAAGCCCACCTCTGTTAACACCTCCCTCTTTATTGCAGTAGAAATAATCAAAGAGATGGATAAGCAATCAAACCTGACCCATAATGCAGTTGGTATACAAGTGTTACATGGAAAATGGCAAGTTAGAGTTAAGTCTTCAGTTTTATGGCTGCACATGAAGTGCCTGACCATTCCAACAATTGTGCCTGCTTTACTTGGCTTGCTTGTTTGTTATTAATTCATTATTAAAGTAACCCCAGAAGACATTTAGACTGGGCTGCCCTGTTCGCATTATCTTTGACATAATGGGACTTGCTGAGTCAGACTTCCAGAGTTTCCATCCACAAGGGAACAGAAGGACTGCAATTATTTTGCAGTTAATAGGGGTCTGCCTGCGTGGGTGGTCGGCCTGACGTTTATGGACACTCGTGGGTTCGTCCGTTACTGACTCGCTGTCGTAAAAAAAAAAAAACTCATATTTATTTACGGTAGGAGTCATACGCTGACCGAGGTGAGGACGAGGTCCTGCAAAGGAGATTTTAATTGAGTTTGTAGGATCCGCTTTAGATTTTTCCAGAACTGGGCCGATCGTATTGCATTTCTTTATCAAGCCAGACGAGCAGGGAAGCAGAGAGAGGGTGTGTGGTCTAAACCGCGCTGTCCGGATCCTGACGGCAAGAGCTAATTGCTTCGCAAAGGCATGCAGGAGTAAACGGGGAGCAGGAAGTACCTCTCTGACTGGATTCCGTTCCTCAGCGTTCCCATGTAGCTCTTCCTATTAGCCAGGGCCAGGATGTCTACGTAGCCCCCGCTGGCTTTGATCGCTCCGGCATGGATAGCTGCTCGGCAGATACTGGAGTTCTGGGGGCGGGGGATTGAGGTTATCTTCCCTACATTCGCTTCCGTGTAACAACCTCCCCCCCACTCCCCCACAGACACCGAATAACTGAATGCTCTATTAGGAATATAGTGGTCAGGGCCTGACTATAGCTAATGAGTTTCCATGGACAGTAAGGAAGGTCTTGTGCCATATAAGAATCAGAATCAACTATTGGGTAAAAAACCACTGGGTAATAAACAGCTATGAAATACCAGAAGAATTAACCAGGGCCTGTCTTTGAATTTTAACTCTCAATTTTAACTCCACCAGAGTTTCTGTGAGATACCATCATTTGGAAATAGACATGGATAAGGGCCTTCAAATTGTTGGTTGAGCTTCTCCTGCTCCATCCTGCCTAAAGCTAATAATCGTTGTACAATACAATCCCGTTATAAAGGACTTCAAGGGACCTGGCAAAATAGTCTGTTAAATCCAAAGGCTGTTATATCCAGAGTTACTGTATGGCCAAAACATAACTGCAGGACGCCGCTACAGCTAAAAGCAGCCAAATTGGGGACTAAATTGCTTGTCCGTTATAAGTGAAATCTCGTTATATGCGAGTCCGCATATGTTCTTAAAGGCGCATGGCCAGGTCCAGAGAACCACGTCTATTACTGAGAGAGTCCACTATGACCGGATTTTATTGTATATGTTCCTGTTTCTTGTTACTGTTACCACTGCTACCTACTTATGTGTTTAGTAGAAACATTTGTTGAACATAATTCACATTAAGTTTTTTTTACTGGCCTATCCCTGAACCAGCTGGATGATAGTTCAGCTTTTGTTTGGAGTAAAACATCTGGTTCACTAGTCCACAAGCCCTTCTGTGAGAAGTTCTCCACTGGAGACGGGGAGCACAGGATCCCTGCTGGCGGATCCCCAGGCTGGAGGAATGCCATCCACATGCAAATAAGGGGGGGTGAGCCACTGGCCAAAGGGACCCCCACCACATAACAGCAGTGCTTTTTAAAAGACCCAACACATCTTGTCTGTTGCTAATTAAAAATCTTTGTGTGTGTATGTATGTATGGTGCGGGGGTTACTCACATCTAAATATATGTTGTTCCCAACCACCGGTGCCCAGTAAGATGGCTGGTCCTTGCAGCCGTCGGGGCAGAGGACCCTGAAAACAGATGCAAGGATAATGGAGGAATACCAAACAGAATTCCCAGAATTCTCTTATTAACACAAAACCCAGCCTAAGCACATTGATACAGCCCCATTTCCCAGCATAACATCAGATCACTGCATATAGGTACACAAGCAAATCCGCTCCTTGAATCTGAAGCCCGGGTATCAAGATATCTAGAACCCAAACCTACAAGTCTTATGGCAAATTCCAGAAGCCACGAGACCTTTCTCCTCAGCGGGCACATCTGTGAAACTGCGAGTCGTGTTCATCGAGGTTTGAAGCACTGGCTTCACATCTACAGATGTTTTTTTGTGATTACAAAGCACATTCCTCCTGTTCAAACTGATGGTGGTTTTCCGTGGGGTGCTATGCACCTGCGTGGACAAATACGCCGGTTTGTGAGTCCGTTTACCTCGGGCAGTTAGCGTTCGTCTTTCCAAAGGGACAGATCTCAGCCACCGTGGCATAACAGTCAATCGATTGTCCTGCAGATAAAACGCAAAGAGGTTCGTTCAGTTTGTCCACCCAGTTTCACGTTGTTTACACTTTACCGTTTCATGCAATACATCTAAAGGGAGTAACTGAATATTACAACAGGAGTGCCAAACATACAACAAGAAGACTCCTTCTGCAAGCTTATGGTTGCAAAAGAACTTCCGGAACACACACACAACCTGCATTTCATGGCTTGGCCTCATTTGTAAAGGAAACATGCACTCACTGTTTATGGAACCTAAAGGGTCTTACTTACTTTCCACTCTTGCGACCTCAAATGCATTGCCTGGTTTGTATTTGCTGAAAAGAGAAATATAAGATATATAATCCGTCATGGTGCAAGTGGAGGACATTCTTCGAGTGGTTGCATTGCGCTTATCCTAATCTTTGCCTGCACTGCCATTCAGCGTTAGATAATGCTCTGCAACAGATGAGTACCTGAGGCTCTCTATCTCATTCTTCGTGGCCTTGACAAAGAAGGGCAGGTTGTCCTTCCTGGTGATGTCCACCAGGCCCCCGTTGTTGTCGATGGCACCGGAATGAATGGCGGCGCGGCAGATGCTCGATTGCTGGCGAGCAGGAACAAAAATAAACGAGAAAGGATTAACGAGGCGAGCGGCGCTGCTATTTCTCTCATTCGCGGGGCGGACGGGCCGCCGCGACTCACCACGTCGTAGAAGAGCGTCCCCCACACTTTGGCTTTGCTGCGTAGGCAGTTGGCTGGACACTGGTACCTGCCGAGATAAACCAGGACGATTAATGGAGATTAATGGCATCATGGGCAGATCCATTGCGTTGGGCGGGGTATTTTGATGAAGCACCTGTTACAGGTTGCCCCTCTGCATTTATCACGCATCTTGATCTCGCACTTGATTTTCTGTGCTGTAGACGACAGAAAAAGAATCTATAAGTAACCCAGAACTGGCACTATTCACCACAGAGGAAGGATACATTTGTATGAGGTCCAGTAAACGGTAAAGTGGCGCACCCACAAGCCCCTATTATGTCAGTCTTCCTCACCCTTGTGTTCCCTACACTCACCCAAGTAGCTGGCGCTGGCAGATTTGGATGAGGGAGTCTTCTTTGGCACGGAAGGCTTGGGTTGAGGTCTGAGCGCAGGCTTCGTGGTCGTGGTGCGGTCTAGGACCGGCACCTGAGCCCTCTCCACCTCGTTCATGTCCTCCGTCTCTGGCTGCTGCGGCACTTGGGCATCCTCTGTGAGGAAGGAGTTTGCCAGAGAACCAATCAGAGGCGTCACCTGATTCGCAGTCACAGCCAATCCCTAGAGATCCCAGTTCTACACGTGATGTTGATTTGATTGTTGTCCTACCTGTATGTTACTGTATATTGTCCATTATATGTCGTTGTATATGGTGTATGCTATTTGTTACTTATTATTATTTATTGCCGCATGTTGATTGAGTCTGAAGGGAGGCACATAAGCAAGTAGTCGATGAAAATAAAGCTTTAGAATCCTTGTTGAAGCGTGTCAGAGAGCTCACCTTTGTAGCAGAGGTTATCGCGGCAGACACCTCCATAACTGGGGGGGCACTGGGAGCAGGGGCGTCCGTGCTGATAGGGAGCCTCTCCGATCCAATTGCCCCTGAACAACACAACGCGATAGGACTTGACTCACTTGCCAAGCACTGTACCTCGATCCAAGAAGCCCTTCAGCAATCGTCCCAAAAGACAAACCAGGTATTGTTCGTGATATGAGCAGCACAAAAATCTGCTGAAAGCAGCGAAAGAAGCTGCCAACATCCTGCAAGTAATTACTTTATTACGACCATCAGAAGGAGAGTGACCTGGTCACTCTGTGCTGTTTTTTCCCCCCCATTCTCATCCTTTTTTAAAACCTTTCCTCTCTTTTTTCCCCTCTGGAAAGTGTGACCTCAGTGTGTCATGACAACGTTAGCGCCATAAACAGACACTTCCCATTGAAATGACGGCCAGCCTGCGATGGAGAAACTCTTCCATTTCCAAGTGTGTAAAAAGCACACGTGCGACACGGGAGTCGGGGGCCCAATTGAGTTTCGAGTTCGCTTGAGAGTCGATGACCCTTTATGGCCATCAGGGGGCCTCTAAACTTCAGGGCCTCGTGCAAATGTCTGGGCTGACCACGACTTGCAGGAGCGTTGAAGGCTGGCCTTGATAGGCCGAGCGAAGGAGGGAATCGTGTGACTTACTTGGGTGAGTAGTTGCAGACCAGGTAGACGGCATTTTCCCAGATCTCACCCCAGACGTTCATGGCGGGGCAGATGTGGACGGCACAGCCAACCCGGCTGGTGGTAGCCCAAACCAGCTGCAAGAGAATATAGGGCAAGTCGTTAGCTGTTAGATGTCAAATGCTCCACAATCACGGTCTCATACACAGCTCAATGCATTCCAATCTAATGGTATAATCTAGACACACTGCAATGTGGCAGGGAAAAAATAAGGACAGGCTACGATTCTCTCTTTTTTTATATTGCTTGTAGGCCTGGGGGACCTTTGCCCCCCCCAGGGTTTTTTTTCCCTACTTGGAAGCTTTTGGCTCCTCTCTTCCATTGTCACCTGTCCTATTTCTTTCATTCTTTCTCATCCCTGTTTTTGTATTGTTCTGTATGAATGAAGTAGTAACGCATAACAGTGCTTTTGTAAAACACCTTGAAGCCACTGTGTTGCGAAGGGCGGTACATAAAAATAAAGTGAACTGAATCCTGCCCTTCCTCCCACCTTCCCATAATCCTTCACAGCTACTGGCTCCTTCCACACATGCTGTCCAGCACAGACCGGGTTAAGGTCCAGCACAGACCGGGTTAGCGTCCAGCACAGACCGGGTTAAGGTCCAGCACAGACGGGGTTAGCGTCCAGCACAGACGGGGTTAGCGTCTAGCACAGACGGTGTTAAAGTCCAGCACAGACGGGGTTAAGGTCCAGCACAGACCGGGTTAAGGTCCAGCACAGACCGGGGTTAGCGTCCAGCACAGACCGGGGTTAGCG
>JABFDZ020000008.1:16802631-16812725 GCA_019775955.2 Pollimyrus isidori
CAGAATTACAAGGTGTCCGTTCGTTACAATGACTTACAACGCTTGAAAAAGAGACAAATCGAAGTGATGCTTCAGTGTTTAAACCTAAATATCAAACCCGGTCTTACCACGATCAGATGAATGACCTGTGATGTAGCTCGGCGTCCCCAGACCGCGTCTTCGCGTTGGTCGGTATTTCCCTCCTTTAGATTTGAAGGATGCCGGCTAGAGGGACAGAGCAACTTCTTGACTCTTGCTTCCAAAGCTGTTCGTAGCCTTTTATAGAGCCGGGGCTGGGGAACGGGAGAATGTAAACCCATCCCCTTCACCCCAGCACTGCCTCCCGAGAGCTTGGGAAACGCCGCTGGCAAGCGCCCAGTGGGGGCTTTTACGAGAAGATGCGCAGAAGCCGACGCAAAAGCTCGCCCCACTCACGACTGCATGCATCATAGCTCATACATATGCAGGTAACTAGTTCTATGATTATTGTGAAAAACATGCTTAACGATAATCACGATATTTTTTTCCATTTAACTTTTATATACTTTCTGTTTTTCACTTATTAAAGATTTATTGTTATGTCGTTTTGTTCTTTATTTTTACTCTAGCAAGCAGCACGGTGTTATGGAGAGATTAAACCGTTTCTGGAACACAAGATTTTTAAGGGTGTGTAAAACTGCGTGGCACTAAAACAATGCTTAATTAAATATGCTTGCCAAGATATTTAAAATTAAATACATTTTAAAAGCCATCCATTATAAAATATAAAGTTATTTCTGAATTCTTTCGCATATGAATTTAGATTGTTGATTTTATCAGAAAATAAAAATAATAACTAACTTTTATTAACTTTCGTCAACCTTTCTGTCTTTCTGAAATCTGAACGTCTTTAAAAAAAAAAAAAAAAAAACTGCACTACGCAGGGATTTTCAAAATAATACACCGTGTTCCGTCTTCAAATACAGCACAGCCTGACAGCCCCGAGAGAAGCCAGAGCTTGTGGAACAGGCATAAATCAGACGGAAGGCTGACAGAGAGCTTACAACTCACAAAAAGCAGCGCCTCCTTGTACTGGAGTAGTAACGCAAGCAAGGGGAAAAAAGATCAACCCAGTGACCAACAGAGCGAGTCAGCTGGGACAAGCCAGGTGGCACTAAACTTGACCCAGTTGATGCTGGGAAACTGGGTTGACGTCTGGATTCAAAGACTAACCAAAAAAGCAAAAGTAGTCACACTACACTGACAGGAACCAGTTTTGTTTAGAGATTATGGGGGACCTTTAAAGAGGGGTTGGGGTCATCACCACAGCCACCATCACTGGCATGTGGACACCAGGGCTAGCCCGCCCTATAGGTAACATAGACGATCAAAAGAGTGAGTGAAGCCAAATCAGAAAAAAAAATTTGATTGCATTCCATCAAATGATCTGATACTTATCTGGGGTCGGGTTGAGCCCAGTCACCTTGCAAAGTACACTAATTTCTGCTGCGTGTATCTGTCATGTCAGTCATTCAGTCACAACCCAAAGCTCCTGATCATAGGAAAAGGTAGGAACATCTGATCTCTCTCTTTATCTCGACAGAATGGCACAGCATCCAGATTTCTGCCAATGCTGTACCGATCTGCATGTTGACCTCCTTCTCTCACTTTTGAACAAGACCCGGAGATATTTAAACTACTCTGCTTGGGGAAATAATTCATCCCCCACCAGGAGAGGGCAATGCACCCCTTTCCAGTCGAGAACCATGGCCTCAGACATGGAGGTGCCGATGCTCGGCCTCTCTGCTTCAAACTCAGCTGCAAACCACCTGAGCACATGGGGCAGGTCACCAGCCGATAACGCCCACAGCACCACGTCATCCACATAAAGCAAAGCCAAGATTCTAAAAACCCTGAACCGGATCCCCTCATCTCCTTGACTACACCTAAACATTCTGTCCATAAGGGTTACGAATAGAGCTGATGACAATGGGCAGCCCTGGTGGAATCCAACACCCACAGGGAATGAGTCTGACTTACTGCTGGCAATGCAAACCATATCCCATACTACAGAAGCACCCCCAAAATGACCCCTGAGGGACAAGATCATATGCCTTTTCCAAGTCCACAAAGCACATGTAGACTGGTTAGGCAGACTCCCATGTACCCTCCAGTACCCTTGTGACGGTGAAGAGCTGGTCCAGCATGGAATCGGCATTGCTCCTCCTGGATCTGAGGTTTGACCAACAGGTGGATCCACCTTTCCTGTACCCCAGCACAGACCTTCCCAGGAAGGCTGAAGAGTGTCAAGATGGAACACATCCTCCAGTCTCCTTTTTTAAAGATTGGGACCACCACCCCAATCTGCCAATACAAAGGCACTGTCGCCAACCTCCGTGAAATGTCAAAGAGGCGTGTCAGCCAAGACAGACCAACCAAATCAAGGGCTTTCAAGAACTCGGGGCGAAGTCCCTCCTGGAGTATTCCTGCTCTACTTCCTCACAGGAAGGTGTATCAGTGGGATGCAGGAGGTCCTCTAAATATTTTGCTGCCTGAATATATCCCCATATGAAATCAACAATCTTCCATCCCTGCTGTAAACAGCATGGGTAAAGCCCTGTCCTCCCCCTGGGTTGCCAGATGGTTCGCTAGAATCTTTTCAAGGATAACCAAAAGTCATTTTCCATGGCCTCACTAAACTCCTCCCTGTCAAAGCTGTATTCTGCTTGACCTGCTGGTACCTGTCCACTGCTCAGGAGTCCCACAAGCCAACCAAGCTTGGAAGGCCTCCTTCTTTAACCTGACAGCTGTCTTTTTAAGGGGTCCACCACCGGGTTCGGGGATTGCCAACGCAAGAGGCACCGACAACTTTATGGCCACAGCTTCAAACAGACCGTTCTGCAATGAAGTGACCCTTTCATGCTCAATGTCCCCTGATTGACTCCGGATGCAAGAGAATTTCTGCCAGAGGTGCAAGTTGAAGGTCTCATGGACAGGGGCCTCCACCAGTTGCTCCCAGAACACCCTCATCATGCATTTTTTTCTATCGGGTCTTTCCGGCATCTTCCCACGCTGTCTGATTTAACTCACAACCAGGTGGTGATCAGTTGATAGATCAGCCAACAACAGAGCACTGCTTAAGTTCAGATCTGGTATGCGGTTTCTCCAACCACAGTCCTCCAGGCTTCCCTGTTGTTACAAACATGAGCCTTAAAATCCCCTGACAGAACAATGGAATCCCCAGCAGGGGCACCTTCCAACACCCCCTTCCAAGGTCTCCAAAAAGCCTAGATACTCTGAATTGGTGTTCAGTGCATATGCACAGACCAGAATCAGAGCCCATCCCCTGACTCGAAGTTGAAGGGAGGCGACCCTCTCATTCACCGTGATAAGCTCCAATGTACTGTCACCAAACCAGGGGGCCATATGTACTGTAGACCCACACCTGCCCAGCGCCTCTCACCATGGTGGACTCCAGAGTGGAATAGAGTTCAGCCCCTCTCCGGGAGTTTGGTTCCAGAGCCTGAACCATGCGTTGAGGTGAGCACGCCTTTTACCCACAGAGAGGTTAGATTCCATGTGCCTATACCCAGATTTGGTCGCCATTATCGGTTCGCAGAGGGCTCCAGCCTTCAAATGCCACATGATGTACACTGGACCCTACACTCACAGCCCCTCCTGCAGATGTTAGGCCTAGAGGAGGGTGGACCCATGTTACTCTTATGGGCTGTGCCCAGTCAGGTACCACAGGTCGAGCCCCACCCACAGACCTGGCTCTAGGTCTGGGCCCCGGTCTTCCCAATCCAGACAGAGGTCACATCTTCCTGAATGTTTTGCATCATCTGGGTTTTCTGAATCGGCCTGGCCGCTCACCTAATGAAATGGCAGCAGAATCTCCCAAATATGCAGGGTTGGCCCTGATAGACAGACATGACAAGGCATCATTATCACTGTAAGGCATATCAGCAACACCAGTTTGATTTGTTCTAGAACATGTTGAAATGTGACATGTTTAAAAAAAAAAAAGAAGTGTGTGAAGGCATTTTCCAAAAGAAAGTAAAAAAAAAAAAACTGGAAACTAATCCACTGATGAACAGAATGGTGGGACAGTGAACCTTCTGCAAAGTCTGAGATCAAATCGATAGCAGAAAGGAGTCAGTTACGCAGTGAGGATTGTGTTGATATGGGTGAAAGCCACCGGCAGGCCCAGTGACCCAAAGGACTGGGTGTTCCTATCCAGGATCCATGGGGATGCATATGTGATTAACGGTGGCTGTTTGGAGCATCCTGCTGCTAAGTCTTGTGCCTTTGGACCCATTTTCTGAATTCCCCCTTCGGAAATGACATTCTCCCAACCCATCTGTGTGTTACTCCTGAAGACTCATAAAAAGGCCGCTGCTTGCCGTCCCATCCAAACTGTATGTTTCCACAGCCTTGGACGGTGGGGCCTCTGCTGCATGTGCCGGAAGCCTTCACATCTGCGAGCCACTGCACACCTTCGGCCCCCGTCCCTGGCGGGGGAGAGGCAGCCCTGCCAGGCTGTAAATGGCGTCATTTGCCATTCTGCCAAATAAAATGTATCCCAATGACACTTCATACTTGGGGGGGGAAAAAAAAAAAGTCTGATTGCTGGGATGGTGACAATCATGACATCAACAACACATGGAGCAGAAAGACAAATCAATGTATCAGTACTGATAACCAGGGAGACAGATTGCCTGTCGACTTCATCATCTTTAACGTGAAACCAGTCTGGCCTGGAGAAGCATGACAGAAGTGCCCTTTTCCTCAGAGAAACTGTCATTACATAAAGCGCAGTAACAGGTACTCTGCCAGCAGGACGCGTCACACGAACCCAGGTTGGGGACCTTGCTGTAGCCCCATCTGCCAACTTCTACCATTTATGATTTACTTTGGATCAGTGGTCCTTCCCCGAAACGCTTTACGGTAACATATTTCAGGTACCTGAAATAAGGTAACTTAAGGTGCCCCTTGAAAAATATACTCCTAAAAAGCAGTTCAGGGAAAAGCATTCCTCTGCTTTTTCACACGATACCATGATATGAAGGATTAAAGAGGTCATTTTTCTTTTTTTCTGAAAACATCATCTGCAGTTTTTCAAAAATTAATCATGCTAATTAATTCCATACTAAATCCAGGGATCACTACCTCTCTCTACCTTCACAATCTCAGAAAACAGAAATTTGAACGCAATTACAGAGCAACAAATTACGTAAGTTGCCCTAATTTAGCAGTTACATTTTTTTACAATTTTTTTCTTTCCACTAGGGGGTGCAGTCTAATAACAGAGGGAGAGCCAAGTGTATTGGAGACCATATGTCGCCGCTTTAACCAATACATTTTGATGACAAGACATGCCATAGTGACCTAATTCAAGAGCTACATTGTAGCCCATCTTCACACTTCATTGCCACTTCAGTAAATATCAGTAAAAAGTAAAAAATAGTATATACTGCAGCATAAGAGTTGATCAAGCCAGAGATCAGATGTTGCTTCTGAGGTTCAGCATTGGCGCCGAGACGTCTCCAGGAACTTCAGTAAACCGGGGTCAGGCCACCACTGCAGGGTTTGATTGGAGAAGGTCCTCTGTGAGCAGGGCTCTCGGCAATGTCCAAGCTCCTGTATAAAGCAACATCCTGTGCAGGCAAGCAAGTGCAGGGACTGTCAGGGGGTGCAAAGGAGTGAGATGATAAGGATGGCTGGAGATTTTGAGGTAGAGCAGAAGCCCATTCTTTAAAGCAGTGTCAATCCGGTCCGTTGGGATCCAGTCCACATTTTTGCTCCATCTGAGCTTCCTGCCAGACAGTCCAGACCTACCCGGACCTGGAGGGAGCAAATATGTAGACTGTGCGTAGGCCCCCATATTCCATGGAAGGTCTTGTGTCTCAGCTAAGCTACACACCACCAAATATTGCTTTAGTTGCATCAGTTGATTCGCCTTTCCCACTGCGTTTGCAACATGGTCGGGAAATAATGGATCATTTCATAACCCAACACAATCATATTTGGCAGAAATTACAATAAAATCACTCTATATATACTGTATGTACATGGCGTGAGCACCTCAGTCAAAACCTCAACAGCCCCACCTTTTCATAAGAGAGTCCTATAGGGATGAAAATGTCCCTTCAGTTTGTAGGACTGGAAGTCTGCACCACTTACATGATCAAGATGAGAAAAATATAATACGTACGAAAGGTGATGGAAAACGGTCTCATATTTCTTTAACCTTTTGAAAACAGAGAATTTTCGAGGTCACCGTCTTCAATTAATTTATAAAATATAAAATAATCACTTCTAGTCACATATCACTGGTAAGAAAACTTCTTAGCTTGCTTTTGCATATATAACAAAACATATCGCTGGTTTATAAAACAATGATCAGCATTTTATCATCACCATCCAGAACAGTACCCTGGCATTCTCTGCTCTTCTATGCAGTTGTAGACATGTCAACATACTACAAAAAGAATACATTCTAAACCTGGACATTTAATTTGCGTCCATAAATAAGATTTAATTATCATCACATAGAGCAGTATTATAATATTCATTAAAATCTGGAAAAAGTAGCACCTGCCAAGACCCTACAGGCCGGTTGATCAACGCTGAGGGGATTTCCCTGCGTTCTCAGAAGTCTCCTGTTGACCAGTTCAGACTCTAAGAAGTGCCTCAGACTTCGAAACACGGTGTTCTTACTGTGATAACTACCACTTCTGCAGGGGGCAGACAAGGCGGATATCCCGGCATCACTTAATTATGAATCAAAACACCACGCAAGTTGGCCAGCAAAATGGCTGTCAGTGGAGTCCAGCGGAGATTCTTTGGACATCCCGAGGTGTGGCTGCACTTGGGAATGAGTTCTACACATTTACACGACTTTTAAAATAAAACTTTTTAAAAATCCTGTACTGCTCAATCATGGTACTGATAACCGAAGTGGAGTGAGTAATATTACTGGGGGGGGGGGTTTAGCAGCCAAGAACAAGTAAGCTGTCTGCTTGGCCCTCATGTTTAGAGCCCGGTGTTTATCATTTGACTAAAGGTTTGTGATTGTGTGTGTGGTGGGGGGAATCGGTGTTAGATCATCACCTAATTTCCACCATAACCAAAAGTAGAAATACAAAACACCGAAACTGAATTGCGACCTCACTACCAAGAAACGGCCCATTATGTGTGGGGGTGAAACCCACCCCTTCATCTAACATCCAGCCAGAAGTGGTCTCTGCGCACATGGAATTTATGCCTTTCATAACGATCTGATTCGGTACGCCAAGCTAAATATTTTTGGGAAATACAGAACCGGGCTGCTGAAGGCAATGGCTGGCCTATGGGAATTATGGCTCTGATGGGGCAGCGTGAAACCGCACGCAACGCCTGCATGAAGCGGGAGCGCCGCGAAGACACACTCAACTGGGCACGATCATCGAATCAGGCTAAGCATTGCTACGCTAGGCCTGGATTTTTCCCCATTACGCTCCCTGGAAAATGCTTAGTAAGACCTGGTAAGGCAGGCCACCGCAGTGTTAAGCTCCGAGTGTCACTGCACCAAAAGGCGCCGCTAAATCTATATAAAAAGCAAATCAACCTTGCGAGCACCTCCTCAATGACGACTGTGACATCCCAGAATCATAAGTCAGCCTGACAAGCTGTAATAAGTGATTTTTCCAAATCAATAAAACTCAGGACACATCCTGAATAAGGAATTCATGGGCCAGTTTTGCAAGCCAAGGGTGGGACAGTATTCAAGGTCCAGCTAGTCAATGCCAGTTGGGTCAGCATCCACAGAAACTTACATAGGCTTTGGTTTGGGTCCAGTCAAGAGACTCTAGAGAGAAACAAGATGGCAACGACCTATTCCCAAAATATGGATATAGAAACACCATCAACAAAATAACACAAGCCAACTAGGGCAGATATGCCTTTGAATATGGGTGCTGCAACTGAAGCGACCAGGCAGCATGTCTTCAGACTACTGGGTTTTTTCACACTGACATTAACAAGAAAACTACACTTATAATTACATGTTGTGGGTTGAGAGAAAAACCAAGCAATCTTTTTCAGAGCTCGCTACCAGGCAAGGCGCCTCTCAACTAGCAATCAGCACCCAACCTAAACAGAGTCTAGGCCACCATCCAGCAAGTTGCACTCCACAGAAATGCAATGAGACACATTCATGTCATGTAACTTTCATAGGGTCCAATGGAAGCTTAATGACTGAAAAAACCAACAGCCAGCTAGTTTACAACTTAACTGCAGCCTATTAACCAAGACATTTATCATCCCTGAAAAATCCTTAATCAACAAAACCGCTCCGACCTCAGAGACATCACAGATGTTCCGTCTGCAGTTCCTCCAGCTGACAGAGTGAGCTCTCCAGCGCTGTTAGGGTGGCACGTTGCAGAACGTTCAGTTGCCATTAGAACCACAGCAACCTGACCATGGAAAGCTGGGAAGAGCCAACAGAACTAGAACTCCAAGCACTACTTCAAAGACCTGCCGCTTGGATTGTTACACGGTGTATGAAATATCACAAATGACATAACCCAGTGATTCAATACAAACTGAAATCTAGGACTCGCACAGTAAGCTGAGCAAAAACTTTAAATCGATTTTGCCGCCAAAGCAGCCCCCACCCAAGCATGTGAATGAAAACTGCAAGGTATTCAATTCCATGAGTCATTGATGGGATCCTCTCTAGCAATTTAGAGATGAACAAACCATGTGCTCAATTATCACATCTCTGGCTGGAGAATCAAAAGGCTTAAAGCATGTATGTTCTGGTGAGCGATCTGCAGCTACCAGGTACATAAGGTATACAAGACAACAGGAAGAGTCACATATGAAACTTTAATGCAGGTGTTTCAAGGTAATGGCACTTGGCGTGCTACCTGCAGCTCCCAAAAGCTGATCGCTTCTTCTGGCAGGAGTGCAAGGAAATTAACTGACAAATACTTGTACTATTTTATTCACTATGCGTCGCCTTGGGAAAAAATTAAAATTTATTATATGAAGGGTGGGGGTTTCGCCCACAGAAAGTCCACATACCACTGCAGGTACTGTAACACGTTTCATTGGTTACGCTATGGGGGGGTCTCACCTGAGCTCATCATCACTCAAGAGAAGGCTGCGCCCTATTATGCAACATTTTTACCTCCATTAAAGTACTTGGCACTTGCATGTTTAAAAAAAACAAGCAAAATTAACAGCTCATGCACTCTCAGTAATCATGATCACAATTCACAAACCCCTGTAGAGAACTTCGAGGAAGGGAGAGGCATCAGTGACATCCTGCAGAGAAGTCATAAGCAATTAAAAGCAGATTTTTAATAGACTTTAATTAAGGAGCATTACAAGTGAACACAGGAAAAAAAAAAAATTAAGAACCTCCCCCCAAAGGATAAAGTGACCAGCTTTATTTCATCATAATTGACTGCAAACCTGCATACATCCTAAAGCGCGTTTATATCCAGACACTTCTAAACCAACACCCAGAAGCACAATCCTGTGCAGCATAGAGGGGAGGTGCCACCTTGGCGGGTGTCTGCAAGATCAGATCTCACACGGCAGCGAGCGTCTCCAGGACTTAAAACCATGAGGGTGGACAGTTTGAGGAAGAGGGAGGAGTCTAATGGGATGAGGAAGGTCGGCGCAGCGATATGAAAAGACTCGCATTAAGACCTATGGAAGCTACTGCCGTCAGACGTACTAGGCAAACTCAAAACAGCTGCTGCCAGTGAGAGAACATCATGTCAAACTGCTAAAAACTGCTTGATTTGTCAGCACAAAAAAAAAAACGAAAAGCACGCGGCTTGAACGAAAAACAAAACGCAAAAAAAAGCAAACCCAAAAGAGTAGGTCCCAGGCAACAGCTCTTATTGATGTGCACAGTATTTCCAAGTGTAGAGGAGGCTGGGCACAGACTGTGCGAGCTGTCCATCAGACCCTGAAGATCTCACAGTACCAGCGTTCACAGGCGACATGGGCGAAGCCATCTCTCCTGACTGCCGACGTCCTGTTTCTTCAGAAAGACAGGGCAAGGCGGGAGGTTGAGGGGGAAGTAGGGACAACCTGTATCTCCGGCGAAAACAACTGGACGTCAGATGTGGTTCGGC
>JABFDZ020000008.1:16812825-16838951 GCA_019775955.2 Pollimyrus isidori
CCCCCCCCCCCCCCCCCCCCCCCCCCCCCCCCCCCCCCCCCCCCCCCCCCCCCCCCCCCCCCCCCCCCCCCTGCAATAAGGATGAATTCTGGCAGTGTTCTCAGGACAGCGAGCCCTACAGCAGGTCCAGGCGGCGATAGTAGAGCAGGTAGGCGGTGCGCTCCACACTCTGCTTCAGCACTTGGTGTTGGCCGATGACTTCCACGGCCTGGTCGTCGGTGCGAAGCCAGCCATTGAGACCGATGTGGAAGACGTCTGTGGTGTAGTGGCCACCAGTGGCGCTGTTCCCATGGTGATAGACGACTTGGGAGGACAAGCAAAAAAAGATGTTGGAAACCTTGACCTTTAAAAGGACATTTTCACATTTCACTCCCACCCCCAGGGCACGGTGGCTGAGGCATGAGGCACTTTAGGCAGGGGTCACTCACTATGTCCAGCCAGGCCCCCTGGCCTCAGAGGAGCATGCAGTTCAGAGCCACTGTTGACACTGGGCTTAAAGGCCCCGCAGTCAGCATAAAAAATTTTAATGCAAGACCGCAACGGTAAAAAGAATATCCCATAACCTGATTTCAGCCCATTTAAAAAGCTCAGAGAACTCATTCATAAAATGTCCCAAATGGACAATGCTAGCAGCTGGCCATACTACGATCTGGCCTGGAGACAGACCTGTGGCTTATACTATGAAGTGGGGTTACTGGCTTCTCGGAGTAACGTGTCAGATAAGGTACCTTAACGCTTCATAGTACAGGCCACAGGACAGGCGAAGGAACATCGAAGCATACATGTATATGGATGTGAATGTAAACACACCGTTTTTGTATATTTTAAACATACAGCTTCAGGTTCAAAGTGGCGTTCTCCTGTCCCTATGCTTAAAATATCCGTTTCGAGACAAGTCCAGTCCCTTCAGAATTAAAATCTGATAAGGGAGCACGCAGCTCACACCGCTTCACACAGCCCCAGAATGACATGCGAGTATCTGCAGCCTCGAAAACGGCACTTAAGTGATTTTACTGGGAAGATTAATCAGCAACGGTGCCAGGAATAGTGAAGTTCACATGGCAAAAAGAGAGACACGCCAATAATTCCCCTAGAACATCACCACGCTCGCACATGGAACGCTGCATGCGTGCTTTAAACTTAAACCATGTCAAATGGGAGAGCTAATTTGGCAGATTGACCGGCTAGGGCCAGATGGAAGTTCAGGAACATGGAATATCAATTACAACAGCTGCAGACTGGTGATATTCTTCCACTCAGGAAAAAGACACACATTAGCTCAAAGCTAATGGGACAAGTTACTAGTCACAGTGAAGTGAGTCAGCGGGTAGAGCTCAAACTCTCCCGTTACTCTTAGAGGATACTAGGAAAAGCAGAATGATGGCAGCATAAGTCAAAGGGTAGCATCTTGTACTGCAGTCCATGGCAAACACTTGATTTTGGATGCATGCGAGAGGTCCGTTTACATTATCATTAACATTGTGAGACGTGAATATTTAAAAGTGTTTTTAAGGGATCTGAACTCCCAGCTAAGATGGACGCCGATTCGAGAGCTGCATGAAGTGGCTGCCCCATCGCACCCTTATCAAGACACATGAAGTTACATTACCTGCAAAAAGCCTGTATGTTCTTTGGCCTTTGAAAATTTTGTTCCGCACCCCAGGAGAAAGGAGATCTGAAAGAAGGCTCTTTATTAATAAACACGTCAAAACAAAATCAAAGGCAGGACTATTTGAGAGCAAGGAGTGCTTGTCCTTAAAAAACAGTTAGATTAATGACAGCCTCCATGACGATAACCTTATAAAACACTAAATGAAAACCAGCCTGTCTGGTTTAAATGTAGCACAAAGGGGTTCTAGCCCAGTAAGTAGCAGCCCACTACCAGCACTGCAACCCAAACAGGGCAGAGCTGGGTTTTCAACAAGGCGTCCACAAGCTCCCTCCAATGTTTGTTTCTACCATTTGGCCAATGTCAGTTCCAGAAGGGAGAGGGAAGCGCAGATTAGTGTTTATGGGACTTGGGGCTGGACCGGGTTTGGGTGACGTGGGCTGCGTTTTGCCAGGCGGGAGACATACTATCATACGAGAAGCGTGGTTGTACAGGAAAGTCGGCACATTGTGCCAAAACAACGTTGACACACTAGGCGTGTACATTTACCCCTTTAGGCAGAGAATTGTTTACTTTTCCCCCACCGTGGATTTAGGTAACCGCAGCAAAATGTAATGCAACCTCGCTTATTACGTTTTCGACTTGTTGTGGCGAAAACAAGATCTGACAGAGAGAGCACATGAAAAGGGATTGTGCGTGCAGGGCGTGCACCCGAGGAACACAGAGACAGATCAACTGGACCCGAGAGCTTGGTCGCATGCAATTTGAGTATCATACAAGCAGCCCTCTGCTGCCCATATGACAGCCACTTGTGAAGCACTTTCAATCATTCTGTCCAACACTAACTTTTGTATCAAAGGTTGATTTCAGCCTGAACGCAGCTGCTATAACATACAGCTTACAGCGACGAACACTGACAATTCTACTGCCAAGACCACAGGAAGGTGGAGAAATCTACTGTTAGATGAGGAATGTCAGTACTGGATTTGCTGACGATGCCCACGGAGAGCATGCAAGGAGTAAATACCTTTGCTGATTTCCAGATCTACGGGGTAATCGATATTCTTCACCAGCTTCTGACAGCCCCCCGTCTTCTCAAAAACGAACCTCTTCAGATGGAGAACCAGCACCGGGGGGAGCTCTTCAAGGGTCACCCTGCGGCTTATCTCGACCTGAAAGCAGCAACAGAATGAGAGCAGGTCACGCGGCCAACCAAAGAAAGCAGCTTCTCCTCCGCAATCCCAGCGCACACAGCTCTGGCTCAACTCCCAGAAGCAATTTACTCATTACCACTGGGACAGACATCAAATAGCGGCTGAGGCCACAACGACGGCTGATGACAGTAAAATAATCCTCTAAATGCTGATCCACGAACCAGGCTGATCCAAGTAAACCATCCACTGATAAAGCCAAAACTGTCCAGATTTTCAACAGGTTTATGAAAGGTTAATGCTAGTAATAACTGATATGGGGAGGACAAAAACTGTTCTGGTCAACAGATGTTCCTTTCAACTATAAAAACATTTTCTTCAGAGACATCAGCTTGAGGTGACAGGCCCTTGACTCTAGAATTCTCAACGAGGATGCAATACCGTAACATTCCACGAGGAGGAAGCAGCGAGCACAGGGTCGCAGAGCTACCCTGAATAAGGATGGTCAACCAATCAGACAGTCTGACTTGACACAACATACAACCTAAGGAGAAAACCACCTCAGGAGTCAACCGCGGTACGAGTAGCACATGCACTTCATGGGAGAGATTTACAAACAAACTCTAAAAACACAGACGGGTTTGAAATCTGCACCGCAGACGTTTGCAATATTTTCGTCTTCGCTCTGAACCAAGTCGGGATTCATGCCTGACTTTGACCACATCGTCTTGGTCACATTCTGGCGGATCGTCATCAGAAATGTGGCCGTCGGACGACACCCAGAACGTCTGCCCACCTCCTGCTTGCTTTTGGTGGTGTAACCCTGGACTGACTCGCGTGCCACTAGACTCTCCAGCGCCTCCTGCACGGTGCGGATCTTCTCAGACTGGATGTCTAGTTGCAGGGTGAAGAAGGGCTGGAGCGTGGCCGACTCCTTGGAGCTCTGCTGGTACACCACCGACCTGCGGTGGAGAGGAGAGGGGGGGGCACATGTCAGCATCACATGTGTTTCTCCAAACCCCAACAGCTGGGTGGCGTATGACCGCCAAAACGTCTTTTGAGCAGGAAAAAAAAAACGAAATTTCCATAAAACCATCGGTATGTATATACTGTCGATCCATATCAACCTCTTTTCATAAGCAACATCTAAGTTATACATAGCAACGAATCAATGAACCGAGACTTCAGTTCAAGCCAAGTTCGACCAGGTGAAGTGTTACGCCCTTAAAAACTCAAGCGTTTTCCATGGAGGTAGGTATAAATTAAGATCTCGTTTGCAGACAGCACTAATAAGGAGAGATGACAATTTTAAAAAGTTCTATAATCAATGACAGGGCTTATATGACCATTGGGGGGGAAAAACCCTCAGGGGAGAGAAGGTGGACACACTTTTGGGTTCATACGTACAGATGTTACTTTACCCAGCTTCAAAACATCCCCTATACAATTTGTAACCAGTTTCAGAAACGGGGGCCGTTACTTCACAAGC
The DNA here is from genome assembly GCA_019775955.2 of Pollimyrus isidori. Classification (NCBI taxonomy): domain Eukaryota; kingdom Metazoa; phylum Chordata; class Actinopteri; order Osteoglossiformes; family Mormyridae; genus Pollimyrus; species Pollimyrus isidori. The sequence continues at coordinate 16,817,075 of JABFDZ020000008.1, forward strand.
CGGTTTGTTTAGACTGGTTTTGGACCAGACTCTGCTCACGCACCCCCACGGCCAGACCTCCGCTGCGGCTGCCTAATGACATGGCGGCGTATCACGGCACAGCACCCCCGGGGGCCCACAACACGACTGAGCCACTCCTATGGCTGCCCCCGTCATAGGCGCCACCGGACTGGGCCAAAGACATGGTGGGCCACCGCATGTGAAAGGGGGAGCAGACCTGGGGTGGAGCACTTCAGGAGAGTCCAAGAGGTCGACTGTCCCGATACGCTGGTGGCCATTGACTGCAGCTCCTCCACCATACAATACCTGAGCGACACCAAGTGCGCTCTGCCAAGCCGGATCTCCGTGCGCCAAAAGCACCCGTACCTCATATGCCCGCCGAATATGTCCGTGATGGGAGTACGGACAAAGCCGGCCTGTCGCGCCACGGAGATCTTGTTCCGAGGGCCGACATGCTCCCACTCGTCTTCGCTGTCCTCTTTCCCAGAGTCCTCGGCTCCCTCAGGTCCTAACTGGGGTTCGGCGCCGTTTTGTGTGGGGGCTTCTGCACACAGCAACAGAGGTGGTCAGTTTAGAAGGAAGGCGTTATATTCAAATCATTACGGTAGCAAAAGAGATAATTCTGTCATATTCATTGAAAGAAAATGGCCTGCAGACAATGTTTTAACAAAGCACAGGGCAGTTACCAGCAGAGCTAACAGAGGCTTGGCTGTAACTAATCCAGTTCCTATTACACTACGAGGAAACATTTCACCAGACTTACTTTCTTCCTGCGGGGAGTGCAGCTTCTTCAGGGCCAACATCTCCTCATGCAGACCATTGAGGATGAAGCCCAGGTACTCCTCAGCATCCTCCTGTCGGCCCTGAAAGAAGGGGATGACAGAGGAGACAATCCAGAAAACGCTGTATGGCGATGCTAGCAAAGACTGATTTTTTTTTTTTTTTTTTTTGCTGATTTGTTGACCAAGAAATAAATACTGGAGCAAAAACTGAGCATATGCAATTATTTTTGCACCCCAGTTACATTTAATGCATCAATAAAAAAATGTTGTTTTCTTGCATCTCCATATATTTCTGTATTGGAAAATTCGATCGCTAACCAGTATACTTTTGTCTGATATTGCTTGGCCAGCGATGAAACTTGCCAGCGGGATAAAGTTACATAATTTTTGTATTCTGTGGAAATAGAAAGATCGATTTGCTTGCCAGATTTACTAAGAATCATGAACATATTGTGAATCGTGTAATTAAAACATAAATAAAAGGCAGTGCCTTGTTCTGACCGTGATCGATCCCCCCGATAACAAAACGCTAACAAAATGACCTTCATCCCCTGTTTTTGGCATTCCAGTGTAGTTTTGTATGAAATTATAAGCAGTAAGTTTACAAACTTGCTGCTTATTTAGCATAAACGGTCCCAGCTCCCGCTCCTGCGGCATGAAAGGGACACACAACAGTGGGCAGGAGCTACAAAAGTTCCAGGTCGTGACAGCCCAGGGGCTTATAAATGGGGACCAGGATCCAGAACTTCAGTGTAAAAGCGCCCAATGGTTCAGCTCATACCAGGAGCAGAGTGTCTTACCTTCTCTGATAGACTTGATTTGATGACAGTCAGAAGTTTGTAGATGTAGTTTGGTTCAAATGGAACCCCAGGTCGTACGTCTTTCGTCGTCTTGTCCCCGGCGGCTATGCAAATGGCACAGATGAGGAAATCAGGATAAGAGGAAGGTTGGACTTTTCTCCTTCAGAAGGAGGAAGACGGTTGAGAAGTGCAACAGCCGCAGAAGCTAACCTTGCTGTTTGGCCTTGGAGGGAAAGGGCATGTTGCTGAACTCATTCACCAGCCGAACGCTAAATGGGAGAAGAGAAACCTCAGGGTAAAGCACAGCCAAACGATCACGGTGAGTGACTTAAACGGCCCGTATTTCTGCCAAAGCAGCAACCATAAGAACACACTCCGCATTGTTTGCATGACAGTCACCGAACGCCACGATTACACATCAGCAGCGAGAATATCGGCAATGAACAGCGCAGGCAGGCACAATGCGTTACTGGCAACGCCGAACTGGCACACAGTCACCCCGGAAACAACCTCACGCACAGCTGCGGTACTTACAAGTTGTCAATCATAGGAGTGGAGGTGCACTGCCGCCGACTGTCCTTTAACATGGAGATGGACTTCATCAAGTGGTACATGGGAGGGCAAGCGATCAGAGCCTGAAGGGTCTTGGGGCAAGGGTCAAAGGTCAAGGACTACACAAGTTCAAACCAGTACCAGAAACCAGCTGTCAAAGTAAAACTGATGCCTGACAGCTGCTTCCACTACAAAAGTTGGCATACATTAGCACTCAGGAGAGCCACTGAAAAGATCAGGGGCTAGATTCTTAACCCCAAAGGATACAGCATTGATATAACACCAGTTCCCCTTGTTGATAAGTCCTCTGGGTTGTAATGACACAGGTTTGTGTATCAACTTCACATCCTCTATCAGTTCTAATGATTGAAAAGTAAACAGAGAGATCATCAGCATTATATACTTTCTTAAAATAATAATAAAAAGTGTGAACCAAAAGGATGAACACTGCAAGCTTGAATGTTGCACACAAAGTACGATTGTTATCATGCTCTGGGACCTCTGATTAACGGAGGCTGATTGGACAAAACGTGGGGGCGCTCTACCACGCATGGGAAGAGAAGCATTGCTCCCACGGAAACATGCAGGTGCGTCGATTTCCAACAAATTACAACAAAGGAAACTGAAGAGGTCAGTCAAACAAGCAAGTGTGACCAAGTGAAGAAGCCAGATTTTGTGACTGACTGAAAGACCCCAATTTTAAAACTTGTGCTAGCAAAGATACCAAGTTGCTCCAGCAATGAAACACAAAGCATTATCAGGGCCTCAGGAAGATAATATCAGGCGCAATCTTCTACAGATGAGTCAACTCCTGGGGTAAGGGACTAAATCAGCAGTCACATGTGACTGATGAACAACTGCTTTCAGTAACATAATCGTAGCGTCACATTGCCACAGTAGCAGTGGGCTGTAGGACGCAACACTATTACACAGCGGACAATAGTGCTCTTTGAGGGCAGAGGTGGGGGAGGGGCTGCAGCTCTCACAGAGCCACGCCGTTTGATCTTCTTGGGGGGGAAATAAAAGGGCGGACATTATGAAAGGCATTCTGTGACCATAATTCACATACTCCAGTTTTGGTGTTTTAGCACCACCTAGTGTGCCCCTTCCTCCTCTGATCTTGCATAACATGTTAGAGCTTAACATCAACCATACCCACAATTTCCAAATCTTTCCCTTACCCTAAGTATACCAAGGAGCTAACACAAGTAAGGGATGTTACTGCCACCTAGTGGCATATAAAATGCTTGCAAAAAGAGCCCTATAATTTTGCTTTGTTGACAGATGCAGTTTCAAAGAATTAACATTCTAAGTGGTACCCAAGAGATTAATTTAATCATTAAATACACATTTTAAAATAAATGCTTTGTTCAAAATGGGCCTTTCATTTCCACTATATAGCAAGTCAGGTTTGCTCTTGAAAATTCAAACACCACAAGATAAACTACATGCATTTCTGTAAGTGGGAGTGAATCCAAAAGAGCCTCAGTGTTTGGCATTTATGGGCACATTTAACAGAAACATTTGTTCATGAAGAAAGTGTCATAATTCAAGTAATTTTCACCTCTCCTCTAAGACCCATGGCAAATCAGTATATTCACTGTATTCAACAATATTTAACAGCTGAAACTAATTTGAAGCATGAACCAAGCACTGAATCAAATATCTCATATTATCTGGTCTTGGTCACAGCAGGCAGATACCTCCCAAGCTGCTGGGATTGACCTGAATGCCTTAATTACACCATCTTTTCCCTTTGCTTAACTGAGAATGTGTTGCCGATTTCTGCTCACATTCAGGAATGACAAACTTTCACCTATGATACAGAAATCATGGCGTTAACACAAATGGGCTCCCAAAAGTCACACCCGTTAATTCTGAACATCTGACGATAACTTCTGTACTTAAACCAGGGTTGTGTCACTGACATTCAAAATATGGAAATATCAAAAGTGTAAAGTGAATTGAAGTGAATAACATAAATTAAGTGAATAAAATCTGGCTTCAAGCAAGTGTTTCACTGGCAATTTGTCTAAGAGGGATGAGATTTATTATCAAGAAGGAAACTCATTTTCAAATGAATCTAAAAAGGAATGATCCATGCTGTGCTGAAGGACATGCATCATCTTGCCCAGGTAGTCTTTGGCCCTGTTAACACAGATTTAAAATGTGTCTTCTCTGATTAGACCATAAGCAGATACCCAAGAGAGATCACTGTTTATACCCATGTCCATCATGCTCCTCCAAGGTTTCCAGCTAACTACTTCAAAATGCGTTCCTGCCCAGCACATAGTTGTGATGTCTTCCTTGGGGACTCATTGGGATATGTTAGCGTTGACGCTACAAATGATGTGGTCAAATGTGTCCCAGACCACATCCGCAAATAGTTTGGATGACTGGATCACAAAGCATCTTGGTAGTCGTTTATATCGAGAGAACTTCCGATCACCAAAGATGCATTTTGAAACCGAATGCAAGCAGGGCATTACATTCTGTCTCAGATCATTAGGCTGATACGAAACAAAGTGTGGACAGTTCCTCAGAAGAAACTGCCAGCAAACAAAAGGTCTGCACATTACTGGAAATGATCAGAAAACCGATTTGGCTGTGGATACATAAATAAGGCCTGAATTATTATTGTCAAACACACTATTCTAAAATTCCTGAAAATAGACTGGATGAGAAGAATCGTTAATATCCAGAGCAAGCATTAGTGGAATTAACATTGACACATGCCAAGAATTATGCACACTCAGGCAAATCCATATAACAGTATCAAACCATAAAAAATGTGTGAATATTCCAAAAAAAAAAAAAAGTGTTCTGAATCAGCCTTGAGGGAGAGACTGCTCTAGATCAGCAGCCACACTTGTTACAATTTACCTGCAAGTCTGGGGGCAAGAGGATCTTCTGACACATGAACTGGACCCTCCTTCAACTCCTCCAACTTCTCAGGGCTCTGAGGGGTAGACAGAATAGTGGGAGCAACAGGTGATAAGTCTCTGGGCTCCGCCTCTGCCTGTGAGCTCCCAGGCGGGGGCTTAGGGCTGTGAAAGAGACTAGCCCAGGACTTAAGTGGCTGAACAGTGGAGGCCACAGGGAGACATGGGGCAGCAGGGGAGGGCAGCTCTGCACCCTGCTCCGTGGGGGACATGGTCAGGTGCTGGACCAACACCGGGGCCTCCCCAGCCTCAGGGGAGTCCTTCAGTCCATCGGCGCTACTGCCGACGTCCGTCAGCCCATTCGCGACCCCACTGTCACTACAGTCTTCAGCCTCTGCGAGGTGTCCAGTGCTGGGACTAACAGCAGGGGCAGAAGGTGGCGGCAAAGAAGAGGGACTGGGCTGCCCATTGTCCAGCGCCACCGGGCTCTCCGGTCGTGGCTCAGGAGTCCTTCCCCCTTCAGCCCCCCCGCTGCTGCAACGTGAGGAAGAATGAACTGTGTTTCTGTCCGACAAAGATGTGACCGCGCCCCTTACGTCCAAAGAGGGGTCATCAGGGCTTTCGCAAGTCCTCAGGTCACTGACGAGGGCTGAATCAGGGGAACCGTGTTCCGGGCTGCCCTGTGGAAGCGAGACTGCCAGTGCTACAGGGCTAACCATGTCCTCAGAGCACAGATCAGGAGCATTGGGGGAGTGGCCGTTCACAAGCACTATCCCCAGCGGAGCCACGGGAAGAGTTGTGGGGTCTTCTGGGCCCTCCAGGTAGTTGTAATATCCTGGAGGTCGTTTCTTCTTCTTTTTGCGCTCCCGCTGCCCGAGGCCACCCGCCGCCCCATCCTGGTCCGGGCCGGCCTGCCCACCATCCAGTGACGGCGCCTCGGATCCTGGGCCCTGGGAGTCGCCGTTCGTGCAGTCAGACTCATCGGCGGCTGGCGGGAGTTTCGGTGAGGTCTGGCAGGCAAGGATGAACTCCGGAGCTTGGGGGTTCAGGGTGCTGGAGACCTTCACCCCAGCAGGTCCATCAGCCATGACGTCTCCCACACCGAATTCAATGTGCTGGAAGTCGTCCCCTACACAGAACAAATGCCAGTGAGCTCAAGAACACCCGGGCGTGGTGGCACAGTAAGCAGAAAGACCTGTCTCAAAGCAAACATTGCATCCATATAAAATATTCAGACAATAGCAGATTTAACCAAGCTGAGACTCCACTAAGACTCATAACGTCAAAATGCTTTCATATTTCAGGCAACTGAACAGAATTACACTCTGAACCTTATTCAAATGCAGTCGTTTTAACATTATTGCAAAGGGTGGGCATTGAATGGGCACATAAGCTACAGAAAAGGATGATCATAAACCCGATGGTATGGATTAATTCACCAGTGATATTCTGTTTTGTATGCTGAAGGCTGCACGACGAGGCTGCCTTGTAATAACTACAGATGCACTTCTCAATCAAATAATTACCACGTCAGGTAAAAAATAAAAATGCATTTAAAATTGAGCAATTGAATTTTTAATAAATCACAGAGCTCAACAAGTTCCAGTGTCTTTTAAATGAAGAATTTTAAATCCAAAAATCTGACCCACACACTAAATACCCCTTCCTTATTTTGCAATACCAGAAACAGATAAACCCCCAATTAGCAAAAAAAAAATTGCTGTACGAGAGCCCAGATCCTCGTGGGAGGTGTCAGGAAGGAACCGACAGGACCAGCAGCCAGGTGCACGCAGCCTACATGCGATACGAAATGCTCACCTTGCTGGCAGGGAAAGATTTTGCAATGTTTTGCCATGTAGTGAACTTGAAATGGACAGAGACCCACCCGACTAGCAGAACAAGTAAGAGCACATGCAGATGCAGCATTAGTAAAGGCAGGCCAGACTGCATTCTGTGTCACAAGGGCTTGTATCTCTGCCTCTTACCAGAAAAGGCAATAGACACCCTCAAGAAGAACGCAGGGTTTCCCCCAAAAGTTTTAGGGCTCGAGTTTTAATGCGAACCTTCACAGGGTTGAAAGGCAACAGACTTTTTTTAGTAAGTGCTAAAGACCTGACCAAAAACAAGACACATTTGAAACAACAAAAGACAAGGAATAAACGTCTGTCTCAACGGAAAAGCATTTGACACACAGCAAATAGTGTTAATTAGCGCTGAAAACAGTATCACCCCCGGGGTAACACTTTAGAGGCAGAGTTGGTTACCACACTTTTTTCAGTAGGGAACTGGGAAAATGCAAAGTTGAGTAAAGCTGGTGGCCAAAAATGCCTAAAGATTTAAAATGCACTGAAACATGCGAAGCCTTGCAAGTCTTAAGACAGGAATGAGATTAAAAGGCAGTTAGACACCCAGGACGACACCTGGGCTGGGACTCTGCAGGGAGGGGGGAGGGGGGGGGGTCCACAGGGACCCATAACTCACCGCAAACCTGCAGTCTCATAGTTTCCGTAAGGAATGGCACAGCAGGAGTACAGAAACTTCCTGAATGATTAATAACAAACTGGGATAAATGCGCAGCACAGAAAGCATGGAAAGGCGAAAACTTTAACACTAGAAAAACTGGGCTTTTAGAATAGCTGAGGTCACTGGAGTCATTCTGGCAGAGGCCCCTTTCGAAAAAGGAACAGACAGATCTCGCCAAATATGGTAACAGACAGCAGCTTAGGGCTGCAGTGCTGAGCGCAGCCTGAACAGAGTTTTGAGAAAGCACACACGCCACAGGGGTTGTTGGGAAGCCGTTCCCAGGCACAGGGCGGACCAATCCGGGAAGGTTAAAAGGCGCCGCCCAGCCGACAGCGCAGACCAATGATGCACCAAGGCGGCCCCCGCTGGACCAATGGCAAAGAGAGAAAGTCAAACAAACCAGGACAGATCCAACCAGCTGGGCCCTTACCTGAGGACTGAGATGCACAGGAGACTTTGTCATTGAATGGGGGAAGCTATGGAAACAAGAGGGGGAAAAAAAAATCAGAACATTTAATAGCAACACACCAAGCTCAGCAACACATGAGAAACACATGGGACAGCTCTCACAGCCCAGGGCGCACTGAGTAATGTAATACTTTACTCAGGGCTGTTTACTTGGCTTTAAATCACACATTGTTTCACCAACACAGATGAGACTCTGAATGGGCCATTTAAATGTAGCAATTTGGGACTGAAAGCCATTATTTAAAATCCATGCAGCAAACCTGAATGCAAAAACAACCTCGGCGGCCAATTTTACCTCAACAAAACAGCGAGGAGTCACGAAGAACTGTTTGAACTCATCGGGACTGAATTCCCCAAAGATGTACTGGGAAAAAGAAAAAAAGATAAAAATTAGCTCTAGTATCACTGGAACAGTTCAGCGGTTAGTGCTTGATAAGGAAATAACCCACACAGCCACTTGAAATGCCACAGGGGAAAGGAAAAAAACAACTAATGCTGTCTTCACGCTAAAAGGTCACTGACACAGACACTGAGGAGTAAATCAACGCTGGCAGCCAGTAAAAGGTTTGACATGTTCAGTCACCTGCTTAGTGAAGGCATATATAACCAAACAGACTTGCCCTTTACTTTGGCTCGATCACAATGTACAATGTTTGCAAAATAGTCCCATAAAAAGATGTACAGCGCACTTGCTGATATGTAAAGAGGAATAAGTTATAGTAAAAATAAGAATTTTCGGCATCAAGTTGAAATTACCTAGTTGGGCATGCCAGGTCTCTCTGATCAATGACAAACCGACATTGGACATTTTTAGCATTACATTTCCAAATTCCTGTACTGCAAACAGAACCTAACTGGGAATAGTCCAATAATGAATGAATACTGTGGTAAACTACATAGACAATGAACTTTGTCTACACATTCCACTTCCTGCCTTGCGATCGTTTGTGCAGAAGGTCAAATAGGCAGAAGCTCTGTTTTTAATTAGATAGCCTTAATGGGAAGGTCTTAATTAGCAGCCCTAAGGCAGTCATGTCCCCAGTGTACCAAAAAAAAGCCTGGAAGCATCCCATTAACAAGCTAAGATAAAAAGAAAACATATATAAAAAAAAAAAGTTAATGTTTGACTTAACTGACCAGATCTCATTTTATGCATAAAAAAACTGAAGAAATTATGAAATTAACCATCCACTTCCAAAGAGCATGCATTTTACAGTTAAATGGGGAAAATCCTGTCACTATGCCACAGCTAAAAAGTGGATTACACCTCAAAACTTAGCTTCTAAAGCCATTCTGTTGGACGAATTTGCATTGAACTGCAAAGTTCATAAGTTCTCTTATTGTGTAATAGAGACATCACGATTACTCAATTATTACAAAGCACCAAGTACACAGAAACATGGAGGAAGGAGGATGGCACACCGTCTAATATAGCAAAATCATTTGCATTGCATGAAATGCAACAGTGATATTTAAAAAAAAAAAAATGCACAATGTGCAAACAAAGGCCAGCGTGGGAGCTCAGTGGTGTTGCTGCGTACTGCCATTTTTTGTGTGGAGTTTGCATGTTCACCCTGTTTGTGTGTGTTTGGGTTAAAACATGTACCTTAAGTGAATCGGAATGTATGTATGACTCATTAGGCACCCTGTAATGGCTGGTTGGTTCCTGCCTCATGCCAGTTGAAATTCCCATCATATTAGATGCAAATGATTACTCCAATATTAAATCAGTATTTTATTCAATTGACAATCAACAGTAACAGGCCTACTGTGTAATACAACATGACAATACAGACACATCTGGGTACAATACTGTGATGCGGCTTATTTTAAAAGTGACAAATCCAGTATCATATACGGTCTTGTGACACATTACTAATAGCTGACTCTGAACCAAACTACACAGAAAACCAAAGAAAACTATACACTTTTATTTTCACTGCAGATGTGACCTTCAAAGCGAAACGTGATACAACTTCTAGATTACTCTAAGTATTAGGGCTGCTCAATTATGGCAAAATCACAAGCAGAATTGTTTTGGTCAATATTGAGATTCTGATTACTTAACAATTGCTCACTATCATGCATTTATTCAACTTCTGAAAAAACGTTTAGTTTTAACAGGATTTTTCTAAAGTCTATAAACCTACTGAAAAACGAGAGAGGATTGGAAAGGGGTGCAATGAATTTATAACTAAATGGGAACGTTACTGCAAAATGCAGCACAAAAATCTTCTATCATTTTGTTATGATAATTGTCGGAAGCCAAAATTGCAATTTCAATTAAAATCTGCCCAGCCCTACTAGGTACTATATTACTACAAGTGTGCCCCATGCTAAGTTTGTCTCATTAGTAGTAGAGCAGGGTCTCTCAGTTGGCCTGGGAGTGCCAGCATTACCCCCAGAGGAGGTGCCTATGGAGCAAGGTCTTGGTATCTCTGCAAAGACAGCTGCCCGTGCAACCCAGACCTGGGTAACAGCAGACAATGGATGGGTGGGTAACAGGTCTGGCTAGCAACTGCAACATCAGGTGTGAATGTGACTTCTACATACAATTAAAGACAAATCTAGTGATTCTCTGCCCAGACCTTGGAGACCCCAACCCCCCCCACACAGTTCACCTTTGTTGCTTCCTCCCAGCTCCCTGAACACCTGCACCTGGTATTCAGCGTTTCTAATTGGCTGGGATAACGGGCTGGCATCATAAATGTGGATTGTCTGGGGGTCCTCAAGGACAGACTTAATAACCACTAGACTAATCTATCTAGCACTGCGCCATTAATACATATGCAGTGAGCATGACGTGAAAACAAGGTGAAAAGTACCTTAATTGTAGGTAAAAGATTCAAAATTTAAAACTTCTTCAACAAGAACAGAAATAATCCAAACAGCTTTATATTTACTCCAATGTGTAGTTCAGAAAAGAAAATACTCTCAAGAGGTAATGACAGCTGTTAATTTCACAAGAACCCACAGAAAACTGCAGCCACAATACAGGTCATCTGCATTTGTATAACAATGAAAATCAATGTAAACCAGACGCATAATTCTTCTGCCAAGTCCTTCGCCAAAACTGCTCATTACACAAAGCCACACAGCAGTGCCACTAAAAGCAATGCTTGCGAATAAGCAGCAGTGCTTGGCAGTAGGACCAAGGATTTGTATCTCAGTATTTAAAATTCTGGCAGTTTCATATCACGGTATTTTTTGTTCCCCAAGCTCACCCCTACCGTGAAAATAAGCATTTAAATCAATAGAAAACACTCACAAATGCTTTTAAATAAATGTTGAAGAAATTATTAGGGCTATAACATTAGGCTACAGTAATCTTTAATAGCTTAATAGTACTTCTGACATTTTATTAATGTATATTTAGATAGAAAGTGACATGTTTCATTGATTATAACCATACATTTAGCTCCAGAGACATGCGTTATTGATTAGCACTGAATATTTAACTTGGTAACAACGTTCACTTAACTGCCATGATTTTAATACTACCGTGATAAATCTATAATTATAGATTTTGTTTTACTGATATGCATTTAACTGTAGATGTAATACTACACGCAACACAAATCATCAGGCACCAACTGAAGTAGCAGTTATAAATACTATAATGTTACACAGGTAATATATATGGAGAACTGTTGTGTTATAAAGTCATAAGTGTTAGTAAGAAGGGTCCCCTCTCAATATACTCTGCACAGCAATCTACAGCACTTCTACCAGAGAAAAATGATTAATTTGCTGCCTACTTAAGCGCTACGGCTGTTTAAGCTATGCTACAGTATTGCAGTACAGTCAGTCCTGCTCTAATGCATTCCAGCAAAACCTTGTTCACTAAAATCGTGTACTGAAAAACATATCGAAGATGAGAAATAATAGTACATTAATAAATTAACTAATAAAAACCTCCAATGGGTCTTATGAGTATCGCTAGAATTGCCTAATGGCCACCTGGACCAAACACGCCGAACTCACTGACTTGTTGACTGCCGAGGGTTGGGAGCAGTGAGCCACAGGCACCGAGAGGCCGGGCATGAGCACAGCACAAATGCAGTGGATCACGGTATGAGGAGGGTCACTGAAGACAACATGGCTACAGACAGTCTACAAATAGCAGATGTAGGTGACTTTAAAAAGGTTGCTGTGTTTTTATACTATGATTTGTCAAATATTTTTAGAATGCAATGTGTGAATGTAAAAAAAAAAGTTTGATTCTTTTAGATTTAAAAATCGGTTCAACAGATTAACGGAAAACAACCGGCTGAAGCAAATAATTCGTTAACGAATCAGATATCGCTATCATTTACTTGGATAGTGGTTTTTGCATGCAAGTAGTGTTTCTAAGACCACATTGTGTTGTACTGTGCATCGTGCTTTTTTCCCACAACTGAAAACCACACAAATACAATTCTGCATTGTAGTGGACTTGGGCACTAACATATCAGGTGCGTTACAGAAGATTTACCATGTGATCACACGCTGTTGCAGAACTGACTGTAAATGAAGAATTCATGCCATAAGGGAAATTAAAACCAACCTACTACTTAAGAAAGTACTATAGAACAGCTGAATGAAATGAATGCACAAGGCAAATTTACATAAGTGAATGCTAATTTCTCTAGCATTTGATACTTAACATTGCGAGTTTCGCAGACTTGCCAGAGGAAATTAATACACCGTAAAAAAAATAAATAAAATAATTGCACGTAGTAAATCACGATCTACACCATGTGGACAGTAAAGAAGCATCCTTACAGTTTTTCGTCGCCGTCTCTCTCCAAACTTGGCAACACCTTGACTGAGCATACCCTACTGCAGTGGGAAACAGAACCAAGCTGGAACCGCGCTCCCTTTGCGGTACGGCTCAGGTACACGTCGATTTCTGTATTCCAGTGGAAATGCATCGTATATGCCGAAATCAAAAAGTGACAAGGGGAATAAAAAAGAATTCTGGGGGTTGTGCATCATGCCATTCTGTACAGAAAATTTACCCTGTCCTTTTTTGGTTTGTAATGCACAGCGTCAACGGACACAATTTAGTTTTGCAGTTTATACCGTCATGACAAATTTGCCAATGACTTCAAACTCTGGCCTCCTGACAGGCTTTTCAGAGCCATTATCTGAAGCGCTGACATGTATGACCATACAGTTTTCAAAATAAGAGGTCGGGTACATTATCGGGGCTACAATACACACCACAGCAGGTCCGCAATCCCGTGGCTGATATCTGTATTGGATGCACAAATGACTTGCTCGGCAAATGATGAGCAACCCTTCCGGATGCTTTTACAGCCCTACACAAACAACAGTGGGCAAACAGACTGGCAACAAATTCAGGGCAGCGTTGACTTTCACACATTACTTACCAGGAAAAGTACTAAGCCTAGAATCTATGAACATCATACATAAACGGTGAAAGGTGTTCGATTGCAGCACATTTTGGCCAAGTCAGTTTCAGGTTGAGGCGAGTTAGAGCAGCGGCCCCCGACCTTTTTTGCTCCACGGACCGGTTACACATCAGACAATATTTTCACGGACCAGCCTTTAAAGTGTGGGGGGTAAATACGACGAAATAAAATGACAAAAATACGACTAAATAAAATGTTTTTTTCTATGCGGCCGGGTACCAAATGACCCAGCGAGGCCTGGTGGTTGGGGACCTCTGAGTTGGAGTACAAGAAAGGACTGACTGAACAGGTACCAACCTGCAGAGTTAATATTAAACGGGAAACACACTTGCCAGAATCCTGTAAGCTGCTGATGAATCAGAATGAAGTGCTTTGCTGCCTCCAGAGAAATACTGGACACACTGCATATTACACTACATAAAATTATTTCATTAAGAGACAGGGGTGATACAGGGTCACTGCGGTGATGACCACTCATCTCCATTTGTAGTATCTTTGAAAACCAGGTGGCCTTCTTCTTGGAAGAATACAAGTCCTCCATAACACAAGGCCTCGCGAAGGAAACAGGCTGGTGGAGGATCACAGAGGAAACTGCGTACCCCGTCGGGGGCTAAGCACCCAGGCCTCACCCCCCATGTGTTCACAGGGATGCCTGGAATCAAATCAAAACTTTGGAAGAGCAGTACTCTCAAGGTACTGTGGGACCCTGTATTCTACATACGAATGTGACTTTGGATCTTTAAAATATAACTCACCTGGTCTCTTACCTAGGACAACAATGAGTAATACATGCAAAAAAAAAAAGGTTGGGTTGAGGGTAATGTACTAAAAGTTCTAGAAACTGACAGTGAAATATCGAGAGGTATAAAAAAATGTACAGGGAAATAAGATGAGCCTTATAGGGTACCTTGAACTATTTTTAATGTGTTGCTATTGCAAGTTATACAGTTTTAGATTGGTAGGATGAAGATGCTAATGTGAAGTGACAAGTGATGGAAAGAACCCATGCCAAGCATGAGAAGGTGCTGAAGAACACAGAAGTGTACACACACACGTGAAAGAGGAAATTATCATGACAATTCAGTATTATAAAAGACATGAAAACAGAGGGTGGGGAGCACAGGGTGAGAGGCAGCACAGAGCACAAGGCAGGGGAACACTTAGGACAGGATGCCAGTCCAGGACAAAGGACACACACATTATGGGAAGCTGAGAATTCACTCAAATTTATTGCCTCAAACTGCAGGAGGAAAGCAAACTCTGTGGGGAAACGACTGACATCAAATACAAAGCAGATCTGTTTTCAACAAAACTAATAATTTAAAAACCATAATGGAGCATTAAGGTCAGACTAGTCAAAGTCACCAATGCCTAAGCAAAAAAAGTTACCAAATCAGTACGTATATTCGTTCTACAAATGGGCTTTATGAAGACTGAGTTACACCGTTAAAAATTGTTTTCCCTCTAAGGACATTAATCAAAATTGTACCCAATAAAAAAAAAAAAAACAGTGGAGGGTCTAGAATCAGAGTCTAATAACTGAATGAAGCAAATCATTATTTAGCTGCTTTGTGCAAACACACAGAATAGCAACGGTTAGTGTTGCGCAATTAAACAAGCCTAAACACCCCCGGATACGACTCAGAGAATCACTAAAATTTACGTGCATCTGAAGGTTACAATTATAAGAGGCCAATTTGTCGTGAAAGGGCAAGAGAGATTATTCAGCGTAACAAGAAGCCCGTTTTCAGGTCAGACCCCAAGCTAACACTAGGAGAGGGGCGGTTCCCCCTTCGTCACTTGGCACAGGGCGCCGGCCGACTTTAATCATGCGAAGCATTTCAACGCGCTGTTTCGTCTGGTACAATTTAATTTGCTTATTTTTTTTAGACTTTTCGCATTGCACAAAACCAACATCTTGGACGTGAAAACTCCTTAGCTTCCTGTTTCGCCAACCAACTCGCCGCGATTCGGCACATGATTTCTGGTCAAATATTCACCCAGCAAGCTAGTGCAGCCAGGCTCCACGGCCAAAAATCTCAACACCAATACATCTTCCCACAAACAACTCAACATGAAAAACTTGTCTAACCATAAAAACTTTACTACAACCACCTGCACGCCGTTGCCTCCGGCCGATCGACCCACAGAAGCACCGCATTAAAAACCCAGGGGCAATGCTTGAGTGGGGCGTCGAAAGCCCGGACTACCCTTCCCCCTATCCCATCGTTAGTATAAAACAAACTCTGGATCTTAATTTGCACCCACACCATATCGCCCTGCCTAAAAAGTGACGCCTAACTTCCCTCCGGCAGCAGCGAGGCCCCCCGTGCCATGTCCAAGTCGAACGAATGAAACCGTGCCCGCCGTAGACTAAACCGAGGCGGCGAAAATACTTGACTTAACCACCAATATATGCGACAGACCAGTCCCGATGTGTCCTTTGGCCTTTTTTTGCGGAAGCGTATGAATGGGCTTCGGAGACGTAAAGACCTCCCTCGTTCAGTAAAAGCACCAACCCGCAGCAGTAGCCGCCGCTCACCTTGTGCTAAACTAAAGCGTAAACACTTTGGCGGACACGTTCCGGCGTAATTTAACCGTCTTATTACCCCCCGATCGTGACAAGGACGTGTGTCACGATCAGGGGAAAAGAGGACGGTGAAATGACGCCGGCTGGAGCCGGACAGATAACCAGGCCTGCAATCGCAAGAATAAAACGCGGCAAAAAGAAACACATGCAGGCAAAACAGCTCTCATGTGACAAAAATGTGTCTGTCATTTATTATTCGGGACGTTGCTGGACAAATTAAGCTGTTAAGGCGAGCGCTGTTACGTAGCGTCCCGATAAAATCTCTAGTTAAGTCATATGAATGGACAGTGCAGGCTGGGCCTGCGCCATGCTGCTCCTACCGACGAGTCCAACGCACGAGCGCACTGTTCAGGGAAAATCTCTACAACATAACCACAAGAAAATAGTGCGCAGTAGCTAGTGATTCACACACCCATACTCGACAGCTGTCTTCAAACCGTAGTGTTTATTGCCGTTAAACGGGCGCGAAAACGACTTATCTACTAAATTAGAGAGTTTTACCTGATTACTCTGAGAAGCCATGCTCCCGGTGACTTTCCGTTCCTACTCAAATTAAAATGCACTGTCCTTCTGGGCGAAACACTGAAATATTTTTATATAACTAGCACAGTCGCACGACTTAGTGCGAGGCTGCATTCATTTTTCCCATTTTCCCTCGGCCGTTAGCACTTCAGCTGCCTTCTTCTCCCGTACATCACGCCGAGTCCCCCACCACTGCCACCGCCGCCATCTTGGTATAGCCACGCTCATAACCTGCGCGCGCTCAGCAGCGCGCTCTGCAATGAGCGCGTGCGCCGCGTCCGCCTCTGTGCACGAGATCTAACTTCCCCAGCGCGTGAAATGAGAGGCTAGTGGATAACTATGAAAGTATGTGGAGGACTGATAACAAATTAACAAAATGAGAAACTTTAACTGAACTTTAAAGTAATTGTTTGTTGAAAGCAGTTTAACCTTTAGGAAACACATTTTCATTTCTAAAAAAAATTTACATTAGGAAGCAGGTGGAGAAACTACATAAGATTATGCAACATGAATGCACAAGCAATGCAATGGTTTAATGAATTATGTAACAACGTTTCATTGCACAAGTATTTTTTTTATAAGTTTGACTCAGTGAAATAATTAAAATATATAGAAAACATGACAGATATATTAGTTTCATTTTAAAGCATGCAACAAGGAATGCATGACACACCGAAAGTAGGGCGGGGTTGCTGCCCAATAGGTGAGGAAAACGATCAGGTATGAAAGAGACTCTCGAACAAAATCTTCGTAGTAAGACTACAAATCAAAACTCAAAGGCGAATACGCAGGTAATTTCTGCTTTCTTAATGTGAGCCGTAAGTTAGAGAGACATGGTTTATGTTCTAAAGGCTATTCGTGTGGCTTTATTATTTTCTGGGATTTTCTTTTATAAAATCTTTTTTTTAAAAAAAAGATGGTCGTATTGTTGATAGATGAAATTTAAAGTTAAGTAAATCACAATCCTCTTGTATATAATAAAGGAGTAATGGTGATTTGTGGGGTGTGAAGGGGATAGTTTTATATTTAAGTTTCTGCCTGAATTATCGCTTCCACATATCTTAGCTCAGGAAGGTAGTAGGTTGTGGTTGCTTTAGCAGGGTTTCTTTAAAGACGGTGTATTTAATAAATCCGGCAGTAACATGCCTTAAGAATTGATCGGGGCTGTATTCTCACCCCGTATACTGCGTGATGCACTTCAAACAACCATGTACTTGTTTCCATGAATTCAAACAGTGCTTCTTCATGCTCCCCTCTGTGTTCCAGTGAAAGACACCTTGACAGCATGCCAGTACAGCATTATGAGAGGGAGGCGTGTCCCCCGCGGGATAGACAGAGGGCTCCGGAGCGCTACAGGGATGGGAGGCACTTGGACTCCGAGCGAAGTGGTTACGTCGATAGGCGGAAAGACCCGATTGTCTCTTCTGGCCGAGACGGCTCCTATCAAACACGTCAAAATTCGTAAGGGAGTGTTCTGTATACTGTTGTTTTGGGCTTTCTGTTGTAGACCATTTGGTCATGAATATAAGACAGTATAAAGGCAGTTGTATTTGTTCTTTTGTTGTCTACTCATTTTTATTTTAGGTACAAGATGGAAATGGATCAGTACGAGACAGAGCCAAGACAGGCTCTTTACAACCTCAGATACTTATGCACAGCAAGAGGTGAGCGTACTGTTCCTGTCCGAGAAGATTCACAAGTTATGGTTTTAGTAATACCCACAAGTTTATGCACTTTAGGTTGTGTTTTATACTTTTACTCATATTACCTTCATTTCAGATCGGATACATTAAGGGTTTACTTTAAAGTTCAGAAGTCTGCTAGAACAGCTGCGATTAAGCATGCGCAAAGTAACCTCCATGTCTGGCGGGTTCCTGGAAGTGGTCCGGGGGACAATGGGAGATGGAATGTGGCCGTGCGGGTTTCTGAAGGGCGCGGTCATGTGACCCAGCCTCAGTTTATCCACTGACGTGAAATGTGGGTTGGGGGGTCACAAACAGTTTCGAAGAGTTTACAGACAAAAGACACAGATGCGTGGGGATGAGTTGGCACATCTTAGTCCTTCTCAGTGTGGAGACGTGAAAAAAGGGGACAAAATGGGGAATAATTACATAAGGTGAACCTCAGGCTTGGGTACGAACATATCAAGCCCCGCCCTCTCCCAGCAGCATAGCAAGACGGCATAACAGATATCACAGCAGCTAGCAATACCAGAAGCAGTTTAGCGGGGAGGTTGCTGAAGTCTGGAGAAACAGGAATCACCCGAGCTGTACTGGCATATTGTTATGTGTTTGGCTTTGAGTTTGTCAGACCTGATATTCCTAGGCGTGACCCTTCTTCTGTCCCTGCATGGATCTTCAGGGCTGTGCACACTTAGATGGGGCTTCCACCTGAAAAACACACATCAGCAAGCACTGATCATCCTGCGCATTGTTCTCGTTTGAAAAGCGCCAAGCTTTTTTAGATCTCTTTATAAAAGGCCCCCTGTCCTTGATCAGATGACGCCTTCTGCTTGAAATGAGGTTCACTTCTAGTTTCCTAATATGGAGTTAATTGTAAACTAGATGCTGGTTAAATACTTAGTAGGAATTATATAAAACAGGGAAACATTGGTGCTGAATGAAATGTGTATTGGTTTAAGCCTTATTTGAGCATATCCCTCCTACAGCAAGCATGAGGAAGAACCTAGAAAATGAGAAGATAGATGTGCTTCCCTCCTCTCTTTGCTCCCACATGCCAGTCTGTCTCTTAAACAGCTGATCCACCAGCTTATTCCTGCTTTATAGAACCTGCCGCTGAACTTCTTCTGTTGTCTCTGAAAAGTGCTGCGTATGTGGATGCAAATTATAAATATCAGCGACTGCAATAAGCAAATCTGCTTCTCAAGCTAGAAATAGGAAGTAGATACCGCTGCTGTTTTTTTTTTTTTAATTCCCTGACTTGAGTAATATGGCCAGAACCTTTTTATGACACAGTCTACTAATGTAATTGTTTTAGAACTAGAGTGAACTTTATTCAGTCCCAGCGAGAAATTCTAGCGCATGCAGCGGCGAGCATGTGAAGCACAGGCAAACGTGTTCAGTGCAGAGGACAGGGTGCAGGACTGCGCCCGTACTGCAGAGAAATAAAAAGGTACGCAGTACACTAATGGAGTCCCGAGAAGCAGGATAATATAAAATATCAGTTAAATAAATAAATACTAAGACAGGGGAACGTATTAGATAAATAAATTAGTGAAGGTGACTGCCAGTTAACCCCCATGGGTGCATGTCCACTGACGGGCTCTGTGTGTTTCTTATGCTGCTCTTACAGCTATATGCCAGATGCTGGAGTTCTTTCTCAACATGCTGATCGTCATCTGCGCGGGGGTGTCCTATAACGCGTCCGCGGTCTACAAGGACCTGGCCAGTCTGGGAGGGCTGTATGCCTACTACTTCGGGGGCGCCAATGCTTTCACGGGTGCCGACGCTGACCGCATAAAGCAACTGGACCTGCAGTTTTACCAGCTGAAGCTGCCCACGTCGGTCAACACCATGGCATGCGGAGGTGCCCTGATGGGCTACGCCTGCGTCGTGCTGGTCCTGGGCATCTTTCGGGTGCCGTTCCGCCTCCCCGTCGCTCTCCTGGTGGAGGCCGTGCTCAACAGCCTGATCAGTTTGGGCTACATTCCCGCCGTGGCGTTCTACTTCATCAAGCTGCAGGAGGTCTACGCCACGGACGTCTGCAAGCAGAGGGAGCAGATGTACAAGAGCAAAGGGCATCAAGGCTTCGACTGTCAGCTCCAAGGGGCGGACATCTGCGGGGGGCTCTTCGGGGTTGCGGGGGTCATCGCTTTCGCCTTCGGCGCCGTGCTGGCCGTCCGAGCCTTCATCGCGGTCCGGAAGCGTAAATACGCAGCCCCAGACGCCCTTCGCATTTAGGAGTTTAACTAATGTCCTGCTTAACCAATCACCCTCACTCTCATTGTGCAGTATTCAGCTGAAGGGCTGTGATGCACAGATATAGGAGTCTCATGATAAGCCAGTTATTGCAAGTAACAGTTTACACACTGTCATGAATGTGAAGTGAGACTTCAGACGTCTTAAATAGTTTTCCTTTGGAGCATTATTTAAAAATAATAACTACTCGTTCTTTCTTTTATTACGATGATGTTTGCTGTGTTTTTTTTAATATCGCGCTGTATTTAATTTTGTATATCTTATTCTATGTTTCACTGTGTCATTAAAAAATTCATATAGAAAAAAGCACTAGATCTTCCCTGTGAGCTTGCCCTTCTTGTTTTCTGTACTTGGGCCGGTCTTAATGACATTAAGTACATTAGCATAGTGCTAGAACGGTACTGGTGAGCCATAGGTATATGCTTTACTACTTAGCCTGAAAGTAGAGAGTTAGAGAGAGTTAGAGAGTTTTTTTTATTGTCATTCGTTGTCCAGGCAACTGTACAATGACAATAAAAAAACTCTCTAACTCTCTACTTTCACGCTAAGTACACGTGGACTTCCAAGTGGGTAAATGTCTTTTTCACAAAGGCATTAAAAATACGAGAAGAGTTGAAAGATTTTTAAAAATGTGTGGTGTAGCCTTTGAGGACATTCAGCAACGTGATTATTAATGTCCCTGTAACAAGCTGGTTATAGCCAAGAGCAAAACAATCTTTCTGCAGCCAAAACCACAACACTTGATTTTGCAATTATGCCGCTTTTAGGTACCAATTACAGGTCTGATATGATTCCCTGTGGCAGTCTGCTTGTCTACACCTGCAAAAAAAATCAGAATTAAATTTGGAAACATGGCACTGACAGCTGAAAATGGTACAGATTCTCTTCCTCCTCGCCTTAATGAGGAAGCACATTCTGGTCCAGTTCAGTTGAAAAATGGTTCAGGTTCTATAGTCCTCCTGCAGAAGACTCATTATTAGATGCCCCTACATCACTACGCACACCATCTACCAGAACAGGGAGTCTGCATAAACAAGACACGCTGTTTGCACATTTGTGCGGCTTGCTGGATCTCTTTGCTGAGCCCTTCTGCTTTCACACTGAGCAGAAGATGAGTATTTTACTCATGGTATTTTACCCCATTACGCAGTGAAGAATAAATCTCTCACATTTCTTTCCTTCACAGATTCACACCACTTCCATACGCTCACAAAATATACAAAAATATTTCGTGCGAAACACAGAATGCACTATGACTCGAAAGGGTAGCACTGTGGCTTCACACTTCTAAGCCTGGAGGATTTAATCCCACCTGTTCAGTGAGTTTGTATGGGGGGGGGGGGGGGGGGGGGGGGGGGGGGGGGGGGGGGGGGGGGGGGGGGGGGGGGGGGGGGGGGGGGGGG
>JABFDZ020000008.1:16839051-16851819 GCA_019775955.2 Pollimyrus isidori
GCCCCCCCCCACCCCCCCCCCCCCAGGATAAGGGGCTGAAAGGTGGATGAATAGATGAACCAAAGAAGCAGGTTTTCACAGTATAAATTTTTATTGCTACTTTGGCTGAAAAGGTGATCAAAAAATGCAGCTTTTCTGCCCAAAACTCATCATAGCAGCATCTGAAATAAAATGATGCACCTTCTCCCACGGTGACATCCAGATAAATCCTCTTCTGGCTGATGAACAGCAAAAGTGCTCTCATTTAGTCTCTTTCCTTAATAATATAACAACATACTATAACATATTTTTCTAAACTAATTACATCCAATATATGACAGATTTGAAGTATATTTAGCAGTTTTCTGCATGCTAAAATATAAACATAAAAATATTGTGTAATATTGTGTCCCCAGATAGATAAACAAGGCTTTATGAACAGTTTTCAGTACAAATTAATCACATTTCTATATATACTGTTTACATTATATATAGGGCATGCTTGAGACAAAAACATTAATACATGTTTTAACCAAAAACAGTACCTTGGAGGGTGAAAACAGGTGACAGGATCATTTAATCCATAATTCGTAAAAGACAGACCTACAAATCAGCATGAAACAATGAAGTACAAAAATAAACCTCAGCTTTCTTGGCATCGAGAGAAAATATTTAGGCATTTCTAGAAAACAAGTTTACAGAAATAAGGATGGATGAGCAAAGTCAACTTTGGTCACGAGTCGGACGACCGGAAGGGTCACATCCCCGTCTCTTCAGGCACGACCGCAGGCGAGCACAGATCAGAAATACGACCAGAGGAGCTGCATCCGCCACCACGTGACCCCAGCATCACACGGCTTTGCATAAACTCATGGTGTCTCTGCCACAGCAAATAGCTACGCTCTTTCCTAAAATTAAAGGGAGTCTCTCAATCTGTACCCTGTGTTTTCTTTGTTGATCAGCTGAACTTGTATATCCTCAAATATACATGCACACATCTAATTTACTGCATTAAACACCTAGATCATCCTTCGTATCCATAAGCAAAAATAATGCTCCGTGCTGCATCGTAGGATCCCGCTCCCTGTAGTGATTATCCTGTTTTTGGTTTTGTAACACAAGAATAAAAACAGGCCGTTAAGCGACAATGGCACAACACTGAAGTTGCACAGATGTATCCTGGGAATGAGCTCAAAGGATTTTTGGCTTGTCGAGCCTGACACAAACGTATTCCAGGTCCCACTGGGCCGGCCCAGTTTGGGTTCAGCCTTGGCAAAACGCTGGCCAAAAGCAGGGGGGGCAGAGCAGGTTGGCAAAGTGGGTCAGACACATTGGTGGGACACACTGCACTGTGCACGCCACACACACATGGCACACGCACAAACGTTCCTACGGATTTGCCCGTGGCCGGTGACTCCTGCTTTAATATGCTAAACTGTTCCTAACCACAAAAATCAAACATTTGCAAATATCAATAAAAGACATTTTTTTGTAGTTGAACATTAACAAAATCATGTAAAAAGAAGGCAGTTCTTCTGTAGATGCCCCCCCCCCCCCCACAAATCCTGTTACCCCAGACACACAAATAAGACATTTGATAGCATGATTAAAAATCAAAGTGACTCCATCTCAGGCCACAAGACAAACAAATCAAACAACATTCAAACTTAATCTCCTGTGTGCATTTGTGTCTATAGAACTGCATTTTCGTCCAGCTTTCAGTAAAATGCAGAATCCGGAAATGCGAAAACGGTTTGTGTCCCGTTGATACTCCTTTGATATTTCAGTTTTGGAATAAAATAAATCTCTGTTATGCATTTTGTTGAGTTCATCTGGATTTTGGACCATGATTTCTGCAGTTCTGGATTTTACTGAAACCCCCGAGTGGAACGAATGCACGGCACACATTACTTTCTGCTCATTTCCACATTTTACCATAAAACACAGGAAGGAAGCGTATTAATAAGACTGTTATTTCTGATGTAATTTCCCTTGTGAAGCACTAATGTGTGAAGGCCCTGCCTTCAGCCCTAAAGCCTGCTTCCCCAATAGACAGAGACGTGCCAGTACTCAGGAAGAGACTGCATGCACCAGGGGCATGCCAATATCACGAAGAGAGCTGTATCGTGTAACAGTACTGACATACAAATAGCCCAGGAAAATGTGCAGTGATTAACGACCTGCAGTACACATCCTGACGTCAGTCTCGCAAAACTCATGCCACTGCTACATAGGTGTGTTTAGAAGCAAGTGTCCCAGTTCTCCAACACATTATGATCTTGTTGATCTCCAATGACCTGAACGCATGCCTGTCTTCAGTACAGTAACACCAACAGACAAAGATCTTTCACAGGCTTACACATGAGCTCAAATAATATAAATCTGTATAAAATCTTTGCCTAGATATTCACATGAGAAACTCTTTTTTATTAAGACTCATAAACATTAACGCTTAATAATAAAACACAAAAAAACGCTCACATTTATAAGAATGATAAATGCAGGAGTGCAGAGCTGGGCATTCAGCAATGCTAGCAGACAAAGTAATAAAGATGTTTCTTTTTTTTAATCTCAGCGGTACAAATCTTCAGTGGGCTTCAGTGAAACACCACCTATTTTAGTGTAAGATTAACATGTCTGGTGTAAGATTAACACGTGTGAAGCACGGCTGTGAAACACTGCGATATGAAATGCAATTGCCCCCCCATCCACAATCCCATTAAGGGTGACGTGAAGCCCTTGATCAGTGTAAGGCCACGGGGAAATGTCATGTCACCTTATTACGTTGCTATGGCAGCGCATGTGTGGTGTGATGGCATCGAGAAGTTCTAGTGAGGCTCCCACTACACCGACAGTGTTGATTTTTAACATCACACGACATACAGATCTTCATTCCTACAGATGAGTACATACACGCAACATGTACAATACACACCGAAGCCTTTCACGGTCACTTAGGAACATAGAAGCAGGCTGCCCCTAACAAGAAAGCTTTTGTTTGGCACAGAGAGGGCAGAGCTAGCTCTGGAGACGTGTAGGAAGGAGAACATTTAACTAACGTTTTTTGCAATAAATTTCTGAACAATGCGTGACCCTTTTTGTTTGAGTGTAATTTGATAGTGAAGCGCAACTCTTCGGGTGGAGAGCATGGGGTCATTTTCATCGTACAATGTTATTTTTTTCACCTCCTACACAATACTATGGTTACTGCAATTCACTGCTGTTCAAAACGGCGCTATTGTGAGAGACAAACGCAACCAGCAGCAGAACGACCGGGGTGGCTGGGATATGGCACAGACACTGACAGAAAAAACTAGGCAAACAATGCCCCACAACATGCCTATTCCACAGTGCACACGGTTCATACGCACACATACACAGGCACTCACACAATACACACACTGGTGCTGAGCTAGCAGAACGACCAATCGCGGCACAGCACAAGCACTGAGCCGTGCATGACAGCGGGCTTTTCAATACCATTGCACATACCTACGCGTAAACCTATGTACCATCATGTCAAACTACAATCAAAAACAGTCTTAGCGCGTGAACAGCCCCCCCAATCCAAAGACACATGTTTTGGGCTACACCGTGGACCGCAAAAACGGGGGAGGGGGAGTGGGGGGGCATAAGTGCGCGTCCCTGGGCAACTTTTGTAGCATTCTTAAGAATGCAGTAATGAACAACCACGAAACAAATAACCCAGATTTAATGCGGACCTATAATACTATATTTTACCTGAATTGGATTCATTAAAAAAAACAAATGATTAAGATGTGAGTTCTTCCAAAAGCGAACAGACGAATGGATATGTCCCCCCCAGTGCTTAGTGATGGGGCCGGCAGGCCGATATATGACACGTGTTAATTCAAGTCCCGTTTAACGTTTACCGTCGCATAAAAGCGCAAGCTTGAGTTCAGTGCGTCACATAATTTAAGTGCAAGATTAGATAATGAGAAACAGGGACAGGCACGCAGTCACAGGCTGCAGTTCCGAGCCCGGCCTCTAGATGCCCCCCCTGAGCCACAATTCAATCCTTCCCTGTTTCGGTTCAAAACCATAATAATTCCGGAGCTGTTACCTCTATGGATATAGACAGTGTAAATTATTACTGAGATAAAAATAACCGACAGGGTTATAAAGTGCAATCCTACAATACGTTTTATCATTAACGTCTCTCGCAGTACTTCTCCTTTATCGGTGCATAAGAAGACCTGTCCCGTCTCTTTACCCTGTTAAAAATAAAGCGCACGGAAACAAATCTGCCCTAACAAAATATACATACAGCATGGCTAAAATAGTCATCTTGGTACCATACATACGATTTCCACTATTACTCACATAATCAATTAAATTCTCTAATCATTATGAAAAATATACCGTTATATGCTTTTTGTTATGGGTTTTGCTGCCGGACGCAGATGCTTCGTTATACAAGTATGCAAGATTTTGGGACCGTCTGTTAAACTCGGGTGCACGCCCGCTTGGGCACGGCGTTCACCCCCAGGATGCCCAGTGCCGCCCATTTCCAAGCACCAGCGCTGGATTTTAGAGTCTCCACCACAGGCTTCCTGGGAGACCAGACTTCATCTTGATTCCCTTGAGGTACGAGCACAGTGAAGGAAGCAGATCCTCGCCCTCGCCCCGTAGCGGCAATAAAAATAAAAACATGAGATGTGGCGTCAAATAGCCACTGTCACCTAGTCCCCGCTGCTCAGCCTTGGGCATCATTACAGCGTATGACTAAGCTTGGCCTGCACACTATCTCATGGCTGCATATGTGAACCTCCGTCCCTATTCGTTTACCGTTTTTTCTAGTCTCGGCAAAGCGACTGGCTTTTACAAAACGGTGCCTGGAATGCATAATAAACCTCGGCGAGGTGTGAAACGACAAGGCTGGCGGGCGTCTCGGCGCCCTGCGATTCTCCCGAGTACCACATCCACCCGCTCCAGCCTAACCATCAGTCAGCAGACACAGACAGGTGCTCATCACCGCCCTCCCCCCCTCCCCCCAAAAAAAAAAGTTAACAGAAAACGAGATGCTTTATCATCCAGCAATTTAAAAACCAACCTGAAGGGAACCGTGTTTCTCTAACGCTGCAACTCCCTCTGGCTTTCTTAAAACCCAGACAGCCCGAAAACCACAAATGTCACCCTGCCCCACCAGTTGTGGTCCTGCCCCATCCACAGCAAAGAAAAGCCACAGAGCTGCTAGCTAGACAAGAGGTCAGACACACCCTGCGACGGACCCACTATTCCCCTCTAGGGGGCACTGTGGGGGACTCTTCCCTCCTACAATAGGCACTTTTTAAAAATTCTTTTTTAACCCTTGTTTTTTCGCTGTGACACTACTGCCTTCGCCGACAAACCTCGGGGTCAGAAACACACACCAGTAAGGAATTGAGGCCATGTTGCCACATGTGTAAAGGGACACGGCGATACCGCTTTTTGCAGTGTTATGAGGTATTCCAGTCGAAGCGTGCATTTTGGCCACATTTGTCCCTCTCATCCACCCCACCCGCAGCGACTGCCAGCCTCACTCAACGACTGTATTTCACAGTCACACCGACCAGAAAAACAAACAGTCAGGACCACACGAAATACACCCGTTCTGGCAATGGCCTCACATTACCGTGGTTACGCAGGCAGGACCCCGTATTGACCATGTGACCACTCAAACTGGAAGATGCCACAGGCGCCACGGAGACGCGACCGCGGGCAGCGCGGCGTCCCTGGTGACACAGCGGCACACGGACCTCTATAGCGCAGTGTCATACACCTCCTGCTGAATGGCAGCAGTGGGCCCAAGGTCCTGGGGGCACAGCTGAGGGGGGTGGGGAGTCTCCCAGTCAGGCTCTCTGGTGGGCAGGGAGGGCAACGTTGGGGGAGGGGGTCCCAGGACCACAGTATTTTGCCCCCTGAGCTGCTCCCAGACATCCTGCTTCAGGTTTGGGGGCACCACCAGCTGGTCCTCGGGGTCCTGCTGGGCAGGAGCGGAAAAGTAGCCCGATTTCTTCTTGGGAGCCTCCAGAGCCACCTCGATGAGGTTGTGACTGTCCTCCAGAGCCACCACAGAGCCGTTGGACAGCTTCTTCCCGAAGAGGCTGGAGGTGGACGGGGACTTCTTCAGCTCTGAGATCTCCCTGCCACATACAGCCAGCAGGCAGCCGTTGGTGGCCGACACCACCACACTGCTCTGCTGCCGCAGCTTGTCGCCGAAGCCCCCGTCGGAGAAGGCGGAGCCACGCTGGTCGTGGGCCGGCCCCTGCTCCTCCTCGCCGCGCCCCGCCGAGCGGATCTGGAAGGCGCAGCAGTGGATGTCCACCTCCACCTCCAGCTTGCTGCCATTGGAAATGACGCCCTCCAGTGGCACCTCGTCGTCACTGTCGAGCCCGTTGTCGGATTGGTTGCTGGAGAAGGTGGCACTGGAGGGTTGGCGCTGGAAGAGGCTCGGGTGGGTGGCGGTGGGGCCACAGATGGTGGCAGCTGGGTGCAGGCTGCATCGTCGCTCCGGCCGCGAGGCGGGGCCTGATGAGGGGTTCTCGTCAGAGGCAGTGGAGCCTGCCTCGCTGCCAACCTCCGAAGCCGACATCTCGCTGTTGAACTCGGAAGCGATGCCACTGCTGGACGAGGGTGTGGCTGGATCCCCGGGGGGCACGGTAATGGGCAATGCCCCCCCGACTCCTCCCCCAGACCCGGGCTTGCCCTCCCCAGAGGCAACGGGCAGCTCACAGGTGCAGCTGTCCTCCCCGACATTGAGGGCCACCACTACCGCGCCCACGTTGTCCCGACAGCCGTAGCTCTGCGCCAGCGTGCACAGCCTCTTGGCGGCGGCGCGGGGCTCTCGCACAGCCAGCACGGTGCTCACTGCCTCCTCGTACGACACCCTCTCGAAGAGTGCCCGGTTGCCCAGGATCAGGAACTCATCCTGGGCACACAGTGGCTCCGTGCGTACCCAAGGCTTGGGCAGCACCCAGGGGTAGAGGTAGGAGCAGCCGAGCAGGCGGGAGCAACATGTCACACCACTCACCTTGTTGTCCTGAAACACAGAGCAGCACAGAGTTGAAGCATTGATGTGTGGCTTGAGAGATCAGGGAGAACGTTATCAGCACAGGATTGGAGGAAATAAGTCTAAATATTCTTATAAAAAGTGCATGTTATAATTTTTTAAGTGTAAGCAGACAGGAATATTTCCTACAAGTAAATTGCCTAAAGTATATTTGGTCAAAGTGTTAAGCACTAAATTTGTTTGTACCTCGCTGTTATTCTCTGGCATATATACACAGAAGAAGTGAACAGAGAGTCACACTGGTGCATTGAATCAGATACATAGTGTAGATTCATCACAAAGAGAGAGACAGATACATACAGGTATAGACAGGAGGAAACTGGCACAGACAGAGACAAATACGCAGAAATAAACATAGACAGGCACAGGCAGATACAAATGGGCAGAAACTGGCACAGACAAGTACAGACAGACACAAACAAGAGAGATAGGTACAGACAAGCATAGACACAGACAGACAATGACACAAAAAGGCACAGATACAGTCAGACACTGACACAGACAGGCACAGACATATATGGACAGATACAGACAGGCACAGAAACAGACATGCTCAGACAGACACAGACAGAGTCAGACAGGCACAGATACAGACAGAGATGGACAGAGACAGACAGACAAAGACAGATTCTGGCAGAGACAGGCATAGATACAGACAGGCACTGACACAGGCAGACGCAGACAGAGACAGACAGCCACCGACAAACAGAGACCGATAAAAACAGGAACATACAGACGCCGACACAGACAGGCACGGACAGGGCTATGCACCCACCTCAGTGATTATGGCTTTGCTCCGCTTGACCCGGTCTGTCTCCTCGGCACTCTGCTCCAGGCTGAATACCTTGGAGAGTACCAGGGGCCGTCTGTCCCGGCACAGCAGGGCCTGGCAGGTGCCCACATTGGCCAGGGTGAGGCTGAAGTAGCCGCCAGGGTCCGAGGCCTCGTGGTGGATGTAGCAGAGCAACGCTGAGGCCCCCAGCTTCTGACCAGCCATCCCCAACTTCCTGCTCACGGGGAGAGATGCGGCACCCTCTGTGATTCTGAGCATGCTGTGTGTAGCATCACACTGGCATGCATGCGTGCACGGGGCAGAGTAACCGTACCGGTGTGACGTGAGGAAGGTGTTGCACATGTACACGCTGTCCACTCCAGAGTGCTGGATCTCCTCTGACAACACGTCTCCCATGGTGCACTGCAGCAGGCGAGGCACCTCTTCATTGCGGTCGCCATCAAAGATGCCGTACGCCGCCTCCGTGTTGTCGCCAAAGCGGTCCATGGCGAGGACCGACACGCAAAGCCTGTATCCAATGGGAGACCAAGAAGTCGCTCAGGGGGAGTGACATCCAAGCAGGGATACAAATACACAAGTCTGTGTCCAATGGGAGAGCACGCGATTACAGAAGGGGAGGGAACACACACACAGGCACAAATATACAAATGCGCGTGCACACACACACACACATACATACACACAGACATATATACACACATAGCCTGAGTCCAATGGGAGTTCTCTGAAGGGGAGGGGAAAC
Organism: Pollimyrus isidori; assembly: GCA_019775955.2. Taxonomy (NCBI): domain Eukaryota; kingdom Metazoa; phylum Chordata; class Actinopteri; order Osteoglossiformes; family Mormyridae; genus Pollimyrus; species Pollimyrus isidori. The sequence continues at coordinate 16,847,638 of JABFDZ020000008.1, forward strand.
ACACATATGCACACTTTAATATAAATGCACACACACACACACAGAAATACACACGTTGGCCCCGGGGTAAGCAGAGCTGATGGGAATGTTGCTAATCTGAGAGCAACCCCAGGGGCCATGACCTGGGGGGCAGGCAGGAGTGGGCCTCATTAAAGATGAAAAGGCCCCCATCACACCTTCACCGGGACGCTCCGTTCTGGGAGGTTCTCCTCAGCGACCCGCAGGGGTGCCTGTCATCACCACCACACGGCCGTGGGTGAGACCAGGCAGCTTTTTTTAGAGGCTCTAACCTCCCAGAAGCCCTTCAAACAACAGAGCGAAACCTGACCTGACGTCAGCTAAGAGCTACAGCTGACAAAGCCGCATTAACAGTGGCACACAATTAAGAAGAAGGCTTGTCTCTATAAGCCGTGTGCTGCTCTGTGGCCGCCGCTTTTCGCTCTGTGTCCTCCTAAGGAAAGCACGGACAAGCAGTGTCTGGTTTCCCTCGCTCGTTCCTCCCAGTCCCCCCCCCCCTCTCCCCGGCCCGCCCGCCCGCCCGCCGCCCCACCCAAATCGCGCTCCTCACTTGTTCCTCTGGCCGCTCATCTCGGCATAGCCGTGGCTCCAAAGGCTGGACGTCACAGGGGCGTCGCCGGAGTTCACGGCCGGCTTCTGGTCTAGCTTCAGGGTGGTGATGTGGCTGAATGGGGCAGGGCAGAGACTCAGCGGACCGAGGGGAGAGCAGACAGAGGACCGGTGACCGGCACCGCACTCAGTACAAGCCGATCCCCCATCTAAATTCCATTTATTCATCAGATAACCGCACCCTACTGCACTCAACCCCAGCTTATTTATCTCTATGGGAATTTAACTTAATATTCAGTGCATTCATTTAGCAGATGCTCTTATCCAAAGTGATGCATCAGAAAAGAAAGATTAGGGTCACGGCGTGGTGTCGCCATCCAGCACCCTGGAACACTCGGGGTTAAAGGCCTCGACAGTAATATTATTACTCTGCTGGCCACTGGGATTTGAACTCACGCCCTTCCCCTCTCACCCCTCTCACCTGAAGAGGTTGAGGGTCCTGTGCTCAAGCATGAGGTTGCTGTTGCCCGTGAGGTCCAGTTCCTGCAGGGTGGGGGGCAGGGAGTCGGGCAGCAGGATCTCAGTGAGTTCATTACAGCTCAGGTCAGCCAGCTGCGGACAGGGAGCAGACGGTGAGGGGTGCAGGTGCGCGACCCCCCCCGTACGATGTTATAGATGCAGAGGGGCCGGGGCAGCCCCTCACCTTGACCTCCGGGAGACAGAGGATCTCGGGGAAGACGCTGATGTGATTGGAGTGTGCAGTGAGGGAGTGCAGTCTTTTGCAGCTGGACACAGTGGACGGTATGGTCTTCAGCTTGTTCCCGCTCAGGTTCAACTCCTCCAGCAGCTCCAGCTTGCTCAGCTTGCTAAAAAAAAAAGAAAAAGAAACAGCCCACAAGGGGGCGCCAACTTGGACATCAACGTGGACCAAGGATCCGAATGGGATTTAAATTAACCAAAATCAATTTTAAGCAAAGTCAGGTTTTGCATGTCATATTGCTATAGGTTCAATGGCTTGTATTAAGTAATGGGAAATCAGTGGCTCATGGATTTCCCCTGTGGATACAGGCACACAAAAGCTTTAGAACATTCAGTGTCAGTCTAAGAAAGACCTATCTTCGGTTAATTAAAATGTATATGGACAAGCATGTGACCTCATTAAATTGTGGTATTACCTGGCTGGGAAGGAGAGCAGCTGGTTGTAAGCCATGTGCAGCACACGCAGGTTCTGGTGTCCCACCAGCAGGGCGGCGCACTGCTCATTCAGGTTATTGCCTGTGAGGTAGAGCTCCTGGAGCGTGCTGAGGCTCTCCTCTGATTGGCTGCTTGGGGGGATGGTCTCCAGGCAGTTGGCGGACAGGTTCAGGTATCTCAGGCTGTTCGAATGGGGTGGAGGGGGGGCGGAGGTCAGCAGCTGACCTGCATATTTACAATGATCTTTATGACTCCTCTCCCATGATGGGGATCTGATAGCATCATCCCCCCGGCGCAGTGAGGAGACAGGCCGACATGAAGTTAACCTTTATAGAACATTACCATGAGAGAATAATCTTGTCAACGCACAGGACTTACAAAAAGAGCGGAAATAAGTCAATAAGCACAAATCGCCCAGGGCAAAGTATTTGGAGGCATTTAGTGAAAAAAGCAGTGTCTGTAGAGACGCGTTATAGACGGTGTGATGGCTCACTCCAGACGAGCCGTGTGGCTTCAGCATCGCAGACTGGCACTGATTAATGCATAGTGTATCCCAGGCATCAAGGCCCTGCTTCGCTCCTGCAACGGTGACATCACCATTAGTCCGTGCTGAGGTCACAGATGCACTTTGACTATGAGCACAGTTTACACGCAGGTTCATCTTCTCTGTCTTCTATAATGGTAGCAGGCCCAGGGGGCTTGAACCTTACTCCAGAGTTCTTTCCCTTTTCCCCGTTTCATGCATCATTCTGTATAAAAGGCACAGTGATTGGTCGCCACAAACTCTTGTCAAGTGCTTCTAGGCAACCGTGAGGTGAAAGGCGCTATATGACATATTCAACCGAATATCAGCCTGGAGAACCCAGATGATTTCATCCACCCCTGACCGTAGCCTGGTCTTTGTCAAGGCTGTGATCCGATCACCCAGACAGGAAACAGGAGAGCCGGTGAGAGAGGAGAGGATCAGGTGACGGAGATGGCTGAGAGAGACCGGAGTACCTGCCTCCCAATCTACCGGGGGTCCGGCGTCGGGAAAGACCCACGATGCTCAGCAAGGACAGTATCGCAGAACAAAACAGACCCGAGTGGCTTACAGCATCCGGCGGGGAGGAGCCTAACCCGACATGTTCGGGGGAAGGCGGGCAAAGACAGCTTCGGTGAAGGGCCTCTCTCTCACGCCCTTGAGCAAAGTCCCGAATGTGAATTTCTAGCATAAATATTCAACAGCATAAGCAGGCTGTCACTCTGGGGTAAACACAAACTGGCACTTCATAAGCATGGGGAGCTCCATGCGCCCGCAAGGCTCAGCACATCCTGCTAAAACAGCCAGCAACATGCCAGTTTCTCCATGAGGCACGTTACTTTGACGTAACGTTCCCTCTGAGCCACTTCAGCAGTCTTTGCTCTCTCGCCAGCTACTGATCTTCGCAAAACCCAGACAGACAATGGCAGAGTTCCTTCCGTGCAAGACCTTTATTGCCCATCTACAGCTCCTCAGCCATGAGACCCCGAATGGCGAGACATGCTAATGGGGCGTCGAGGCTAACACTAATGAGGCATCGAGGGTAATGCTAATGCTAACAGGTGTCGAGGCTAATGCTAATGCTTAGTGGGCGTCAAGGCTAATGCTAATGGGGCATCAAGGCTAATGCTAATGCTTATTGGGTGTCAAGACTAATGATAATGGGGCGTCGAGGCTAATGCTAATGGTAATGGGGCGTCGAGGCTAATGCTAATGGTGCATTCAATCCTGGGCCCAGCAGAACAGAAGGGGCCTGCTGCACACAGCACACTTGTCAGGGGGCAGGGGGTGGCAGAGAGTGGGGGGCATGACCTACTTTAAGGCCTTGTAGAAGAAGTTCTCAGGGAGCTCGGTCAGCTTGTTGTGCTGCAAGTCTAGCGCCTCCAGGGGGATGTGGTCGAGCAAGTCAGGCAGCCGCTGTAGCTGGTTGCAGCCGGCCATGAGCCTCCTTAGACTGAGGCTGCCAAGGAGCCTGGCCCGGAGTATGGCGAGAGAGAGGGGACAAAACTGGTGAGAGACAAATGACACAGATCCACACAAAATCCACCCCAGGTGCAGTTTGACAGCCACTGTTTAAAACAGAAATGCCTACTAGTCTATTAAATCATTAAAGTCTAAATTTATTAAGACTTTTACAGAATCAGCCTTTGTCGTTTCGGGAGCTGGGTCTCTGAGATCTGTCTCGTGTTGTTTGCATTTCTTTTTCAGGGTATTTCCACCGAGCTTTGAGAGTTTCAGTAGATTATAAAAGCATTAAACTATAAAACAAATACCTACTTCAGAAGCAGCAATTATCAAGTTACAAGATCCCGGAAACTACGGTGACTAGTCAGGGAGTAACCCAGGATGGGGCACCAGCCCATCCCAGAGCTTCAGTTAATTAATTTCTTATTGACATA
>JABFDZ020000008.1:16889009-16914385 GCA_019775955.2 Pollimyrus isidori
CTATCTGACAATGATGTATATATATATATATATATATATATATATATATATATATATAATGAACAACCAATATAGATATTCAACAGCACTTTTGAGAAAATATAAAAAGACCCACAAGTTTATAACTTCCAGAAGTCCTGGGTTATGCTCAAATGGATAAAACACTTAGTCAGATCACTTGGTTGCAATTCAGGATCTGCTGAGACAATGAATCTATACTATTCAGTTCCCATATCTTCCCCCAAGCCATTAGAGGCTAATGCTGACTATCAAGAACAAATATTTCCATTGTTGTCATTTCCCCTCCTACTATGCATAACAGCTACTGTAACGTTATCACATTTAAAGAAAGAAGTCAGGCATTTCAACAGGAAGATAAGCTTTTAATGCAGTCCTGTGGGGGGCAGTACTGAGGTGCTTAACTAAGCAGAAACGCAGTTACTGTAAAAAGTCTCACTTCTGCACAAAGCCATAGCAACCAGCACCTAAACAGAATGCCGGCTGACGGGGCGAAATAACAATTGTGCAGTGTAATCTGCAGCAACGTTTTTAAGGGGGTCAACCTTCTGCCCAACTTAGAGTGACTCAGTGTCGTTCCACACCTCCTCAGTTTACTTAAGGTTCTTTAAAAAAAAGAAACAAATGAACAAACAAAATTCACTTGAGGGAGATGCGAGCTAGTTATCAAAATGCTGCTGTTCACTGCCACAACACAACTGACTCTAGGCTTTCTGGATAGGATACTGAACCCTGTCCACTACCATCCCCCACCCCTGGACCATAACAAGAGAGCCACTACCTACCAAGTACCCTACTGTAGCTGCTACCATATACACAGACTCAATATTACATCTGTTGGTAACTCTTTTTGGACATCTCAAAAGCTGCTCTAAAAACACCTCCTCACTTTACGTCACAGTTACTGGCATTTTGCTGTTTTTGCACTACCGACTTTTACATATTGTACAGGTGGCATTTACCGTATGTCTTATGTTTATATTGCACTACGGAGGGGAGAGAGAAACAGCACTTCAATTCCCTTGTATGATATGGACATATAGTAAATTGACAATAAAAGGCTATTTGATTGGAAGATTGAGTCGAATCTCATGTCACTCTGTTCCTGTGCATCCAGCAGGTGGCAGGTAGGGAGTGTGACATGTGACTAGGAGACCCCCCCCCCCAGTCAACAGACTTGTCTAAACTCCTCTGAGTGTGTGATAGTATTCAAAAGCAATGAATGGTGGCTAAGTCTGGACAGATGTGGACTCCCAGAGAGAGCAGCTCAGACAGTCTGCAGACCGAAGGCTTCCAGCAGCCAGCCTGAGCTAAGCAGGCGCTTTGTGCCAGTTCTCTGGTGCCAACTGCAACACAGTAATGATAGACTCCACCCAGACCTCTGGACCGTCGTGCTAAGACGCACCAACAAGCAGCTACAATGTTACTTGTTGCCGGCAGATGTCCCGCTTTGATGACGGAGGAAGGGGCGTTTCAAATGAGTCACCCATTACTCAAATACCCATGGAGATCAAATGTCGGCTGGCGACCTACAGATCTTACCTGGCTGGCAGGCTGAGTGATGCTGCCCAGGTGCTTGGGCTCCAGTCCTGATGGCTCTGCCTCCCCGTTGGTCTGCACCATCTCCGTTGGTCCATTGGCGGCGGTCTTCTCCATTATCGGCATTCGCTCAAGTAGTGCAGACCTTCAGGTACCATAAACCATACACTTTTAATTATTTCCATCTTATCAAAGGGAGCCAACACATCGTCCATGAAAGATGCTGTCAACTTCAAATATTTTAGGCCTGTAAGCAAATAAAGCGTAGCTTGATTACACATTTTTTGCAATGAGTAGGCTAAATGACCTACAATGACCACCACAGAATTTTTCACTTTTAGGACAATGATGGTATTATATCAATGTATTACTTCTTTCAAGTTCTAGAAGGAATAACATGTCCTGTCCCTTCATGTAAATCAAAATATTTTTATAAGTACGTGGAATGCATCATTTCCACTTCGGGCACAAGGGAGAGTATCAGTGGCATGTATTTTGTAAAATGCCTGAATGCCTTACTTTTACATGCTATAACAAAAACAAAAGGACCGGCTCTGCTGTCAGTGAAAGACGAACACGATTGGGGTCATTTCACACAAACGAAAGCATCAAGGCAGCCAGCGGCTGAGACGCACGGTGTTACATCCCTCCCGCCCGGGAGTCTCCCGCGTGTCGATACCGGCTCCCCGACACCCGCAGATTATATACAATATCCTGGACGCTTGTTCACAGGAGCGAGAGCACCCTTGAGGGAGCAAAGACCCGAGAAGCTTATCGACAACCTTTGGAGGAGGACGGCAGGCGTCAGGGAGCCGCTGTCGCCCTGGGGGGAGACACACGGAACTTCCACGGGGGGCTGGGATGTCGGCACAATGGAATATTTAATGATGTTTTCCCCCCCCAGAGTAACTCGTGAGAGTCGGGAGGGAAACGAGACGACGCATCGGTGCTGTATCACGACTGTATCGCATATTGAAGTTTGCTCTGTGCTGGAAGATTGAAAACCGAAGCAGTTCCATATAACAGAGGTGACACACACACCCCCCCCGGTTTTGGAACGAGACTCTCCTCTCATTGTCAACGCCTCAGCTGGTTCCCACATTCCACTCCTGTCTTTTTTTTTTTATTCCTCTTTCCCAGTCTTCCTCACCTTTATTCGCCTAACCCTAGCTAAGTGGCACGGTGTCACCACACATTAACTGTGCAGTTGTGCCTTCAGCATGCACGGTGTGTGAAGGCAGGGAAACGTATATATGCTGATCCAGCAAATGTGTTTTACTTTTAAAAAAATTGCTACTATATGCAACCGGGTTACTTTTCTTTAATAATTACACAAAATCTGTTTATCAGCGTCAAAGTGGATTTGATAGAAAATTCACACAATGCAGAAAACTTAATTACATATACTATATATGGACAAGTATTCTGACTACAACTGGAGCTTTGAAAAAAAATTAAATGCTTTATTTGTTATAAACAGGCTGTATAAATTAGATTGACTACTTGCAGTGTGCCTGGTATAGAGCAATGCATGTCATACTGCACAATCACACCAGTCATGACTACGGCACCGGTGCACGACCCCACCCCTAATATTTGTCATCACAAATAGCCACACATACACAGTTTAGTCCAGCTTACATAACTATCATATCATTGGAAGCCATCACATACTAAGCAAATTCTTTCAAACACTGATGAAAGACAATGGCTGGCATAAATCCCTAATCCTCCGGCTCAGCAGAGGGCACTCACCTCATGTGATCATACTTCTTGAAGAGAGCGTTGTACTCCACCGCCCTCTGCTGTAGCTCCACATCTATGCTACTGCCGTAGACAGACACCACCTTCTTTATCCGACTGGAAATGACAAACAACAGGACAGAGGTTACAGGACATGCTTCGAACACCAGTAAAAAGCCCCGCAGATATTTTCCATCTCTCTGGATTTGGGCTGGAGGCTTGTGCCACTGCTTCGTGAGACACACTGGCTCATTAGCTAAAGGTGCTTACTTCACGCTTGGCAGCCTCGGGGAAACAGTAAGGGCATAGCCCCAGGTTACTGGGGAGGACAATTTCAAGAAAGGTGCTTACTTCACGCTGCTGAAACGAGTGGACAGCTTCATCACTGCAGTAAGGGCGTAGCCTCGGGTGACTGGGGAAGACAGGTTAGAAGCCAAAAGACCTTCCAAAACATCAAGGACCTCGTCTTCTGTTACCTACGGACAAGGAAGGAACAGTTCAGCACTGCCACTGGGCCAGGAGCTTAGTAAATAGCTTCAAGAGCAGCTGTGATATACCTGGATAGGTTCCTCCTCCTCACACTGGCCTGACACCAGTAGATCCCCGTACTCCCCTATACACCAGGAAGATACCTGCACTAGAGGTTGCTGGAGAAAAAAAAAAAACACACAAAGCAAGCTTTTATGCCATAGCTTTAGAAGAGCAAAGTTACACACCACCCTCATACACAAAATCTAGCCTTGCTGAGTAAACAAGGCTCATTTTTAGACTTGGCAGTTGACGCAAAGATCCCCAGAAGGATGCGGGAGATAGCAAAGTGACAAGTTAGCAACCAGTGACAATCCTATCCTGCTGTCTGCTCAATGGTTTTGAAGCTTTTCCTTGAATAGTCCCAACAATGTCACACCTTGTACATATAACATCATCTTCATGGTATAGCTAAGAGCTATTCTGCCATAAGTGTTTTACCATCAGGGTGACCAATGGCAAACAAGTTTTCGCTGAAGTGATGAAATGAAACCTACAACCTATACAGGGTCGTGGTCTGCAGCACATAATCAAAGAAGGGACAATGACAAGATCACTGTTTAAAACTGCGGGAGATGGGGGGGGGGGGGGTAATGAATTCTCACATTGTGCTGGAAGATGGGACCCTCAAGTCAGAAGGCACTCTACACTCAAAGCAAGTCAACTTTTGCTCTCCTGATATTACATTGCAAAGAACAACAAGTTACGGAGTTTTTATAGTCAAGAAGGACACGAGAAGGACTAACAGACCTAATACCATGCTGTCAATGACCCATATATCAGTTAGATTTCACTGACACCCCTTCTATAGGACAGTTATATGGGCTTATGCACCAATAACTGGCACAAATTGAATTTTTATAGCCAGGTTCAGACAGGACGTGCAAACTATATAATCCTGGCGACTGTCAGAAATGAGACAATGGAAAATACTGTTAGTCAGTATGAACTCTGAATACACAAGCTAGAAAGCAACCAATCAGCTTCAGCAAATCTAACAACCTCTTCATTGCTAATGTATTCCATCATCTTTACCATCACTGGATGGCGTGCCATCACCTTAGTGCCAAATGATGGAAAAGCATAAAAAAATATATACAGTCGCGATGCCTAGAGCAGACTGGAGAACTAAAAGCTCCACATAAAGGCCATCAGACTTCTATGGTCAAAGCCATCAGAATGACCTTGAGAATATACCCCATGAGAATATACACCATGAGAATATACCCCATGAGAATATACGAAGTGCTTCCAAGGACAATATCAGAAACCAATTAGAGATGCCTGACCTATCACATAGAGAACCAGAGGAACCTCAGACAGTTTAAGGAAAACATCTAAGAGCAATCTGGATAAAATACTAAAAATTACATTAGAGGGTATTCAAAGAATTGTGAATTCGTAAAGTATTGTGGATTCCAAAAGCTACCAGAATAGACCAATACTTGCAAAATCAGATAAAGAAGGGCTCCTTATTCATAAGATCTGTGATATCAAAATGAAGTTTCAGTCACGAGTAGATGATAAAACAGGGGCCACCAACCTTATTAAAACAGAGCTACTTCACAGGTACTGAGTCATACGAAGGGCTACCAGTTTGATACGCTCTTCTTAAATAACAAATTTGCTCAGCATAATAAGCATGTTTTAAATGCTTTTTTCAGATAGTCATTTTGAAATACATGCAAAAATAAATACAATAATAAAGAAAAGATGAAAGAATCACACAGAGGACCACTAAGGCAAAGATGACAAGCAAGATATTTAATAAGGTCAGACACATGGAGGAAACTCCAGTAAGAGAAGATGAGGTCACATTATCTCTGAGATGACCTCTGAAAAACAGAGGACAGAAGCATTCCAACTAAAAACATACAAGCTAATGAAGGAAGAAAAAAAAAAAAAAACAATGAATGAATGATTGTGTCGACCAAACTGAGCCAGTAAATTTGGAAACATCTCAATGGCCTACAGACATAATGAGATATTTAGATTCCAATAGCAAAATATAAGGAGATCTAACTGGACCAGAAAAGAACCATGGATTCAAGAATGATTAAAGAAACAAGAACCTTCATCCTTGTTTGGATTAAGTGATTCTTTATGGACAAAACAGGACCAGAGTTCAGATATCCTTAAACTTTGCTGGCAAAAAACAACAAACAGATTCTTGAACGAGATTGCATTTTCATTTAAGGTATAAATAACCTAACTAACTAAAATGTATCTTTGGACATATGAAGAGACTTAGGGCATGGAATAAGACCACAATGCTTCAGAACATTTAAGAGGAATAAGACAAATCAGTAACAAGACGAATGAACTCAAAATCAGTAAAACCATTAACATGCCACTGGGAAACCAGAGGAACGAGACAGATGACAGGATGTTCTTCAGAAGTATTCTCTGGATGGCTGCCAGGAGTTGACATTTACTGAACAGCAGAACACCACTAACCACCACTACTACTACTACTAACCACCCACCACTACTACTACTAACCACATTTACCTCTATGCATAACCATGACAAGACTAACTGGTTAGAAGATGGATTTTACCTCTTGTACCGATGATTCAACTAAGAATGAGCTTGTGCTTTCATCGATTACTTTTAAAATCAGGCAAATCTTATTTTAAGACAATATAGTGCAAAGAACAAAAGTGAGAGAGGGGAGCGGAGTTGCAGACTGGCACACCTGTGAGATGTCATCCAGTAGCGCCTTGTAGAGCCTCTGAACTGTGTAGGAATGCATCTCCACACTGTTTGTGATCAGCTGGATGAGGTTGGGGACACAATCGTCCCTAACATAGCTCCCCGCCTGCAGCGATCATAGAGAGCAGGGACTCAGTTGGGCATCTTGCACACTTTACATCTTAAAATTGCATACACTGTTTATAGAGCTAAATAATTCACTTCATCATTCGCGAAACAACAGAAGGGGCCAACCTGTGAGTTAAAACACCTAACATGTTATCCAGGTCCTTCATAATCCTGTTGCTATCTGCTCTTCCATTATGGTTCCAAATCAGTAACCCTAACTAACCAACAAATGGAGTTACACTTCTGTAGCTGTAAACCTGGTGTCCATGACCGAAAAACATTCCCCATAGTTAAAGAAAGATTGCTACAATACTAGCTAAATAAAGCAGAGGACACTATTCAAACATTCCTAACACCAGAGGCAAACGCATCAGACTAAATATGGCAGGTCCTTCTAGGGTTTTGTAAGACTGTGATAAAAAAAGGCAGTGAAAGGAATCCCTTACCGTTGTTAGCACCCTCATGATAGTGTCTATGTGCCACCGCTTTGAAGGCGCGTACCTATGGCCAAAACATCAGGCAGGTTAATCAGCAAAATCCATCAGAAGGGAAAATTAACATTACAGACACAGACCAGGGGATCTGGGCTGTTCTAGCGGGCAGAGCATGTGGCAGGGCCCAGTAAGCTCTGCACAGACCACGTGCCGTCAGGTAAAATAAGTGTCAGCAGAGTTTGTCTGACGATGGATCACTCATTTTATCATCACGCGACATTTCAAAACACTCTTAAACAACACTGGTAAAAGGTGATGCCTCAGCAGACAGAAAACCCCAAAAAGCATTTTAATTCAGCCCCCAAAATATACCCAATTTTCATTACACAGTTTGTTACGCACTCTTTCTGGTTTTCCTTCTGCCAGCAATCTGGCACCCAGGGATTTGAGTACCAAATTTTACAGGCACGGTGTTCAGACTGGGTTATCAGCGACGCTTACTTCTCAGCGGCGAGGAAGATGCCAGACGCGCAGTCCGCTTTGAATTCTGGGTCGCAGGAGTCCAGAAAATGGAGCAACTCTTTCATCATACCGCGGATGTTGTTCCCGTTCACCAGAGCAAAGCTAAGCTCCATTGCGCGCCTAGAGACCGATAGAGGAGTGTTAGAAAAATAAAAATCGCTGCCAATGTGTGACAAATTCAAAGCTGCTTCCAGCAACAGAGCTTTGCTCACCTCTTGATAGACACATCCAGGTCTTTCAAACAGTCCACAATGGTGCTCCTATGCCTTTGTACTGCATTGTGGTCTGTCTGCACAGTCTTCAGCAGAGATGTTAATGCCACATACCTATGCGTGGACATCAGAGGCCAGAGGACTTCACCAATGACGCGAATGGATAATGTACAGGTGTCAACAGGATAACCAATGGGAGATGTTTACCCAATAAAACAGAAGAATATGGCTCACCTTATATTTTTGTCATTGTTTAGTAAGAATCGGCCCAATATGTTAATCGCTAAAACCTGGGGTGGGGGAGGGGGGAATCGGAGTTTAGATCAAGATATATTAAGAAAGTGATAACGTGAACTCTAGAGCTTTATACTTTACACAACTAGAAACTACAGAAAACACACGCAACACACAGACAAAAAATATAACAGCTGAGCACGAGGTGAACGTCAACTCACCCTCAGCCCACTTTCAGACTTGATGTCCATTATGGTCAGTACCGTTTCGTAAAGTATGGCATTTCCTACATTTTTACTCGTCTCCGTGTTGGTTGCCACCTTAAACAAATTGCATTTAAAAAATTCAAATCGAGCATGGAGAGCGTGCGAAACCACAGCAGCTCAGAGAAAAGCACCGGACAAGCGTGCGGGCACTCACCTGGGCGAGGATGTCGTTCATAGCTTCGCTGGAGTCATCGTCGTTCCTACCCAGAATCCTCAGCAGCCGCAATATCCGTACCTGAGAAACAAAACGTCCCGTCACTAGTGAACGGGCCTGGCGGATCAGGGAGAGAAGGGCAGGGAGCTTGGGCTCCTCACCTGCAGGAATGGGTCACTGATGCCCGACACGTCGTGTTCTGGCGAGTATCCCGACATGATGAGGTTCTTTAGGATTCGGACTAGCTGTGGAACGAGCTGAAAGGAGAGAGACGCACTGGTGAGGTTCGCCTCTAGGCGGCGAGGAACTGACAGCATTTTTAAAATTCAACTGCGACACAAATATAGGTTTTCTACATGGCAGATGCATACATTCAGTCACAAATAAAAACAACAAGAAATCCAAGTGGAATCATTTTCTTTTACCAAATGATTAAAGGGAGGCAGATTATTCTAAAATGTGTATACCGATTGTTAGATTAATAAGGAGGATTAGTGTGGTCTAAGAACATTTGCCAAAACACTCATCATATAAAGCCTCAACATAAATTCAATAAAACTTGTTTGAATATTGACAGACAAGACAACCTACCCTTGCACCCAGATTCATTAATAAGTGAAACTATTAGTGCCCACAAACAGATGGTGACAGAATGAATAATTACAGCATCCTATGATTAGTTTGGAGGGTGTAAAGTAACTGGAAGATAATGGATTTATCTATAACAAAAAAAATTCAGAACCGTACGATGGAAACTGAAGACAGACAACTGCCAAGTACTAGAAAGAGGAAGAAAGGGGTATATAGACCACAGCCATGACGCCCACGTGAACCGACCACCCTTGAAGCAGCATGCACCACGAATGAAGCAGAATGTGCTCTTACCTTCTCATTCTAACACAGGAATTTCAACAAAGACAAATGACAGAAAAATGAGGCAGATGTTAGGAGGAACTAGAAGAGATTTAAAGTTTAAAGAAGAGATTCAAATAATGCTTTGATTATGAATATGAGGAGCGGCCCAGCTGGGAAGTCAGTCATTCACAGACTGAGGTGGGGGGGGAGGTTTGGAGAGAAGACAGAATTCACAAGCTGGTATATAGAGATTAAAAAAGCATCCGAGGCTGAGCCCACTCTATCCAATAAAAACTCAGTATTGGGGTCCTACCATTACACACCCCCCCAAAACAAACGAATGGTTTCAACAGTCATAATATAAGTTCACAACTAAAAATACAACCCATCTGAAAGTCAGAATTAAAAAAAGCCCCTCAGCCCTAAATTCAGACTGGCCTATTAAACGGACGACTATAATTTAGATACTGGCAGCACTGCAGACGCATGCAGGGACCAGAGGTGCAGGGAAAAGGGTGGGACTCTCGTACCTTGCGAAAGTGGGCGAGCATGTCGGGGCTGCGCTCACACATCTCCGTGAGCAGGACCACCGACGTGTGGAGAACACCTAGGAACACAAGGACATGTGAATGCAGAGACAGCCATGCTCCCATGCGGCTTCCCCCACAACCACGGCCTGGAAAGACCGATTGGCTGGTATCTTCAGTTCGGTTCCTTATTTGGAGAAAACCAAAGCTGATGAAACAAAAACGCTGGAAATCCTGCCGCTGGGCCCCATCTGCAAATTATCTTTTTTTAATTAGAGAAAGAGCCACTAATGTGCTCATTATATTCAGAGGTTCCAATGGTTAGTAAGCTTGTACGATACTGAAAGATGCAATGGATTGAAGTGTCAATTAAAATTACCTAGCAACCATCATTATTGGTTGTGAAAGGTTTTAGACAATGGGCCTGCAATAGGATATTAAAAGCAAGACATGCATTTCTTTCTCCAAGAAACATATCCCTCAACCACATTCACACTGAACCTTTAACCCAAGACTCACAACTGGCATAACAAAACAAAAAAAGACATCTGAACAAAAAAAGAGTTTTATCCTAAGGGCATAATATCACTGTGCGCCCACCAATCGCTGAAAACACAGGCTTGTCCAAAAAAAAAAAAAGAAACCTTTAAATTTAAAGGTGAAGGCAGCACAGATTACAGCTTTTAATTTCCCCCAACACAAAGCAGCACATTAAAAGAAGAATCAATTCTTCAGCTTCTAGCTTTAAACTTCACGTGATAAGCAGGGTTTCCCCCAGAGTGACACACCTTTTAATACAGCTGACCAAAGGCTCTTCAATTTCAAATTGCACTGACGCAGCATTGATTTTACTTATTAACTTCTCTTCTTTTGGGCTCAACAGTAAGCCAGCGAGTGGAATTCTGAGCTACTGCTTGTAAGTTCAGCAGAGTGTAACACCTGCCGCATCTACAGAAACCAGGTTAAAGAGCAATATGTGAAGGTCCACCCCCAACCCACCGCCTCTCCATGCAGAGGTTCTTACCGTGGTTCTTCTCACTCAGCAGATTCTTAGTTGCGGGTAGGAACATCTCCATCAGCTCTGGTACCTTCCTGATGACGTGAACAGCACACAACGCTGCCTGCAGACAGAGGCGACAGATTTCAGAAGCAAAACTCATCACCATACAAGACACGCCATCCTGCACAAGCAATATAAAACTATGCTGTTCAGGAATAAAAGAGAAAAGAAAAAAAAACAACAAAAAGGAAAAACCTGCCATCTTTGTTTACAGATAACGCCTGAAGGAAACGACAAGATATGTGGGAACTGGCAGCATGAGATGAGCTGAAATACTGTGCCTCGAAAAAGGATTCAGACCTTCGGATCTCACATTTCATTGTTTAGGAGCTTGACGTCAACATGCAGCAATTATTTATTGACTACTGAACAACATACTCCAAATGTTCTAAGCAAAAATATCTAAAGCCATAAGTAAATGTGCAATAATACAAATTCCACAATCCTTCCCACATTGACACTCGCACTCCTTGTCTTAGAAGACAAATTCACGATGTTGAGCATCTTTAATAACATTGTGCATTTCAAAAACATGCAAACAAAGACCAAGGGCCCATGAAACAAAATCAGGGGGTCGAGCAATTTTATTAAATGAGCCTCAGGGCAAAATGGAAAATTTTCCTGGAAAGACCAAGCCTTATGTTCAGGGAAGATCTCGCAACACTCAAAACCATCTCATCCACAGTGTTTTAAGGAGAGGAAAAAGTCAAGTTAACTACATCACACAGAATGTGACACGAAAAAAATGCATTGTTCACTTCTGAAAAGTGCCGCATAGCAAGAGGTTTGCAACAGGTGTGCGAGCCCAACCCTGCTGAGCCAAGCCCGTGAGTGCCGAGGACGGCTCAGGCTGCTCTGGAGGACCTGGGGGATGTACCTTTTTCCTCAGGTAAGAGTTTGATGTCTTGAGGAGCTTCTCCACTTCCCCTGCGAGGTCACGGCACATCTCGGCCGAGCCCATGCAGCCCAGTGTGCATAGGGCCAGGCCCTGCACATACTGCGTGCTGTGGTTCAGGTCACTGGATGGAGCGGAGAAAGCAGGTTTCTGAGCATCCACTTAGGGAATTCTGTGCATGACAGCTTCGGCAGACCGTCTTACAGAAAAGCAGCGGCTCACGCCGCTAATATTTGCCCCAGCTTTACTTAAACATCCTTGCGATCGGCGGCGGAACAGGAGACTCTCCTCACTTCTTTATGCAGTTCGTCATCAGTAGATGGACATCTTGTCTCTCATCCAGCAGTAACATTGCTCCCAGGTACCCTATTCGCTTGTCGGTGAACTTCTGAGACGCAATCAATTTCAGGCACTCCAACTGTGAACACAGATTCATTAATTTTTAATTAACAAAATGACAATACAATGTACACAAACAAGACTGCATGTATGCTAACTACAGCATCACTTAGAGGGGGAAACCTGAAAGCCGCATGAGCATCTGTACCTGCCCAAAGTGTGCCGGGTAGCCCAGCATGTGCATGTAGAGTAGCTTAGCAACATTCCTACAGCGATATGTATGATCCTCCTCTCTGAAGGACGACCTAATAGCAGCGCATTCTTTCTGGATCATTTCCCGTTCCTCTGCCTGGGTCCGCGCAGTCCGGATCGTCCGGATCAGCTCCCGGAGCCTGATCGGAGCTGGCATGCTCTTGAAGGGGGAGATAAAAGCTGGTTAAAGTTGCAACAGAAACTTAAAGCAAGTTCCACTTTTTTAATTGAATGGTTCATTAAGATGAAAGTAAGCCTAGCTGACAGATCTGCACAGGGAACCACACAACAGTACATCTCTACCTGAGTATCAAATATCAGACTGCTCAGAACACTTACTCAAAGCGATCCAGAAGCGCGCTCTCTCTCTCTCTCTGTATTAAGTTCGAAGTTCCATCACAACAGATACAACTCTTAAAAACTATTGGAGATGATTTTTCTAAAGATCCCCTCGAAAGCCATTTTTAAAAGGGCGAAAATGAACCTCCAGATAAACACAAATTTGTATTGACTTTCAGGGAATAACATTTGTGATGAAAAAGAAAACGACAGCTCCATTCTGAACCTCTCCCCGCGTCTACAAAGAAAAGCATTAAGGTTTCAAAGCATCAGTACTCCAGCCGATTAAAAATTAAAGCAAGCTCATGCTCAGTGGTGGGATTGAGTTCTCCAGGCTTTACATTTAGTCCAAAAAGTCAATTAACTGCCATGCCTATATTTACACAACACACTCTACTTACATCCAACTAACAGAACTCCCAGGAAAATAACCCGATACCGAGATTATGTGAAATGATGTTTGATTCTACTACCATGAATGATAAATCAATCATAAAACACACACCGAGTCAAAAGGAAATCATTAATCTACTTGTACTGGAAAGAAACGGTCTACAATACTACAAAATCTCACAATACCATCATGGCAATTCCAGCAAGTTGAAAACTGATTGTTTCCATTTGGCAAAGCTTTGAAACTCCAAGAGAGACACACCTTTGCAGTGCTCAATTTTAACAGTCATCCAGGAAGATCAAATTCTCTCTTGGGTAACAACAGACACTGCTGGTAGCCCGACGGACAACCACAAAAAAATATCCCCAGGTGCCTTCACTGCTTTCAGCTGCCAGATGGTTTTTCATTTAATGCATTTAGACTTTATAATCAAGGCTGGCACCTGCCCCTTATAATATGGCACTCTCCCTTTTTGGGATGCTGCATCCCATATCATACGGGACAAGTGGCCAGAATTAGCAATGTTGAACATTGTAAATTACCGTTTTGCTACAAACACTAAACACAGTGCATCTGGTCCTTATGCATAAATGTTATAATTTCAATGCTCCTGTGATGTCCATATGTAATATAATAAACACTGTTGGCTTGAATAACAAGGATTTGGGAAGTGCGAGTCTACCTTTACACTGATTCTCAATAAATAAACTGGATTTTTTTTGTCTTGTGCAGTGAACATCATAAATGCATAAAATATGAACTGGCATATTTTTCCTCAACATACAGAATGCATTACACAAACTGCATAAAATTGTAATTACATATTCTTTTAAGTTTATAAAATAACTGTGGTTCTGTACAGTTTGATGATGCTAATCATCTCATGAGTTGGCCACTAGCTATGAATTTCTTTTTCACATTATCTTTGCACTTTTGATATCTAATGTTAGTTAAACGTATTACACATTTACATATAGTGTTTTGTATCATATAGGCCTAAGGCAATGTTGATGTAGGTATTGACAGACAGAAGACTAGTCTTGTAAATAGGTAAACTTATAGGATCGTTACAGCCTTTCCTGTGAAATAGCCACATTATTTAGTAGGCAACCTGGATTTATCCAGGAAGTTGCCCTGAGGACAACCTAGAAAAATCGTTAAAATCAAGCAACGCTCTGTATCACATAATACTAGTCTTTCCATTGTAAAAACTGAAACCATATATAGAAAGAACATACAACCAGATATAAATACTTCACTGCATAAAATGACACCACATTTAAAGTTTACCTGCCAATCAGTAGTGCTGACTAAATCACACCATGAAGGTTAATCAAAATCATTTGAAATAACAGATAACCCTTAAAAAAAAAAATCAAGGCTCTTCCCTGCAGCCCTTAAAGTATTAAATTCCCCAATCTTCTTTTCATTTTTCACCTGCTACTAAAACCATTCACAGTGTAAAATGTCGAGTGTAATGGCTTCAAGGCATTTACTGAAGCAGAACTTGTAATGTCACATTCCCAAATCTAACTAAACCTAACAGGGGCACCAACAGGGCTTGGCAACATCACTCTCTTTCGACCACAGTAAGATTTAAGTTTGGTGCCAGCCTTCAGTTAAGACAGGTCACATTTTCAACCATTTGGGGAACTAACATCACTATATGAAGAAAACTAATTGATGACAAACATAACTACTTCCTCTTAATTAAACAAGGCAAAATCCAGTTCACATCTAGTTTAAAAAGCAAACAAAAAAATGTTACCTGTAAATGGTCATACAACTGGTCAAAAGAAAACGAAAACTCAATTCCCGTATCCAGAAAACTCATTTTCAAATTATCGTCACTCCTGTTCTAAAGCTGTGTGATTCAGCTTCACAAAAGCGCCAACATACGACCAGGAAGAGAACATCCACTGCTTGGGGCGGGGCGTAACTCATTTGACTTGCCAAAGGGAGGGGGAATACAATGCAAAACACATGGATGAGAACTGAAAAATCTGACGTCTATTTGACTTGAAGACCAACACAGATCGTAAACAAAAAAGCAATAACCCAGCTGTTTCACTCAGACATTATAAATTTGCTAGCCAAACATTTCCGGACTTCCCTTAACCAGTATTGCTGTCATGGTTGTTAGCATTAAAGCACAGCTCTCAAGCCTCAAAGGAATGCTAAATTTCAGGCAGTGAGCACAACACTGGAAATGGGATGCACTGAATTGTTCTTCAAGTTCGCTGACTCCTGACTATATTACCTTAGCCTGCACAGCAAAGGAGTAGTAGTCAACTATTAATATTACCAGTCCGCTGACATCTTCCTAGTATTCACCAATACTGTACAGCAGACAGCCGTTAACTACCAAGGTAAGTAGCAGATACATTTATGTGCTTGATACATTCGGATACATCTACGACAGATCACAGAAGAAAAAAAATTCTGAGAATCTATATTTGACACACCTAACACTAATTGTTCACAGTAATATAAGCCACAAATTCTACAGACAGAAAGTAGGGGCTCGGTATTGGGGAGGGTCAATACCTGCATGACACTTCTGTCAGCCAGTGTTAACTGACCTCTGTGAATGTGAATTTCCCTATTCCGGCAGTCCAGGCTCAACTGGACATATCCACACTCACAGACTGAAGTAACAGGTCCATCTACATCTCACAAGCAAAAAATTTAATTTTTTAAAAAAGACTGCATTTTTTGCATCTTACTTTATCCAGAGTCTGATTCCATATCACCAGGCCCTTACCAGCCAACCAAAAAAAAAGACAGATCAGGTCTTCCAGCACAAATGTTAACGACAAGCAGAAAGTGCATGAAAAACACCACGGACAAGCATTTAGACCTTAAGCAGCAGAGTTCATTCATTACTTATGACTAATTTTGCCTTTGCCATTACTTCATAATGTTGTTTAACAATACAGTTACACATAATGGATGTTAATTAACAATAATTACTCATTTCCCTTGCTTCAATTTTTGTGGATACAGCCTAGACTACACTGAAAATTAGGCACCTACAAAACAGCAGGTTGGTTGCTTACAAAGGGAGGTAAATGATAAATTAGATTTCCTTTAACTATAGCCAGCATACAACACACACACACAATCAGTCTGAAGGTATAGCAGGATGAGGACCACATTAAGGCATCCATAACTTTGGAGACCATCTTCTGGCCTCACACTGACTAAAGCATCAGGTGTTGTTTTGTTCTACCCCCTCATGTGGCGTAATCTGTGGTACGAGTGCGAAATGAATACTTGTCCTTCACTAACTAGGTTACTTGGTCACAGAAACTTACATACTCAGTAAAACTCAGCAAAACTCTTCCCCAAAATATGCAAGACGTTTATGGTGGTGTCCAAGTTTTATTATTGACCAAATGGTTTGTAGTTCATCATCAAAATGAACATTGCTCTGAATTTAAAGACTCAGCAGAAGAAAACGGGACTGAGGACAATAGAGGGATTATAAATGGGGTTGGGGGGGGCAAGTGGTTGGGGGGCAACAAGCTGAGGTATGTTCACTAAAGTCTACTTGTGGAGTTACAGAGTGAAGAAAAACAGCAAGGTTGAGCCTAGTTATTAGTGATGAGGACTTCTTCGTTTCACACTAATATTGGCACTTAACAAGGAATAAAAATGCAACACAGGTTCTGCACAATGAGTTTTATTAATATTAAATAAATCTTTAAATCAAGCCTGCACTGCAGCCGGCACCAGCTGTAGCTATAAAAAAAACAGCTGCTCCTGAGAGACTCTCTCTGATGTAACACCATGAACCTGGCAAGGGGGAAACTGCGTGCATGTTTGTGTGAGAGCAGGCATGATCTGTGGCCCAGCACACAGGCAGAGCAATCACTGAATTCCTGCGTCAAGTGATGACAGCAACACCACTGAATCACCTTTTGTAAGAGTCTGTGCAAACAGATGTGAGCAAAAACCCAACTCTGGCACACATCCTACTTTATTGCAAACTTCCCCCATATTTCATTCAACCGTGCTTTCATTGTCTTTAATTATTCTCAAGAATACACCGGGGGAAAAGGACAGTCTTCATCAAATTAAAACATTAACACGTGAGAGTTAAGGTTCGTGGTATTTAAGGACATACATGGCAGTTTTTAAAAGCGACAGGTTTTGACATTTTAATCTCATTTAGCTGCCAGCAGTTAACATCGTGTGCTTTTTGCCAACGCGAAGAAAATCATCATCGAGCTGCTTGCACAGAATGAATGACTCTTACAATTCTAGGGGTTAAGGGAAAGTTGCGGGAATGCGGAAAGGTCCCAGAAACCGTCTAACTGTCGTAAAAATCGGGGCATCGTGTGATACAGGTACATCAGCGAGGTATTCTATCTCTGGGTCCATGCAACCTACATTTCCACAAGATCGATTTCAAAACGGCTACGTCCCAGATCTCCTCAGTACTGTCCCTCGGTCCGCCGCTCACGCCAAACAGCCAGAGAAGGTATTAATCGTCCCAGCAACCGCATCCTCCCAAATAATTTAACAACATCCTACATAACCTTACTTTGGAATTTAGGGTTTGATTGGATTGGCTTATGCTTTAACACGGTGATCTGCGACGCCTCTGGCATGGACACCCATACGAAAAACGGTAACAGTTTTATACTAAATCAATTAAACTGCCTCCTTGCCGTCACGCTTTGAGGGATGTTTAGCTCTACCTACCAGTACGTCAGTATTACAGTCACAGCACATGTGAAAATCCACAAAACCAAACGACAGGTAAGGAGGTGACGAACTAATGTGGTTCATTCATTTACCAAAAAGTCGACTCTCGCGTCGGAATGTCACCCAGAACTTTATGGAGGGCCGCATAGTTAGCAGCGCCGACTAAGTGCTTCATAAATGTGCTTTTTTTTTTTTAAACAACCTTATACTCTAGAGCAAGAAGCTATCCTAACGTGTCACCTCCCAAAGACCACGCCGATAACTCTGGAGAGTCACGGCCGGCCCGCATCGGGCGTAGGGCTTCAAGCCACGCGGAATCTGCCCATTAAAACGTCCGTAGGCGCAACGCCGCTTCCTGGCCAAGTAAACGGCCCCTTATCTGTATACTACAACAGGCTCGGGGGGCGACATGTCGCTTAGCTGGCTACGACATCCATTTCGCCGTGTTTGCCAGCCCGTCTCGGGCCTTCCCGGCGGCAGCGTTATACAGAAGTCCGGTGAGAAAGGCTCCTATCGGCGGCGCAAGTGTCCCCGTCAGTCTAAGCTACATCGGGCGTAGCGGTGCACCGTCTGCCACACACACACACACACACACACACACACACACACACACACACACACACACACACACACCTATACCACTATTTTTAAAAAGACAGACATAAGAAACGATCGCGATAACACACCCGAGCAAGGAAGGGAAGCACGAAAACGAGCTCGACAGCCGACCTGACTGGCGAAACACCTTCCTGCTGTAGACAGCCCCGGCGGACATCATCGGCCATAAGAAGGATTCGCGTATAAACCCGTACTTCATCACCCAGGCTGCCCGAGATGCAAGCTTACATTTAAACGCCACGCAACCAGCTCCCGACTATACTCACCAGCCTCAGTGACACCAGACAGAAAGCAGAATCGTCTCTCTTAGCGGGCGAGAGAGGAAGGAGCCCAACATTCAAAATGGCGGCTCTCTCAAGCCTCAGCACTTGTACCGCAGGCGGAGGATTACAGTAAATAAAGGTCTGAGCACGGGGCGCCACGCGGGTTCCGCGTCACATCCATTTATTCTACCTCGAGAATTTGAGGTCGAGCCGCCCTGGGCGCCACAGGGAATTGGTTTCTGTGACTCGCCCCCCGCAGACAGTCATCCTCTGAAATGACTTTAGTAAACATAACTCTCACTAACCCAGGACGGCATGCATTCAATTAAGAATGCAGCTTTAAAAGTATTGTGTTAACGAAGCATATCAGGTTGTGTTTTTTAGGTACTAGTGCAAAACACCTTTATAGTGCTACTTTTCCCACATACAATTAAGTACCGAAAAAGAATATTAGAGATGGTCTTCAGGCGAATTAAGAGATTGGCTGGTCTGTAGATTAATAAAACGACAAGACCCGTCCATTGCTTCCAATTGGTGTTATTTATAGTGGCGTGTGGATCCTAGTGCGGATGTACTGCAATTTAAAGCGGCACTAGTGGAGTTGTGCTGCGGTCTTGACTTCACCTCGTGGCAGTCGATGATGACGTCACAGAGCCTATCCCTGTCATTGCACAAGAGAGCCACTTATTGGTCCCTCAATGGGAGAAGCAGAACATGCAGCATGTCCGATGTAGAAAGAATTCGGTACAGGTGCGTTTAGCAGACATTTGCGTTTTAGCTGAGGATAAATGTGCATTTAAGCCATTGCGAGAAAATGTCGTGGTAGTTGGATGGACGTGTTTTAAATGTGGACGTGTTAGTATGGGCGCTGGCGCAGATTAATCGTTTACTAGCTTGGTTATCAGACGGCATGCTTGAGCGCTTTGCGTGTACCGTTTTTCATTACGTGGGTACAGCCTTTTGAAATATGCGTTCACATATTAATCATGTTAAGCTAAATGTCGGGTTTCCCTAAACATTTTACAATGTATTTCACCGTTTCTCCCATTAAGTTTGTGGATGGAGAGTACGTGTTCAGGTGTTAAAAATAATTATTCCTCAAATTATACTGAAATAGTACCAATATGTGTGCACAATATTGTAGCTAAAATAATGTGCGTGGTGCAAAACAATATATGCTGTTTTAATTTTGGCGTACATTTTATTTCGTTTCAGGATTTTTGCCTACTTGTTAACCATTAGTCAGATATTTCTTACACCCTTCAATGAATATGCCATATGTGGGGCATAACTGAATCTAATTTAGTGAAATTAAGGTCTTTAAATATATGTATTCCTATGTTGCATGTATCTTACTGGATAGTTATCCAAGTCTATTCAACACACATTTATTTAATAAAAAATAATTTATGAAACTGCAAAGTGAAAATGACAGTTTTTAATTAAAAGTGTGATTTAGTTAGGGCTACAGTATTGAGAATTTCTTAACAAAAGCTCTTTTTACAAAGGCAGTCATTGTACGCGGTTTGTAATAATCTCAGATTGATGAAGATCGATGTATTTATTTGCATCCTACTCCAGATGACTACATTCGCCTCTAACTTAATAGGATGATTTATGCATTCCTTGCTTTAAATCCTAGATCACACCAGCACACCTTATTCATTTGGTTATGAAGTACCTTTACTAGTATAGTAAAGTCGTTATTTATAACCTCAAACTAGATGTTGACTGCTCCATTCTTTTCCCAATTCGGTCGTCCACACACGCTTCAGATCATCTGAAATTGTACCGAATTATACATTGTACCGTATACCTACATAAATTTCCACTAGAGGCCAGCATAAGATTATGGGGTGATAAATGGACGGGCTTTCCCTTAAACCCTTGGTAAAAACTGCTGACATGCGTTAAATTTCCTTATTTCGAAATGATCGTTCTCGAATCGTGTCATTCGTTGTTATACAAAACATCAAATGCATGGCTATGAAACCTAGTTGGAAACGGAACTGTTTGAAATTATACTTAGATTTTACTCCATTATACAATTGTTTGGAAAACATTTCTGGCTGATATAAATTCCCAGTTTTCTACATTATTTTGTTCAGTATACGTAATGGGGGTCCTTAAAATACAATGAGGATAATATTGAGTTAAAATG
Source organism: Pollimyrus isidori (assembly GCA_019775955.2). Taxonomy (NCBI): domain Eukaryota; kingdom Metazoa; phylum Chordata; class Actinopteri; order Osteoglossiformes; family Mormyridae; genus Pollimyrus; species Pollimyrus isidori. The sequence goes on from JABFDZ020000008.1 coordinate 16,909,899, forward strand.
TGCTATACGTTGTGCCCGTCTGATATCTGAAGTATGATAGGCCTAGATGAAGGAAAACAGATGCATCTTTGATTCCTGTGCAAATGATATAACGAAAGCGTATTTATTTTATTAACGTAGAGGTGTGTCGGATGGGCGAGGGTAAGCGAGGTCCTGCTAATAGTTTGCCAAGCTGATGATCCAATGGTCCTATAGGGACTCGCAACACCGAGGTCCGTCCTCCAGTAATTTGTTGTGTATCCCACAATTCGTTTCGGTGCGTCTTTTGTGAGCGGAGGAGCGACCTACGTGCTCGGCGAATGTCTGCGGTGCATCTCTGCAGAGCCTTGGCAAGGCGACAGCGACACACATTCGGGGTAACCCGGGGCTGCTCGGGAAGGACCATCCCAACACGGGGCTGGATATTATTACATCGAATGCCTTTTTTTTAACATCCGTCTACTGCGTGAACGCCGATTTAATTTTAAACTTGCCGGTTAATGCGATGACTATGTAATCACTTTCAGGAGCCGATTAAACATCATCCAACTGAAATCGCATTTCTCCCCGTATGTTCAATGAAGAGAATTGTATTTTGTCGACACCGAAGCGAGCGCTTTTGAACACCGATTATTTGTATTTTTCTTAGATTTTTCCCCCCACATCTGACTCCCGAATGGGGGCTGTGTTAAGGAATATACATTGATCAAGAAAATAGGAAAATCTGTCGAGTTGAGGAGGAGATCGGAGTGCTTTTTCATCCGGGAGCTGGGGATAATATGTCCAGAAGAAAACAGACCAACCCCTTCAAAGTTAATTGTAGGTATCGCAGGTATTGTAATTGTTTTTTGATCGATACAATGTTTCATGTGCCAGCGCGACATTTGTTGCGACGGCTGTCCTCGGCTGCCGTAACCGGCCGTGGCAGCTCCGTGCGCCGTACTTCCCATCTTTTTACCCCCCCCCCCCCCCCGCCACCTCAGTATCGGCTGTCCATGGACATCTCCTAAACGCTGGCCGTACAACCACATCAATTTCACTGCCGATCTTGGTGTATTGCACGGGTTTACGGGGTGATACGGTGGTCAAAGGCGGAATAGAGCTGCTGTTTTGTGATGCCGGTGGCTGGTTCGGTGTTGTTGTCGTCGTAAATCCCATAATATTCTACACACCTTTTGTTAAGTGCTGCATTTAAACACGCCGGTTTGTCACGCGTCCTGCTACTGGACCGGATGCTGATTACTGTTTTCATTTGCATCGCAAATAACACGTCTTTAGTTAGGCTTCATGAAAGGCACATGGGCTACCGACAAAAAAAATGATAGCATCTTTGAATGAGTTTTAGCGCATTAAAAATTAGTCAGCTAGCGACGTCAGGTTCCCACGCATCTCTCGCAAAATGCTGCAGATCTAAGGTAGCGTTTTCTTTCTGTATAGTGTAGTGCAAGTACAAACTTGCCGTTTGAAATTTATATTTGGTGGACATGGACGGGACGCCTGTGGTAATAATCAACATATGAAAATAAATTCTAAGTATGAAACTAGATTTGCATAAGACCTTTACACTAGGATACATAGCAGAACGTTGCAGCTATGGTTCGAGACCTTGTTTGAAGAAATATATTTGGCCTTTATGTTTTGAGTCATGAATTTAAAGTATGTACAATGTTTTTTATGAAGGAGGAAAAACCATTATAGATGGACTGAGAACTTACTTGGAACCTACATTTCAGACACTAATATGCAGGTCTTAACATGCAATTTTGACTAGTAATGTACAGGCATGTAGCTGGTGGCCGTTCACAGTTTTAGGATCCCTGGAGGTTCTTGTAGCCTCTGTACCGCAGCTCCTGAAAGCCTACAGTTGTGGTCAGTTTGAATCCTTCCATTGCCAAACCCATTTTCAATGTCCACTGTTAGCTTAGGAATGGCTGTCACAGCAACAAGGCTCTGGATTCTCCTGTACTTTATGTAGCCATATTTCAAGTACACAGAACAAGCCAAACTGTGCCTCCCCGAGGAAACTTGCTTTGATTACTACACTGTACTCTGTAAATACTTGGTGCTGAGGCTCATTAGAGCATTTATGTGGAGTATAATGCAGTTCTTTCAGAGTATCTTAGGCTAGTAACCTATTCAGAGTCTTCTGTTAACAAAGGTGCCCTTCATGGTTGGTTAGTTTATCAGCTACCTGCTGCTAATATGGAAGTCTTCCATGAAGACATAGGTCTCCTTTACCATTGACCCCGCTGACCAGCAGGAAAAGGCATTGTTGGCGTTTAAGTCACGGTCAGCATGTCGACCGCGTCAGTGCACCTTCCTGGAATGAGGCAGGAGAATTCAATGCGATCCCACACATGTGAGGGGGTTCAGGGCCTGGCATGCTGGGATGAGGTGACCGCGCCAGTGAGATCATTCTAAGTCTGCTTTTTCCGCCACTTCACAGCTGACTGCTGCCCGGGTGTACGTTCTGAAAAATATTGTCTTTCCCTACCGGCTCTGCTTATGGGGGGAGACCGGGGAGTCGGATATCGCCAGATCCCCTGTTGTCAGGTGGCCATTCGCACGCACGCCCGTCTCCATGCTGGCCGCCACATGTGACGATAGAGTTTTACTCAGCCGTGGCATATTAGTCATGGCCACTGACTAACCACTCTGTCACCTGAATCTCACCCTTGGTTTGTCTTCTACACTCCCTTGCCTATAGATTCTCTCACTTGAGCCTCTCAAAAGGCCTCTGACTGCCTCCGTGATGGTTCATACCAGGGAAGCACATACAAGGTGCTATTAGGGATTCGGATCCCTTCAAGGCCTTCGTAGGTTACGCCCTTCAATAGTTAGCAGCCCGCCCTTAAGCGTTTATAACTGTTTGCTGACATTTGGCTCTTTTTCAGAAGTCAATGCTTAGTTATTAGACAGAATCTCCTGCCAAGCCTGGAAGGAGGAGCTCGAAAATGCCGTTCGACGTGGGTGTGAACCTTGGCATGGTGTGCGTGTAGACATCTCTGGATTTTACCTCAGGTCTTCATTTGTTTTTTGGTGTGTTGCTGTAAAACACCCTCTGCAACATGCAGTTTTTCTCTTTGGTACATTAAAGCTGATTTAGGTTTTTTTGGTGTCAGTGTAAGGATTAAAGTGCGGAATGTGTTTCAAGTAATATTCATATTCGCATCGCTTTTAACTGTCAACACGACAGCAGCAACGCCAGCTAGTACAGTGTATCTTTAGTTTTAGCACTTGTGAGACCGAACAATGTTTCTGGAATCCGATAGCCCTGCTCCTCCCAGGTGGGTGGCGTGTCGGCAAGGAGATGCCCAGCAGGGGAAATCTAATCACGCTTCTTGTGCTCTTTTAGGCAGGGGGGGTTGGGGAGCCATCAGGCGGCGGTCTCTCAGTGCCTGTGTCGTCCACTGCGACATTCATGAATGGCTCCTTCACCCTCCGCAGACAGACCCGGCCCCTCGACTTCCTGCCTGCTTCATGGACTTTTCCCATGGCGGAGGTGTGATAATTTTAGATGTAGCATTTGACCCCAGCAGGTCCCGTGGGGAGAAGGAACTTTTGCAGAAGCGGGAGCCCAGATCATATGACCCGTTGTCTGTCTGAAATGGAGCTAAGAAGCAGATGGTTGTGGGTTCGGGAGTCATCCACTCCTTCAGCTCCACGCAGGCGAGGAAAAATGGAGAACCCCATGCATGACTGGAACATGCCCCCCCCTAGCTGCTGTTCCCCTATGGTTTCTGTAGAGTGGGGTGGGTGTCAGGGGGTTGGGGGGCAGGGAGAAACGGCGTTGGAATTTAAGAGCACCCTCCTGCCCAGCGCCTCTGCAGCTCAGTATTCCCCCATTGTGTGTTTAGGCAAAACCCGCCATTCCCAAGCTACCACTGCAACCTGCTTGTTGGCTGACGGGTTTGCTTCTTTGTCTGGTTTTACTGAGACACTGCGTCACTGCCTGCCTACAGACACACAGATAACATCAGAATGATGGCGGGGTGGGGAGGAAGGGAGAGACAGATGTACAGACAGCACTTGGGGGGGGTTAGGGTTGGTGCATTGGTTGTGCATCAATTGCAGGGCCGCGCCATCGACTCTGATGTGGCGGCTCCGGATCTGCAAGCGGAGGGTGAGGCGCTCGCCGCTCTCTGAAGCCGTGAAGTGCGTCGGCTCCTGGAAACCCGAGAGTGGGCGGGGCCTCACATACGGCAGCAGGCCGCCACCTCCCCCCCGTATGTTTTTGTAGGCCATAATTCATGCGGACGGTTCCAGGTGAGCGAGACGGGAGCCCGACGATGGGAAGTGTTGTGGCTGGATGGAATTATAACAGTGTGAGGGAGTCAAAATAATAGAACATACATTTAAATTAGTAATTTGCATCCCCCCCTCCAATATCAAACGGGCACTAGAGGGAGATAGGGAGGAGTAGAATGTGCAAGGAGGGGTCAGGTGAAGGGCGGGGGGGGGGGGGGGGTGTAACCTGCGCATACCAGGGGAGGGGCGGGCGGAGAGAG
>JABFDZ020000008.1:16918403-16942267 GCA_019775955.2 Pollimyrus isidori
GGTTACCCTGCGGGTGCATACTTCCATATCTAAACCTTCCTCCGCCGGCCAGTGTTTTCACCTGACTTGGCAATTTTTATCGGAATTTGCCTTCCCCCCCCCCCCCCCCTTGCCCCCCAGGAGAGGGAGGAGGGAAGCGAGCTGGGGAACAGCTACCTGTGTCCACTGTGCACCCTGGAGTTTTGCAGTCCGGAGCAGCTGATTGCTCACGTTTATCAGGTAAAGAACCCGCAGTGGGTGGCGGTGGGGGTGTAAAGGGGGTGTCGCTGGCAGCTGCAGACATGGAGCAGTGGTATAATTTGGCGGCGAAGCATCTGTGTGCGGTCTAACAGCACGGCTCCCTGCGCGGCCAAATCTGTGTAATTATGCTGTCATCTTGCTGCGTGACGGATGCATGAATCTTCCCAGCCGTCACTCCTTCGAATCACACTGCCGCCGTCGCCTGGAATCAGGCTGGTTAATGGCCCATAATGTCCCCCCCCGGCAGCACACGGCGACGGTGGGCAGCAGTAAGAGCTACGTGTGCCCCGTGTGCGGCCGTGCCCTCAGTTCGCCAGGCTCCCTCGGCCGCCACCTCCTCATCCACTCCGAGGACCGGCTGTCCAACTGTGCCGTGTGTGGAGCCCGCTTCACCAACACCAACAACTTCAACAGGTCTGCCACCCCACCCCACCCCATCCGCACAAATTCTTATCAAGTGCCTGGAGGCAAATGTGTTCTGAAAAGCACCATATAAAAATAAATTGGGTTATTGGGGGAAAACATTACATAACAGATCTTAAAGTTTCCTACACAGTATGGCCAAGGATGCCAGATCTGAATGGAAAGCAAAATGCAAGCTGTTTGACATTTGGAACATGGCCGATCTGTTAGCCACTAGGCTGGCAGAAGGGTCCGGTTCCAGCTAGTGGTGGATCCCAGCAAGCACCAGATTGGCTATTGCCCAGGGCATCTTCTGAGGGGGCACCTACCCCCATTCCTCATCTGCCCCGGCAGCCGTTTCCACCCCTGGAACTTTAAAGCGGAAAGTGCGTCAGAACCCTGAGATTTAGATGCTTCTTAATGATGGCAGTTGATGGCAGGAATATTCTGTCCACCCCGCTAACGATTTCTCCTGGGTCTTCTGGCATTTTCCATGCAGGGAGAAGCTGAAGGAGTTTCTGAACGTGGGCAGCGGAGAGAGCAGCAGCGGCGATGAGGCGTGTGGCCTGTCGCAGGTCTTCTCCGGCGCCCCCATGGCTGACGGTGGGCCAGGCGCCACGCTGCCCTCGCTGTCCGACAGCCTCCTGTCCCCGGGCCCTGCCCTGCCCTCGCTCCCAGATGGCCTCAGCCCCCCCGGGCCTGGGCTGCCCCCACTGGCCGATATCCTGGGCCCCACCCCAGTCTACCCGGCCGGGGTGCTACTGGTGTGCAACACCTGCGTGGCATACCAGCAGCTGGTGGAGTCGCAGTCGCAGTCCACACGCAAGTGGGCCGCGCGGCGCAAGAACGAGCCGCAGGAGGCGCGCATGCAGCGGCTGGAGCGCGAGCGCACCGCCAAGAAGAGCAAGCGGGCGCGCGAGACGGCCGAGGAGCGGGAGATGCGGCGGCTGCGCGACCGCGAGGCCAAGCGGCTGCAGCGCATGCAGGAAACGGAGGAGCAGCGGGCCCGCCGGCTCCAGCGCGACCGCGAGGCCATGCGGCTCAAGCGCGCCAACGAGACGCCGGAGAAGAGGCAGGCGCGGCTGGTCCGCGAGCGCGAGGCCAAGCGGCTCAAGCGGAGGCTAGAGAAGATCGACCCGTCGCTGCGGACGCAGATCGAGCATGACCCCGCCGCCATGGCCGCCCTCACTGCTGACATGAGCCTCTTCCAGTTCCCCTGCCCCCCGCTGGACGCTGGGCTCCTAATGAAGCTGCCCTAGGGCCCAGCCAGCCTGTACCATGTTCTCTCCCATGGGGGGAGGAGACAGGTATGCTGAGCCGGTCTGTACCATGTTCTCTCCCATGGGGGAAGGAGACAGGCATGCTGAGCCGGTCTGTACCATGTTCTCTCCCATGGGGGAAGGAGACAGGTATGCTGAGCCGGCCTGTACCATGTTCTCTCCCATGGGGGAGGGAGACAAACGTGCATCACATCTGCCTTTGGGGGGGGGGGGGGTGACACCTCCCCAGCAAAGCACGCCCAATCAGGTTTGGCTCTAGCTTCAGCAGAACTGCCTTCTGGACGTAAACTTAAAAGGATAAACACAGGGTCGAATCTCTCTCTAACCCCTCCCCCGCACCACATCCCTAACCTGAACTCTGACATCATCAAGCATGCCCTGAGGATGATGTGCTGCTCTCCTGAAATGTCATACCCACTCCCCCCACGCCAAGCGCCTTGAGCGGGGGAGGGACGTCGCTCGTGACAGGATCCACATTCCACCCCTCACCCCTTCCATCTGCCTGCCTGCCGTTTCCCGGCCACGCCCCCCCCCCGCCCGCCACTGCAGGTCACTGGCAGGCTCTCACCCACTGAACCCACATCTACCTCGCGGGGGGGTCTCGCAGTGCCCTCTTTGGCCCCTGGCCCTGTTCCGGACAGCTCCGTCAAGAACTCCACACCACATTCTCCCGGAAAGCACTCTTTGCCTCACTCCCATGTTCTCCTCAAACCGGAGCCACCTCCCGCCGCTGCGCTGAGGAGACATTGACGCTTGGCGTGACTTCAACTCCTGTCTGTTCTCAAAAGAAGAAATCGGCGTTAGCGACCCAGGTGCCTGTGCAGTCCCCCCCCCTCCCCAAAAGCCTGTGGACCGTGTACCTCACTGGTTCGGGACCCAGCAAACACTGCCAATCGCTACTGTCTTCTCCATCTCCTTATTGGTCACATTGACCTCCCCGAACCTGATTTTGCACATTGCTCCATGTAGGCTTCTGAGTGCTCCTGGAAGCACGTCCCAGAATCCCGGAAGAGGCCCAGTGAGAAACGTGGATGTCATTAGCTGCTGCGTGTGTCCATTACCTCTATGAAGCCAGGAGGAGCTTCGTACTCCCGGAGCCAGGAGACACTCGAAGGAGCTGCCTTCCTGGCCATCCCTATGAAATGCATGCCCACATGGTCTTTGTCACAGATAAGTTCTTTTTATGTTATCCCCCACCCCCAATGCCTTTTAATTATGGATTGTAACTTATTTGAATGCTCAGTCTCTCTTGATCAATGACTAATGAAAGAATCTATTTGGTAATTTTGGCGTTTCAATGATCTAATTTGTCATCGTTCGGCATTGTAATTGAACCGCGTCAAAACCGAGAAAATCCGCTCCTTACCATCGTTCTGATGAGATGTTTACTGAAGCTTCACTGAACGCACTACGGCGCCCGGTTCCGTTTGGGCCGTTCCAAGGAGGGACCCAGTTCGCTGTTCAGAATGGGCGCGGCCTTCTTGGGAAAGGCGGTGGTCTTCTTGGGAAAAGGCGGTGGTCTTCTTCGGAAAGGGTGCGGGCTTCGTCGCTCTGTAAGCCCGGCACCCGGGGTGGTTCCAACCGCTATGCAAACGAGGGGAAAATGACACTTAACTATGCAGATTGGGTGGCAAAAACAGGCACAAGCGTAACAGAAAAAAAATTATATATATATATATGCGTAGAGGTACCATGCAACTGCAACTCAGACAATGCAACTCTGTGGCGCTGTTGTGGACCCTAAGCTTTCAAAGGCGACGGGACAGAGAGTCTTCGGTAACCATTTTACCTCCGGTTTGGAGCCGGTCTGCATGGTTCCGGTGCAGGATTACAGGCCCGGGAGACCAACTCCAAGCTGAACGCTCAAACTCAGTCACAGCAACTCAAGCTTGTATGTGAGCCAACTGTTTAGCAACAAAATCCTCCTGTAAGCTGTTTTTTTTTTTGGCATCCACCCGTTTATTAGTGGGAACTAATTTCTGAATCCGTTTCACTACGTGCATAAATTACCTCAGTTTCCCTTTACTGTATGCTGCCTGCACGCTATAGGGTCCCGCATCATCACCGTCTGTGAAGCCGACCAATCCGGACACGCGTGCCGAGCCGGGGACCAGCGGCAGCCAATCGGCACGTCCGGTATACTTTGACGTCCAAAGGTGGGATCTCAGGGGGTCTCCGCCCCACCCCACCGCGAGACTGGATTAGCTCAGCACTGCATGTTTGCGAAATTAAGATTTGAAGCGACGCTCGTCAAAGTATGTTTCTAGCGTTTGACAGTGACGATATGCTTGCCCCCCGAAAATGTTCTGGCCTTCTGCTAGATTTTCAGGAAGATCAATGTTCATGTTTACAATAAAAAAAACCATGACAAAGGCCAAAATAAAATGATTGAAAAAACAAAACAAAAAAAAGATGGACGGGTGTGTCATTCTGTGTGGGATGCAGTTCTGTTACTGGACCAACAGATGTACAGGTGAAAAATAAAACACCAGGGAGTTTTTCTTGCGTTTCCATGTGTCTTTGGGTCCCTGCTTCTGCGGAAAACATCTTATAAAATAAAATACCCTAGATTTGCTCTATAGCACTGTTTCTCAACCCAGTCCGTGGAGATTACCAGACAGTCCACATTTTTGCTCCCAACATCCGTCACACCTGAACCAATCAATCAAGAACGATGCCTGGACAACGCAGGCTTGGTTGTGCTGCTCTCTATCTAAAGATGGATTTTGGCCATGTTCTCTCTCTGGACGCATGCCTTCATCTTCCACAAAAGGCTCGTTTGCCAAGATGCAGTGAGAATGTGCTTCGCTCACCTTGGGTTTCCACTGCGCTGAAAAATAAGACTGGAAAGGCAGATTTGAGCAGCCTTACGTTGGGTCCTAGCGGAGTGTTCACAATCCTGAAACGTCAGCTGCAGAAATAAGTGCTTAGGTGAACCGTAATCACGGGCCTGTTAGAGTTGGAGGGAATCTGGTTTAGGGGGTGAGGTGTTGCTTTTTGAATATGGGTGTTTCCCCCGAGATGGACTGGCAATCCATCCAGGATGTAACCTGCCTTACGATGCCTGGGATGAAGCCCCAGGCTCCCAGAGACCCTGTACTGGAAAAGCAGTTGGATAGTTGGATGGATGGATGGATGAATGGATGAATGGAATGACAGACCAGTTACAGAGAAGAAAGACACCCACTCCAGTTGGAATAATATTATATCTATATATATTATGTGTTTACTTAACAAACATGATAAATGCAATGTTTCATAAGAAGTTTAGCTGTAACAATAAAAATACAATATCTTTGTGTCCTTAAGTACATCGAATTAGAACAGCGAAAGAAAACTAAAATCAGCCCTAAGTCACAAAAAGGTACAAATATACAGTACAAATCTATTTTATTCAAAACAGGTACAAATAAAACGCAACAAAATATAGTTATTAATGCTTTTGAAAGTTCAGGTAGGTGTAGGGTATTCTAAGAAAAGGGAGCACTTTAGGTAGACAACTCTAAGGCTTCTGAGAAGAATTAATACATATTGGTACGGTCATAAGATATTAAAACTCACTATACAAAGTTTATACAACCTGGATTATACTTGAGGATTCAATATTACATATACATCATTGCATATATTTTGTCGTTTTTATGCATTAAAGAAAAAGATGCCTTTTAATGTCACGTCACATGAAAGCAGTGTCATATAGTGACCGAAACTACGTTTCCTAAAGTGATACTACATACAGTCTAAATCATTGAGACCTTAGAGCCATTCCCTGCTTTGATTGAGTCTCTCGCCACCCTCGCGACGGACACACCTCACTCAGGACCAACCCCACCCTTTCCCCTCTCAGTTACCCTTAACCGTGCGATTGAGGCCAATAAGGGAAGTGACAGAGCGTGCTTCATTAATTCCTTCACCTCGGCACACGAGTTAGTCACGAATAAAAGGGAAATCTATAAACCCACAGGACTGTGGCCCTGGAGGTCTGGAATTACCGCCCCCTGAGCTACGACACGCTTTGTTTCCACAAGACAAGCAGACACACACGCGAAACGCCTGGAGAATCAACGCCTTTCCTCCCGGCTCGTGTTTTGTCGTTTTTTTTTTTTTTTTAAGCTGTTAAAAAGGCTGCTTTCTCCTCTGTCCAATATGAACATCTGGGCAGGGGGAACATCGAAATAACCAACTCCTGTCCTTGATAGTCACCGGCGATCCCACCCTCTGATTTTAACTTCCAAAGTGTTTCCCGTTTACATATCAAGCGCTCGTATCTTGTAAAGAAACGCGCGGAAAGAAATTTACAGCAGACAAAAGCATTACAATTTATGCACGATCCCTGGGATTCGAACCTATGACCTTCACATTGTCAGCATAATGCTCCACATGTTGAGCTATTATTATATTACATACGACTGTCTGGTACCCCTCCCTTACCTGAATATTTCACTGGGATACAAAAGGTGCTGAAGCAGAATTCCATCCAGCCAGTCACAGGTCACATACAGTATTCTTTACACCCCCAGCTGACCAGGCTTTCTGGATTACTTTGTCACCCCAGCCCAGCCCAGCCCGTCAACCAATCCGGTGTCAATTAAAACATATTCTTAAACCTGTAAGCCTGAGGACTCGAGGACCTGACCTGGCAACCCCAGTTCTACCCTTGCAGGTAGGATATCTACTCGCCAATTTGTGGTAGATTACAAACGTCACAAAACAAAGACTGAGGGCTGGATGAGCGCAAACAGGCTGCCCCGTCATGCCGCTAGAACACAACACTCCTGCCCACCAGCTCAAAAATCAGCGTCTTGTGGAAACAAAGCCACTTTCTGGCTGAAATGCGTCAGATTTCTACCCAACCTAAGCCACCTCTCCTGGGCGCCAAGCATTAGTCTCCACTCTGCTAAACGTCTACATACCTAGACAGGAGTCTTAACATGAAATATTCTGATCTCTTGCACTGTGGGAGGGAGGGGGTCACTTGAGCCTGTTACTGAAACATTTAACAGTTCTTAAGGCAGTACTGACGACCTTGATAAAATACAAATCTTACATTTTTATATATAATATATACAATATATATTATATATAATATACATATGCAATCTGTTAACCAACATTTTCCTTATAACACCACAAGTTAAGGGAAATTAAGTGCAAGATCTCGTTTCATAAAACACATAAATAATTACAGAAAAACATGCAAGTGAGGTTTTGTCAAAGTGCAGTTTCTAGTTCACCCTTGTCCACTGGTATACCTGTAGAGGGCGCTGTGTGAATGTGTGTGTGTGTGTGTGTGTGTTAATGCGGGCACATGCGTGTATCTTAGTGACGTGTCAGACAGCTCATTGGATGGAAGGTCTCACATGCTACCAAGCACAGCAAGAAGCAAGTCAGGTTCACGGCCAAGCCAATCACATACAAGTTAAACCCCCTTCGTCGAGAGAAGCTCACACGATGCAGCGATTTTGCTGTATGGCGTTCAGCTTTACGCCAACCTCAAGCTAGCTGTGCAATAACCATATCCTCCTTAGCAACCACTACTGTGTTGTATCAGAGCCTGCAAGGGGCTCTGAACCCACCCTGAAATGGGACCCAGCGGTGTTGGAGACCCAACAGCCCACTGTTTGGACCATGGCAGAGACACACTCTCTGAACAAGGACATGCTGATGCTGATACACACACAGCACAGCGCCACCTGACTACAATTTAGAAATAAATTATTTAATAGAGAAGTATCATACAAATTTGTCACAATCATTGGACGTGCTGCGATCCACTGTGGTCTAAAAGTGAAATGAGTTTGGTCCACTTTCTTAAACATGATCTGTACCTGGACTCTGCTTTGATAACAAGCGATTTCGGAACGGCTGGCCTCCCTGTATCGGGCAGTGTTACAAACGCAGGGGAAGATGGGGCCAAGCTGGCCGGGGGGGCAGCCCACAAGAGCCCAACTCTCAGTACCCGCCACTACGGATGCTGCAATCCGAAAGCCTCGAGTCACACTACCTACCCCCCACCCAACATGCAGCAAAGGCATGAGCTACGCTCCATGTGACGAGGCAGAAACGGGCGGGAACGAGGTAATGCACAGATCCAGCACTGCAGAATGCACATGCAATCGGGGCTATCAGCATTCGGAGGAGGGGCATCACAAACCACACCCAATTGGGGCTATCCAAGACCAATCAGGGAAGGGGCTTCACAAACCCCTCCCAATTTCAACTTTCCCAACCCAACTATTAGAGTAATGGCATTGACTAGTGACATCACTGTACAATGACGTAATCAATACAAGTTTATATATATATATATATATATTTATATATTATATAAAGAAACACTCTACCAAATAGTTGGTAGATATAGACAATGAGGAAAATACTTAACTTCTCTTACTGCATAGCAAATACCAAATCTATAGGAAAGTAATAATATGGTCTTTATGTATTTAATCTAAGGATATTGCTTATAGCATAAATGTTGTGACCTAATGGATTTATAAATACATTAGTCATCTGTGGCATAAATAACTACTTTAAATGGCTACCGTTTCTTTACATGAAAAATACATACGTCTGCTGTGCATACTACCAGGGTGGGGGGATTGGGGCTGAGTCTCTTTAACACAACACGGGAGCATCGGCGAATCAGAACGCACCGCGGTGTCACGTGACCATCTTAACTACAGCAAGACCCCAGCGCTCTCACACTGCAGTGAACCAAGACCCAGGAGAGGGGAATGGAAAGCGTGGAAACAAAGCGGAAATATCCAGGTAACCAAGGCTGGCGGGAATGTGACGTGACTGTTTTGGAATGGCCTTCCTGACGTCAGTATGGATCTATGTTCTTTCCACCCTCCGTTTTAATTGCACTTGATTTTAATTTAGGAATTTAATATCTGTTACAAGTGAATGCAGCATTTGTGGCTGTTAAGTTTGTAAACAGTGTCAACCAACCCAATTCTGCTTTTCTGTTACTTAAAAAATAATGCTAGAACGCGAAAAGATATTTGTACTGTCACCGTGCCTCTCATCGGTTACAGCCGCGACAAATCGGGACGCGAACGAGATTTTAGAGGCTGCTCGGAATATTGCCAAGACTAAAATAGAGCTCAAAATAGTTGAACGGTAAATTAAAGAAAAGGACACCAGCATACAAAAAAAAACACATTTTCTCCTTACGACAAGCATCCTGGCTTCTGGCCTGGGCTGATTATGCCTTCTAAACCACAGAGTTTCACACTGCTACATTCCTCCTCTTTCCCCTGACTCTCTGCTTACAACAGTAACAAAAAAAAAAAAAAAGACAAAAAAAGTTTACAAACCAAATGACCATAAAATTGTGCATTGTCAGTGAGACACAGGAAGTTTTTAGGTCAGAATTACAAAGGGCAATAAAGCCATGACAAGAAAAGCCTTGAAAGCCGACTGAAGGAAATCTGTTATTGCTTTGCTAACAGTTACTGGGCATCCAGGACGTGACAGGATGTGTTTTTTAGGGGATCATATTTCTAAAAATCAAAATAATAATTGCAACCATATCGATACCCATTACAGTTAAAGGCTCAATAGGATATAAGTATCTTTGGAGGATTCGCTTGCCACTGATGCATCATATTCCCCTCCCAGACTCCCTGGCCCCTCCCACCAGCCTGCACGCACACCAGGGTCAGATGCCCTATTGATGCTACGCCGTCTGCCATCTTGGCCGTGTCAGAAAGAGGCGACTCGAGGAGGATGTACCCGTTTCCGTGGTGACACCGAACAGTCAGAGGCCAGGCTCCTGCCCGAGCTGAGGTATCGAGAAGGCGCTGGGTAGGGGGGGGGCGGACGATCCCTTTGCTACGGCACGCCCGTGGGTCCACTGGCGGACAAGGCGGAGCCACGGGGAGAAGGGCACGTGCATGCATTTGTGTACAGTGGGGGGAGGACGGGAGCTTCCCACTGATTGATCCGATCGACATGATTGACAAATTGATTGACTAAACAGGTTCCAGGGCCAACACCCACCCCCATCCTTAGCAAGCTGCCCTGGGGAAAGTTGGGAAGAGACAGGGGGATTCATAAAAAGTAGGTAAAATCACTCCGAGGGGGAAAAAATACACACACCACCAGGGCGGCAACATTTCACCTTCCAGAAACTCCTCCAACTGTTCAGGGACCTAGTCAGTTTTCTCTGTGTGCTTTGGCTCCCACTCCCAGGGTAGGTGTGTGTGTGTGTGTGTGTGTGTGTGTGTGTGTGTGTGGGGGGGTTCATCAAAGGGACAATGAAAGGGAAACCTCAGGTTTGTGTGTGTGTGTGTGATTTTGGTCAGAGGGGAAGAATGTCGTCGGTGTGGAAAACACATCAGACGAGATGGGATAACCCCCCCCCCCTCACTTTGGGAGGGAATGCAGATCTGAAAGCTTTGGTAGAAGATTCAAAGGTTACAGCCAAGCGCGGGAGTCGGGGGGGCATTCTGGCATGGCAATGCTCGTGCCTGACCTGCCAGCGGCATAGCGGAGCGTTCCTTTACGGTTACTAGGGACAGGAGGCAGTCAGAAACCGCGCCGTCAGTGCGCGGGGGGGGGAGTTGGGGGGCTGTAACTTTGGAGTGTGCAAAATCAGACATTCGGAGGCGCTCTCTCTCTCGGGGCCACAAGCTCCCGCCGCTATTTCCCGGCATTAGAGCGCCCCTCAATAGACAGCTTGACCTCCTGAGGGATGAAGGAGGGCCGGGACGGGCCGGCGGAGGCGTGGGCCTCCTCCTCGGCCTTGCTCCCGTATCTTTGGAGGCCGGGCAGTGACCAGCGCCTCTGAGCGCCCTCTAGGGGTGGGGCGCCGCCGGGCCGCACGCCGCCATGGAGATGCCCCTCTGTGTGCAAATAGTAGCCGCTCTGGCTCCGGACGAGCTCCGCCGGAGGTCTCTCGGGCCTGGAGGGGGCGGCAGCGTGCCCCATGCCCCCCGCGAGCGTGGGCTCCGCCTCTGCCTCCCCCTCCCCCTGAGTCCTGTCCAGCCGGAACTGGGCGGAAGGCCGCGTGTGCTGGGGGGCGGGCGGCCCCATAGCCTGGGGGGGGACCCTGGCCTTGCCGCTCTTGGCCGAGGCCTGCGGCTGCTGCAGCGTGACGGACACGCACACATCGCCCGCCTGCAGGGGGCGGCAGGCCAGCCCGTAGAGCTGCCCCGTCCGCTCCGGGCTGCAGGAGGACCAGCCCTGTCCAAAGACGAAGAAGGGGTGCTCGGGGGGTACTTCGACGGCCACCTTGCTCTGCTGCTCGCCCACGGTGAAGTGCAGCGACAGCAGGCCGGGCCTCCGCAGGCTCTTCTGAACATCCACCACTATGCTGGAGTCGATGCGGAGGCCGCCGCTGACCTCGGCGCTGCGGACAAAGTC
The DNA here is from genome assembly GCA_019775955.2 of Pollimyrus isidori. Taxonomy (NCBI): domain Eukaryota; kingdom Metazoa; phylum Chordata; class Actinopteri; order Osteoglossiformes; family Mormyridae; genus Pollimyrus; species Pollimyrus isidori. The sequence goes on from JABFDZ020000008.1 coordinate 16,929,698, forward strand.
CTGCGTCTGCAGGTCCTCCACGCGCTTCAGCTCGCCCGTCGCCAGCTGAATGATGGCGCCTTTCATGAAGTGGGAGGAGCCGCCAGTAGCCGCAGGGACCTGCACGGCCGCGGGGGCAGGATGGGGGTGGGCGACCGGCTCGGGGCCCGCCCTCTCAGGGAGGCACGTGCGGGCCGGAGGATCCGGGGCTTTGGTGGCGCCCTCTTCAGGCGGGTTGACGTAATGCTGCGGGTGGCGGTATTCCAAGGGGACAAGCACCTGCTGCCCATTGGCCAGGATCATCGCCTTGTGGGAGAACTGGGGCTGGGGGGGCGGAGCCCGGGGGTCCGACAGGCTGGTCGCCTGCTCCGAGTAAACGGCCCGGCCCAGACCTGATGCCTCACTGCTAGCCCAGCTGGCCTGCCGGCTCCGCTGGGAGCCCTGGGACAGGTTCAGCGGGCCCAACGCTGCCTCCTTGTGGCTACTGGTAGTACCGTGGTTGGGAGAGGCGAGGTGGCTCACCGCCTGCTGCACCTAGAAGACAGAGACAGGCGTGAGCGAGGGAGACCTTCGAGAGCAACAGCCTCCCCCCCCCACCATGACCACAGGCTGTCACCCACCCCACCCCCTCCCCTCCGCAATCTGTGTGCACCGCATGGCAGCGTCTTGACTGGGGTTGCGCAAAACCGCCAAAAAACACGCCGCCACTGTGATAAGGAAGGAAGCCGGAGCCGAGTGAGGAAACACAGCCGTGTGAGCAGGCAGGATGGGGGGGGGTCCATCAATCTGCCTGCAAGAGCAACCGAGAGCCACATCTGTCGCTTTTAGGAAGCAATAAAAAGCGCTCGAGCTCTTCAAATGCCATTTGCAAGAGATCATACAGAGATTTAAACATCTGCATATTTTCCCTAGAAAGAAACCAGCGAAGGTCGATAATTATGGCTGCCAAAGTTAACCCACTAATATGTAAAACATTGATTTTAAGTCATAACACTTATTTCATCGCCTTAATTTTGATACTCAAAAGGGAGAATAGTATGATCAAACATTGTTAATAGGGCTGTCACACGGCCAGATTTTTTTAATCATGATAAATCGCACACTTTAAGCACATATGCAATCACGTTGCCCTGCAATCAAAAAATAAAACATTTTATGATGTGTACATTCAGCATGAAAACTGCATTCTATTAAAAAAAATCTCGTTCTGTAATTCTGCTACTAGATTGTCAAATTTAATAAACTCATTACGCATGGTTTCTTTGATTAAGATTAACGCTAATGTAATAATGTGCTAACGGATAACTCTAATAAGAGTGTAAAAAGGTGGCTGAGGAGGAGAAATCACTGGAATAAGCTTCACATTCACATTTATTTAGCGGACACTTTTACCCAAAGCGACATACTTCGTCTGAGCGAAGGCAAGGTCAGGGGGTTAAGGGCCTCCCTCAGGGCCACAGCGGTGAAGTGATTCTGCCAACCGTGAGGCTCGAAGCGGCACAGCCAACCCGCTATGCCACACGCGACCTGTGCATACAACTGAATTGTTCGGCCGGGCATTAACTCAGCACCAGAACGCAATTAAAATACCCCCCAGAGTGTCTTACTTCCAGGTCCGTGTCCGGGGTGCTGCTCTGTGCAGGGGAGGCCCTGCCCTCGGGCCTGAAGGGGGCATGGTTTCGGGAATGCAGGCCGTCCACCACGCCGGAGCTGGCAGTCACTTGGGCAGTGCGGGAGTTCTTGGAGGGATAGTTGGAGTCTTGCGCGGCTTCCCTGGCTCCACGGCCCGCCTCCCCTCCGTTGACCTCCTTCTTGCGCTCCTGCGAGCTCCCGTGGGCGACGGCCAGGGGCACCACCGCCGCAGCTGAGCGGGAGCCCGAAGGGTGGTAAAAAACGGGCACGCCCCGAAGGCCGACATCAGCGCCCGAGAGCCCCCCCACCGCGCCCATGTGCTGCTGCGCCGTCTGCTCGGGTGGCAGCATGAGGGGGACGCCGCCGGGGGCGGGCACCTTGGCAAAGCTGTGGGGGGAGCTTTGGGGCTGAGGGGGCGGGGACACCACACCCTCCTGAATGATGGGCGGATACGGCACCAGGTGGGAGACGTGGTGGGGCTGAGGAATCGCCGACTGCGCCGATATCAACGGACTCGGGACAAAGCCGGGGGGAACCGCGTACGGGACCGCGTAAGGAGAACCGACGAACTGCAGGGAGGGGTGTGGGAGCTGGGCGTAGCTGAGCGGGTGGTACGGGATGCCTGCATGCTGGAGGAGGGGCGAGGGCACCGTGTAGGCAGGGGAGATGTGGCTGAGCACCGGGTGCAAGCTGGTGGGGGAGTATGTCACAGACGGCACGGCGACTTTGTAGACCATGCCATACTGGTCCACAGGGATGCCGTCTGAGTTCTCCATGCCATAATGCAGCCCCGAAGAGACCCTCATCCAGTCTCCCGCAGTGCTGGATGTTTGGGCTTCGCTACCCGCGGCAACTGTGCTAGGGGTGGAGGCAGCCTCTTCTCCCCCGCCGACTCCGCCCCCGCTGGCTCCACCTCCGCCTAGCCCCTCCTCCGCACCGCTGCTACTGTCCATGGGCAGGTCCCGTTTCTTCGGCGGTAGCCATTCCTGGTGGCGCTCGTGGGTGGGCTTCATGGTGGCACTGGCTGGGAGGGGGTGAGGGGCGTGGTCTGGGCGTGGTCTACGGGGCAACTAGTGCACGGGAACAAGTTTTGAGATCCTCCTGCGGACCACACTGATCTTACCTGGATGGGGGGGAAATGGGGGAAAAAAAAAAACAGTGACTGCCATCTGACTGGGAACAACATATGCATCAGGCCCACAAAGAGAAAGCTCTTCTGACCACGCATTCCCAGCACTAAGCAATACCTGAATTTCTCTTTACAGCATCTCTAAAAACAACCTCCAAACCACAGCATCAATCCACAAGCCAATTACAAGCCTCCCTACCAGCCCTGGTGACGCAGTCCCCTAACCATGGCAACAGGTCATGCCGGTCTGGATGACTCGAGCACCGTGAGTCACAGGATCGTAAGTGAACAACTAACTGCAGACCTCAGCAGCCAGAGCACAGAAAGGTTAAGATCTCTAACGGCTTACAAATGAGTCAAAACTTCTGCGCCTCCATCTCATGGCTGAACTGCACTGCTTGTCTCATGAAACTGATGCCATTCCCCTTCGGTACAATCAGACCATAACACGAAGACCCAATCAAGGGCCTTGGTATGCGTGCTGCGTCTTACTGATGGCAGAGACACGGATCGGGTCGCTTTCAAATGGCATGCCTAATGAGACATGTGCATCGGCGTCAAGGAGAGGACTGGTGCCGCGATCTAGGTTGCAACGCTATCTAGGTTAGATCGCCGGGGTTGTTCCAGAGACTGAATGAAACTAAGCCATGCGCAGGACCCAGCAAGATAAATGAGAAAGAAGAGGGAGCAACCCACCGGTGGGAAAGACACACTGACCGCTGCCTGGGGTGTAGGAGAGTCATTCACAAAGAATTCGGGCTTTACTGCACGCACCCTACTATATTTGGTCCCATCATCGACAAACGTGCCACATCCCGTATCGCACTTTAAAAACGAGTTGTTAAACTTGTTCTCAAAACGCAAAACACATTTTAAAATAGTGCACCATTTCATCAGTTCACCGTCGCTACCAAATTTTACAATTCCGAAAATCTTAAGATTTATTTAAAACAGTATTCAGAAATGTCTTTGGGTATAATGTAAAACCAACGTTTAAGTCGTAGGTGCTTGACGTTAAATTCAGCAGAGTAGCCGAAAACAAGCAAAGCATGAGAATCCCGTAAGTGCTTTAATATCTTTATCGAAACGAAGAGACGGTAAAACAGTCGCCATAAACACCAACACCCTACATCACCGTACAGCTGTGCCCACTTCACACCATAAAAATCTTACACTTTGCGCTGCATCTAATCCGCCATCCAGCTAGCAGTCAAGTTCGCCTCTGAATCTTTCCCCTCGTAAAGAAAACCTACGATGGAGCATAAACGGGGGAGCCTGATTATCATCCCTACGAATGCTCACTCCAGCCGGTCAGACACAGACAGTGGCGCCGCGGCGGGGGCTGGAGGAGGCCGAACGACGGGGATCTCACGGCGGAGCTTTCCGCCGATGCCGCCCAATCTCTGCTGGACCTGTCGACGAAGCCGCTCCACGTACCTCTCCATGTCATCGTTACCCTCCGGCCCGAGCTCGATCTTTCTTTGTGGGTTAATCTGGTTAGAAACTCGCAGGGGATCCGAGCTGCTAAATTGTGCCCACTTCGGAGCGCAGCAGCCAGGCGAGACCCCAGCGGCGCATGTGGATTGCGTCACCAGGGACATGCTAACTTCCTGGACGGCCTTCGCCACGGCCGCCTTCGGCATCTCCAGGCGGCACAGGCCGATCCTACGTTACCTAACCAAGAGTCGCCATCTGCTGTAAGGAAGCACCTGGTTTTTAAAATACTTTAAATATTTTGTAGTATCACAATCTACGTTCTCTTTACGATGGACCCTCCCGAATAGTATTTGCATGGATATGCTTATAAAGCGCATTCAAAAACAGGAATCGTGCCCCATGCTTTTCTGTGTATTTGTTTTCAACAATCACCATTCGTCCGACCGCTGATCCACGGCAGCATAGGAATAGCCCGAAAGGGATGTCAGTCCATCAAAGACCACATACATCCATATGCTCACATGGGCAATTTAGAAACGTCAATTCGCTTAAACGAATTTTGGGATTGCGGGTAGAAACCCAAGTAGCAAGGGGAGAGCATGCAAGTTTTACACACACGCAGCGGGGACGTGATTCGGTACCGTGCCCCATATAATAAACCGAGACATCAGTAATAAAAATAAGCAATAATGATGATGATAAGAAGAAATCTCCGCAATCGCATGCGGGATAAACTGTTGAACAGTGGATCGTTGGATAATATGAACAGCGCGGGGATAAATAGGTGAATCGTGAGTCTTGACAACGTAAGCGGTCTTGGTTACGTGCTCTCGCATGTCACGCTGCGTCAAACGCACAGTATTGCGGAAGTGAAGACAGTAAATATTACTCTTCGAAGGTGGAGCTCTATTTTTGGATCGAAACTGAGGTAATGTGACTTTTTAGTCCCCTTATGGTATATTTTGATAGGGTTAATGTATTTGTTGATTGTTTATTCTGGTGGGATTCAGAGATTTGGACTTTCTAAGGTAGTCACTGGGTTTATTTCAGTTAATTGTGTTAAATGGGAAAGCGCTTCCTGGTGTAAAAGAAAAATCACGAGACAACCATTGTGTTTCGATCTGTAACTCGTCCCGGCTGCTGTGGGTCGATTGCTACTAGCCAGTATCATCGTTTTGTTCCAACTATTCTGTTTAGCAATGTATCAGTCCCAGCGTAGACGGGGGAAAAACAATAACCCCCCTCAATAAATAAATATAATAATAAAAATTAAAGGGGCACTTTCGTCTTTTCCGCTTAGGAATACGTTTACTTCATTAAAATAATACGCGATGACGGGGGAAAATATATACTGACCTTGCGATAAACATCTAAAATACCAGCCAACATTTGTTAAGAAAAGTAAATAACGTTAAAGTAAATAAGCTGTTTGGGATTGTGTAACTCAGTTCGCTACTTCAATTGAAGTGTTTGAGTATTGCCATATTTGTGTTTTATTGACGTTACATTCGTATATTTAGTTGAATTTACATTCGTAGGTCTTAGCCTTAATTTATACTATTTGATAGTCAAAACTGAATAATAATCTTCGCAGTTTGTTCGTTTTAACGTACAGCTAATGCGCAGGTGTGTACCCCTAACAAACAAACGCTGGACGTCATAACCAGTGACATGGAGGAGGTGTTTGCTTTTAAAGTTATTGCTAAAGTTATTGTCAACGTTTAAATGGTGGAAATCATTTTGGCGTTCCCTTTTCTATATATTGATCATACATCCTTACGAAATGATATGCTGCTTTAATCCGGTACAATCTGTACCTGGTTATATTGTTATTTAAGAAACATCAGTTTGTTCCACATTTTAAGAGTAGCTTCCACGATTATAAATACCTTTTAATCAGTCTGGTGGTGTGTAGTTCCGAGACTGCGTTTGCTACCTCCTGCATGACCGCTTGCTTTTCTCGTAGCGTCCATCATGCTTGGCGGTGGGTACAAAGCGGAGAGGCTTCGAGTCAACCTTCGGCTGGTCATTAATAGACTCAAGCTGCTTGAGAAGAAGAAAAGTAAGCCCTCTCTTGCCCTACTGCGCACACACTACTGATCTAATTCTGACCGCATGACTTTCGCCTTATTTCCAGCCGAGCTGGCGCAGAAAGCGCGAAAGGAAATAGCCGATTACTTGTCATCCGGGAAAGATGAGCGTGCTCGTATCCGCGTAGAGCACATCATCAGGGAGGACTACCTGGTGGAGGCCATGGAGATCCTCGAGCTGTACTGTGACCTACTACTGGCACGGTTTGGCCTCATTCAATCCATGAAGTGAGTCAGGAGCTTGACCACAATTTAACTATCCCCTTTTCAGTCACTGCGGATGCATATTAACATGAAATAAAGGTTTCAGCCACGAGGCCTATTGGCATGTTCTATCAATAAACTGTTAAAGGTTAGCATAGTGTTTAAAAACCCAAATGGAGGTTTTAACTATGGCCAGCCTACTGAGCATTTTTGTGTATGCTGTAAATGTGCCATTACGCAGATTGTTTATGGTACTTTCATAGTAGTAAAGACATGCTGTCTGATGTTGTTATTCCAGTAGTTTCCCAGGCTACCATGTACCAGTTCCAGTGAATGAATTTTGTTGTCTTTCTCAGGGAGCTGGATCCTGGCTTGCAGGAGGCTGTGTCCACATTAATATGGGCTGCCCCACGTCTGCAGTCAGAAGTAACTGAACTTAAAATTGTGAGTGTGATCGTGACTCCTGAAGAACTGTACTTATGAAACATCTCTCTATCATGATCAGAACCAAGAATAGTGCATAACAAGTACCTTGTGTAATGGCCGGGTTAAGATGATGGTTCGCAAACCTGCTCTCTGCCTTGTATCCAGGTGTCCGATCAACTGTGTGCAAAATATAGCAAGGAGTACGGCAAGCTGTGCAGGACAAACCAAATAGGGACGGTCAATGACAGGGTATGCTCTCGCCGCGATCCTGTCTTTCCTGTGATTTTAAGTGCCATGCTTGTATAGCCTGCGGAATCATGGAAGATAGTCTCCCCTTTGAATTCTGCCTGGAAGCTGATGCACAAGCTGAGTGTGGAGGCACCTCCAAAGATCCTGGTGGAGCGTTACCTCATTGAGATCGCCAAAAACTACAACGTACCTTACGAACCCGACGCCATGGTCAGGGTGAGTGCCGCTGACTCTCCTTCTCTTTCCCATTACACTCTCAGAAACAAAGGTACTAACTTGTACTTTTGCTTGTCACCAGCTCTGTACCTTTAGGGGTCTGCCAATTGTACCCTTAGGGGTCTGCCAATTGTACCCTTAGAAATGGACTCTGGGGAACATCCCCAAGGTACAAGCAAAATTAATGTACCCCCATATAGTACAAAAATGTTCCTCGTGGTCTATTTCTGTACACTTTATAAGGTACAATTATCCTTTAGGGTACAGCCCCAGTGACAAGCAAAGGTACAACCTTTTCTCTTTCGGAGAATGTACCATTGGGTATTATTTTGACACTTATTAGCTCCCAAATCTGGTTTTGCCTGTTCAGTCAGCTGACTGCTATCCCCAGGTCAGCTGTCATTGCTGAGCATGTGGCCGGTGGGCCCGTCTTTGCAGTCAAATCGGCAAATTTCTGACTCCGTTTCCTGCAGCCTGAGGTGGCCTTTGGCGAGGAGGCGGACCTCATTGATGTGGACAGTGACAGCAGAAAGCCAGGTGGCGGGGGTGGCGGCTTCACTGCACCAGCTGCGGCTGGGTCCGTACCCATGCCCCCCGGGTTCAAATACCCCACCCCCGGTGGATCAGTAAGCAAGCCGTCCGCCTGTAATGAAAACCGCACCTGATATCTGACACTTTGTTTTACCATTCGTAGGAAAAGCAGAAATATAGGTACATATATTATATAAAATATATATTTGGGAACAAAGCTTTTGGTCTGAGAATAGGGTCTGCTATTTATTTGCTGCCCCTGGAGCATTTTTGGGATGGATAAGGGCCTTGATCAAGGGCTCAATAGCCATGCAACAATTATGTTGGGGTAGGGATTTGAACCAGTGACCTTCCGACAAGCACCTTCTGATCACAGGCCTAACTTATCCACCCCCCCTTTCTAAAATCATACTGACTGTGTGATGATGGCATTTGGCATTACACTGCAGGGCTCAACAGTTTTTTTTTTTTTTTATATATATATATAGGCTATATAAGGCTGGAAATCATCCATATCTTTTCTCAACAAGCCTGGACTGGAAAGTAACTTTGACTCTTGTTGTTGCAGGAGCCCTTCCATGCCGCTGTGGGAACCTACGATAGCATTTCCAACTTCCAGCCCCCGGTGAGAGGACAGCCCCCCCAGCTTCCAAGTGTTCCCCCCACCTACGAGTCTGTAAGTGAGAGGGTCCGTCGCTCTCAGGATCGGATGCCTTTCTGGAGAAATAGTCGTCTTTGGTAGAAGTTTTTCAGCCTGTGTATGTGACTCGTGCCTCATTGTTACTATATCATGCATTTCGAAGGACTTGGGGCTTGATAGACTCCTACCCTTTGTCATCATGTTACTGAAGCAGTTTCTAAGGTTTTTTTTTGTAGATGAAGGAGAAGAGATTGATAGGTTTTTCCTTTTCAGATCGATGATTTTGCCATCAACCCGTCCGGTCCTCCTGCCCAGGTACCCGGTGAGTTGCTTTTCGGATTCACTCTTTGCTAGATTTAGTGTCTTTCACTAAAACCCCAACCTTTGAAAACACGGGGCACAGGGTGTCCTGTGGGCCTGCTGAAGCTCTCTGCTCACTCCGCCCCAGGTCCAGGCCCCTCCTTCGGGACATATGACAACAGCCCCCTCCCTGAGCTTCCCTCAGTCCCAGACACACTGCCTGTGTCTTCCTTCGGCCGGAATGCCTCGGCTCCCGACGACATCGACTTTGACGACCTCTCGCGGCGCTTTGAGGAGCTGAAGAAGAAGACCTAGAAAGGTCCAGACCATCCTATCTGTTCCAGTCTGTCGTCATGGTGACTGGCTAAGGGGCATGAGCCCTGGTCAGATTTAAGAATATGGATTCTCTCTTCCAGTAAATTTCCCTCCCTAAATTCTAATATTATCTTACCTAAACACAGTCAAGCCGCCAGGGGGGGTGCACCTTTGGTCACGCCATTCTTAGTGAACGACTTGATGAAACACCCAGGTGTGGAAGTGTGGAAAAGCCATCGTGGGCCTAAACCCAAAACTTATAGACAACCACGCTGCCTCATACCCAAACTATAGTGTCTACCGTTTGATTGACGGCCTTTGAGAGTTTGCCAGAGAATAAAGAATTCCGTCTCATTAAAGGTCATGATGGCGTTTCCAGCCGTGGATAAGGATTCAGTTGTGAACGGAATGAAGTCTTTCGCAACCAGAAGAACTGCGATGCATCCTAAATATTTCTTGTTTTGACATGTAAGCTTCTTGGTGTTTAGTTTGATCAGTTTTTGAGGTCATGTTTTTTAATTACACTGGAGATTTAATATTTTGTCACACTGAAAGGGGTGGAAGTGTGATTGCAACCAATCAGCAAATACTTAGTTAACTTAGTAACAGTAATTTATATGCACATGCTAGGTTAAAGCTTCTACAGAAAATTCTGCCTGATGCTTCCCGTTGTAACTTGCTGTTGGGAAGACCTGCACTTCAACATTGAGTGATTTAGTCTGGCTAAACATATTTAAGAGAGACTTCATTGCATAAAATCTGAGAATCTGGTTCCTGATTTTCAACTTTCCAGCATATGACAAAATAGATTTATATATATATATATAATATATATATATATTGTAATTTGTATCTAGGAGCAAGGCTAAAGTGATCTGATGTATGAATTTATGAACTAGATTGAAATCAAAAGCTGGCATATTACTTTTTCTGATGTTCCTAATACTGACATTTACAAGTGCTGCAAGGTTCTAGGTCATATTTTGGTCACATTTGGTTCATTGAAAGCTTCAACACCCAAGTGGTTGTATGATATAATGGAATTAAAGCACTACAAACACTCCTTACCATATGAAGGCGGTGATGACTTAGTCCGTTAGGGAGAGTATGGATTTACAGCGAAAAGCAGAAGTCGATTTTGAAGTTACGTTATTATTCTTGGTTATTTTTATCTCTCTGTTAAAAATGTTAATTTTCATCTCAGTTATGCCCTTATGCTCTTTGTTTATCAAGCGCAGCCTTATGTTTATTTTTATGGCTCGAGCTGAAATAAGGTGGTGTTCAAAAATGCGGGTTTTATATTCTTTAAAAATTTTTCATTGTAGTCCCATAATCGTATCCTCATATCAGTCATAACCCAGTTTCGTTAGCGCTTATGCGATCTGTCTCTTTGTAATCAGTATGGCTAACCTGTCCGGTAGTATGCTAATCTGTTAACATAATGGGTTGCGTTTTTAAATTAGTTGTGTATGTAAATAGGATTGCCTTTGGCCATTCATTTCTTGACGAAAGGAGAAGCACCAGACATCACAAAAACAGCGTCTTCGACCTTCAACAACATACCTCTATTTGGTTCTCTTTATGGTGTGTCTGAATGTTTTAAAGTTTATTTTGAGCTATGTTATGTATTAAATATCGATCGTTACAAAAAAAAACGGACGTTACCTAATAAAATATTACTTGTCACACGAGAAGCTGTGTATCAAGATTTTTTTTAAACCTATGCTGAAGAATTGCGCATTGCGTGTATTGCACGCGGACCTGCTCAGTCCTAGGCGTTCTTGTATAGCGCGTTTAATCTGTTTGTGGAAAAGTGAGACTACCTGGTAATTAATGATCATTTATAGGCTTCTGTTTTAAATGCCTTTGGAGAATACTATTACACCAAGGTTATATTTCAGGTTTTCACCAGCTCCTCTGTATTGTTTACTGTGCGCAGTGACCAAATCCACAAGCGTTCGGTGCGTTAGTAAGCTGTATCACGATGCCATTTAGAAAAGTTTTGTTCCTACTGACAACACCACTAGATGGCGCTCCTAAAACACCGACGCATTAGACCGGAATGTGCCTGACAAAAGTGTGCGTATTTATATAGTCGGTTTTACGCATGCAGTCTAAAGTTATCTTCTTGTTCCAAAGCTTCAATCATCCAGCAATCATTTGTGCACAATTTGCAGTGCCTTCCATCCATCTATTTTATGTAACTGCTCGTCCTATTCTGGGTCATGAGTGGTCCAAAATCTGTCTTGAATGGTACAGGCACAAGGCAAGGAACAATCCAGGATGGGTGCCAACCCATCACAGGGCACAGTCACACACCATTCACACCTCCGGGCAATTTGGTAACTCCAGTTAACCTCTGCATGTTTTTGGACTGTGAGAGGAAAAGCGAAGAACTTGGAGAAAACTCCACAATGACACGGGCAGAACATGCAGACCCTGAATCCATGCAAACCCTCTTCCCAAAGATGTGAGGTAATAGTTTGAACTACTGGATCGGCGTGCCGCCCCTACAGTGCCTTCTATGGTGGGAAAAAAAATGAGAAAAACAAAATGGCAATATTACAAGCAAAGTTAATTATCTGAACGGAGAGGTTACACAATGCCCATATCTGAGGGGCTGGTGGTGTGCTGAACTGTGGTTCTCATCCCATCTTACAGATCAGCATCCAGGGTGAACTCAAAGACAAAGAGAGCCCTCGCTATCTTGCAGTCTCACTCCACGCTCATGTGTTCGGTCTGACACGGGGAGTCGGGTGATGCCTGACTCAATATGAAGGACATGTCAGAGAGATATACAATGCCGCTCCTTTCAAAAAGATTTATGGTTACGGGTGAAAAGGTCACATGGGTGGGGCGTGGTTAGGGGCGGAGCCAGGCGACGTCGCGACTAGCTGTGTTGTTAATTATTCCCATATGTTGCGAGAGGGGGTGTGAAATTTCTTTCTTTATTTATCTATCTATTTTATTTTATTATTATTATTTTTAAATTATTATGTATTTTATTTTGAGGACGTGCTTATGAGTGGGGTTTTTGTCGGAATAGCCCCTCTGGTACTACGAGGGTGATGGCTGATGGTGCCGAGCGCGGAGCTGAGCGGGTCAGTTACGTGAGGGAGCGTGAGCGTCCGCCGGGTCTGGTGCGGTACTGCAGGAAGGTCCCGGTGGGTCCAGAGCCTGTAAATGTTGTACTTGTAGGTTCAGCAAAGGACTGAGACAGCCTGAAAAAAACTGCGTGAAAATGATAAAGTTGGAGCTAAGAATGAGAGCTATCATCCAATAAACGCTTAGCAGCAGCAGGTTGGCCCTGCGTCCGTGTCTCTGAGACCTGGGGGGGGCGGGGGCGGGGGGGGGGGGGGGGGGGGGGGGGGGGGGGGTGGGGTGGTGGGGGGGGGGGGGGGGGGGGGGGGGGGGGGGGGGGG
>JABFDZ020000008.1:16979875-17000140 GCA_019775955.2 Pollimyrus isidori
ACTGACGGTGCAACTGCGATGACCGCAAAACATAAAGGCTTGGTTAAGCGCGTAGGGTGAAGTTTGGGGGTCAGCTGCTCATTCGCAGCATTTATGGGGGCGTCAAGGGCCCAACAAAGCAGAGCAACGTGACTGAGAACAGGATTCAAAACAACATCTTTCTGATCAGAGGTACAACCCTCTGAGTCACATGGCGTCCTTTAGGGATTACATGACAACCTGAAATTAAAATGACGACGCTGGGTCATATCTGCTGAACTGCTGCAGCGTTGCCATGACGATGGAAAAATATTATTTACTGGAATGGTTTGCCATCATTAATTAAAGCCCATATTGAAACACATAATGGTGTTTATCTTCTGCATAAACATGACAGTGTGTTTTTTTTTAAATGTTTATTCCAGTTGCTCTCAAGATTGGTTCATTGTTTGTTCAAAGACTAACAGCCTCCTCTTGGCATAAGAAACAGGGAAGCATAATAACCAGTATTTTAAGACGTCATAGTTAATCGAGTCAAATTATTGTTGCTGCAGTTTTTATCGTAACCTTGGGTAGCACTGGATGAAAGTTACAAAGTGCTCAGTGACCTGCAGAGGTGCTCAGACCAAAAGGAGGCAACGTCGCAGGTCAGGCCGCAAAAGCCCTGATGTGCTTCCATCCCTGGACAATCACAGCCGATCCAGCCAAACTTAACAGTCGCATATTTAACTTCCATGCCCCCGTATTCAGGGGATAATCACAGGAACACGTGTGTCACGCGCCCTCCTGTGCCGGCTGCCGCCCTCGCGACCTCTGCATGTTTTGCTGCCTGAGCTGTTGCCATGACAAGAGAGAGCGAAAAGCTTCAGGCACTGCTGGGCACGTTCACAGGGCCGATGCTCCAGCCTTCTGGGCAGGGTCACTGGGAGAGGAAACATGCCGTTAATGCATCAGGCTAACAGTGTTACACTCCTCTGTGAGACACACTGGGGACTCAGTGTAAGGTGCGGTGGCTCTGGGGTTACACTAGACAATAGCAATGACTCTCGTGACTGCGTGGACAGTCACCGATTAACTTCTCACAGATACTGTTTGTGCGAGCAGTGTGAGAGTTCCTGACACTGGGCTCTGCAAAATCGAAGATATCCAGGAAGGGAATGTGGTAAACTATGCACATACATTTCCAGAATTTTATATAGTGATCATCACCACAGTCACCAAATCCACACACACAATCCTTTGAAAGAATAAGAACAATCTAGGCGTCAGAGATTTAACTAAGTGTTCCCTGTTTGTGCATCATCCATGGTAGATCAGTAATAAACAGAATGGAGTCATCTGAGTTCTGACCTGACTACTGTTTGGTGATTGTGTTACAGGGACCATTGCGCTAATCATCTGAGATGATAGACCACAGCGTTTCAAACAATTTTTCCTGGACATTGCTAGTTTCTATTTTAAGACATATTTCTTTTTTGTCTATTATTTTATCAGGGAACAGAACAATTCTCTTTTATTGACCCTCTTTTTAAACTATTTTCTGCCTCTGTAAGGAATTTAATAAAGGGAAGGTGTTCTGTTAGGTAAGCAGCTGGAAGATGGGTAGATGATAGATGGAGGCATATGGGCCGATTGATGGTTAGATTCATGTTTTCTACATTTTTTAAATAAGCATCATATAGTGCTCTTTTCTTTTTTCTTTCTCTGTAAAACAGTTGACATAGATTGTGTATCTCTTATCATTCATTGATCAAGATCCAGCACTAGATAAGTAGTTTAGAATCTGGATATTTCTTTTTTGTACAGTGCAGTTACAGTGCAGGACTTCAACAAGACACTCTCTCCTGTCAGACAAAATTGAAACTTTCAAAGCCTGAGGCCAGATGCATATGATGTGGAAGGGGGGGGTTAACCCTGTACTAGATGTTATGATGTCACTAAAAAAGATGCTATGATGTCACCACAAAAAATATTATGATGTAATTCAATGCATAAAGGAGGCGCAATGGCTAAATTGAAGGCCAGCAGGGGCAGCGGGTCTTCGGAATAAGCAGCACTTTCTTTCACAAAGCCCTTCGCCTTCAGCTCCGCCTCCCACCACATGATGGTCATACGGACATAGGTGAATCATCCAGAACATTCCACCTGTAAATGCGATGAAGTGACCCACTTTTGCAGAGGGTTTTACCAAATACCGACCCAGATTATAAGGTAATTAGCAATCAGAAATGTCCATATGTAGAGGACAACAGATTGCTACAAATGTTACACATTGGATGATAATAGTGTGTGACTCAGTGGGTTAAGTCTTTGTGCCTGTGATCAGCAGGTTGCTGGCTCAAGCCTGGCATTGGCACATCTGGAGGTCCGCCAGCAAGGCCCATTGAGGGAGACGTAAAGTATCAATTACTATTATAATAAATTCAGCAAAATCCTGTGGTCTATTTCATGTAGTATATAAGCTGCATGACTCAATACATCCGTTTCCACAAAGCAGTAATTGTATCTCCTTCTTCACAAAAGGTCACTTTGACTTACCCACCCTTATCATGGCAGAGAGAGTACACTATGAGATTGTCAGGTAACTAGGAAATAAATAACATAATATATTTATAAATTAAAATTCAGACTACAAAAATACAAAGTAAAACTCATTAATGTTATTGCAAAATATGTCTCCAAAATACCCAGAATTTTGTGAAAATCAAAGATAAACTTGAATACAGAACACAGCTTAGTTGTACATCAAAAATGCCCTGAATCACTGTGTTATTCAGACCATTAAAAATGTAATGTCTGATATTTTTATGGTTTATTAATAAAACTTTTAATGAAAAACAGGTAAGTAATTGCGTGATATGTCCCCTTTACCCGATTTAGGGGGGAAAAGCTGTTATCTCAGTTTATGCAATTCTAAACAAACATCTGTAGGAGTGCACCAGATTGTGCAAAAGCCTGGTTTCTTGAAAGTGCTGAGAACCTTCGACACAGAAACGTTTGATACTGTGACTCATTACAGATGAGTAAGACATACATAAACTCAGTTTTGACATGTAGGTTAGCCAACCCTGGCCCTAAATACTGGATACGTGTGATTGAACTTCATTTGTGTTGGGCTGTCAGCCATGGTGCATGGTACTTTCTTCCAGAACTCTAATGATAGTTCAACTAGGAAATATCATGTAGTCATCAGCAGACACAGATTAATGAAAGAATGAACGTCACATTTGCAGAGTTTTGCTCGACACCCAATGGTGTCTGGAAGAAGTTTCTGAACCAATGCAAGCCAGTTCAACCGCCACCCCATTGTAGCACCCACCTGGAGAATGCGACAGCAGCCATTCTGCACCAGCACAACTCACCACCCAATAGCTAAGGTGGTGAAGGGGAAGGAGAACGTTCACCAGTTAGGTATTTGAGATGATCTGAATGGATCATGGTGGGTAGTTTTAACTGGGACATCGGGGTATCACCCCTGATGCCCAAAGATCTTTAGTGACCTTTCAACCAAAGAACAGCACCAGTTCAACAGCGCAGCTTCCCATTACCACACTGGAATACTGGGACCCACACTGACTCCCAGATGGGCTCCCTTGTTGGCCACACGGGCACCTCTTCCAGCAGGAACCCAGCTCTCCTAGTTCCCCGCCTACGTACTAGCCTGACCCAAACCTGCTTAGTGCCAGATGGATTACCTGGTCTCCACTGCAGGTGATATGCTTGTATACTCCATCCCAGGCTACACCCTACCTTGGTTAGTTAAATCGGAAGCACCGCAGTGTCTATACTGATGTCAGCCTATGACCGTCAGATAAGTTAATCTATCCCTGGTTATCAGTCTCTCAAATTTATTGAAAAGTTAGAATCAGGAGAGATTAAAAGATCAAGACACTCAACATAATCTGGTTAAACATGTACAGTCATATAGGGGACCAGGATAGAGAAATACTAATTGAGCATGACTCATCCTCATTGCTATTGTACATTTATTATTATTATTGTTGTTGTTGTTTCAACTGTCCCATTTTAGTCAATTCTTAGTAAAATGGTAGTAAAATGCCAAGTCATTGTATCATAATTAAGTAAATAATAATAAT
Source organism: Pollimyrus isidori (assembly GCA_019775955.2). Classification (NCBI taxonomy): domain Eukaryota; kingdom Metazoa; phylum Chordata; class Actinopteri; order Osteoglossiformes; family Mormyridae; genus Pollimyrus; species Pollimyrus isidori. The sequence goes on from JABFDZ020000008.1 coordinate 16,983,952, forward strand.
AATGTAGACTGCAATTGCATTTGAAGCTTCGTACTCTGCACCCCTGTTTAGACCTAGGTTGATTAAGAAAATCACATTTGAAATTCCCAGAATCCTCTTTCAAAAACCTGAACAAACTCACTTCCAATACGTTGTTTCGAAAGAGACAAGCAGTACACAGAGATTGGCTGACAGGAAAACCCCGGACTATTGATCATCAGGAAAAAGCTCTGTGTTCCAGTAAACATTTTGGCAAAGTTGTACTAGACAGTTGCTATAAAAGTCCAGTCCTATTGTCACTAAGATCACAGCTGAACACTGACAGCGGAGTACATCGCACAATGAGGTATCTATGCATCTATGCATGTATCTATGTGTGTATATGCAATAGTATTAATATTATTATTTTTACTATTATCAGTATTTGACACAGTAATATCTAAAGTGAATTTCACAGTGCAAAATTTGTATCACTGGATATGTCACATGTTTTAAACATCTGAAATCCTATAATTTATAAATTAAATTTTAATACGAAGGGAACTTATTATGTGCTAAAGAGTAAGAATATGGGTCATGCATAAGCCCTGCGAAGAATTATGTGCTGTGATGTCATTCTTGATGAGGCAGTACTGGTTGTTTTTATATGTAGGTAATCCAGTCTGTGTTGCTCACACTGCGCACGTCTGCCCTTGTCTTGCTAAGGTCCTGGGCGCAGACCGTCCTTCTCTGCTGCGTCTGCCTGACGAGCGGCATCCTGGCTGCGGATGCAGGCCGTCTCCGTCTTCCCGGTACTCTGTCCCCTCTGCCGCGAAATCCTGCCTATTCCTGAGCTGCACTGCTGAGCAGATTCCAGCCAGAAGCCCACTGCGATTTACACACCAAGAATACTCTCCAGACAGGGGTGCCGCAAGAGATGTTACCCCCTATGTAGGCATATCGTATTGGGCCCCCAACCCAGGACGATCCAATGATTACGTCCCAGATATTTTATGGACCCTGTCACTCAGAAAAGTGTTTTTTGGGGTTGATTTGACCGTGACAGACACATTAGATCAATTCAATAGCTGAACAAATGACCCCACCCCCCCCCCCCCCCCTCGCCGATGTTACCCAAAGATGCCTGTGCACATCCGTAACCATCTCCTGCTCCTGCCCCATGCAGGCCAGTGGTCTCGACGCACCATGGGCGGCTTGGTGGCACCCCACATTCCATGGCAGGTCATGGTCTACCTGGGGGACAGCGCGTTCGACGGCGGCTATGCAGGGGGGGCGCTGATCTCAGACCGCTGGGTGCTGACTGCCGCCAGGAACCTCTTTGTCAACAAGACTCGACCACCCCCAGGCTATCCGAGTGACAGCTGGGAGAAACACTCCACCCCAAAGGTGTATGTGGGCATCACCGACCGCGTTCTGGCCAATTCCTCCAACCAGGCAGAGGTGGAGAAGGTGAGAGCAGGTGGAGACTCCTTCTTTCTGCCTCCTTGCAGGTGGTCAGTCCGACAAGCTCAGAGTAATGCAGAAACAGGAAGCGACATCGGATTCATTTGGGCAGATCCATGTATTAACGCCAATCACTCCAGGAACTTGCTGACCCTGTGCTGCGGCCCTCATTCTTGCTCTCGGCCGCGCGTCCGATGAACGGCGAGATGGGACGGAAAGTGCTAACAGCTTCCTCTCCCACACAGGTGGTGCTGCATCCAGACTTCCGAAAGACCAACGTCTGGGAGAACGACCTGGCTCTGATCAAGCTTAAGGAGCCCGTGACCTTCAGCGAGGCCGTGGCGCCAATCCCCCTGCCGGAGAGGGGCGACGACGTCGCGGAGACGGAGGGGATGCGGGGCGTTCTGGCTGGGTGGGGGTGGGGCGCTCTCTTGACCCCCGCCAATCAGCTAAAGTTCATCATTCTGCCCGTGGCGAAGCACGAGGCCTGCAGGCGGGAGTACGAGGGCCGGAGCGACGGCCCCAAAGTGGACAAGAAGGTGTTCTGCACCAGTTCCAGCGCCTTCCATGAGAACGTGTGCTTTGGCGACGCGGGCGGCGCCTTGGCCGTCCAGGACGGCAGCACCGGAAGGGTGTACGCTGCCGGAATCCTCTCTTACGATAAGACTTGCACGACGAGGAAACACGCCGTGTATGTGAAGCTGTCGGCCTACGTGCCCTGGATCAACGGCGTCATGCGGGGCGATTCGGAAACGCTCTCGAAGCAGCGCAACAAACTCATGAACTACTTATATTCAAAGCAGTGAGCCAGTCGACCCTGAAGCCGAGTGCAGCTGAGTGCCACTTCTCCACTCTGCACTGTTCCCCGAACGCATCGTAGCGACGATGCTGTAATCTCAATCCGCACTGACCAAATAACACAATCTAACTGGAAACAGTGAGATCACTTAATGAGTATGTAATGTGAGGGGGCCTTCTTCTTCACCTTCAGTCCAATAAACAGTGATTCTCATCAGCATGTGTCCTGGTATTGACTGAGACTGGTGGAAACTGGTGACTGGTGGAAACAATTGGCACCCCAGGGATACAATATGTTTGACCTGCTTCGACCACCCTATCTTTTGTCATTTCAATCATGGTGGAAAAAACATGTGCTATTTGTGTCTGGATGTGTGACCTGAACCACCTCAGCTGGGTCCTTTCGATGCAGTGTAGTAGCGGCTCTACTTCAAGCCCCTCCTGAATTTCTGAGCTCCTCACCCTATCCCTAAGGCTGAGCCCAGACACCCTGCGGAAGAGACTCATTTCAACCGCTTGTATTCGGTGTATTTGCCGGTTGAGTTGGCGTTTAAGAGAAATTAATGCAGTAACACCGACTTACCAGAAGAGGGCCTTAGCGCACAAAGATGAATCTATTATTATTTAAATACCAAAGCTTAGTATGTGGTGTAGCTCATTGTTCATTTAATTTAAATTAAATGCTTCCCCGAAAGTATAACCAACCAACCGGAATAAGGCCCAGTAAAAATGATTATTAGTTTATTATCCTTTCAATCAGAAACAAGTGATGAGGGAGGGCAAATTTATTTTTTATTTTTATTTCTTAGTAAAAAGATAACGGAAGATAAGTTTTAAACATCAACAGTAAACAAAAGGAACAGCAACAGATGTATGACATATGGGCTGGTCTGCAAAATTACATATGTAAAGAAAATATTTTTAAAAAATGTTTTATTCAAAATTTGTGAACGCCGGCAGTGGAATTTACACAGGAATATACACTTTTAAAAAATTTGTAAAAAATTGACGCAGCCTAAATTCGCCACGCGGGTGGGGGATGATAAACTTATAATTTTTTTTTACTTTATCATGGGTAAAGTGACTTCAGCCTCTAAGTACACACACAAATGATATATACTGGAATCAACTGATTAGATGTTTCGCAGGTGTAATTTTGTGCTCTAAGGTGCTGTTTATGTGGGGTTTGCATAGCACAGGAAATGGTGCTGATGAAGGCTGAGTGCAGAGCCCCGTGTCACAGAAACAGGTAGGATGTAAAAGCGGCTGCGTCCACAATGGCAGGTTTTTAACAGACAGGAATCACACGCCTGTCTCATTGCTGTACTGGAACTGTAGTGTGCTGGAAAACAGGAAGTCTGTTTGCGTCTCTGCCTCGGGCTTAAGTCTCTGGGAGACACTCACAACACAACAGCCCCGATCCACCCATGCAGAGGGGGCCATATTGTGGCCCCGCTGCGACCGCCTTACGATGGACTGTCTGGCGGGCTGTGATCCGGGGGCGGGTTTTTCTATGCCGGAGGGTGGGGGCAAACCAGACCTGGTTTCAGTGGATCGCCTGGAGCTTGGATGTGGACTCCTCCCCCACCCTCCGCACAAACAGTGACTCATTCTGTTCAAGTGATGTGGCAGCCTGGAAAGCTGGACCAGTCTGAATGGGGGGCGGGGGTGTATAGCGGCTACTACTGTCTAGACAGTGACCTGCTTTTTGCCAGTTGACTTGCATGAACTACCTCTCTCCTTTCTCACCATGCCACGCCTCCGCAAGACATGAGAAGATGTGATATTTTTTTGTGAAATTACCCCAAGTGTGACTAGGACGCGGAAGGCTTCGATGACGCAGACTCAAATATTCTGTGAACGGCACATTTTGCATGTACCGTGGAAGGAATTTTGGAGGAAAATAGGCGTGGGATTGCCTGGGTGGGCCTCAATGGGATTAATTTCTGTTTTAGGCTAAAGAGAATAAGATAAATGTCTGAATGTGCTTTCTGTGTGCTGTGTGTGCTTGGGCCTCTGGTACAGAGGTTATTTACCTGTGACCTTTCCAAAGGAGAACATCCACACAGGGATCTGACCAACAGGAGCAATGAGGGAAAGCGATATTTAACCTTAACCGCTGCTTTAATACATATATCAGCTGATTATTCTGGACTATTTAAGATGGTAATTCAGATGGTCACTCTAGAATTCAATTGTAATAAGTGCTTTGAAGGCTGATTGCAGTGATAAACTAATCGTTCACATATCGTTCACATATGTCTTAGGGACATGTGCATTAGGCAACTGGAGAGATTAAAGTTTCAAGGATGGAATGTCTGGAGGTACGAGGTTCTAGGTGCCGTGACCCTCTAAGAATGTGGGAGGTGAGATAGTTGGAGCCATAGAACGTGCTGTGCAATGTGAAGGATGGAGGTCATGGGGGGATGACGCAGAAGATGAGATGAAGACCTGACTGAGCCCACCAATAGAATGGAAGAGGGTGGTCCAAGGACTACACTTTAATGGTATATAAGCTACTCACTTTCCATGTTGGGGGGGTTCACTTTTTGACACAGGGAAAAACTTTCGCTTTGAGGTCGGAGCACACTCTGCGACTAACAAGAAATCTTATGTAATGAGAGTGAATTATTTTTGTTTGTTCGGGTGAATTAAATAGCGAAATGTCCGTCTTCTACGCGCTAAACCCAGGTTCTCAGAAAGTTAATTACAGAGAAATTGTGCCATAATGATCTGCACATAGTTAAATGCAGTGTAGCAATCAACAGGTGGGCAGACTTGCACACAGTCTGGAATGAAGAGCTTCCTGTTTTCAAAGAGCATTTCTCAGGTAGGTCACTGTGATCTGCTTTCTTACAGAAAAGAAAAAAAAAATGTGGAAGCCACCCACATGCCTAACTTTGGTTTCATTTCCATGTTTAGGGGAAATTAAGTTATATTTCTAGATGATGCAGGTGCTTTGAAAAATGGGGTAATGTGGTGCGTGCAGTTTCCCAGTCTGGTGCTCGGTGACACATAGGCAGCTTACAATTTTGCTCAATTGTGGAGCTGGAAGGAAGCATAAACATGGGAGGAAGCATAAACATGGACTGATTGTGGCTCCCTGAAGACCAGATTTGGAAGCACTGCTTTGTATTACTACCTAGCGCTAAACACAGGCCACGGCTGACAGGGGGAGAGAGCAGCTGAAAGGCAGGGAGGAATGAATTTGACTGAAGGAGCCATCGCTTCACAGGGGCCAATGGATGAGACCTTTAGCTGAACATCCTTTGTAAGAAACCATGTCTCTTTCCATATGACAGCTAAAGACCTGAATCAGTATGACAATCGGTGTGTGTAATAGTTCAGTTCTGCGGTTTTGAAACATCTGACAGGTCCAACAGGTAAATCAGCATTTTTTTGGACACAGTTTTAAATGTGTATTTGCGACATTCAACAAATCTAAAAATGACAATCACTATTCTTCATGACAGCGGGTTGGCGCCCCATCCTGGGTTCTTCCCTGCATTGTGCTCATCGTTTCCAGACAGGCTCCAGAGCCCTGCCACCCTATATAGGACAAGCAGTATGGAAGATTAAATGAACGACGAATGAATGACTGAGGTATAGGTTGCCTTGTCCTGGCCGCCCATGTCCCTGTGAAGCCCCACCCCCTTCCTTCCCTGCTGCTACCCCCCTGCCACCAGAAGCAGCACCATCACCTGCCCGTCGTCCCCTTCCTTGCCCCCCCGTCTTAAAATTGGCACAGTGTAAGTTAGGATTCTGCCATCCTGTTCTTCTGGCTTCCCCCGCTGCCCCCTGAATAGTAATTAGAGGTCAGCAGTAGCGCTGATGGTGCTTCAGAACCCCCAGTGACTGTTGGCTGAATACTGCAGGGTGGCTCCATGCCCTATACGCTTCGTCAAAGTAAAGCGTAGCGTTTTTTGTTTGTCTAAATCGCTTTTAAAACAGCACAAGTGTTACTGGGGGCTGTTAGGGTGACTCGCAATGATATGGCAGAAACACTCCTGAGCGTCGGTTAGAACACTGAATGGAAGAGATGGACTTCGGGATGGGATTGATAATGGCTTTATAACCTCTTAAATGCACTCCGGGATGGATGAGCAGTTAGGCAGATGTACAGGTATGCAGAGTTGTAGATAGTGTTTGATCCTGTATTATCTGGCACATGGTGATAATTGGCAGTGTGCACATGCAGAACCCGCACAAAACTGAGGAAAAATATGGCTCTGCTCCCTCTAACATGTGACTGGCTGAACTAAACACATGGCCAGCCCTTAAAGGAACCTGGTCTAATTGCGAGTGAAGTCCTCCCGCGGGCAGCCTTTTGTACAACAAGTAAAATTGTCATTTCAAAATATAGTGGCTCTGTGGGGTTGGCTGACGGGGCCAATTATGAAACTTACTGGCATATTTTGTACCAGAGCGCATCTGTAAATAGTGTACAGTAATCTGTGCATTGATAAGAAATATCCTAACCACGTCATATTTGCTGCCGAATGTGTGTAACGGCAAGTGGGAAGTCACTTCAACTGTCGGCTTATGTTACTGCTTTTATGAGCGAGGCGCACACACCCACTATAAGATGATGGTCTGCAATCTATATTTGTTATGCACTTGACCTCTGTTTCTTAGCGTAAAGTCCTGCTTGCTGTCATTCCTTATTGTGGCCGAGCAGTTTTCTTGATGTTCCCAGAATGTTGCCCCATTACTGCAACAGCTACTAAGAGTATTAGTGTTTCTCAGTTTGCATATACTGTCCAGTCTGTGCTATCATAATGTCGCATTCTGATTTGACTTTTCATTATATTGTTGTACTACATGTTGATTGTTGCCTATTATAGTTTCCAGGAAGGTATTCAAGTGAGAATTTCATTGTACTTGTACCAGTACATTGTACATATGACAAAGAACATTTTAAACCTGAAACTCAAACTTGAGACATCTAGCACCGTGAGCTGAAAACATCTGTACATGTTCCCCTCACAACTGTGTAACACTATATACAACGGATGTTTTTTTTTTTGTCAAAGTTGAAAAAAGCATGAATAAGGTATTTTTGATGTGCTGGGGAAGTCCCAGATAGGTGCATCTATTCACAGCAAAGTAGCAGAAATGTGTCATTTGAACTTAGAGGGGAAGATCAAAGAACTGAAAGGAAAACTGTGTTATTTTGTCAAATGTCAATAACAGCATGGAGTAGGTGTGAATGTCCGGTCAGCTGGTTACTTTAAATTTAGCTACGTACTCATTGCTTGTTCGTTATATACATGAGGCATTTTTGAGGAAGCTGAAAGGGCTCCGCTTCTGCATTCAAGTGTGAAATGTGCCTCCTGATGCACTATAAACACACTTTACAGTTAGAACCCTGGTCCAATATGCAAACTACATAAGCAGACCTGACGACCTGCATCCACGCTGCTACATTTTTGTTGAAACTAACTACTCTGCAGTTCTTAGCCCCGAAAGACAGAGGCTTTAGTAAATGTTCTCACAGCCTTATTCTCCTGAAAAATCCACTTTACAGTTTCAGTGTGAGTGAATGAAAATGGACACATTTGAACACTTAAACGCTAAAGGCGCCCTAATTGGTCCCTACTCATCCAGTGTGTCCGAATTTAGGGGCTGTATCCTGCAAAGGCTGCATTCAAAGACTGAATACATCCCAGCGACATGACAAGGCCGCCCCATTGCGAAGGCTCCTTCAAATGCTGCCTAGAAATGTTTCCTTCTTTTCACTTGCAGTCCAACATACCCTAAGATTCTTTGGCTGTGCCCGAATTCAGGGGCTGCATCCTTTGAAGGACGCGGTCATGAAGCGGCGCTCCTACCACGTGGCCGGGATGCACCCACCTCTGCGCAATGAATCTTGGGATATGCCTGGCTGTGAAGGATCAATCGGCGTAGATCCTCTGCGACTCGGCAAAAGAAGGATTCATTGCTAGACCGCATTTGGAGGCACCTTCGAATGGTTCAGCCCTGTTGCAAATCAGACCGAATGCGTCACTGCGGCGTCAGAAATCAGGGGCTGCATCCTTTGAAGGATGCCGTCTCTGTGGCCGTTGTAGGCTGCATCCCTTGCGCGATAAATCTTGGCACCTCAGCAAAAGAACAATACATTTCTAGGCCGCATTTAAAGGAGCCAAAGGCACGGCTTTGTCGAGCCGCTGTGACACAATCAGTCTTCGAATGCAGCCTTAGAAAGACGCAGCTCCTGAATTCCCATTTCAGGATGCGGATGCATTCAGCGTAGCCTTTGTAGGCCGCACCCTAATCTTGGGATGGGTTGTGCTGCGACAGATCTGTCGGGTGTATCCTTTATGGCCCAGAAAAAGAAGAACGCATTTCTAGGCCACATTTGAAAGAGCCTTTGAAATGGGACAGCCTTGTTGGACCACTGTGATGCACTGGTTCTTCCAAGGAAACCTTAAATGGCTACAGTCCCTGAAATGAGACTAATTTACAGGTCACTTTGTTGCTGCGCACTTGCCCAGTGTAGGCTAATAGCCTAGTTTCATCATATTTGTTTTTGCTCGTCTCATTCCGTTTGAAAATTTTTTTTGGTTGTTTTTAAACGAAACTGTATCCCACAGTTAAGGTCAGTCACCCTACTTTAAGACACTTGAAAAAAACCTAGATGGCTTTAGGTTTCAAAAAACAAATTAACATTATGAATGACTTTCTGGGGCTGTGTTACAAAGGAAACAGATATCATATTGTTAGTGGGGTTTTGAATATGGTTGCATAGATAGGTCCTCACCTGCAATTTCCCCAATCAATTACAGATAATGTTGAAGGTGAGAGCTCAAAATCTGAATCCGGTTAGTGGTGGTAGAAAAGAAGATCCCATGGATAGAAAGCTTCTGCATGGAGTATATTTGATATGAGAACAGTCTTGTACCCTCAATGACATCTCAAATCAATTTACATATTCTGGACTAGGACACTGGACAAAAAACTTCCAGGAATGATGAACATTAGCCATCACAATGAATTCATTCATTTGGAAAAGGTAGTGCAGCCCTGTAACAGTTTTGTCTTCTAAATTATGAGCGTCACGTGGATAACATGCAGTTTGAAAAGAGCATTAAAGAGATCTAGGTTCTCTCATCCCCACCCCTTATATTGCAGTAAAACTGCATAATAGAAAAGAACCTTGAGGACAGTGTTGGGCATTTCAGGTTCACAAGCTACATATCCAGACCAGGATTTTGTTTTTACCAAGCAGTTCAGCATAAGAAGTCATGGTCACAGAGTATTCAGCTGCTGGGTAGAAACAAAATCATGGTTTGGATGTGTAGCTTCTGGACCTGAAATGCCCAACACTGCTTGAGGATAACCAAGGCCTGACAGATGGAACTTAAACTCCATCATTTGGCAATAGCTCAATGTTAAAATATACACATACAGTGATCTTTATTGTGGAGAGATGGTTAAGGGAAAGCAATGTGCTAGCAAGAGACGGAAATGTGTAGGTTGAATGATAGGTCTATCTAACGTTATCTCATGTTTTCAACCTAGTTTCGTGCCTGAGTGAAAATGTGTGGGAAGCCATATAACACATTTGGGGAATTTCACACAGAGATGCTTTGTTGTCTGGTGTGAGTTTTTAACTTTAGGAAATACTGGGTGACCCACTCCTTGTGGTCAAAGCACGAGAGGGATTATAATAGAATTCATGCTAGCCTTGCAACAACAGTTTATACTCAACACCTTACTGACTACTCTCGTCTGGGATATAAAATCAGTTCTTGTCAGCTAACTGATGTTCATTTAGGAACACTAAGAGCACAGTGTTGCATTAATCCTGAAGCAATAAATGCATTAACTGATTTTTCAGCATCATGGACACATAAATCTCCAAAGCTTGGCTGTGTTTCCCAGTTAAAGAAAGATGGTCCTCAGAATATTTTTTATGTGAGTATCAAATGAAATCAGATCGATAGTAATAATTACATCTTTAATAATTCATGATTGATAATTGATATCTCATTATCATTTCTTATTCATCTAGTATTTACATTTACATATTTAGCAGAAGCTTTTGTTTACGTGGAGTTGACTAGGCATAAGCAGGGCCAGGCTGAGCTTATAGTGAACGGCCAGTTAGAAGTCTGCACAGTATTGGAGCAGGAGCTACAAAAAACGTTCTTGAAGGTGCAGAGGGAGTCTGATGGTTGGAGGGGGTTCGGCAGCTGATTTTACCACCGGGGAACCACAAATCTGAACTGTCGGGGGTGATGGGACACAAAGCTCAGAGTAGCTTGGGTTTGATGGCCACTAACACTCTATCACCACTCTGCTTCCTCTTCTCTTGTCTCTGTTCTGTTGTTGAGTTTCCCTGTTTCTAATGTCTCAGACCTTCATAATCGTGACATTAATGCATCTGTACACAGAGGTTCCTTTCAGCAATGCAGACATCAGCACTCAGCAAAGAGAGGAAGGTTATTCATCTTCCTCATACAGTATGTCCAGATATGGTTTTGTTCTGTCTACTGATGTACTGATGTGACACTGAAGGACACCAAAATAACCTTCATAAATCCAAAATCATACACTACCAAAAAAAAACAATGATTAAAAAAAACATTATTGGTTAACCTTCATCCTTTGTTAACTTTCTGTTCCTGTCTCTTATGTTAGATGGGTTTGGGTACTCATGTCTTAAATCAACCATAAAATACCCTCAAAATAATTATTTATCATCCAATTTGTTTCTTATCTCTTGGTCACCTTGTTAAGCTTCCTTATCCATGAAAAGATTGGTTTTAATATTTTTGGTGTGGATTTCTGGACGTTTCTTTTCACAGTATACCCCTCATTTAAAAAAAAATAAAATAACATAAATAAATTGATATTAAATCTGAAGAGAATTATATAAATGAACTGAACTGATCTTATCTTACATGTATCGCAGGCAGAGAACCCATCCTCTCTACACACTCGTGTCTGCACAACACCCGTTCGCTCGAAAGGTTGAGTTTTGAGACTTTGGAGGCCAGAGCAGTGGCGGATTTCTCCACTGCGTTGATTGGTCACTTTGGATATACCAGGTGAACTTCAGGTGAGAATTCTTCATTTTTGAACTGAAGATATTTTCGAAATGTTGATTCTGCTCTGCGGTAAAGGTGTTCTTCCAGTCCCCGACTTTCCCTGTCATTGAAACAGTAGTGATTTTTTTTAAAATTCCAGATTAAGGAAAGTGTAAAAATGACATGTGAAGCACTGAGATATCAGCTGACTCACCCTTTCTCATGAACTGCCCCTTGCTATGGTCCATGATCTCCTTGTCGACTGTGGTGTAATTCACCATAGGATTCTTGCTCATACTGGCGAAGGTGCAGTGCTTCTGAATCTTCTGTATGTCATCCAGCATCAGGGGGTGTTGGAGGAAAGTGCTGATCTTCTCCAGCGAGCCTTCGAGGTCCTGCAAATGTGGTCATTTTTGCTATCAATGCTCTCTCTCAGATAGGAAATGGGAGTAGACCATGCATTTGTGTGGGGCCCCTGATCTTTTGGGGCCCCCTTTGGGCCACAAACAGTCACAATTCTAAATTGTATATAAACACATTTCTTATTTAGGAGATGCTGAAGCAGCATAATCCGCTAACCGGCTAGCTATGATCTTGTGATTATACAGATGCTTCTCTACTTATGAATGAGATACGTTCAAAACGGCTGTTCATAGCTTGAAATGTTCGTAAGTCGTTATTCAACATCATTTTTAGGCTATACGCAGGGACTGACGTAAATGGTATGCAAATGAAGTACGAATTAGCATTAGTTTGAAATATCCGATCATTCCTTGTCATATCGGCACAAATGCACATAAAATATGTACCCATTCACACTGTTACAACAGTCGATTGCAGCATGTATTGCCTTTACAGGTGAATGCGTATTTGCGTACCAGTTGTCAATTCCTGGGTATATGCAAGTATAAAGAACTAGGACGAGCCCAAAGTAACTTTTTAAGTACTCCAGAAACAACAAAGAGTTATTACTTTGGTGTATGCAAGGTACAGTTTAACAAATGCAAGCCAACTGCTTTACCTCACCTGCCACATCTCCTCATAAGTTATGTAGAGAAGGTTTAGATTGTTTCTCCTCGAACTGGTCCAGTCCTTCACATGATCAAACCAAGAACCGTAATTGACTGCGAAAAAAAAAAAAAGTGCATAAGATTTTGCGACAACGCAATCGGTCATTGAGTAAAAACTCGAGACACCATATAACAAGACGACTCACCAGTTCCTCCAAGAAAATGTTCCAGAAACTCCTCAAAGGATTTAGGGTCCGGTAAGAAGTTGGCTATTTTGTGGAAGTAATAATAAGACACAGCGACATCTTTTGGATTCCGGGCGACATAAATGACCTGAGAGTGAAGACGGAGAGAGACAGAGACAGAGAGAGACACAGACAAAAGGAAAGACCTGAGGTTGAATAGTGTCCTGAAATAAAGACTATATGACTAGGGGCACAGGGCATATGCAGGTACAGCTGTTCACAAAGCCTAACTGAAGAATCGGCAAAAAAGGACGGGTGTACGATGATCCTCTGAAGGAGAGATCCAGCCCCTGGCTGTACCTTGGCCTTAGATCCCTCGAGGGCGGGAGCTAGCATGTGGTACGGCAGATGGCTGGTGATTATCCGTGGCTCCTTCAGCATCTCCAGAACTTCGGGGAAGTAGTACTGCTCCAGCCAGGGTGCCCGTGCCCAGTTTGGGATGGTGAGGGACACGGTTTCATCACCCTGACTGTGCAGAAGTGTTAGGATCTGCTGCATCCAGGTAGTGCCTGGTGTTGCGAGAGAAAGAAGAAATCTACTGTTTTATTTACTCCACTGATTCATCCGAAGCTAACTTTACTAATCAAGTATTCAGTTGGCGTACCCTTTCCACAGTGAATGTTTAATAGTGTCCTATTGCAGTATAACTGAGATACACACCTTACTCCTCAATTGCTCTGCAACAATGTGGAATGCTGTTTAAAGCCAGGCATCTATTCTGTACCCCTGCTTGTTTGTCATACTCACCAGACTTGGGGTATGATACAATGAGCGTGTCTGTGTCCTGGAACTGGAAATTGACGGCGTAGTGGAGAGACTCCTGAGTGTGCAAGTGCCCAGGGAAGGCGATGTCGTGGAAGGTCTCTGTCACATCCAGCCTGGCCATGCTCGCCGCTTGGAGAGGAACTGTGAGCGTGAGCTGCTCTCTATGGTGTATATAGGGCTCTGAAGTGGAAGGAAACATGACTCATTTTATTTGTGTAATGTGATAATGTAATCCTCTGACAAGATCTGGAAATTATGATGTTGAAAAACAAGATTGCTAAAAATAATAAAGCACGCCAGTTTTTATTTTTATTGAAATGCTTTGATCCTAATATTTGTACACATTACTATTTTCACAGAATATTGTTCACTGAATTTCACTAAAAAGTGGTTGATCTTTAAGGCTCTTTGCTTTCAGCTTGCTTAATTTTTACGAGAGAATTTGATAAATATTGAAATTTGATACTAGGAGTAGTCAGTAAGATGCTTAATTGTCCCAGGGGGAATTTTTCTTTGAAAATCTAACACACCCTTTCCCAACTGTCTTATATTACTTTGCCTGTTTTATGCGCTGCCCTGTGGCCAAGTCGTTAGAAAACTGAAAAATATGGCTGTTGGAAATTTAAAAAAATATATATATATTTTTAAAAAATTATCCTCTTTCTGAAAAGGGAGTGTGGTAGAGATTTACAGCTGGAGACTGTATATGAATTGCAGTCTTGATTTGGAAAATATGCGTCTTGTGTAATTTTCTGTTTTTAATCTGTTTCTCAGCCCCTGCTTCATGGGGCATTTTCAGTACTGTTTCCTGTGTCTCTGGCTTGTGTGTCCTCCCCTTCGAATGCTAGGCCTCCTCACTGCGGCTCCACGGAGGTGCCGATCCCACTGCTACCCCTGAGTCACTGGTAATCCAAAATCTCGCCCAGAGCCTTTTCTCTAGGGTGTTTCTTGTGGACTCATGACTGATGACTGGCAGTATGACTTTGCCATTTACTGTATATATCTGGTTCAAGTGACACACCTTTTTTCTGGCATTTGATTAAGTGAAGTGACAGTAAATCACTTGGGTCATGTTTCACTTTTTATTTGTTTTCCATGAGCAAGAAAAAAACAAACAGTCTGTTCAAATAGTGCCTATTGTAGTAAAATACATAGTCAGGTTCACATGGTGTCTATTCACCTGTAACAAATTAATGAAAAGGTGATACGGACCAGACAAAAGTTGACAATGACATTTTCAGTACATCTAAGTTGTCAGCCTATATTCCACGCAGTAGTGTGCAAAAACTGAGAAAGGAGAATGTTTGTTTTTAGCTTACTTGAAGCCATAACTCAGGCCTAGTTCAAGGACAGGAAACTAGAGTCAGCAGAAATAACACGAATGTCAACCACATCATCTCCAAAAATACTGATGCTTTTAGACAAATAGGGCATGAGCAACGGGCTGCCTTAGTGGGTGGCAAGACTGCTTCACACCTAGAGGAACTGGGGGCTGAATCTCATCCTCCTTCTTACACTTTGCTGATAGCATGTTGGGTTAATGTCCTGTAGCGCGGAGATACGCAATTAGGCTATTTGGAGCTTTCAAATCACAACGTAGCGTGTGTCTGTTTGTGTGCGGCCTACGATGAACTCAGCCACAAGCCCTGAGCTACCTGGGACAGACTCCAAGCCCTGATTGGTTGGAAGATGGATTGATGAAAACCGGAGGCTTGAAGATAAATTACAATCATGACAAAAAAAAGATGCCCAAAAATAATATGTTTATTGATTTATTGCATAATCGAAGTCGAATCAGTTCAGATAAGAGCAGAGCCAAACCATATAAAATGTCTTATTGCTAAAGCAGAGCTTTATTGGATTTTCACACCTTAGCCGTGTCTCATGTGCCGTATTTATTTTAAACTTTTCTGTTTAGCTACGATCAAAAAAATGTCCCAGAGTCCATTGCTTCATTTCTCTGATCTTGTACCGATGCTTTTTCTTTGCAAGCGATACATCAGCAAAACGTCGCAAAGGTTTGCTTCATGCGGCCCGTGCACGTTGTGCGTATCTCCCAGATTCCAACACGCATGAACGGCCATCATCTGTACACACCATGGGGAGCAGAAGTGCTTATTACGTTTGTGATTCTTTTTTAAACACAGTGTAAATCGATGTTAATCGCACCAGCGATCTTACCTGACCGACATGTTTCGCCGGTAGCTTCCGCCTTCTTCAGGGTCACGCGCCGGCGCCTTGACTCCAGAAGCGAGAGCCCGCTCGGGGCTCGCCTACCCGGGTACCGCCGAAACATGTCGGTCAGGTAAGATCGCTGGTGCGATTAACATCGATTTACACTGTGTTTGAAAAAGAATCACAAACGTAATTAGATCAAAACACACAGAATGAATACGCAAAAGAGAAGTGCTTATATTGCATCCACATGTGCAAACAGCTGCTTGGCCGAACGGCCCCCTCTCGTTTGTAAATAGAACTTATGTTCTTATGGTCTATTCAACACTGTGGGTTGAAACCCTGTTTCTGTAGCCATAACACACTGCACTGAAAAGCACACTACATAAACGTTATACAGTTATCACATCAACCAATCACCAAACATATGTACAGTACAGGCCAAAAGTTTCGACACACCTTCTCATTTAATGTGTTTTCTTTATTTTTATGACCATTGGTAGATTCTCGCTGAAGGAATCAAAACTAGGAATGAACACATGTGAAGTTATGTACTTAACAATAAAGGTGAAATAACTGAAAGCGTTTTATATTCTAGTTTCTTCAAAATATCCGCCCTTTGCTCTGATTACTGCTTTGCACACTCTTGGCATTCTCTCGATGACCTTCAAGAGGTAGTCACCTGAAATGGTTTTCCAACAGTCTTGAAGGAGTTCCCAGAGGTGTTTAGCACTTGTTGTTG
>JABFDZ020000008.1:17010651-17047429 GCA_019775955.2 Pollimyrus isidori
CCCCCCCCCCCCCGCCCCCCCCCCCGCCCCCCCGGCCCCCCCCCGCCCCGCCGCCCCGCCCGCCCCGGCCCCCCCGCGCCCCCCCGCGCCCACACAAGGGATGGGCTTAGGGAGATTCCTTGTGCAACGCTTCTTCTTCCTGAGCATCCTGTGCACATTCATCAGTGGCCAGCAGGGGGCAGTGCGACGACGCGGCCGTCATGTACGGCCTCTCTCTCCCCAGCATCTTCTTGGTGGCGGTGACCAGGCGCGAGTAGCTCTCGGGGTCGTAGTCGGAGGCGGCCGGCCGAGTCCGGAGCAGGGGCAGGGCGTCGCGCTGGTCCCGGTCCCGGAAGAGGGGGGGGCGGCGCTGGTTCTCGCCGTCCCGCAGGGAGTCGGGCAGCGGCTTGCGCTTGCTCTCGGGCAGCTGCATGACGCACAGCACGGAGAGCACGCCGAAGGAGGCGAACACCACGTGGTACAGGAAGTAGCCGCCATTGTTCTGGAGCTCTATGAGGGAGGAGGCCGCCGTGCCGACGCAGCCTGCAGCCAGGACCAAGCCCAGGGCCCCGCCGCTGAGGAGAGAGAGGGGAGGTATCGGGTCAGCAGGGGGCGATGGAGACACGCGCGCACACACACGCGCGCGCACGCACACACACACACACACACACACACACACACACACACACACACGCACGCACGCACGCAATATCCCTCCCATCTACCGGCTGGCATCGGACACACGCTCTTCAGCGCGGGAGATGGTTGCCCTGCTGGATCGTCGGTCTGACCTGCCCGACCGCCGCCTGGGCTTTGGAGGGAGCACTTTCCGCTGGCATTTCGCATCCCTGGGCGTCACCCTGTACACCAGGGGTTCTCAGCAGGTTTAGTCTCAGGACCCGCATTTTTTGTCGGTCAATGTGTCGTGACCCAAATTAAGAATTTGCGGGATAAAAAACGTTAAAAAAAACGCCACAGTAATGCCTTCACACACCATAAAAAAATCTGACACTGGAAAAACTCAGGCAACCCAATGGTCCTTTGACCCACTTTTGGGTCGCGATCCACCACCCTTTCCTGTCAACGAACCGAAGCATGCAATGGCACCACAGAGTCACTCTATAGAGGAGGCCTCGGTGTAAAGTAACCCGTGTCCTCAGCCTGGGGTATAGAGGGCGGGGTGGGGGGGGAGCTGGTACCTACCGGACCACGGTGGGCATGACCTCGCCGCCGAAGAACACGCTGAGCATCGCCAAGGCCTGGGAGGCCAGGAGGCCGATCACCGACAGCAGCAGGACTAAGGTGCTCTGCAGGTCTGCACACACAGGGGGACAGTGCACTTTGAGAGCGGGCCCCCCTGGCTCTGCCAATTACCCCAAACCATCACCAGGTGGCGTCGGCGGGCACCCGTCATCTGCGATGGTGGAAGGCGCATGGGCCGCGGAGTACCAGCACGCAGGTGGGTCGTATATTTGAATAAATTTACACGCAATTCAGAAGATAAGCAAATTCCTCTCCATATGTTCTTCAGCGCCAATACAAACTGCTGGAACAACCAACGTAAATCCGAAACCCCATAGATAGAAATATCAGGTTGGACAATCAGATACTGAACCCAGATTTGGTTTCCTCCAAGAGTTTTGAATTGTCCCCCTATTTGTGCTGCCTGGGATAGGCTCCAGGCTCCCCCCCCACCACCCAAACCAGCACCGGTGGTGTGTGCTTAGCGGATGGATGGATGGATGGATGAATGGATGGGGCTGAATGGCTACAGGTCTTACACTGGGTGAGGGCCAGCAGCAGGAGCGAGGACAGCCCCGTGACGATGGCCGAGAGGAGCAGCATGCCCCTGCGACCGAAGCGCTCCACCGACAGGCAGAGCAGCACGCAGGCAGCCGCCCCCGTCACCACCCGCAGAAAGTAGCTGAAGTAGAAGTTCGGGGAGAAGCTGTGCAGGTTCCGAGTGAAGCAGTACTGGATTCCTGTGCCTATGAACCTAGGAGGGGCGTGAAATGAAAATGAAAAGCAGCTTTGTTTGCCATTTGTAGTACTGCAATGTTGGAGAAGAGGCGCATCGGAAGAGACAGAGAAGTGAGAGTCCATCCAGCAGCCCTGGAGCATTTTTCAGCACCACCTTGACCAAGGGCCCAACAGAGAAAACGGCTACTCTGCTAAGCACGAGATTCAAACCAACAACCTTCTGCTCACCAATACAGCGCCTTCTTCCCCCCAAGCCACATACCACGGCCCAAAAAGAAAACTCTCCAAAATAAAATACATTTTACAACGGGCATTAAGTGCCCCCCCCCTCCACTTAAGTTAATTATGCTTAATCACATGAGCTGGAAGCAGAGGAGGAGGACAGCAGCTGCTGCTTCTCCTCCCCATGGCGTCACGCCTGCAGCACTCACAGAGTGAAGCCCAGGATGAGGCAGTTCCTCCAGATGATGCGGGTATGGCACAATTGCAGGACGTGGTGGTACCGGGCGGGGGAATCCTCCGGGTATGCCACGTCAATCTCTGGGGGAGCAAGGAGCACGGGGGTGGGAGGAAACCAGAAACATCCGCCGTGAAGCGGGAGCAACAGCGGTCATGCCTCGGCGATCACAATCGCTAGCAGCGTTGCTAGGAAACCCTTCTAGAAATGTATAAATGCGGTAATAATGACAAGAATGTTCCTGAATGCAGAGCTCCTCCATC
Organism: Pollimyrus isidori; assembly: GCA_019775955.2. NCBI lineage: Eukaryota > Metazoa > Chordata > Actinopteri > Osteoglossiformes > Mormyridae > Pollimyrus > Pollimyrus isidori. Next base: position 17,013,331 of record JABFDZ020000008.1, read on the forward strand.
TCAGAGCTCCTGACACCCATCCCCACCCCCTCCCCCCCCGGCCTCTGGCATCCCAAACAGCATTGGAATCTGCAGTGCAGCCCACAGAAGTTCCTCACAGGGCCGCACAGCCCAAATAGAATTACAGCCAGAGACGGGAACATTATGGGGACGTTTAAAGGCCCCCGGCACAAAGCAAGGCCTTATGGCTCGTCGCATACTTCCGCATCCCCCATCCCCCGCTCGTTAAATTCCCATGGGAGTCCCGGGAGGGATCAACCCTGGGTGTGAAGATTGGGGCAAAGGTGAGAACGAGAAACGGAGCAAAGATGCAATAGGACCGAAGATAGGAATTTTGGGATACTGACAAGAGGGTTCTCAGAGCATAGGTGTCGACTATCACTGCGGAGGGGACACTGGCGTGGTCGTGTGAGCCTACCTGACAGCAGGCTCTCAGCCGGGTAGATCTCCTCACTGAGAAACACCTTGTTCTGTGTGGAGATGTTCTGAAGTGCCTTCTTGGCCTGAGAGATCTGACAGGTGGCCAAGAACCAGCGAGGAGACTCTGGGAAGCGTGAGGCACAGCTACAGGGACATACAGACACACGCTGATGTACACACACGCACACACACACACGCAGCCTTTCCACCGGCTAACAATATTACATGACACCTACAAAAACAGGGGTCAACCGCCGCCAACTCACCACCAATAGGAAAGCAGCAATAACAGTGGCAGGGTGGCCACAGCTTGCAGTACTGGCCAATCACGGCACAGCACTGCCAGCCCTGGCAACAGCAACTCTGCACCGACAGCAAAGAACCCACCAATCATCGTCATCATAAGTCGATGAGGTGGGTCGCATATTTCTAGTCCTAGAAGAGGGAGAGAGAAATATTATGACTTGTACAGCATGTAATTGTGCTTTACTTTAAAATATCAGCCTGTATGATATTTGCTGGTACTTAGAGCATATGGAGTTTAAATATTTTCTTTTCATAAACCAAGAGAGAAATTAACCTTCAGATCTTTCTCTTAATTGTTTTGCCGTCTATTCAGGGTCATTCATTGTTTTTGAAACCTTGAGAATAGGTTTTAGCGACGGGTGCTCACAGTATGTCAGCCAGCATGTATGGGGACTGGTTTCCAGCTTGGAAACTCCTTCCAGGGCGACATGGGAAACAGAACAGGTTTAAACCTGAGCAGACACACAAGGTGCCCGTGACCCCACAGCCCAGCCCAGGTGGGCCTAATCTGCACGTTAGATGATGTGCAAACAGCAGGGTTGCGGTCTGGCTCGCTCTCCCTGCCTCTTCAGTCCTTGGCATTCCACAGCAAACCTCCTAACACAAATATATCGCCACACCCTCGACCCGCCCACATGCACAGGCAGGCACGCACCATGACAATGACAGGAAAGCCCTTGGGATGGAACAATGTGGATAAAAATGAACAGAATCCCGCTGCCTGCGACTTCCTGACCTCCTAGCTCACGCTAACGTGAGCCCACTGGTGTCAGGGGGGCCTCGTCCCTATCCCCAGAACCATAAACACAGATCCCCACAGATAGGTAACTAGCTACCAGACCTGTCAACCATCTCACCGTGAAGCCAAGTGTTTACCTAGACCGTGGGTGGCCAATCTTATCCGCAAAGGGCCGGTGTGTATGCAGGTTTTTAGTATAAGCTTTAGGTCAGCCGTTCAAACCCAGGTGTGAGGACTCTTCAGCCAATCAGTCCTATAATTAGTAATCTAATTAGGGAGTTGCAGTGAAAACCCGCATACACAGCTTCCCTTTGCGGATAAGACTGGCCAACCCCGACCTAGACTGTATATTGCTCAAAACCTCAACCAACCACTATGTGGCAGCTCCCTTACTAGCTGCGATGACAGGAAAGGAGTATTTTCTGCACTAGACTGTCCAGGTGATTTGTCCCATCGCACCTCATCCAAATTTCTCACTTCACTTACTTGTGTATACAGTATAATGTTGCTGGCTGGCTATTGCTCTATGCAAACACACTACGGGTTCCACGAAGTAGGATTTCTCAGTCATCTCGGTTAACTTAAGTTAGAAGACATGATTGTCCAATTAGAGTTTCGGTTCTAGGGAGTTTTTCCTTGCCACTGCTGCCTCTGGCCCGCTCACTGAGGGCTTTGGCCAGGGATAACGTAAAGTGCTTCGAGACAATGTAACATTGTGAAAATGCACTATACAAATATAACTGAATTGAAACTGAATTGAATATTAGTCAAATTACGACTTCTAGTTTAAACTAACCAAACTAACTGAGAAATCCTGCTTTGTGCAACACCCCACGTACGTTACTATAGTAATTTACCTAAATTTTAATATGATCAATTGCACCAAAACAAATTCCTTGTGCTTGGGCTGAACGTGGAAAATATGATTAATTCTGATTCCGATTCTAAATAAAAGAGAGTGGATGTAACAAACTGAGACGGGATCCTGGGAAATTTACAGTTGAGACAACCTTCAGATCTACAAGTGACATTTCATTTATTTTGCGTTTAAGGATGCATCAGCCTGTATCGCAGTAGCAAAGACATTGAGTTAGTAAAGAGGAGCAACGGGTTGTAACGGCAGAGTTTAGACACCGTCGAACCCCATACTTGAGTTGGAGGCACGTAGCCAGAAATAAATTGTGAAAAGCGTCTCCCTCATTCAATTTTGCTAACCGGGGGGGTTCAAACTAGCTATTTTAACACCTGCCTACGGGCCGGATCAGTAGCTAATAAATACTGCGGGGAGAGGAGCATCACGTAAGATACTTACGTATAATGTAGGCAGAGAGGAATGCGCCAGACAGTGCGGCGCCCTGGCAGTGTCTCAGCAGGAGGAAAATAAGGGGTCCCCTGGCGAGACAGATGGCCACGCCCAGCAAGCCCGACAGGCCGATGGAGAGCAGGAAGCCGCGGCGGCGGCCGAACCTGCGCACAGAGCACACGGCTGCAGACGCGGCGCCGGAAGACGCGCGGGCAGAGTCCCGCGAGGGACGCTCACCTGTCGCAAAAGCTACCAAGCAGAACGTAGCCGAATATCCAGCCCAGCATGAAGCAGACGTGCTGCAAGGGAATCTTCCAGCCGTTTCCACACACCAGGTTCCACTGCAGAGACACCAGGATACAGATCTTATAAACGCAATTTAGTAATGGGACTGCAGGAGCAGATTAATGCATAGGTGACCTTAGGCTAGGAGCCCAGCAAAACAGGGGCCCCCGCCCAGCAAAACAGGGGCCCCCGCCCAGCCTCAGGAAAAACTCAATGGTTAAACTTATTGGTAACACTTTACTTTGACAGGGTAAAAATAATATCGTATTATTCTATTACTTATGTATCAATTAACCACAAACTAAGCTTTAGCTATGTACTGATCTCATGTTAATTCATCATTAATTAATTACGTTTTATCCCAAGCAGCTACTATATTTGTCACTATATCGGTTAATTCTGTAACTCTTCGTGAACTAATGAAGGAACGAGTCATGCATGAGACAAGATAAATATCAACGTCATGGTTTTTTAATCATTAATGGATCGTGACGCAACTTCTCGCTCAGGTTCATGATTTGTACTCCGGTAGCAACTCAGTTATTAATACATATTTGTGCCCCATCGAGTAAACCTACAAGCGATGAAATTTAACCCACCCCCCCATGAAAGTGTCACCTACAATATGTTTTTATTTTCTTGTCTATGGACCAGCTTAGAAATCGCACAGAAACATTCACAGCACAGTACTACTTGTTGCTCAGGGATCCAAACACTTAGCAGGCTGCCTTTTCCTTATTCTGGTCAGATTCCCGCACACCCAGAGGTCGATAGGCTCACTGCCCCTTTTATGAAATACTTAAGAGAAACACACAGCTCCTTTGACCCTACGCTGCTTTTGAGGATGGTGATGATCATGGTCAATACTTTATGGATGTAAAGATGGAAACACACCATTAGGGGTCACACTGCTGATCTTCGCACTCAAACTGAAGTCAGACTACAAAGTTAGAGGGACTTTTGATCTTTTCTAATAAAGACTCGGTTGTGTCTTCTCACAAGAGGATGTCAGGAATACTGATACGTGTACAGCTGTCTGACTGTGGCACGCAAACGCTAACTGCAATAGAAGACAAAGGCACACATTAGATGATGACTGCGCAGAAGATCTCGTGCACAGTGAATCACAGGAAGCGGCCTCCGAGATGCTTATCGCATCATGTCCGTCGAGTTAGGCCCTGCTCTCGGCCTCAGCCCATCCTGCCTGTCCCTCCTTAACTCACAGCGACTAGTCCACAACAGGAATGTGGCGGAAATGCCGGCGATGGAAAGTTCTGGCCTGTTCCCAGCTCCTGCAGGAACACAAAGGTCCCGTGACATCACAGAGCAGGAAGGTGGGAGGGGGGAAGAGAGTCATTAAAACCAATGTCAGGGGGCTTGGGGGAGGGCGGGCTTTTGTTTTCCACAAATGGGAAACCACGGCCAGAGCACGTAAACACTGGACGTGCCGATGGCAGAAATTGCGTCTGTGGTTCAGGCAACCAGCTATATTCCCTTAAAGCTTTAACTCCTCCGCAGACCAAGTCAGACACATTTTATAGGAATATGATGGGAAATCACTTCATTGCCCAGAGGACATCGGGGTCATCTTGTTTAAATCGTTATTAAATTCATCCGCCGCGATGGTAGCTGATGAACCTTCAAAGAGGGTCACGGTACCAAGCGACAGCATCTGTATCTGTATCAGCAGACCTCGGTCTATCCTCAGTACCCATATCGTAATGCTAAGAAAATTCATGCATGTATCTGGGGGGGGGGTGGGGGTGGGGCAACATGCATTTATATATGTGGCCTAGAATATTGTGCGCTGAGAACAGGTGAAAGGCACATTTTCTTGATGGACCCTTAACGCGAAAGAGCGGGGTGGTCCAGTCGCTTCAGACGGTGAGAACGCAAGTTGACGACAGAAAAAAAAAAAAAAAAAAAAGATCAAGCTTGAGGAAGCAAGACAGTCTAAACAAGAAATCAGAGTGAGGTATCTATTTATAAAAAACTGTAATATGTGACTGCAAAGCATTGCATAAATAACATTACTTTTCAAAATTGTCTTTTACAATTGTGGAGATTTCAGGTCCAGAGAGTACAAATCCAGACCAAGATTTTGTTTCATCCAAGCAGTTGAGCATGAAGAGTCACAGAGACTCAACTGGCTGGCTGAAACAAAATCTTGGCCTAGATTTGTACTCTCTGAACCTTAAGTCTCCACCTCTGGTCTTTAGCTTCTGGCAGTCTAGTGTAAATAATACTTGGAGGACATCAAAACAGAAATGCATCTGTTTCCCCCCCCCCCCACCCACCCCAACAGAACATATATATATATATCCCACAAACACAGGCGCCCACACACAAAGACAGCATATGTAAAAATGTGCTTAGTCTGGAAATTAGATTACATGACGATGAATGTCAGAGGAAGAGACCGCGGTGACTCAACCAAGCCCTACGGAACCTATCAGCAAAACACACTCACTACCTCGTACAGAGCTGGGCATTGGGTTTTACACATTTACGAAGCAGATGATCAATAAAACAGTCATATCTGTAGCGATAACACAAAAAACACACTGAGAGGTACTTTGTATATATCAAACATACAGATGATGTAATTTGGCAAATCGATTCCAAATATCAAATAGCAACTTTAATGTCATCCGGTTGGTACAGACAGACATTGACAATGATCAATCCTGGACAGCATAGCATTTGTAGTATCGGTTCTTCCGACCCGGATCTGCAATGTATTAAAGACAATATATAACAGTTGTAAACCCTATGAATATATGCAGGGTTCTGCCTCATTTTCTGATGGTTCAGCTCACGGTGAATTTGATATAGTGCGAGAGAAAAATGATATTCGTACATGTGATCTAATTTCCACGAGTGTAAATAAAAGGTACACATCATACTGACCTGTGTCACATAGTTACTATGAAGTCCGGCCGCCTCCGTGTACTCCCATCCTCTTGTGCACGCCACTGCTTCTCTTGGCATGTTGCCTGTGAAATTGGTAAAGTTTGCGGGGTACTTGTACAATTCACAGTGACTCAGACCAGATCCTTTCACCCAAGGTATGGTGAAGTTAAGACTCTCCTGTTCAGATAGGTTGCTGAAAGGCCAGGCAGCAGGAAGGAGAGACGGGTCTGGTGCGCAGTGGTACGATTCGGGCATCAGAGTGAAAAATACGTTGGAAAAAAGGTTAAACGCTATTGCAAAGTTCGGGATCCAAGTGAAGAAAACCACGATACGGTTGTATCGTCCAAAAGCGCCTATTCTGGGAAAAATCCTGCTTTCAAAGTCCATTCTCAGAGACCGTACCAGTGAAAACAGCTGTCCGAACAAGGAAAACACGGGTTTGGAAAACTTTAAAAGGGCGGGTAATATGCAAATTACATTAAATTAAAGGTGGTGTAATAGCGCTCCGGGCCAATCAGCGTCGGGCATCGCAGAGCATCCGCCCCCTCACATGGCGACACACGTCAGGCAGAATGTCCCTGATATCTGCGTTTGTCGGTTTGTTCACTGAAATTGCATTACGCACATGCTTTTTACGCATCATATATAATCCAAACGGTTTAGCACAAGCGTTGCTGATATCACTCAACGTGAATAGAAGCAAATAATCGCCAGAGGTTTTCCAGTGTGGATATATGAGCTATTCCAGTATACAAGCAGACACTGAAACGTACTGCGACAGCAACCAAACAACCCCCCGGTGTAATCGACTGGTAAAGAAACAACACTTTGCTGCGAATTATCTTAGAGGTTAACTGGAACGAAACCAAATGAATTCCATTTACACGCCTGGGCAACATCCTCTCCACGCTACGCGCCCTGCCTGCCCATCCAGATGTCTGGATCTCGGCTATGGACCGCCAAACTCTCTACGGAGGCCTGCCTTTCTGCAATACATGGTTAGTTGGACCGTTTATGGAATCTTCGGTTGCCACCCGTCCCTTATAATACGGGATCATCCGGCATTGGAAAATAAACTACTGCATCCCTTATTATAAGGGATCGGTGTTCTGTCGAGGTAGGCTACCGAATCGCTAATCGATAGCCCTACCCCCCACCACCCTTAAAACCTTAACCCCAAAAAGGTGGAACTGCACATGCGCGGAAAGGCTCGATCGTACGTCTCGATAGGTAGCTCAACTCGTCAGACTAGCGGCAATCCTAGTCGAATCCCGGATCCTTTCATTTTGTGTGACTTTTTCTTATTTCCCTGCTTAATATAATTCATGACACTTATTCACCACAAAAGCTTAGTTTATCTATCATGCCTTGAGTTAATAACGAATCAAATGAGGTTTATCGGTCATGCATTTTTTTAACTAGAAGATGGCTTGGTGGCCTCACAAACAGAGTTATAGTCTGATTCTCATTTTGTGTTCACGTGGGTTTCATATTGCAGTTTAAATGTGTGGATCGGTGCGTTTAAAATCGTACAGTGCGTGCTCTATGACGGATGAACTTGAAGCTTACCATGACCCTGATCGGGATGAATTATTGAAAATGCATGTAAATGTTTGAATATATAAATATAAGAAAACTCAAATTGAATCTAGCACAAATGCTGCACACAATTACAAACATGAAATATTATAAAAGCCCAAAAGACTATTAATCGATTGATCTGTTGAAATAATGGGTGCGTCCTTTTTTTTTTTTTAATATATGGGAACGAACGATCTGGAGCAATTAATCACAAAACTTCCTCTGGGTGATGCCTATGCAAGCCCCGCAAGAATATTGCACAAAACAGAAGACCAGACCAAGAAAGTATTTTTAAAATTTATTTACGAACATAATCTCTGAGGGACAACAGCATTTTTCCCGCTCTCTGTACATGCAACTGTAGAAAATAATTTTTATTTTTTAATTCCGTTTAGTTTTTTTTCCTTAATTTTTTAATTTTTTTATTTATTTTTTTTTGATCATTTTGTTTTTGCAGTAAATCAACACAGCTATACGTAACAGTACTGGAGATGTTACAGCACTGACGACAGCATCAACAAACCCGCCCCCCTTTCCAATAGCTGCTCTAACAATATGTACACAATTGAACTACATTGTACAAAAAAAGGAAAAAAAAATTACATTGTTACATCACCGGCAGCGAGCGCACTGTCTCATTGCTGTTAGAACCCCACATTCTACGCAAGTTTAAACTAGTACAAAGAGGATGGGTGCAAAATGTCCTGGGAGATATTTACATCTATGTACAACGTCTCGCTTATGCATTACAAGAGGGAAATTTACACATCTGAGACTGCTCCAACATACCACAGGTGTCAAAGATAATAAATAGGTTATCATTTCACCATTTAAAGAGTAGTTCTCCATGCGTTGTTATGATTTCAATCCTTTTAAACACAGCTACTGTCCGGTTTAGGTTAATATAGAAGGGAAAAGTAACAGATACGTGGGGCCAAGGCTTGAAACTGTGACGAATGGTTCAGGATTCTGTCCAGTTGAAAAAGTAGAGGTAAGAAGTTGTGGGATGACACTGCCAGGTATTCCACTGCAATAAGTGCGAGGCGTCGTTTTGGCCGCCAGGATGCTCTTGAAATAGGACCAAGTCCAACGTATATTTAAGATGCCAATTAGATGAATGGAAAATGGACTTTATTTTTAGCCAAGCAGGACGGGCGCCGTTATACTGGATAACCCTTAATATGACAGGTACAAGGTACTATATGCAGATGCGAACCAGATGGCAGGGATGCTGCCATTTAAATAGGATGAAGAGATGCCAAGCAGCCATATTTGTGCCAAGGTAACAGCATCCAAACAGCGCAGACCTACAGTATAACAAAGGGTCTGGACAATGGGATCCTCACAATTTCAAGCCTCTGTCATGAATGGAAAAAAATAAAATCAAGATAAAAAAAAAAAACACATCTGGGGAAAATAAAACCGCGTATGTCATAAACCACTTAGTCATAACTATTAGACAACATGGATGCAGGACTTATGGAGGGAATACATTCTATTTAAATACCATGTCAGAAGTATTTATGCTTAGCACAGCATTCAAGATCAACATCATGATCACCCAATGCAAGGGGTGGCAAAAATGCATCTCTGCCAAATCCATTCCAGAGAAGTTTGTTTTGACGACTTCTCTGGAATGCAAATGAAAATTGAAAATTGTGTTTATCCATTGCAGGTAATTGTGTACATCATCTTTCGGCAATATACCACAATAGCGGGATTAATAAAGTGGACGTACATGAATTATGAGAAGATATTTATATAAAACAAAGGCCCACAAACCAATTTTAGCACACATTTCAAACATTAAAAGGGTCAATGTAGCAGGGAAATGGACATGAATGACTAATCATAACCAGTAAAAGATAAAATGTGACACTTTTACCTGCGAGTCAAAAGTGTCCTAAGATATTTTAGGGTGTCACTTTTGTATAGTTATACTGTCTTGTGTGTCTGGTGTATTAAGATACTGATTACCTGTATAGTAATAAAAACCTTAAAACATCCTGTTAAACCCCAAGGATTAGATGAAGACCCACATACAGAGAACCTAAACACAGGAATATACCTTGAAATCAAATTGTACAAAACTTAAAGGCCCGATTACTGACTTTTTTCAAACTGTGGCTGTGGTAGAAATTGAGTAAAAGTATGAGTCACGAATCAGTAAAACTGAATTTGTCTCCCTCCACAGAGCTGAAAGTTTGTAATTTGGACAAGTGTTAGTATATTTGGTATGCAGCATATTATATCAGTGCGGTGTGCAGAGGAAACCTGCTCTTGGAGAGGAGAAATTAAAAACAATTAAAAGCAGGTCCTCCGGGAAAGGTAAAAAGAATGTTGTGTCTATAAGATTAAAAAATACATCATTATAAATGAGCAAGGCCTATCCCCTTAAAAACAATTAACTGACATCTGGAGAAGGCTAGAGAAATAGGCAAGTCTACCTCGCCATGACAGAAACCGCAGAACTTTTTTGTTTAATAACCAATAGCATCTCTTTAGTGCCACCTTCTGACTGTGGGGGGGAAAATCGCTCTGGTTTGTAAAACCACGCTAAGAAATTCTTAGGGGAGAAAAAATAGCACTAGATTTCTTCAAATTAAAGCTGAAATGGGAAAAACTATACGGCGAGAACTTCACTTGCATGGCAAATGCAAAGAAAGTGTTGCTTTTAGAAAGGATGTTTTATAACCTTTTATATTTTATACCGCAAATTAAAAATGAACTAAAACCTCACTCCACTCAGTTAAATACTAAATGCAAATTATTATAACTACAAACTACAATAAGCCTACTGCACAGCTTAGCAAAAAAAAATTAAATTAAAACTGGGGATAAAAAATAACAGGTAGGCTACCATATTCCAATGGATACAATACTATATAACCTATAGCATGTGTAATGTGCCTATAATCACAGATATACATTAACTCAGATGTAATTAAAATTTTAATACATATCACTGTATGGTATAGTGGAAATCTTTGCCATTTCTACAGTAGGACAGAATTGACTAGAACCTTATTTGTTGTACATTAATTTGGCTTTTGAATTGCTTGACTAAGAAACTTTGACAAAGGCATTTTCTCGGTTTAGATTAAATTTTTAAAACTTTGATAATTATGTAAAAAAAAAAGTGTAATATATCTTTACTAGACCTTGACTAATTTAAAACCCATTCTGCAGTAATATTGTGGTTTTTTTTTTATTGAGAACTATTTTATGTGAAAAGGGGGTTATAAGCTGTGATCTGTCTATGAACTACCTTCTTCTGACCAGTTTTAACCAGGACTGGACAGAATGTGAAGGACCTTTTGAGACTGTGGACAGGAGAGTGTCTTTAAAATACTGAATGTGGGTACACGTTTTGGCCCATTGTTACCGGGAAAAGTGCTTCCCAAAGGTGAACTGTACATACAAAGATAATTTTATTAATTTTTTACACTTAACTGAGAGTGAAGTTACAGTACATAAGTTATTTACAACTTTGCAGTAATGTGTGGCAAAATAAATTATCTAGAAGGCAGCGAGAATACATTGGTTAACGTATATAAAAACTGTACAGAATTTACGGGATACAATTTAGTTTTTTTCCTTTAAACTAACATTGGCTCTGTAGTGTTTCAAGTCACTTTCTCAGAAAGAGAAACAATGAAATGCCCGAGTGAAGGTTTTTTCTTTCTTTCTTTCTGCTAACCGTTTAGTCTCTACCTCTTGTCACCATGGTTTAATTCTCCTCTTTTCCTCATGCATTCGTCTGCAATGAACAGGTGCGTGAGACGTGACGGTAGAGGCCGATTCAACCTGCATGCAAACTCGTGGTCAGACCCCCTCTGGAGCCAGCCCGCCCCCCCTCTCCTCCCTGCGGGGAGGGCTGTGGGGCCCCGTACGCTCCTGCGGCCCGGTGCACAGGCCGGAACACCGCGGACAACCCGTTCGTGCTCTGCCGTGGTGTCTCCTGCACCGGCAGGCTGCAGGGTTGCTCTTGTGTGACCGTGCGGGGGCTCAGCTGAACCTTGCATGGAAGGGGATACTGGTGGAAGGCCCCCTTTCTCTCCTCACCCCCTCCAGGAGTGGCTTGGATACACTTCACCCTTTACAGTAGGAGAAGCTTGAGGTTCTCTCTTGTCCATTCTCACTGCTGCCCTTTTGTTTTCCTCCATCTTAGGTCTTTTGCAGATCCACAATAAAAGGAGGGTTCTTCTCAGTCCGGTTCGTATTTTCAAGACTAAAAATATTTTATTCTCTCCTTATCAAGGATCAACCAAAGACGGTTTGCTTCAAAGCAAAGTCATTTTGCTTTTTTTTTTTCTGAACAAAAGAACTGGATGAAAGTGCAGTCGTGTTCTCCCGGTAAAAAAAAATGCTTCCTCCTCTTGAAGATGGGAATCATTAGCAAGTTTTGTTCCTTTACACGTAATGATCTTCGAGAAATAATTCCTTTTCAGATGGCTAGCCCTTACCATATGTTCTTTAACGGTGACCTCACACAGGTGAGACCATTTCTCTGTCATGCGGGCAACAGCACAAAGTCATCGTTCACGTCGACCATTGGCACGTAAAAGGAGGGGACCTCGTTCACACACAAGGACTTGTGTCCAGCAGGGTCCAGCTCCTGCATCTTCAGCTGCCACTCCATCCTCTGCACGGCATTGAGGGCGGCTGCCTCGTGCTGCTGCCTCATCAACAGACATGTCTGGGGAGGAAACAAGAGACCTCGTTTACCAAAGAGATCACTGAAACATAAAAGTACAACAATCTCCATTTAATTTAATTTCCTCGTTTCCTTGTATTCAAAGCAATATTTTAGGTAGTCAATAATCCAATTATGTCATCTGGAATCGGCAACTAAATTACATTAAACAAAAAGAATTATGGAGTTATCATTCGTAGCTTCTGAACAATATCTGAATGATTGATTAAATTTCATATGTAATTCACTCAGAAATATTTAGTGCAGTTAAAAACACAAGTTTCAGTTTAATGCACTCAGCCTACATCTTACTCCAGGGTAACTGAGAACCTGAAATACCCCACAGCTCTGCCAGGTCTGGGACACTGATGCATCACATAAAGCTGTACCTTCATACGGTCGTACTTGTCATCTACGTCCTGAATCCAGGAAATAAACTGACGGGCGTTGAAGCGGTCTCTGACCGACTTGTTCTCATCACCCTGAGATAAAAGAACACAAATGTCAATAAACGAAGTGGACAGACTGCTGGGGCTCACATCCCAGCTAACAGACAACTGATAGAAACTGGCGTTAAATTAGATTTCCATTCGCTCAGCACAATTCACAGCATGGTTTCACCGTGGCTGAGTGGTCAGCATTGTGAAGGAGTCTGTGTGCAGTTACTGCCACACTTCTTTCCTTTACTTGGATCTCCTATAGTTCAATCACAGGATTTGCCTTTGACCCACCTGACTTTCAGAAGGCATGTTGTACACCTCCAAATCCAACAGCATGGTACAGGCACTGAAGGGGACAGCCTGATTAGCTATCGTCCTTGCAGCTCTGCAATGGACCCGTAAGACTTCCTGTTCACATGACACTATCAGCTTCTCCTTTAATGGATAAGAAAAAAAGAGAAAGACAAACAGTTTATTGTAACAGCTACTGACTCCCCTTGAGCAAACTCTTGAAGTCAAAGATCTGAAATCTCATGCAAACATTACATCAGGAATTCCACAGAAAGCAATGCAACCACTGACTAAAGATCTTCCTGTAAAAAAGAGGGAAGAAAAAGGATACAGCACAGCTAAAACTTACCCTCTCGATGCTATGCTGTAGCCTCAGCTTCCCTCTGACTGCCTCTTGCTGTCTGAATAGCTCCTTCAAAGGCTCGGACAAAGAGGGTGGTGGCGCAATCTGAGAAGGTAGCAGAAACAGCCATCATATGGTTTGTCACCTGTGCTAAGAAGGAAATGCTGAAAAACAATGACAGATGCACCTACCACGGGGATATGCAATTTGCTGAGGGGTTTGCCATCCAGCAAGTAAGAGCCGGTGTAGGTAACATACTCAGCATAACACTGAGGTGCCTGTGGAGTGATGTAGCACAAGATTTTCCGCTTCTCCTCAATCTTCTTCCGAATCTGCAGGTACTCAAAGTAAGGGTTGGAGCGGTCACTGTGGTAGGGTTCAATGTCATCGAGTTTGATGGCATTGACAATAACAGCCAGTGTCTGCTGAATCATCTCCCTTGTTTGCTGCATGGCCGTGTTAACGAGCTGAACTTGAACCTGCTGCGAACCTGCCTTAGGTAACTTTCTCTTGCGTGGATGTTGTGCCTGGGGATCGTCTTCCTCCACGAGCCGGCCTTTGTTCTTGCTAACCACCACTCCAGTAGTGGAGTTGGAGCCAGGAGCAGATGTGGAGATGGGTGGTTCCTTTTCTTTTTCAACAGAAACAGAGGAGGCTGTGGTGATGATAGAGGGGGTTCCGATGGTGCTAAGACAAGATGCAGATGACGTCACGCTAGAAGCAACAGTAGAGTTGTTCTGCTTGCTTTGATTGGCTAGCATTTGAGCTCGGTTCCTGGTCATCCTCAATGGCATCTCCTCTGGCTTTTTGGGAACTTCGGCAGCAGTCGGTGGGACTACTATCTTAGGAGCCAATTCCTGGGTTTTCGAAACTGGAAGTGGGTTTGGTTGTGAGACTATTGATGAAACTGGTATAGCATGGACTGGACTGCTCTGAGAGGGTGTTGTAATAGATGGAGTCTGCCTAGTGCTGTCCAAGTCCACAGTGCTTGCGGACTCAGAACATGGAGCAAGAGTATTTGGAATGGACTGGTCATTGTTTACTGTAGAGTCAACAGAAGAATATTCCTGGTTACTGTTGCAGTCAGTAGTGCTAAACTGCAAATTACCATGATGTCCATCTCTCTCATCCTCCACCACCTCATCCTTTGGAGGAACCAAATCCACAGTTTCATTCTCAGGAACTTTCTGCAGTTCTGGTTCCAGCTCCTGCTCAGATTGGCTGGTGCTTTCTGAACTTGGGAGGCATTGCTGTGCAGGTCCACTTAATGGCACAACGGCAGGAGAACAAGGGGCATCAGATTCACCTGGTAAGTCTAGTGGATTGCAGTCGGACTCATCTTTGACCTCATTAAGTGGTGATTCAATAGGAACAGGGGCATGCTTATAGTCTGACAATTCTGGATCTTCCATAGAAGCGTCTTGCATTTCCTTGTCTTGCAGTGGCAAGTCTGGCAGGGAGAATGGCAGATAATCTAAATCATCCACTGCACTTGTAAAAGGGTCTGGCCATTGTACCACTGGCTCATGCCTAATAGGTGGGGCCACACTGTTTTCAACTATGTAGTTAAGGGAATCCTGATGGCCATCTTCCCCTAAACACTGAGATTCTGAAGCTACCCCACAATCTTCTGAAGACTGCTTGCACTCATTGAAAAAGCACTCCAATCTGTTGGAGGATATGAAGTTTAATTCAGTCTCCACAGGTGCTGAAACTGACTTTGACGGAGTAGTGACTTCATCTGGAGCATTCCTCTGAACCTCATAATCCGACTCTGGATTGTGTGAAGAACAGTAAGACCGAGAAAAAACTGGGTAGGGTGGTGTTGCTGATGGAGGACAAGGCAATGCCATGGAGAGATGCTGTTGCAGACCATCTTCAGTAGGTGGGCCAGAAATGATCTTGGAGGACAGTGGCAACTCCACAAAAGGCCTTTGGGGCGATTTCAAGAGTATCTCAGTGTTCACCGTCCAGCTGATTCCACTATGATCACTGGGATCTTCTATGGTGCCTACAGGAGGCTGACTGGGTATATGTGACTTTATATCCTCTGGTTCAGCTCTCTCTGGTGATTCAGACCAGTCTCTTTTCAAATGCCCGGTAACACATGGAACAAAAGTACAGCTCTCCCTTGGATGCTCTGCTGACTTTCCAACACTGTCACCTTCCAAGTCTTCTACATCATCTTCCTCGTCATCATCATCTTCCTCCTCGACTTCATCCTCTTCTTCCTCCTCCTCCTCCTCTTCCTCCTCCTCATGTTGGTCCTCAAGTTTTTGCTCACTTGGTGGCACAAAGACATCTGGATTAACAGGATCAGAGGCGACTAGACTTGGCTCACTGTGTGGTGAGGGAGGCAGAAGATGGTGGGGCTCAGACAGATCAATTTCCAGTGGAGGAAGAACCACAGGGGCGGGAGTAGGAGGGGCAACAATATCTATACAGGACTCCTGTGGATCAGGTCTGTGCACTGGAGTTGATGGCTTTAGCAACAGGTTATTGTAAAGGTTGTCAGGGAGGTGATCAGTGCCAGTTGTGGCAGCAATGGCAGCTGAAGCCCCATCTGAGGCAGGCTCAGCTGGTTCAAGCCTTGGGGATGGCATTCCAATATCAGGTGAAAAATCTGGATGAGAGATGCAATCAAGCCTGTCAACTGACACAAGCTTATCCTCTGGAGGGTGTGGTGCTGTGGGCTCAAACTCAGAATCAGGCATAGTTTGTTTTAGGAGGAAGTCTTGGTCTGTGTCCATTTTGAATTCTTCTTCCAAAGGTCGCTTGACATCATCTGAAGCAGAATGACTAAGCGTGGGCATCTGAAGATTCTTTGCTGGAGTTAGGCAGCCGTTTTCTTGTATACTATGTGATGTGTTTGAATATCTATCGATATAGGGCATGGTACATGAGTTCGGACAGTCAATCCCATCAAACATGAGATCATGATAGTCTTCCGCACTGCAGGATGGAGTGCGTGGAGTTTGCATGACTTCTTCACACGAGTTCACTGATGTAGGAGTAGGAACACCAGTTAGCTTGTTTTGATCTGGCCTTGGTGATGCAGGTAGGTTCTCTGTCATTGGGTGCCCAGATAGCCAATCCTTTGTATTCTGACTGTCCATAGGCTGTGACTTCCTTTCCGGAGACATTATCTGTGATGGAAGGCTAGAATCTTTGAGCTTCTTGTCTTTCAAAGTTTCAAATGAATTTGTTTTCTTCACCAATGACTCAGTGCGATTCTTCCGCAATTCTTCACTGGATTTCGTTTTATCTTTCAGTTTTGGATCTCCAGATCTGTGCCTCAATTTTTCCATCTGCTTCATTCTCTCCTTATGCCTTTTGTGACGCTCTTCAATTTCTTGGTCCTTTTGACTAAGCATTTTTCCAAAACTTGTTAGCCTGAGATCACCATCAACCAGCAGCTTCTCTCGTGGACGGCTGTCTTTACGAATTGAGTCTCTAGACTGATTAACTCTGTCATCTTCTTTTGATTTCAGCTTTATAGAATCAGTCCTTCCATCTTTTTCCAAGATATCTTTATTTCTGTCCTTGTTTTCTTTTGACTTATCCTTTAAATTAGTTGTCTGAGGACTTTCCTTTGAGTGTTTCAAAGTGTTTTCAGTGTATTTGTGTTTTTCCTCTTTTACTTTTTCCTTACCCTTTTTCTTCTTGTCTTTGATGACACCGCTAGCTTTATCCTTGGCAGCTTTTTTAAACATCTCCTTTTCAAACTCTGTTTTGTCCAAATCATCCTCTCCATCAGGCTTAGTCCCATAGGGAAAAGTATATGGGTCAGCCTCCAAAGGCATGGGCTCCTTTTCAAAGGGTAGACTCTCTCTTCGCCTGTAAGTGTCTTTGATCTCCTCTAGCTTTTCTCGCTTGTCAGCTTTCTCTTTTTTTACTTTTTCTTTGTCCTTGTCATGGCTCTTCTTGGAAGAGGATGATGATGAATGCCTGTGCCTTTCCTTCTCCCTTAACTTATCTTGGGGATAAGAAATGGAGAGTGAGTCCCTCCTCTCCTCAGCGATATCTGGTAGGCTGTTGTTGGAAGAGTCATAGAAGCTGCTGAGCACTGGCTCATGGCCACGATCAGTAAAACTGTCTGAAGAGATCTCACTGATTTTGTCATTGGAATCATCCTTGTAGTCATTTAGGGCCTCCTCTTCCAGTTTCTCCAGCAGAGATTTCTCATTCTCACCACTGCCCTTGAATGGCTTCCTGTCCTTCAGATGGTCTTTGTCAACTTTATCCTTGTATTTTCCTTTGAGCTTATCTTCAGTGGAGTACCTCTTGTCCAGCAACTTTTGCTTATTTTTCTTATCCTGATTTGAATCAACAGACACCCGCTCCTTGCGATCTTTGTGTTTTAAGCCATCTCCAGAGTCCTTTTCTTTTTTATCTTTGTGTCTCTCAGAAGAACCCTTTTTCTCTTTTCCTCCATCAGATGAAAGTTTCTTTTTGTCCTTGTACTCCCTTTCTTTCTGTTTATCCGAGTGTTGCTTCCCTTCTGTGGAGTACTTCCTGTGTTTCTCAAGGAAGGCATCCACCTCATCCCTGTCAGGTGTAGGATCTTTCCGTTGAGAGTCTGACAGACCTAGACAACCACTGTAATCATCTTCTTCATCTTCACTCTCATCTGTGAAAATATCTGCAATATCGCTCCAGGTATTTTCCCTTACTTTCTCGGGTTTTCGTTCTTCTTTCATTATGTCCAGGAAGTCTTTGTCTCTCTCATTGTGTTTCTTTTCTTTAATCTGCTCAGAAGACAACTTCCTCTCCTTGTCTTTACTGTATGAGTCTTTGTATTTCTCTTTTGCTGCTTCCTTCTTATCCTTTGAGTTTCTGTCAGGGTCCTTCTCCTTTGGAGGTTTTTCAGCAGAGCTTTTCTCTATCCTATCCTTCTCTGAGTCCTGGATATTTTTAGGTTTCTCTTTGCTTTTGTCAGTTTTTAATTTATCCTTCTTCTCCAAACCATCTGCTTTCTTTTCCTTATCTTTTCCAGAGTGATTTCGCTCTCTGGCCTCTATCAGCTTTCCAGAAGAGTCAATATCAGATTTATCTTTAAAGAAGTTGTCACTACCGTACTCATCTCTCAATGGATCATCTTGTTTAAATCGGAAATCTTTCCTTTCTTTTGTGAAGTCATAGGGGTCTTTTCTGTCTCTACCACAGTCACCAGAGTCCTTCTTTTCCTTCATGTTGTCTGTGGACTCTCTCTTCTTTTTGTCCTTTTCAGAGAGGTAGGTAGAATTCAGCTTCAATTTATCAGAATCCTTCTTCTTTTCACCCCCTTTCTCTGAAAACTCTCTCTTTTTGGATGCAGTCTCTCTTTCATTACGCTTTTCGCTGTGGTCTTGCTTTTTGTCCTTTACTTTGTTGTCCTTTCTCCGTTCTCGATCATCTTTCACTGTCTCTACAATAAGCTTAACTGTGTTTGATTTATATCCTTTGTGCTCCTTTATTGGAACATCCCAGCTATCATCTCCATAGAGAGAGGATTGAGAAGACAGGTCTGAGACCCAGGGATCATGGTCATCATCTGAGGGACTGAGCTTGCTGTCCTCTAAAAAATGGTTCTTAATATCATAGTCCTCATAATCAGGCTCCTCCTTGGGTACTTTGTCCTTTTTCGATGATTTTTCACGATCTTCCTTTACATTTTTTTCTTTCTCCAATTTGAAATATTTCTCCTCGATTTGTTCAGGCTTCTTGTCTGTTTTAGAGGATTTGTCCCTGGACTTCTTCCGTTTTTCATCCTTGTGAGTCTTTTGCTTTTCGTCCTTAGCCTTCTCTTTGTCCTTTATGCTTCTATCTTTATCAGCTTTCAGGGTCTTGTCCTTGTCCTCACGGCATATCTTCTCCTTTGAAATCTCTTTTGTTTTCTTCATTTTCTCCTCTTTAGATGCTCTGCCACTATCTTTTCCAGGAGTCCATTCCTTATCCTCCAGTTTACCTTTGTACAGCCTGTCTTCCTTTTTAAAATGGTCTTTTTCATGTTTAGAGAGCCTTGCTTTACTTTCTGCAGGACACTCTGCTTCCATGATGAGTGACTTTTGTCGTGTGTCAAAATCAAAGGAAAAACTTTTCACAAATTTTTCATTCATATCTTGGTTAAGTACAAGGCTGTGAGGCTTCTCCTTCTCTTTATTCTTGTGTTTGTGTTTTACTTTATGCTTTTTTAACACTTTTCCATCTTTGTCAGCCTTGGAGACCGATCCATCCAAGTTGGAGTTCTTGGTGAATTCCAAAGAACTTTTCTTATCTGATGAGTTGGCATGCACACTGTTCCTCCTATTCTCCTGTGCTTTCTTTTTCATGTGTTTTACAGACTCTATGCTTGAGTCAGCCGAAGAGAAGTCAGACTCACTTGAGAGTCTAGTTCTCACAGAGTCTGAAAGGGAGCTGACGTCTGACCACATTGGAGAGGACACAGTCTTCCAGCCATCTGTTCTCCACTGCTTGGGGTGCTGCTCTGCCAAAGACTGCGGCATTTTTTGAGAGCTCAGACTGCCATGAGAGGAAGTGGACGATGCAGAGAGTGAACTGAAGACACACGATTCTTTAAGGCTCAGAGGATTAGAGTCCTTAACACAGTTTGAGCTCTTCATAGAGCCTTTATCATCTTCGCTCTCCACATCCCCACTATCTGACTCAGAAGTGCAGAACTTGTCACTGATTTTTTCAAACCGCACTTCCTTGTTGGTGTTGTTTTTAGTTTCCTTCTTCCTCTTTTTCTTGACTTTATTCTTTTCTTTCTGCTGCTTCAAATTCAGAGTTCCAGAGTCTCGCCTTTTGGCATTTGCCGTCGTTGTCGGTTGCCTCGCCATGGAAACTCGTGAAAAGGTCTGGTCATCCTCATCTGAGCTGTTGGTATCAGAAAGGATTCGCCGCGGAGTCTTCTTTGGTGTCAGCAAGTTAGTTTTGGAATAGGTTTTAACTTCCATTCTAGGGATGGAAATTAAGCTGTTGGCTTTGCTCGTAGAATCCTTGCGGAATTCTTTCTTGAGCAAGTGCTTGTCATCGACTGGGGGGACCCGCTCCTCTTCATCATCTTCATCAAACTCATACTCGTCCTTCACGGGAGTCACCGTGGTTTTGGGTGGGTCTAGGTTCTTCCCTTTAAGTTTGAGGCCCTTCTCAAATTCAGAGTCTGTGTTATTACCGTCAACAGAACTTGATGGAGCAAATGATGGTGCATCTTCTTCTTCTGAGGAATCTGTTGAGACAAAAAAAAAAAAAACTTTACAAGACACACACAAAATTCAAATGTGCCAAAATGTTTTAGTTTAGGGTTAAAAAAAAACAAAAAAAAAACATTGTCACTATTAACCATGCACTGACCTGAAGAGCTCTCCTCACTGGTGGTATAAGTGCCTTTACCAAGCAACAGGTTCAACATGGTGGGCGAGTTGGCCACTTTTAGAGGCGTCTCCCCTTTCCTGTTGATTTGGCGCGGATCCCCTCCATATCGCAAGAGTAATTTTACTACCTGTAAAACAATCCAAACATATAGGCGCAATCAGGAGTAAATCACGAAAATCCCTAGAGAAGTTGCAGGTCCCCGTTTCAGTCACGTATTAATAAATAATAACCAACTCTAATCCTGTACTAGACATAACTGAAATACACATGATTTGTACAAAAAATAAATTCAAAAGATAAATGTTGACAACTGGACCATTTTCTTTCTCCAGACTATGTGGCCTTGAAGCACAACAATGTGAACAAATGTTTTAAAACAAAACTGTACCATATGTCTATTGACAGTCACTGCTAATGAGCCTACCTTGAAGTGCCCATTGTTGGACGCATCATGCAGCGGAGTGTCATCATCCAGGCCCTTGGTGTTGACTTCTGCCCCGGCTGCCAGCAGCTGCTTTGCGACATCATAGTAACCCCTGTTGCATGCCTCATGCAATGCGGTCCAACCTGGCGGCAATCACACAGCGAGGTTAACACCGAAAGGTGACACAGGCAGGACAGGAGATAGGCACGAGCCCATCAACCTGGCTATGGATTTACGTAAATGTTCAGGTACTTCTTGAATTTCCAGGTCTTTGAGATGGAATATTAAGAGCCCTGCAAAGAGCTCAGGCTTCTCTGTTCCCTCTGAGGGATACACCACTCTAAGCATACACAGGCCTTAAATGACACAACAGGGTGGCGAGTAAGGGGCGGGGCAGGGGCGGCTCACCTGCAAAGTCTTTAACGTTCACGTCTGCACCCTCGCTAATGAGCTCCTTGATGCGCCGTGCCTCACCACGGATGGCCGCCCTGTGCAGCCGCGTCTCTCCCCTCTCGTTGCGCTTGTTCACTTTATCTTTGGTTTTTGAGGCAGAGTTTGGTGTTCCCCTCTGGCCCAGACTAGACTGGGACTGGTGCTTTGGTGTTGTGTCTACAGGATGGAAGTATTACACTAAGCAAAGCCCAATTCAATTATAAATGGACACAAATAAAAAGAACAAAATAAAAAAAATTGTTCATCTTTATGTGAACTTCCATGTAGTGATGCTGCAAAGCCAGTTTCGGTCACTGTGTGGCGCCCTTGCACCAGGCAAAAGTGTTCACAGGGTCAAGTAAATTTGGTGACTTCACAGAAGGAACCGGGGGAGCCTAAAACACACCTTCCATATCAACTTGGAGGTGTCCACCACAAAACTGAAGAAATAAAACTACTGATTCATGAAAACATCTTCACTTGAATGGTAGGGCATTGGAAGAAAAGCACCATATTAACTAAACGGCCTAACTGAAGAAGAGCAGGAGAAGAATAGAAACAAACTCCTAGGCTCTGGGTATGACTCATTATTACAGCCCCCCCAACGGCAACATTCTTTATGGTGCCTAATGCCTTGTGGACAGTTCTCATTATAGCCACATGTATGCAGAGAAACTGCCGTCAACTCTCAAATTGCATTCAGAAGACCAGTAAGTGTAAATGTAGAAAATATTCTCTAGAGCTGGACCCACCCGGACTGTTGACCGACTCCTCTGCTGTCATCTGCATGAGAAGGGCCACCTGCTGCCGCTCCGAGAGAGGGTACCCGGCCCGGAGCCCTGGCAAGCCCATCCCAAAGGGCAGGCTCGACTTCCTGGTGTTGGTGGGCTCCTTCTTGATCCGCTTGCGTTCTGGGCCTTGTTTCTCTGAAAGGGGACAGCGGCACTAGAGTGAGTCTTGGAAGAGAGACTGAAAGCTGAGGAGTAAAGCGAGCTTGGGGTACAGAATCAACACCAGCCGCAGAACAATGAGGTCAACCGGACCGAAACCACAGAGAACGGTATTCTTTACATTCACTTCATTAGCCGCTCTTGAAGGTTGCGTTGAATCGCCTACTAGCTACAGCATAGGGACGGAAGCAACAGACAGGTGCATGGGCGTGAGGTCACATGCTGGTTTGTTTTTCTTAAAGAGGTAACATCGATACAATAAGCCAGGCGCTCAAGGTCACTGCCTTGGCGACGTGCTGGACAGCAGCAGGTGCAAATCAGACACGCCCAACAAACACTCCTCCCCTTTCTATTTTCACTGTAATTCACAATGAAAAGGCACGGCACCGCTGGGCCACCCAACACCTTGTGCCCCAAGCCTCACAATAACATCGGTGTCCAATTTCCCGGAAGCCAGACTCCGGGCTGGGGGCCCCTTTATATATTCACTGGTATACTAAGGAATGCAAAACAACTATTAAAATGGCACCTGTATCCTCAAGAATATGTACATTTTGTTAACTGTGGCACATGACAAGACACGGCCACGATCATAATTAATATGAACAGGAAACATGTCATCGCTTACTTCCGGTCACTAGCACTTTCCAGAAATTCTGCTTCACAGTCTAGTGAACTTTCACTCACATCTGTAAATGCTTATTCTAACTTTCAGCCCCCCCCCCCCCCACTCCAAATGCATTTTATTCAGGCTTAAATAACATGAACCACAGAGGCAGTCTAAACATTTTTTCAGGTTAGCCTTTGCAGGTTTGGCACAATGCGAGGGCCACAGCCTACAGATGAGACCTGCATTATGGACAGCCCAGAGGCCGGTTTCATGCATTGCAATTCTGTAATTGCCTAGGGTTTCCTAAAGCTCATTAGGAAGCGATACTGAAAATCCCAAGAATCTTCATTGTTGGAAGGGAAAAAAGACCGATATGAACTGATGGACATCTAATACACTATTTTTCAGAAAGCTATCAAGTGCATAGAACTGGAAAAGCAGCAAAGAAATGACAGACATGTAAATTACTGTAGAAGAGTAGAACAAGAATTCCAAAAAAAAAAAAAAAACCACAGGGGAATAAAGGTAGACTGTATGAGGGGGGAAAATAGTCTTGTATAGCATAAATCATTTTACTGATAAAGGCTTTCAACGAATATTTATTTTAAGCAACTTAAAAACTCAAAAGAAAGTGATAAGAATAGAAGACCTTTTAGCTATTTTCTGGCCATTTTTGTTCATAGGACAGCTATATATAACAGTACAGGAACATGCAAACGGACAGAACATGCTTTATATACATAACATGCCCCGACAGACATTAGCGCACACAGACAAGCAGAGGCAGGCAAACACCTCCAGGAAGAGTGGCAGCAGCCTGACCGAAGGCGGGACCACTTCTCTTGGAATGTTTTCAACTCGACCGCCAGAGGTGCTGCCTAGCCCATGACAGCAGCTCTTAGCACAAGTGGCAAGGGGGATTCGCGGCCCAGTACTGCAGGGTTAGCTAACGTTCATCACCCGTCATTCGAGTCATGGGGCCTCGCAGCCACTTACGAGCCTTCAGGTGTGTCAGCTTCAGGCCAGCACTACTGAAGGGCTCATTGATATCACCACAATAGCAGCAAAGACAATAGATACCAGGGGATTACAGGCTGACAGCACGCACCCCACCCCCCGTCGTCAACATTTTCAAGTGCAAAATGCAGACGGCCTTTCCGTGGAAGTTGTGGGCAGACTTGTTTAACAACAAACTCCTTCAACGACAAAAGCCAAGCATTTGAACTGATGGGATCCTGTTTAGCAGAACGGCACATCTCTTTGGGTTTTCCCCACCTGACACTGTAAACACTCCCCAGGCACAAACTGCGCAGACCTGTTCCAGGAGGACACAGAGCGCTGCCTTGACAGGCCTAATCTCCCAGCTAACCCAATTCTCTCATTCTTCCAAACAACACAGTGCACAGAAATGACACCCTGTCTTTTGCCACTTACGAGAACTCATGTTTACATTATGAGGGTCGGCGTGTGAGCGTGCTAGCCAACATTCAGAGACGATCTGAAGCCTAGAGGCCTGAAAGGTATGAGGAATGTGGGTCAACAGCTGAGGGGGAAGGGCCTAGGGCCTTGTACAGGAGGCAACTCCGACCCTCCCCCTTAACAGGCCATTCCAGATCATCCTGTGGATCCAATTCACTCCTGAGGCTATTCTTAGCAGCACAACTGCCCCCCTCAGCTGCTGAAGAGTCCTGGAGCACAAGCTCTGATTCTGGAACATGTGCTTTGGTTCATGGCAACAAGGCTGCACTGACACAAACACGCAAGCTTGTGCAAAGGGCATTTACAGGCCCGATGAGTTTACATAAATATAAATAACGTTTTTTAAGGTGTTAGGTATTCTTTAAGACACCACCCACAAAACAAAAAGCTAAGAGGTCCAGCAACCCACTTTCACTTCTGAAGCAGTGCTCTTGAGCTGGCCAGGGAGAGGAAACAGGAAATGAAGGAACAGCAGACAGGAAGTACCTACAGGATGTTTGTGTCACTGTCTTCTGAATCACTCTGGAAAGGAAATAAACAGCTCAGATTTTTGCTCAAGAAAAAAGAATGACGATTTGTGTGGATACCTGTGAATGTTCAGCAGACTAATGAGCGCTCGCAATGATTAAGCACCCTGCTAATCGCTTGACCTATTTATCTACATATTTTGCACACCAGTGAACACTGGGAATTGAAAACACACTGATCTATTCTTAATGAATGCAATAAAGGAACCCCAGTAAAGCCCCGAGTGCTGTCTGCAGCACAAAACCTTTAATCCTCTTTATAAGGGTATTCATAGCAGTGGAAAAAGCCAGCACGTTAGCAGCACGCTAACTGAAAACACTGGCCATGTCCATAAAAAGACCAACGTTAGGATGAGAAACGTGTCGCGTGACAGAACATTTACCGTAGATGCGTTTGTCCCACTAATCTGGGGGTGAATGCAAGGAAATGCTTCAGAATGACATAAAAGGTACAAATAGAAATGTAATAAAAAACAATCATTACTCCTGCCTGATAACACAATTTCCCCTTGTCTTCAACTCTGAACGGTCTGCTGTCTTTAAGCTGTGACTCATCACAAGGGTAATTTTACACACAAGCAAACCAATTAAGAAACCAGACCTGGTTTGAAACAAATGGCGCACTAATACAGGAAGCACTGCAGTTAAGCCACAGATTTAAGCTAAAACGTTTCATAAATTTAGACTGCAGAAGTGTCATATGGATGTCATGTGCAACAAGTCATTTTTATAAAGCTGGTGCTTGGGTTATTACTGCATTCCTGTTGATTTAACTAATTGAAAGAAATAAAATGGTTATTTTGAGCTTGAGAACTTCAGTTTGTATCTGTATGGTTTATTGTAGGGTTTGTTATTAATCTAATACAAACAATCAGATAAAGCCTCTCCTCTTTTTGCTTTACATTTAAAGCTTTTGGTTACTTTGTAACCCATTTAAGTAAGTGCAGCTCTGCAAACCAGATATTTGTGCACATTTCGTCTTTTTCTCCATGGACTCTGTGACTGGTCGCCACGGACTTTGCCCTCCTCCATATTTTAATAAGCCCCGAAAAAAATACCTGAAATACCAGATGAGGATACTCACTGGGAAATACTGATACTATGATCATTAATTTAATTGATGTAATTTATACAGAGTTACATGATTTGGTACTTTAAGCTTTATATATATATGTTTTTACTTTGAAGTCCTCTCCCTCTATCACACACACATGCACACAACTTATGACATGAATGTTATTTTGTGTAGATTTTGTCTTGCTAGTGTGATTCATAACTTCACAAGACGCAAAGAGCTGAAAATACTTATTAGGAAGTATTCATTAATGACCCTGCTTCAGATAAGACAAGTACCACCTAGATAGCAATGCCTGACCACAAACAGATAAGTAGCGACTCTTGTTTTTGTGGTTAACACAGTTGGGACATGATTCAGTGTTACATTTTACATTCTTATGCCGATATAAAATACTGCTGTAACCCCAGTGAAAAACCAAAACCAAGATAAGTTGTCAGAAGACGGATGGTCGAAAACACATTTAAAAAAATTAAACTCTTTAACCAGCCAAGTCCCCTGTGCAGTGCTGTTAACTTGGCGCTTTAAAGAAAGGAGACTCCTCGCTGAATACAGGCAGTATAGGGAGAGCAATCCGTTGGCTTAGTAAAGCAGCTGCACTGCCTGTGAATGTGTGCGAGTGAGAACAGGGCTTATGTAAGAGGCAACACAAGCCTCCCACCCATTCGGCATTTCCAGCACACGCACGCACTGCGACCGTTCACCCTCCCTGCACATGCTCTGCATGCCAGGCCTACTGCACACTGTTACTCGTATACCTGCACAGCTCTGGGACCACGGCGGTGCATGTGTCATGCCTCTGTCTGTGATGCGTCTGCCGCACTGGTTGAGGGACGTGCAAGCTGCACTACGCTGCACACAGGCAGAAGTGAACTAAGAGCCACCGGGGTTGTAGCCCACCCCCCCAAATATGCGTCAAATATCCCTAAATTCCTCACCTGGTCTCAGCCATTTGGGATCGGACACTGCAGCATTTACAGGAATGCATGACAAAAAGTTAATAAGATGCAAATAAATTAAACCGCTGGAAGGCTGTGTTTTATGGGACTGGACACAAACACATGCATACCGCAGAGAAAACAGTCTATTTTTAAGGGCGCATACTGCCCTGTGTACCCATGTACAATGGGGGAAGGGCTGAGAAGCACATGGAAGTGTTGGCCAGACACGAAAGGAAATGGAGCCCTACGTGTTAAAAGACAAGAAAAATACATCTTGTGTTTCAACTAACAAGGACGTTCTGTAATTTTGCAACAAGGAACTCCACATTAAAATTGAATGTCATGAATTAAATTTCAAAGTTTTGCTCAACAATGCTTTTAACAAGCATTGTTAATAAATAGCTAACAAACATCCAAGTCATCGTCCCTTGTCCTGAAAAAATCAACTTTGCTCATTTATGCTCTTTAAAAATATTACTAATAAGTTTCCAGAAGAATACAATCCAAGCAAAGGTAAGGCAGAAGTAAGCCATCTGAAATGATTAATATTCATCCAAAAAACAGTTCAACTGTGAACATTCAACGCTCGTACAACGACGAACTTGAGTTGTAATGAGCTGTGCATTAATTTAAAATGCTAATCGGTCAGAAGCATTGCAGCCCATCTGAACACAGGGACAAAGCTCACACTGCTTACATTAGAGGTGTGAACCTTTACTAGCCTCACGATTCGGTTCGATTACAATTATCAGGTCAGCAATTCGATTCGATATCTTGCATCACGATGCATCCCATCAATTTTTCTACATTACTTACACATTATATTTTCAAATACAAATACAAGCAATGAGATGCAAGCTCCCATTTTTAATCTGAAAATGTAAACAGAAATTGTGACATTACATTAAATTGTAAACAGAAGCAAAGACTATAGACGTAGCTTATCAAAATGTAAACAGAGACGGTGAGCTACCCACATCTTGGAACTAACATGGCTGCCTCTATGAACGCACTGCTGTGTGTTGTTGCTTTATATTTTAGCAGATTTGGAGTGAGATTATTTTTTTAGAGACACAAACAAGAAACACGAACTAGACAGACCGCATTAAAAGATTTACAAAATATTTTAGTACGTTCATAGCGATATTCTTTTTGAGAGGAAAACAAGCTACAAACAAACCAAAGACCCTAACAAGTCTGGTAAAATCTGATATTGCATGATAGGATACTGTTTACAGTCATGATTCTGTGTATTCTCCAAATCGAACGCATGCAGTTACAATTATAACTATTAATACATTTAACAAAATAAACATTTATAGAGATTTATAAAATAGAATTATTGCTGTGTGTGTAAGCTGCCATTTTGAAATTACGTCACGGGGCAACTCTGACAGCAAAATGTTGCCCGACCTCAACGTCACAAAAGCGGTGTGTTTCCGACGCAAAGCGGCGATTTTCGCGCCGTTTTGTGGTATTTTCAGAGTTCCGAATGGCATGAAATGATGGAAAGCACCATTACTCTCACATGGAGCTGCGCTGTACTCTGATCAGGTAGCCACAATCACTACCGGAACTACTTTTTAATTATAATTTTTATGCCGCCAGAAAATCACCAAGAAATGTCATTTTGATATAATCAATTATGTTCTGTCACTGCATCGATGCAGAATCGCCCACATCTGCATCGCGAAGCGTCAATTACGAGATTAATCTTAACACCCCTAGCTTACATGTACTGCAAAGTAACATTTATCCAATGGAGACCCACAGAAAAACTTCAGGAAGTGCTTATAACGCAAACATTTATGACTGGCATTGAAACAATAATCTCAGCATCCCACCTTAAGAACCAGTTAGCAACCCTTTCAAATTTGTTAGAGATATTCGTTAACAGGAAACAGTTACTGATGTGAGTTTTCAGCTCTAACTTCCGTAATTTCCGATATTTAATGCTTTACTGCCGATACACAGATTTTCCTTTCAAATAAGCAAATCCTTGCATTGAACTTCATGAACTTTACTCTTTAGAAGAAAAAAAAAAAAAGTCATAAAACTGCTTCAGGAAGTCTGGACCCCTTCTTTTATAGGAGATTCCATTAAGAGTTAATGTTTAAAAACAGTCAAAGGATAAACAGCAAATCACAGTGAAGCCCAACTATCCATCAAGCCATTTCAGATGGCAAATTTTGACTGACACCAAATTAAATGATTGCCACACGCTTGAACTTCAAAGAATCCACATTCTCAGTTTTCCTGGAGAAGCTACTGTACACAAGGCCCCACCAGGGTTGGGTTCAGCTGACGAAGGTCCAACATATGATTTGCAGAGAGCCGTAATTAGGAGCAAAGTCCAGCATTCATTGCAAATACACTTAACATTCGCCATGAAGTTCACCATCCAGTGTCCCCCTAAAAGTCTTAACACCACCACCACGGTATCCCCCCCCCCCCATCACCACTATAATCAAACAAAACAAAAACAGTTGCACCAATGATTCATTGGATTTGACATATCACTAAAAAAGACACCAAAAAAAATCATGCATGCAAATAAAATCCAAGTTGCAGGCTATCCCAGTAAAACGCGACCCACAGTGCGGTATCGGGGCCACTATGAAACAGCACTGGAGCACAGAAGGCAGTGGGATGGGGGCAGCACTTCTACAAACACTACCAAACCAGAAAGAGCGAGTCTCAGTCTGTGTGATGTCAGTGGGACACAAACATGAAGGATGCCAGCTGGCTAATGACCGGCAGACTTGAAGAAGTAAATGCATGTCATCACAGGATGATACGCTAACAAAAGAGAAGAGCTGTTCTAGCCAAAACATGGCGGCGGTTAAACCAGCAAGGAGCTGGGGTTTGTGAGTGTATGAGAGGCATGACGTCATTGTGGAGATTGCAGATCCATCAGCCGCTCTATCATTTTAAACCACACTCAGACTGATGATGACCACAGGGAACAAAAATGTGAATGCCTCTTTGCTCAGCGAGAGATGAAACTGCTGCAGCTGTCCATATGATAAGTTTCTAGAAAGAGGCTGCATTTTCCTACATCCTGATACAATCTTATTTAATGGTTCCCGTACCAGTCTGTCAGCGCCGAACATCACGCTCACACTGCAAGCCCTTCATCTTTCTCCCCGTGTGCACAAACCACCCTGTCACATGCTCAGCCACAGATAACACTGCCAGGAAGCACACAGGAAGTGGGGTGGCTGTGACCTTTGTTGCTACTATCGACAACCTGTGACACACTGGGCCTTGGCAGGAGAGGAGAAGCAATGAGGCAGCAATGCGCAGGCCTGCTGAGACAGACAGAGGAGAGACGGCGATGGAGAGAGAGCCAATGGCTGATGACTGAGGACACATAATGAGGGAATAGGCCTATGGCTGCCCACAGAGAGAAGCTCGGTGACCGGGGCGGGGGCGTTCAGAGCACAGAGAGGTTCCCAGACCTCGGTCCACAGGCCGGGCTGAGAACCTAACGGTCCGGAAAGAGGCAGGGGGACACGCATGCACGCAAATAGATGTTGGCCCCCAAAAAAAGGGACACACACAGTGTGGGCAGGGGAAGAGAGACAGCAAGGGCCAAAAACCAGAGCGTACAAAGCAGGCCACGCAGCGGCAGACGTCCACAGATAAAGGGGGTGCGGCGGGAAGAGGCGCAGAGTGGCGGGCGGACTCCACTGGGAATGGGGACGCCAGGGCGGGAGGACAATGGCACAGGGAAGACAAAAGGGGGCCGAGGGAAAACTCGGCCAAAACGTGCGCGGTGATTAAGGGCAGAGAGTGCAGCACAAACACATATGGGACAATGGAGACATGACGAAAGAGGGCACACATCCATGCAGAGGGTGCTGCTGAGGGGGGCCAAGGAGACAAAGATGGGGGAGCAGGAGGAGATGACGGACAAAGGAAAAAAGAGGAACGTGTTGGGAGCGCACGAGGGAGGTATGGTAAATCACTGTGTGTAAGCGATTCCCTATAAACTGAAGGGCAGCACAATGGCTAAAGAGGAACTTCTCCAATGCACCAGGCCTGGTTACTGAAGCCAAGGGGGCCTGCCCTCCTGGGGGCCAAATGACCCCACACCCCTGCCTAATTTCCATCACAATGAACAATCAGCGTATTGTCTGGAGAAATAAATTAACCAAAAAAAAAAAAAAAAACATGCCAAATGCCAGGCAGGAATAGCCCCACGGACCCGACCCCCCCCCCCCAAGCAGCAAATGCTTAATACTGTGTGCCTTTTGCTGGGTTATCACAACAGCATAAAAAACTTGTGGTCAGGGGACTAGAGTGAGTGACAAATGCCTGCATATTAATGTGAACTACCATGGTTTACCTGTCACCTGTTGTAAGCTGGTTTTATTTTGAAAGACTACTACTGGTACTGCAATGCTCTCCGCTGAATCTGTATTCTATAAATATGCACAACTGTCCAATCAGCTCAGCAGTATGATTTAAGTCAAAAAAGAAAGCTGCAACAGAAAGTGCTTGAATGCCCAGAAAGCCATAGGCAAGAAGCCAGGAAACACCCATCACCATGGGAGCCAGACACAGCAATGCCAACAGCCCACTACCAGGTATTTCAAGAGCAAAAACAATGACCTTACCAAAAATGCTTTAGGCTCTTATGCCTGCAGAGCCTGTTAATCCTATTCTCTCCTTACCCAGAACATTAGAAGAAACCTGAGCTCAACAAGAACATCAGCCCCATAGACTATGAGTACTGGCACAAACAGTAGGCCCTTCATCTCCCAGCATGCACCACTTCTTCCTGCAACTTTGGGCTATCAGAGCGGCTCGCACCCCCACCCTCACAGGCCTCACCAGAGTCTGAGTCCTTCTGGTCTCCATTGGCTCCAACAGTAAAGGGCAGCTTCCTCTTCGGAGCCTTCTCTTTCATCTCTTTAAGTCCATCGCTGCGGTCTAGTTTGGGAGTCTTGGTTGAAGAGACTTTATCCTGACAAGAGAGGAGGGAAGAGGGGGAAAATGTTATTTTAAAAACATTAAAATATTAAAATTAAGATGAATGGAGAGAACACACACACAACACATAAACACACCTCTTTGCGTAGCAGCATTGAGGAGAAAACAAAAATAAAAGAGGTGTGTAACACCGAAAAGTATACCTGGGAACAGTAAATGTGAAACGGAATCAGTAGTATGATACAGAGAAGGGGAGAGATACACACATTTTGAAGAGAAAGGTGGGCAAGCTTGAGCACCAGCACTGTGGGAGACTTCAGTAAAGAAGTGGAGTTTGTGCAATGTGAGGCATTGTAGACGCAGGGTGTGTGCAGTGCGATGCATTGCAGAACAGGGTGCATTCATTACAGCTGTGCAGTGAAAAAGCTGGGCATGTGTAGCAGGCTACACTGCAGAAGCAGGGTGCAACAGTGCTGTAAAATGGAAGATGTGCACTGCAGTACAGTACAATGCACCATGAAACTGGAGTGTCTGCAGTGCAGTGAGGTGCAGTGCAATGCCGAAGCAAGGTATATATAGTGCAATATACCATGGTACAGTGAAGCGGGGTGCATGCAAACCGGTAATGTGAAGAGGGGCACATGCAAAGTGATACAGGGCAGTATAGAAATGGGCTACCTGCAGTGCATTACAGTGCAGAAACAGGACATGTGCAGTACAATGCAGCGCAGCATGGAACTGAGGTGTCTGCAGTGCAGTACAATGCAGAAGTAGCGTAAATGCAGTGTGGTTCTGTGCAGAATAAAACTGGGGTGTTTACATTGTGGTACAGTACAGTGCAGCCGAGAAGTGGGGTGTGTGCAACACAGTGCAGAGCTAGATCCCATCTGCTTAGTTGTGTCTGACTTCCAGCAATTACGGGATTTGCAGAGCATGACTTTTCCATCGAATTTACTCCCACCGCAGAGTGTCGAGTGCCAGATGGGTGGGGGGTGGCATGGGAGCTGGAAGCCATTAGGGGCCCTGCCGGAAACGGAGAGAACCCCACTCCACAGGTCCGCTTGCTCTCGCCCGGTGAGGTTGGATAAAAGTCCGGAAAGGGCAAGACCCCTCCCCCGGAACGAACACTAAAGTATAGCCGTGCGCAAGGCACTGTAACCTTAAGGCTCACTGCCAGATCAAATGCCAAAAAACTGCAGGGAGGGGTCACCTCAGCACTGATCAAAGATAAGGCCCAATTTCAGCACCAGATTTTAAGGAGGAACGTTAAAAACAACTAATAGAGGAATTCAGGGGAGGCATTTTACAATATAATTCTGTCCTTCTTCAAAACCAGGATCTGCTTTCAAACTAAGCCAGATCAAATTCTGGCACAATCCAATATTATTACAGTTGTCTGGGGTTTATATTTTTATTTTAATGCCAGACTTGTGGCCCCATATGTGCTGTGCAAATGTGAACATCTCAGATTGGGAGTTTCACTGCAGAGACACAACACCCAGGCCTCCTTGCTCCCACTACACTCTTCTCTGGGTTCCGGGAGGTGGAGCTTCCCCTCAGCCTCGGACAGCCATGACAAGATGAAGTCACCGCCTGCGTGAGCACCCCCCCCCCGCCCAGCTCACACAGGGCCGGGCTCCATCCACCACGTGGAAGGAAGAGGCCGCACCAGGCCAGGCGGTGCGCCACTGCGTTGCCCCGGAGCTGCCTTCGTGACTGCCCGTGTTTATGCGTCTCCTAGCAACGCAGCCACTCTCCTTCGTGTCTGATGCAATCCGAGTTGGAATGCTGTACATACGCAGACAAGCTGCTGCTGCTCCGCCACTGCACCATCCACCTCCGTCGCCACTGCACCATCCACCACCGTCGCCACTGCACCATCCAACACCGTCGCCACTGCACCATCCACCACCGTCGCCACTGCACCATCCAACACCGTCGCCACTGCACCATCCACCACCGACGCCACTGCACCATCCACCACCGACGCCACTGCACCATCCACCTCCGTCGCCACTGCACCATCCACCTCCGTCACCATCCACCACCG
>JABFDZ020000008.1:17060812-17073853 GCA_019775955.2 Pollimyrus isidori
CCCCCCCCCCCCCCCCCCCCCCCCCCCCCCCCCGCCCCCCCCCCCCCGGCCCCCCGCGCTGCCGAAAAAGTACCAGGACAAAAAACTAGGTCAGAGCAGTAAGCAGTTTCAAGCCTGGCTTTCCATTCCTGAACTCCCACAGCAGCCCCAGCGGCACCCCTCCCCCACGCCGCATTCCTCCAAACGCAGCCATTCCCAGGCTTGCTGTAAAGAGAGGGGGATTGCATAACAGGTCTTGGACATGGTGAGGCCCCGGTGACCAGCAGAACAATGGGAGGAGACAGAAGGGCTGGATTCATATGCAGATGTGAGACCATGTGAGAGAAGAATCACTTTCCCACATGGCAGGCAACCAGGCTCTTTTTAAAAACAAAGAAAAATATATCTGTCAATTTCTCACAAGCCACCTCCCTCTCTACAGCTGTTTCTAACAGAAATAAGGTTATGAATGGCGAGGATTTCAGAGAAACAGATCGAAAGGAAATGATACAAACCTCACCTGAAAACTGAGGATTAAAAAAAAGTAGCAGAACAACAGTCATAATTCCATAATTACAATGCCAGCCATATGCCCTGCAGATACAGTACATCAAGCACAGGCAGCCCTGTGCTCAAAAAAAGGGGCCAGTTAAATCATTTGCTACTATAAGTTTCAGAGAGGCCATTCATTACAGAGACTTGGTCTGGACAGAATTCTTTATATGGCTAGGATTATAGATGAATCCAGTGATCATCACCCAGCAATAATCAAATTCAGCCTGACTCTCAATATGGAGAAAGATAAAATGTTCTAATAAACATCCAATATAGTTCTGAGCTCAAAAAACACTCTCCTAAGAACATTTTGGACCAGTTTTGGGAGAAACCACTTATCACTTTACTTGGCACAAGGGCTTCTAGGAAAACTTAGAGGTAGTCAGTTAAGTAACTCTGCTAAATTAAGCATGCAGATCATAGCAAACACAGAAACGGCTTGTGCAGAATGGGGTGAACTAACCAAGTTAAATAAAACACCACCACTTTGTATCATGACCAGCTCACTTCACTAGGAACTTCTTGAGCAATCACTACCTTTTCTGCAGTAGCTGACAAACGGCTCCAAACGTGAGAGGAACAGACCCTGAGGCAAGCAGCAGCAAAGCGTGGAATCACTAACCAAAACTGCCGTGTTTGTCACGCTAAACTACA
Source organism: Pollimyrus isidori (assembly GCA_019775955.2). Classification (NCBI taxonomy): domain Eukaryota; kingdom Metazoa; phylum Chordata; class Actinopteri; order Osteoglossiformes; family Mormyridae; genus Pollimyrus; species Pollimyrus isidori. The sequence goes on from JABFDZ020000008.1 coordinate 17,062,001, forward strand.
AAACAAATGGCACACAACGGAGGCGACATGCGATGGGAACAAACCACGTCACTCAAAAACACCCGATTTTGGTATTTCATCACTGTCAAAAAGAAACATTGCTGGCTATGCATAAAAATAATCTTTTGGTCCTTGTAGCTGTAGATTTCTACAAGGTAAGAAACAATGCCAAACGCATCAGCTCCTGTCTAAGCGTGAACTTCTCCTAGTTCCTCGGATTGTATTTGAAAGGGACTCCACAGCTACAACTCATCACGAGGAGGGAAAAAAGCCAGTGATAAAACAGGGCACATAACCACACAAGTGCACCACTAAATCCTTTAATCTTTTTCTGGGAGGCAAGATTGAGCACAACCAAATACAAAACGAGCAAAATTCAGTTGTCTAGGAGAATGTGCTGAAGAACACTCTTCACTCTGGACCCATGGCTTCCTACTATGTTAACATACTCAGAAGAGGGGTTGTGTATGGGTCAAAGACGATGACCGGTAGGCTAGGGGACAGTGGATTTGAAGGGCCCTGAGATGGAGTCGGTGGAAAGGAATACAGAAGAAAAGGGGAAGAATAAACTCACTGAGCAGAAAAAACAGCCAATGAGACTACAGAGGAAACAGCCAATGAGATTACCATTTACACACTACTGATAGGATGTCCTGTAACTAAATAGTTACCATCTACCCACCAGCCACTATCAGCCATTAGCTTTCAGGACAGACACTGGAAATCCTCGTATTTTATAGTTGGAAACACGGTCTACTCTGGAAACGTGCTTATAAATTAGACATTCACAACAGGGAAATCTACTCATCTTCAACTATATGGTAATGCCACCATTTAAAAAGCAGCCGCTAGCCCATTTCAGCAGCCATTTCACAAAATGAGACCAGATTCCAGCAATTCAAATGGCATCTGACAGGCCTGGCTAATGGTTTTGTTCTACCTGTCATAATGATGCCTATACTTCTCAATCTTCAGCAGTGGTCAGAAAACTGAGGGGCAAGAGGAAAGTAGACTGAGGCCATTTGGGGGAGCAAAGACTTTGGCCTTTAAAGAAGCCACCTTCCCAATCTCTCTAGTGTTCAGAGAAAAGTAAAAGCATTCCACATTTAATCAGCAGCCTTTGCTGCAGTATTTGGTTGCCTTTGATGACAGGCCTGGATCAGATTACCTAATGACCCCTCCATCATCTCAGCCCCTTCCTTTCCAAAACAATGGAGATTTCGTGCAAGGCGTGAAGCCCTCATTGAAGGGCGAAGTGGGGTGAGGTCAGAGGGGGGTGATGTGTTTACAGCGGGGAGGCTTTGAAATGCACAGAAAGGCGTCACGAAGATCAGCTGAATCGCAAGCTGATAAAGCTGCAATCCCACCCAAAGCAGAGATGGGGGTCCTCAAGAAGCAAGCCTGAAGCTGAGCTCCTGCATTGCCGATACCACGAGCGCTGGTTGAGGCATTCAACACACAAGCCACAGCAAATCCCCTTTAACTCTGCCTCAGATGAGCTACACATCAAAAGGCATATTCCGGGTGCACAGTAGAACCATGCAGCCTCATCATGCAAACCATCCAAGACACAGCTCACAGAACGTATGCCAAAGAAAGTCCTGATGGAGCACAGACCTGTGACAGTCAAGTGCAACCAGGTTATCCGTTTGCATGATGGGATTCTTGGCTTTTACGATTAAAAAGGGTCCTTTAATACAATTCCACTGGCAAAGAGGGATGCTTTGAACGGCTGGACACAGCCGCTTGCGTGACACTGCCGTTCACGCGGCGCTCCCCTGGATAACATCCTCACAGCGGAGTCAGAAGAGCCAAGGAGAGCTATAGGCTCCACAGAGAAAAAGGCGCCCCACCGACGGCTGAAAGGAGGCCAGCTGGCTGCTATGGTGGGCTGTCGTGGAGGCCACCCCCACACCCACACATACATGTCTCTGTTGCACATAGCCGTCGCGACTCCTTCACCACACCACATTTGCTGGGCTGAGAACAGAAAAAGTCCATATAAGGATGGAAACATTTTTGCTTTCACTAGACACTCCCATGGAGAGCTGGAGTCAGGGGGTAAATTCAGGTACCAGGTTCAGTGAGCAGCAATGTCTGAAATCCATTAAAGCTTTGCATTTCTGACTGCAGAGACTCCTCTGAACTGGAATACTCATAGAGCAAAAAAGCTTACAGCAACACTATCCTGTTTGTTCCCTGCATTTCCCTACTCCATTGTTGAGCATTAATATACAGAGGGAATCCAAGGAGCACCGCAGAGGACAGTGTGGAGAGTGAACGTATCTGCTTTCACCCAGAACATTCCACTGCTGCTTTACAGTCAACCGGCAAGCAGAAATGTTGAGAAACACACTTTACTGAAACTTCTTGTATGACCCAGAGTTCCTGGGAAAGTCCCTTAGAAGGTTGGAAGAAAACAACAGCGGTGTTGATCTTTCTTTTTCCACAGAGTGGCCTTGTGAGTGACTGTCATGTGCTTGGTTCTAAATTCACCTATCACTGAAACTCCGTCTTAGCACCAGCCCATTTCCTGGCTGGCCTCTCGGAGCAAAGCAGATCAGGGAAAAGTGGCTGCAGTACAGTTTGCCTCACCCCAGTGCACAGCCTAAAGCATGCTGGGAAGAGAGCAGGCAGAGCTTTCGAGGAGCAGCTGCATGCGAGATGGAAACAATGGCAGGAAAGCAGTGGCACAGTGCAGTCAGGAGCAGGGGGGGGGGAGATGGGGGTGAGAGCGGCGGCCATTGAAAAGATGCTGTGAATTATTGATGGCCGGAGCAGAGGGCCAGATCGGCGCCTGTTTGCACTGCTGCGTCATCCCGCAGCTTGCCAGGCCCTCCACCTCCACAAGCTAATGCTTTCAGCCTGCCTACCCCACAGAAGAATGCCTTTCCTCAGCAGCCTCACTAATCAAGGCCGGGGATCCCAGAGGCCTGCTGCTGCTACTCCATCTCAAATGCAAAAAAGCTGACTTGCCGTAAAATAACAGTGTAAAAGCACAATTCCACTTAGCTTTCTGGTCATACCCTGAATGGATCTGAGCAATTCTACAGGCTGGATGACAAATAGCTCCAGAAAAATGGGGGGAATTACTACATTCCTGCCCTAGTGTGACTTCACACCTCACAGTCTTCAGGAGGGGCTACAGAGCAGTAAAGACACTCCTTCACGCACCGCTGATGAAAGGTTGGCTGGAAAGTTAAAAAGCGTCCCACCAGAAACCACCTGAACATGGAGGAGGCATTTGAAGAAGGTTTACGATCGGGGGGGGGGGGGATACCACTAAAAATGGAGAGAAGAGTGGGACTGGCCAAAGGAGAGAGCGGGGGTACCACAGGGTCATGGCCAGCTTCACATCCTGAGCCAAGTCTAATATAAGCACCAGGAAGTAAAAAAAAAAAACACATCTGTTGTAGGCACACAAATAGCCACACCTGTATGGTATAGGTGCGGCTAGAGGACGGCGTTCCCACAGCTCAGCATTCAGATGGCGTTGAGCAATGCTACAGCAGAGCCGGGATTTGTTCCAGCATGTGTACTGAGCGGACCTCCCACCCGTCTCATACGCACCAAACCCAAACAGCTCGAGCACTTGGCCGAGAAAGACACCAAGTTACACAACGTCTTGGCCCCTGTGTCTCTGCCCCGTCCCTCCCAGTGTGAACGAACAGAGCGTAGTGAGAACTGTACAACTGTTTGAAGCAGCTTTCTTGGAGAAAAGAAAACCAAGGCAGGAAACAAATGGGAAAACTGGAACATTAAAAACGTTTGGGGGGGCGGGGGAAGGGGCGGCACTGTACACTCTAAGCTCTTGAGTTAAATCAGACAATTTACACTGGCATTCACTCTACACAGCAGTTGAGCCGATCAACCATATTCATGCACAACAGGTCCTGAAGACCAATGGTTAGCCACAAATTAGTTCAATGAGCCACTTTTAGACCCGGTATCTTGAAAGCAATTCCCAGCCTGTCAACCCAGTGCCATCTGCAAGTTCCAAGAACAATTAGCAAATATAAGCAGTTTCACATCCAGCGCAGCAAGATTGATTTTATGGCAGGAGCTGCGCTCCTACAGGGGCATTTTGACCAGGGCGCATCCTGCTGGGGGCAATGAGGGTCCAAAAGGCTTCAAACCCCAGGGCTGAAGGCCCAGAACCAACCCAAAAGGAAATGAGTATGTTCCAACAGAGGTAATAAAAACAATAAGGGTAATTCCGTTTTTACCACTCCTACATTTATCACAGCAGTCTATCCCTTGAAGCAGGGGTGCACTTGGAGCAAATCACCCAGCTAACTGGTGCCATTCACCAGGTAAAACATTAACCCTGGTTCACTCATTGACAACATCTAAAGGAAAATGTACCCAAGGACATCAATAACATTTTACAATCAAATGGAACGACAGTGCAGTCGGGATGCATCACGCAGGCTACACTGGACTGAACATGGACAAACTGCTCACACTGGCTCACATACATGCCAAGTCTGGGCATGGCGCCATGCTCCCTGCACCTCCCATCACCTGACCAGTTCCCTCGCATAAGGCAGCCCACTGCAAACAGGCAGCGGCAAGCTTTTTCTTTCCTTTTGCTTGGACTGACAGGTCAGGAACACAACCAGACAAGCGAAGAGCAGATGACCTGAAGCCATTAGAACCTTCAGAATCACACTCAATGGTAGCTGAGTGGAGCAGCTTCCCACGAACACGTGACTCCAGATACTGTGACTCCGCATCTGTTTCAACCACCACTTTGCTCGCATTATGAACTCACTGACAATGTAATACTTCTGTGACAAGCCCAAATTCATGAGTCGCATTATCTATAACTATACTATAACAATTCATGAGAGAAGAGCGTATTGTGCTTGCAACCTCCCACTGCCTTCTGGGTAATCCCAGAGAGCCTCGTCTCTGTGGCAGCCACGCCCGTTGTTGTGTCTCATCTTCAGGTAGAGCTGCACCACACCCACCCTCCACCCCGTCTGCTGGCCTAAATAAAGCTGCCAGTACAGCGTCTACCAGTACATGTGCGCACAGCAGCAGCGCACAGTTCTACACCACACTACACACAGAGGTGGGAAAATTCTGGAGAATGGGCATGCTGGAGAATGCACAGAAGGATGTACTTCAGCAGAATTTAATAACAAAAATGAGCCTACTGCATTTCTAATTAACCAAGAGTCAAACTAGGGAGCAGAAAAGTTGACATTTTAACCACAATGGGCTATGCTAATGTGCCTACCATCTGCTTTCCGGTGGTTTCGGCAGAACTTTCTCATCGAGTCATGTGTGCTTGAGAGCAGGTGTCCACTCCCTCCAAGCCCTACGCTTTCTATTCTGAGCTCTTTTTTTACGCTTATAGGGTATCTTAGGTAACCACGGGCCCCAGAACAAATAACCAAAAAGTTCCAAGGTACTGACTTTAAAACATGAATTTAAGAGGGATGAAGTTTCAGAAGAACTCCCCAACTTGGGTGAGGAACACAGCAGTGGCCCAGCACTCCTTCCAACTCAGAAGTCAAGAGTGTGGCTCAGAGATTGCAGCTTCACCTCTATTTCTCATACACGGCACAGCTGTTTACCATTAAAGCAGCACCGGCGTGAGCATTACCTGATCCTGAGTCAGCCCCCCAATCCGCAGGACACCGGCTGATGACATCACAGCACTAACGCCAAGCTATATTTAGCCTCACTGCCAGAGCCCGAGTCGGACTCGGCATTCAGAAAATGCCCTCGAAATCTGCCTGGCGAGCTTTTAACTTGACTTGTCTCTGAGGGAAAGCTGCATGGGGGTGAGGTCAGAGTGAGATTTTTTTGTAGTATTATTGGGGGGGCAACTTCTACCCAGTGTTTAAAAAAAAAAAATGGAGGCATTTACAAAATTGTGCGGCACTTTAAAAACAGTCATTAATATAAAATAAACCTAGATTAAAATACATACAGTGATCATCACCTTGTGCCAAAATAAGTAAACCAAAAGCATACAATTGCGGTTCCAAAGAGAAGTATACAAAATCTGTATGTGAGCAAAAGGAGACAATTCTTTTAATTATATATAAACATATAAAAACTCATTAGTTTATAGTCTTTCAAATGAACTAGTTTACTTTTCTTTTTTTAAAAAAAAACTCGTCTTTAGAAACTATAAACTGCTCCCTGCAATGAAATGCATATTGCAAATTACGATGCTCTTGACCATTTGTCAATGTTAAAACAAAATGAATCAAATACCAATAATTCTTCTCCTCCATCAACTACCCTATGAGATTCATGTGGAACAGTTTGATTTTAGCTGTGAATTCTGAGATCCCTATCAGGGAAATCCCCTGAAATCCCCAACACTCATGTTCTTTATAACCAAGTAAGAATACTATTGGTTTAAGGTATATCATTATAAATGGCATTGTGTCATCCTATGTCATTTTGAAAATATATCAATAGATCATGAAAATCTGATATACTACCGAGTCCTAAGCAACTGTAAAAATTGTTAATGGGTGGCTGGCAAAGTCATGGACAAGCTGAAGATTAGTAGCCACACAACCAGGCAGAGATCGGCTTGTTTTTGGATGAATGCCTTTATTAAAGAAACATACATTTCTTGAGGTATTTTTGCTCTTTGCCCCCATTAACTTCCTACTCAGGGTGGGGCACAGTCCAACCACCTCCATCAAACAGTCCTGCTTACATACTACTCCAACCAAAGCTTAGTGTAAATTTTTAAAAGCAGTTTTATAAATAGCAAAGGCAACTATTTTAGTTTGTTCCCTTAACTCTACAATAAAAACCTTCCCATTTCTGGAATCTTTCTTTGTCAGCACAAAACCTGAATGCCTGCTTTTAAGTTTACGATTTTGTTTGAACTATTGACACAAAAGACGACCAGGAGATCAAGTCTTTTTCAATGCATACATATTGCAGGGTGGTGGTCAGAAGAAGGGAAACATGTTTAAGCACATTTAAAATACCTTGGATTTTAAAGTGCTTGTAGACTATACAACACATACAGTGATGAGGTTACTCACAACAAATTAGTCATGCAACTTCAAAAGCACAGATCCATCGGCACATTCAGGCCACGCTGGTAGCAGTAAGAGATCCGCGTTGCTCTGCGACCGACTGCCTAATGCCACAGATGGCCATTTGTACAAATGGTTTCATCCAGAGAACCTCAGGTTCTTTAAACATCTGCTTACAGTTCCCCATTGCTGGGGCTCCTGCATCTGTGCCCGTTTGTGGCCCGTACAGCATGTACCGTACGTCACACAGGGTTACTTCCTCCAGTCCAGATCGGCAGATTGGCAGAGCGCTGCTCCCCACACAGTCTCCAGGGCGCCATTTTTGACCCACTGGCCAATATGGTGAGGCTATCAATGACACCGGCCAACAGGGTGAGACCATCTGCCACAGTGGCCTTGCTCTGACTGGTGGGGCAGGAAAATTCCAAAAAGTCCTGAAAATTCAGGCCCAACTGATGCTTTTCCTCACTACCCAAACCCCACAATGTCACATGGAGGGAGGGGGGGCAGAGACCCTTGTCCAGACTCATGCCTCCTTATTGAAGTACATTTGCAACACTAACATTCTCATGTGTCATTTTTCTGATTGCATGTTTAAAAAAAAAAAGAGGTTAATTGAAAAGGGGAACTCCGGCCCATATTGACAGTTCAGACACACGTCTCGATTTGTCTGCTCTGCGGTCCAGCACTTCCAGACCAAACACCGTACTCCTGCAGTGCTGCGTGTAGCCACACACTAACAGCTGGATCTGCATGAGATCCGGGCCTTAGGGGGATGATCTGCCTGAGCCCACAGAGTTCCCATCTCCTGCCTTCCCTGATCCAGCTCGTCGCATTCCTCCTCACGTTCGTCCCCTCCCGTGCGGCTGAGGCTTCCACCCTGCCGTCGTCATGGCAACCCCCAGCATATTAACCAGCTGGGGAGACGTGTTGCCGGAGGCCCAGTGCTGCAGGCCTGTCCCCGCAGGCAGGACCTGACCAAATGTGGCCCTGCTCCTCTAAACGGAGCAGGGGGAGGATCGGAAGGGCATTGAAAGCCACTTATAAGGCACAGACTTGCGATCACAGGTTGCTACAATAACGAGAAAAGCAACACCAAATGGGGCTGCAGAATGGGCCCCATGAGACCTACATGGGCCCAGTCAGCCCCACAGAGCGCTGCACCCATGCTAGATTTCCGAAGGCCCCCTTTCCACTGGGTGTCCTCATCGTCCCCCCATGACAAAGAGCAAAGGCGGCCTTAAAATCCATCTGCAGTCCATGCTTTTGATAAGGATCGAGCAAACCGCTACCTACACTAGGGGCCTCTGTGAGGCCAGCAGCTGAACTCCATGATCTGCTTCTGACAAAAGCAGATTAGGTCCATGTCCTGCTCCTTCACTGGGCTGTCCCACCCCCAGCTCAGTTTTCCTGCCAGGCCTTCTTCCTGGCCCTGCCCTTCTCTGGCATCCTTCCCCTGTACTGGCTGCCTGAGGGCTGCGGCAGCTCAACGTTGCAATGGCATCATAAACACCAGCCCCTAACGGAGAAGACTATGCAAATGCCACACGGCAGGCAACGGCTTTACTGTCACAACACAACCTTTCCAAAATAGGTGTGCTCACAACATCCATCCGGGCCGTTCATTAAAACAGAAACAACCCAGCCAATATCTCTAAGAAGCTCTTTAAAACCCATGTTTAAAAATTGTTCAGCCAGTATGCTAGTCACCTGACCACAGAATCTAACAAAAATACAGCCAGTGATTAAAAACAGATTGCACTGAGGGCAAAGACAAGGAAGAAAGGATAGCGTCTCCACTTTCTACGGATCCATTTGTGAGATCAGTAGGCTTCTTTTTTTGGGGGGACCTGGTGTCACCAGAGACTGCGGCAGCAATGTGGGAAGGTGGAAAAACATGAGAGGCTCTCCCCAATGGCTAGTAATTAAACAAAGTGCCAGGTCCTGACCAGAGGACTTTAAAAAAGCAACGTGAATCAGCAGCACTGCTTTCCACATTTAGTTTAAGGGGACTACTGTAGCGTGAGATCTTGGTGCCGCGGAGGGCCGAATCACTCCCATCCATCTAGACATTTCAAGTTTCATTGCAGCCTCCGAGTTTCTCCACGCGCATCCTGAGAGCCCGCACCACCCCGCCGTGACACTGCTGGACAAGGAGCACTGCCGAGCCGCCAGAGTCCTCGCATCTCCATGCTAATAGCTTGCCCTTCCACACAAAAATGTTTGCAGATGCTGAACGAATATGCAAGCTGTGCTTTCCCATTCTTGGCCACACACTTGTCTTCCAGCCAGCACGGAGTACCGGAACCCACATCTCAGTGAGTGAACTAAGCCATACATCTAGCTGATGCAAAAGAACAGCACTCAGTATTCCAGCATACTCTGTAAATAGTGGGGTTGTTAAGATAAACCCCATAACCGAATTGGAGTTTCAAAGTCTGGAAAGAGATTCAAGAGACTAACATGGTGGTGGGAGTGACGACTGGTCAATTCAGAAGACTAGTGCGTGACTCAATGGCAGTTTTTCCATCTTGCCAGGGGACAATGCTGTCATTATGGGAAACTGAAATACAGGATTTGCATAGCCCTATTCAAAAAGAGCCAGTCAGGGCCCCAAATACAGCTAGAAAGGACCCCATAGCAGAAAAACTGCTTAGCTGTACTGTAGCAGGTAACAGGGAAGCCTACAACATGTACACGTTTGGTTAAATCTGGGCCAAAAGGTACTCAAAAGACAAAACGGGCAAGCAGACAGGAAAAAAAAGTGAAATCAAAGATGGATCAAAACTGGCATCAGAGCGGTGCTCAAGCACGGGACTTCGCGCACGGAGCAAGGCGCACTCTCGTCAGTGAATATCCTGCCTGCACAGCATGACGGAGTGAAGAGTAAGAGACAGGAAAACATAGTGGCACTGAAACCTTCGTGGTTTTTGCAGTATGAACCTAAAGAAGGCGAGTGCAATGTGAGAAACGCATGAAGTCAGTCAACTGACACAGATGATCTCACGTGTGCAGACAAGGCACCTAAACAAGTTTCTTTTTTCCATTTTTTTATGAAACACTGCAGCAGTACTGGGTGACTGATTGAATCGAGGCTGATTATATCTCTGAAATGCAATCACATGCGAAACATGGAGAACCAGCGCTTGCCTAGAGTGAGAGGGAGTGAGAAATATAATAATTACCTTGCTATTTTGGTTGACAAAATATAACCTATTCCAGCGTGATGAGTCACTCAGTGGGTACTTCCATGTAAACAAGCAGGACCTGAAGTGCTTCGAAGCTCTGTGAACTCAGTGAACTGAGGAGGACTACATTCCTCTCAAAACACAGGCGCTTGGTCGCCCCATCCCCCCCACCACCACCCCCCACGCTTACAAATCGCAACCAGGCTGATCCACACAGCACTACTTTTGTGCTGATCTGGGGCCTGCAATGAAATACCTGGGGCTAGAAAACACATCCAGCTCACTGAAGCCCGTGCTCACCAACAGCCCCAAACCATTTTCCGAACCACTGTAACACTCTAGAGATAAAATATTCTTATACCATTCAGACGTCCATTATACTGCTGAACTTCATCCGTAAAACTGACCAAATGTGACTGAGTGAGGAAGTTTATCATTTTAACATAACGATGAGGCTCTTTGGTGAACCTCCTAACACAATCACATGCGATTGTCCCCTGTGATGAGCAAGCTCTCAAACAGCCATGCACAAACCTTATGCCTTGCCTCAGAGGACATCTAAAACAGATTTTTAATCTCGGGAACACTGACTTTGTTACTTTAATCTGCTGGTATTACTACTATTTTTATACTGCTTAGAAGATGGTTTCAGTCACACGGCCAATGCTTTTACCCAGAATGTTGTGTAACTACTTAAATCTGTGATGCAGCTGTATGTGTGACACTGACATGTCACAAAGGTGGCCCTCAAAGCTTTAATGCTTCTGCATTAGAGCCTTGATCTCCATGTCAGCAGTCAGCACAGGACCAGCTACATACACATTAGCTAGCTGTCAGACACATAAAATGCAGGGCTCACTGAGAGCACCTCGCTGCACAGCTGTCACTGCCCATGGTACTGATCTGTTGTTCTGCACAACGGGTAGCAGGCTGCATGACGCTTTCAAAGAAAAGGGTCGGATCTGCAGTGCCAGTTAATCTCAATCTCTTTACTTAATATATTAAAATGCCTTTATAAAATGGACAAAACAAAGGTTTTTAGATCTTTATGTACTAGACATGCAAAAATTTACAAAGAAAATCACCACTACATACTACAATCTACATTCGGTCTACACTCTAGGTTGACTTACGCTCAGTCACACAGTCCCTGCCAAACAGGAGAGAACCTACAATGTACTGTGACATGGAAACATGCATTTTATGAGGCAGTTTTAACCATCACTTTACCATTTTACCATCTTACACTGACATGTATAAACATCCAGTTCTTCTTTTGCAAAAAATAAATAAATAAAAACAGCAGCCCCTAGCCCCGCCTGGTAGGCTCTGAGAACTAAGTGCTCATCCACACACCCCCAGCATCCCAGATATAAACGGCCTCGGGTCTGTAACAGTCACTCATCTCAGTGAGAGGACTGCTAGGAATAGTGCCATGGCACGCAGGTGCCCGGGTATCACGCTTTAATGCCCATAGTGGAATCATCTCACCAGTCCCTCGGGTAGAAACCCCTGGAGACAACCTCAGAGGTCGGAACTCGGGATGACGTCACTCACTCACTCACTCACTCTCTCTCACACACACACACACACACACACACACACACACACACACACACACACACACACACACACACACACAC
>JABFDZ020000008.1:17093831-17111897 GCA_019775955.2 Pollimyrus isidori
CCTCCACCCCCTCCCCCCCCCCCCCAGGCGGCCCCCCGGGGGCGTTTCCAAACCCATGTCATCAACCCCAACCCCCGCCCCTGCCGCCCCCCCCCGGGGGGGGGGGGGGGCGAAGCGCGCCATGCAGCTCCAGGACAATCCCCGTATCTCCACAGAGTTCCACCAAGCAGCCAAAGAGAGGCACACCTGGAGGCTCGGAGGCATTCAGCTTGCTGTCTCCTGCCATCGCCATGGCAGCATGCACTGGAGGGTTTCTGCAGTATTGACAGAGCAAGGCAATCTACCACCTACTGTTCCCACCAGCCCTAAGCCATGCTAACACCTTTGATTAAAAGCAGTAAGACACACCTGAGTCTTCCGAGCACAGCAGAAATCAAACCAATGTGGGGAGACATGTCTGATAGACCCCTCACCCTCCCTAATGAGATCTGTCTCACCCATTGGGACCAGTTCAGGCCGTCAGTGATGACATCTGTTCAGCTGCTCTCTACACACTCCCTGAAAGGCATGTCGTCCCGAGTTCTTCCCCCACCTGGTCTTCTTTCTACCTTGCTACTTACAAAGAGCAGAGTGCAGGGCGTATGAGGAGGCACCGAAAGCACATTGCAGACACCACGTCGCATCATCCCAGGCGACTCCACTACCCCCCACCCCCCATTCTCATTTACGACTCATCAGAAAGCCTGGAGTGGGAAATGCATGAATTACAGATAGGAGGAAATCGCCACTGGGGTTGGGGGGGGGGTGGGGGAGTAAACGGATGCAGAGCAGAGGATGACTGGGCGTGCTCTCCTGTTTGAGCCCTGCATGAGAGCACACATTATTTATTTAAAGGCTGCAGCTCGCCTCCCCTTCCTTGTTCAAAGAGCTAGCTACAGTTAAAACTCCAGCTTCCTCACCCTCCCTTAGTAAGTGCCCTGAGAGACTGACACAAGCACAGGGGCGCATCACAGCTAAATAAATCCCCACGCTCACTTCAGAAACAGAACTAAAGAACAGACATAGGACAGTCACATTTCATCCATCTGCTGTAGGGAGGCAATTTCACTAACTCAGACTCACAGAAAGCTCCACTGCACAGTGCCGCCACGATGAGGCCGAGGTCACATGTTAACAAGCCTTTATTTCACCACTCCTCTTTTCTCAACAGAGTTCCGCGCCTGGGTCCCCCGTGCTAACCAGCAACATCTCCCAACTGCTCGCCTGTACCAAGCTGGCCTGACAAAGCGAAATAAGAACACTCCCCTCTGGGCCCGCGCTTCCAAGCACACCCCCCTGCCAGGCTGTTCTCGGGCAAAACGGCGCCGGGCAACACCCCGGGCGACCTGGAATCCAAGTGGCGGGCTGCCGGGAAGCAAATGGAGTTGGATTTCTGAGGCTCGGTGCCAAAAGTAACCGTAACCGTTAGAGCGCAAATTTTACACGTGCCGGATCATTTAAGGGACGGCATCAGAAATTAATCAAAAACCGAAAGACTGGCTATAAACATTTTCATGCCTTCGGAATTGTATTTAAAGCAACACAAATTTAATACAAAGTCTGACTAGGATAAGATTTTACAGCCAATGGCAGACGTGCCGAATTCTGCCCTGCGGTGCAACAGACAATTTCAGGGAAATGCGGCCCGGCACACAAGCAATCATCCCCCGACCCGCATCTCATTCTCCCCTCACCAGCTCAGCAAACCAGAATTCAAATTAATACCACTGAAATGAAAGGAAATCTGCCAATCATTTATAGACTTCTGAGATTCCTGTTATGGAGAAATGGGGGTGAGAAGGCGCCCCATGACTGCGATCAGTCAGATGGAAAGTGTTCCGAAAAACGCGACAAGGCTTTCGGATTATGTCTGGAACTAACACATGGTTAAATAAAAGAACAGAACCAGGGCTACAGCTGCAGCTTCTATTACCATACACATTCGATGAAAGCAATGAGGGGACCAGTGATTCACAACGAAGCCATTTAAGCTTGTCTGCACCTCTGCAATCTGTCTGTTGTGTAGATTAAGGGCATGAGACAAATAATGGTTCGGTTAGATAACTGCATCCATTTTCTGGCGAGCAATCAAACCAGGGTTTTGAGAGTGAGTACGGTGGACATGGGTTCATTAGCAAAATACTCAAATGACAATTTTCATTTCCACTGCAAATTTCTTTTTGTATACTGAATAAATTAAGGGTGTGATGCAGATTTGGTACCTAAATAAAGCTTCTTACCTAGAGTATGGAGCCAACATGCTGGCAGACAAAAAGAAAGCAAGGAGAGTGATCACATATTTCATAGGGAAGCAATAACGGTCCACTGATTAACATTAAGTCCATTCACCAACAAGGCTCTGGAACTGACTATTACTATATTAAAATATCCAAGAGGGTGACAGTCGAGCACTATAGTCAGTGGTTAGATTATCTGGTAAATAGCCCATTTCCATACCAGCAACTCTCAGCTGCTACCTAATGTTAAACACAATGGAAAGATGTGGTGATTCACAAAATAATTAAAAAAAATAAAACTTAAAGTGTGAAAGTAGTGGGGAAAAAATGCACTGCATAAACACGAACATAAAAAGAGATAAGGGCCCCGTGTAAGGCTGAGCATGACACTGTGGGATAGGCAGGGCTGCAGTGACCCATTCCTCACCGGGACAGCAGCATCCACGAAAGCCATGTACACATGCCACACTGGCGGCAAAACACAAAAATAACCAGTTATTCGGCCAAAAAAAAAAAAAACTGTTGATGTAGCCCTTCCTTGACATATTTAAAATCTGTGATATTCAAAAGAACATCCTTCTGAGTTTGAATCCACTGATATGAAATAATATGTTTGGGTTTTTTTGGTATATCACCTTAAATGCTGCAATTTAATAACAAGATTTTGCTGAATGATTGGGAACCACGCAGGCTAGCAACATAAAAGGCAGCACAGTCAACTGCTGAATGGCCGGCCTGGTTAGGTATGCCTGTCAGTAATGTCCTCCCTCCTTCCTGCAGCTGGATTTCAATGCAAATGGGTTGAGTCAATGGATCCAGCTGGTCCATCAATAGGGTGCTGCCGTTAAAGGCCTGAGTGATTGTGATTCAAGCTCACCGCCCCACCCCTCATCACACCGGGGGGAGGGTAGGAAGAGTGCTACCAGTTCTGAAGCCACAAAGAAAAAGGAAATAAGGAGAAGAATTAGCACCTAGGGTTTCTCATGTTGCTATCTCCTGGGCTCCACCCTACCCCCATGCGTGGCTCAGTACACTTCACACCAAACCAATCCTCCACCAGAACCGACTGAGCCATACCAAGCTATGTCTCAGGTCCATTAACACCAAAAGCACCATCTGTGTTGTCCTATTCAAAAGCCCCTTCAGATGGAGTTAGATGTGAGAGCCACATTCTATGGCCTCTGTTCTTTGTCTGTAGGTGCAGGCCCACTGAAACATTGTCATTCCCAATTTATTGTTTGGCCATTCAAGATTTTCTACACCTCTTTTGTGAAAATGGAGGGCTTCAGGTGAATAATGGACCATGGATCTACCAAATAAAGGCATCAATTTTCAGCCTAGAAACCCTGATAGGATTCTTCAAAAAGATTCTATAACCATATAAAATAACCAGGTTAGATTTCCATTACACATTTCTAATACACTGAAGTCACATTTCACTCATCTTTGAAGACAACCAGAAGCTTGAACACCTGTGTACTAATCAATAAAATAAAGAAAAACAACCCTCTTATCCCATCTCCTAATTCTACATGTCTCCAGAACTCCATAAAAGAGGGAACCCCCTGCAGTTCAAACAAATATGCAGTTCTGGTACATACAATACACCTTCTAGTATTCTGTGACAAGCATCAGAAAGGATTATCAGATATGGAAAATGAGTGTACAAGACACTAGCCACCTAGGGGCACACTCAAAGAAAAAAAAAAAAAATCTCCCCAACCAAAACACCAACATCTGTTCCTTGCTTCACCCCTCCCCCCCATAATCACGCTGTCCATGTTATAAAGTTCCCAGACCTGCCGCCACCCTCTAACTCACTATCATACAACTGGTTAGTGCTTTAAATGTATGTAACCAAACACGCCATACAACATTACTGAAATATTTCATCTAAGTTCTTATCACTCACATTTCAGTGATGATGAGATTCCATCTCACAGATCTCAAATTTTATTTGACCTTTAAGATCACGATTCAGTTATGCTACAAATCAAAATATGTAAAATTTAAAGGCTGACTAACCCAGACTGACCCAGCACCAAACCTTCTCCTCGATGTATGCAAGGTCAAAGAGCTAGAGAGACAAACAGAGGGGTCCACTTATAGAGCGCCTTACCAAAACCAGAAATACGGAACACCACAAATATCACATAAGACGATAGCTGAAACAAGGAAAGAGAAATATAAAAGCAGGAAGTGCAATCTCCCACCATACAATGTGGAGAATGTCAGGAAATGAAAGCAGCACAACGAAGTGCGTGGTCAGGAAACCCCACGACGTGGACTGTTCATGGTCCCAGAGTAAGACACGGTATTTTCCCGTTTTTCATCCACACACGCGGCCTGTGTAATCGTCATGGTCCACCGCTACTGTGTGGTGCGCCATCCATTAATAAATCGCACAACTACAAACATCACTGTATCTGCTGGCACCAGGAAGGGATTATGCACCTAAAAACAATTTGGCCTTACGCACTAGGGGAAGGGAGCCACAAAGCCAGGGCTCCTCTCATTTGTTCCAAGAAAACAGGAAAGAAAAAAACATTTCATTCAACCCATGTGGTCTGAAGTCAAGAGCAAACATACAAACAAGTCTGGTCCCCCAGTGTGCAGAAAGTGTGCAATATGCCACTGTGCTAAGCACAACCATTTCACTCCAGCTTTTGCAACACAGGAGAGGATTTGACTGAACCATGTCAACAAGCTTAATATGCATATAAAGATACTGAGTAGTTTAATTCAGTGAAACATCAAGAGCAACTAAGTGACATAAGTAGCAGCTGGGAGCCACTCCTGGACAGGCCAGGCCCTCCCAGTAAATGCTGCATAGCTAACAGGGATGGTATGATGCAGGCAAGCTAACTGCATGGCTGTCGTCAGCCGCATGAAGGCCTTTTATTGTTCCCCCCGCAGTGGCTCACATTTCTGACCACCGCGTTCAGGGCGTCCCATTACACTGCGTGCCAGGGGCACAGGGAAAATGGGGGGCACATCTGAAAATGACTTTGCCTGGACCTTTACTGGGGCCTCAGATAGGGAGGGCCTTTGGTCAGGGACAAAAGTCTTAGTATGCAACTCCCACCCACCCCCACAAGCCATCTAAAGCTAAAGCACATGGAAAGGCTTGAAACAAGGCCTAGGACAAGGGGGGGGGAAACCCCTCCAGAAACCAAGATCAAATAACTGGGCTCTCTTCTACACACAGAACATCATTTCCTGTCTACATGACATGCCTCCTTCAGCATATCACCTCAACAAATATAAGAAAGCAAGACAGCCACGTAAAAATAAGATGCAGAGACACTACGCTTAAGACTGAAACATACTTTATCACAAACCCAAGACCGATGTTGTGAGGCTCCTAAAACTATCCCTCCAAAAGTGCAGTGATTTTTAGAGAAAATTGTTTGATAAGCACCAAACTACATCAGATCACACAAGTGTCAGTTGAATGACTGGTTCCCATAACACAACACCAAAGCTAAAGTTCCACAATAATTTCTAGTGGCTAATCTTCTCCAATTGGGCCAAAGAAACAAAATGCCAGGCAAAGAAACCGAGAACTCTTGCTTAATAGAAGATAATATTCATTTAAATGACTCGCCCATGTAAGATCTGGACTGATGGTAAAATAAAATAGCACAGCACTAAAAGGTATGTTAATATTTGAAGGTAATATCCAACGGTTATGTAAAACACAATGAAACATTCATGCAAACATACAGACACCAACCACCAGATTTCCAAATCATTTCCAAAAACCAATTTGGGTTTGCATTTTCAAAAAATATGCAGTACCGTGAAATTCAAAACCAGGAAGGAAGTACATTGCAGAATAACTGCAAAAATTTAGGTAAAGGCACACACCACAAACTGATGTCCTATGCTTGGCTCCAATCAGAGTGAATATATAATGAAATTCAAGCAAACACAAAATTTTAAAGATGAAAACAGCCCTCAGTCATACTGCAGTGTTTCCCCTCAATCACAGATGCCGCAGAAATACTAGATCAGATATTTCCCTTCCAAAAAGGCTTATCTTGTGCATTTCCTAAGCTTAGGATAGATAAATGCACCTCAACATATAACGCAACCATATGTGTTAAATAGTACTGCATAAACAAAAAAAGATGCATTTGAATATTTCAAGGCAAAAATACACTTTGCTGCAAAAGCAATCAATGCGAACCATCTCAGTAAATAAAGCACACTGACTATCTGCTGCTGTACAAAACACTCAACCTCCAGCAAGTCAAGAAGAAAAAAATCTTTAACGTTTAAGCCTGATTTCACACATGCAATCTAAAGGAAGGCAGCCCTGTCCACCAGCATCCAGAACCGGAGCTCCCTACTGCGACCCACAACCAAAACAAAATGTGAATACGACGAGCAGGGCCATGCCAGCGGGCAGCCCCGTACAGGTGACTGGGCACCGATGCATCACCGCAGTAACTCTCTATCGTCAACATTACGCCCACGGCTGACATTACAGACGAAAGCCACATGGTGTCTAAAATCAGCTGTGTTTTCTTATTAAATGCCTCATGGATAGTAGTTATGCAACAAGCAACATAATTTTATAGAAAAAAAATGTGAACAAGCATAGAAGAAATATTACTGCAGGAAGTCACAAGGTGTCATAATAATGCTTCGCGCCCTAGGAATGTATTCATCATAAGAAAATAACGAGGGCTATTTTGGCAGGTCGAAATAACCACCATCACCCCCCCCCATAACACGCCATTCAAACAGCAGAAAACACGAACCCCGCGTCTCACAAAAGCGGGCCGCTGCCTTAATAACAACAAGGTATCCACTAACACGCCACGTATAGGTTTACAGATAATCCAGTACGTGGGCGGCGTGACGGGGTTTTCGCCGCATAGCGCCGCTCAGGTCGCTTAAAACCCAAATAATCTAAATACGTAGTCAGCCAAAAAAAACTTTCGACAATTAACCTGACAAAACGTCATATTTCGAGGCTAGTCGCCGGAGATAAACAACCAAAACGCGGTCACAATGTGAGCTAACGGCGGCTAATAGAGGCAACTAGGTTAAAGGTAGGACTCCAGCACAGTAACTTGTCGATTCACTTCGGACTGCTAGATTAGCGCACTAGCAAACTAGTACGAGCTACCCCCACGAGGACGAGGCGGGCCGTTTATTCGGCATTACTGCTTGCTAATATCAAAATTGTGAAGCGAGACTTACCCTCGGCCAAATCTGAAGTGCGTCCTCTCGCTTATTTTCGGTAGTCCTGTCCCAGGTTTGTTTTTCCCATTTGAGGCCTCGCAGTTCAGCAGACAGCCCTCCGGAAACATCCGACAAAAGCAGCACACATCTCAGGCGGACGGACAGTCTAATTCCCGAATATCCCACATCGAAAGAAAGACTTCTCACACTCCACGAATCACCGTTGCGAGAAGCGAGCCTGTTCCCCGTTATTATATGAACTTCATCGTCGTGTGCGTATAGATTCTGCACATTAAAAGGCTCGATTTATTTTGATGTCGCGGTTCGACTTTTTTCAGCAGGCTCCCTACTGCAGCTCGCTAACCGTTTCAGGCCAGCCTTTGACGTCGACCGTGCTGCTGACGAAATCGGGGCCGGAGCGCGCTACGTGATAGGCTGCTGGAAGTGGGCCGTTCCAAACGCCCGTGGTCGCGAAACTGTCGCCATTGTGGATCGCCGAAACGCGTCGCCATTCAGTAATCGAAAGGGCACTTCGGAGCCAAGATGAAGTCGCACGAATCGCGGTTACTCACAGAGGATCAATTCTCCATTAGGCAGTCGGAGCTGCACGCAAGGAAATGGAGAACGTTGTACGATTTCGGATGGGTCAGATGGAAGGGCAGAATTGTCTGAATTGCAAGGACGAAATCAACTGGCTATTTTCCTTTACTGTGTATTAATAATGAGATGTTTTATTTAATAACATGTTCTCTTGTGGCCAAAAGGAATCATACTTTTCTCACTATGTACTGCTTCACAGTTATTCTCTATTCGTCTTCTATATAAAATGGTTTTGAAACATGTAGGTGTTGTACTGTACTGCAATGACATATGTGTGACAACGTGACCGTGACTAATTATTCTTAAAACACAGGGGACGGTAAACACGAGTTTAAAGAAGGCCTATGTTTGTTATTCATAAAAACATAGATTTGAATTTGGATTTGTCAGAATTGCGCATTTCATGAAAAAATCCATTTGTGTGTTTTAAATGTATAATGCAACAGATTCCCAGAAGCAGGAATACATTTTTTGAGTATGTTTGTGTTTATATTGTATTTGAAACTATCTATTTTTGGACTGAAATAGTGTACAGTACTATGTAAATATAAATAACTGCATAGGTAGTACAAAAGTGGGGTTTTGTTTATTTTCGTCTGTTAGCACTTTTATTTTTACAGAAAGGTGCCAGTTCGAATGATCTAAAACGGTAAACTCTTCAAGGCACGTGTGAAAATTGTAAAAAAAAGAAAGAAATACCTCCCCCTGGTGGTCGCACTGAAATGTTACATAACAAAAACAATTTCAATGTATAAAAACAGCATGGGAAAGTGTCTTGATTAAGAAAAGACTCTTGTATACAAATTCTAAATCTTAAATGTTTAACAGTAAATGTTTAATTTCTTAAACCTGATTTTGAAATAAATATGTATAAGTATATTTTCTTACTATCACCATCAGTTTCACTACACGACTCCTACACACATGATTAGGGCGCCATTTGTAGTTTTTGAACGAGGATACGGATACTAGCGATGACGTCACTAGAAGAATGAGTCACTTTAATAACATCTTAAATAACAGAACGGCGGCTGTCGAAACATTTTAAATAAATGACTGTTCTACATGTAAATGGTAAATATATATTGAGGATTCAAATAAACCGAATCACGTAGACATTTATTTTGATTTGACGACACTAAGGTGAAAGTTCAAGGCAGAGGGGCGGGGTAGACGGCTAGGTCGATAACGTCAGATGCGTAGCTAAAGAACATAACCGATGTAAATTATTAGTGGAATGTTTGAGTAATATATGTATAACGACCTACCTCAGTTTGTTAACATGCTTTTTTATTGATGTAATTACCACCGTTAATGCACTAATATTTTCCTTTAATATGGCCGCATTACTCTTACTCCTGAATAGCAGATTCTGCCGAAATATGAAGAGAAGGTCCTTTTGGGTATTCTCCGCCGCGAAAAAATGCTCGCTATCGGGAAACTTTAATATCCTAAAGAGCCACGCCAGACTGCCCCCTTTATCGAAGGATGTTCTGTGCATAAACCGCGACGTCTCCACCAACTCCCTTCTCCAGAGGTCATTCGTGAAACAACAGAGCCATGGCTTCAACGCCGGACTTTTGCAGGTAGATAACTAGTTTACTGTTCACTCAAAGCGAGTGCTGTCGTTAATGTGGATTCCTGAAGGACTGCACAGCTGTCAAGGTTGGAGGATTAACATATCAGTCATGTTGCTCCACCAGTGAATTCTGCTGTCCGATCTGTAGTTTCAAAATATGCAGCGAGAGAATCCTATTGACGGTCTTTTGACTTATAAAAATATTATTTTAAATATACGGGTTTTTGGTTATGCTTTGCAGCAAATACTGTACAGACCGATGAGTCCTGGATTGCTTGGAATTAGCAATAACCTCATTAAACAACAGCTAACCAAAAACCCAGTTGGATTATGGAACATTTTAGGTAAGTATACAAGCCCATTTGAAACGGCTTAGTGATGATTTCAGCATTTTTGATTATTTGGTTCTCAGGCTAACATTTGTTCATCTATTTATTTTAAGGTGCCATAAATAATTTTAGTACTTCCCAGTATAGAAGAGACAAAAAGAAAAGTGATGGGGCGCAAGGAAAACCTACTGAAGAAGATGAAGGTGGGTATGATGAAGAACACATAAGATCAAACTTATGGAAAAAGTCTTTCCGATGTCGTCAACCAATTAGCAAATTTGACTTCCTGCACTTTTCTTCAGAGGATAAGAAACGTCGTGAGCGGGAGGACCAGATGTATCGAGAACGTCTTCGTATGCTCTTCATCATCGCCCTCATCATGAGTGTGCTGAACACCATCAATAGCAGCGGTGGCAACATCTCCTGGAATGACTTTGTCAATGAGATGCTGGCCAAGGGGGAGGTGTCTCGTGTGCAGGTGGTCCCAGAGAGCGACATTGTGGAAATCTACCTGCATCCTGGAGCTGTCATCTTCGGCAGACCGGTCAGCCTCTCCACGGTCGACATCATCTTGTTAACATATTGCTTTTATTAATGTGCAAGGCATTATGGGTATGGCGTACAATAGCCCACATAGTGGAACTCCGCGAAGGATTGTACGGCTGTCCTGGCACTCATGAACCCTGCAAAGCAGACGGAAGGTTGTCATTCTTACAGAGGCTGGCGCTGATGTACCGCATGCAAGTGGCCAACATCGACAAGTTTGAGGAGAAGCTACGGGCTGCTGAGGAAGACCTGAACATTGATGCAAAAGACAGGATTCCCGTCTCGTATAAGCGGACTGGGTTTTTTGGGAAGTGAGTTTCCTGGCTCTCAAAGTACAGCTTCTATCGATTGTTGTGGGTGGTTTTTATGTGGCATTCCAGGAGAGGTCCATAGCTATTTGAGTGTGATTCAGTGCTCCGTCTGTATATGTCGCTAATAGCTGCACTGTCGCTTAATTCAGGTTGTTTTCAGTGGTTTGCGAACACTTTGCTTCCCTTCCTATTCTGACACAGTGCTCTCTATGCTCTGGGCATGGCAGCCATTGGTGTGGCCATCTTGTGGTACATCTTTCGGTTGGCGGGCCTGGCCGGCAGAGAGGGCGGCTTCGGTGCATTTGTAAGTAGAGCTAGTGGACATGCTTCCAGCCAGTGCAATATCGAGGGAAGGAATTTCTGTTTCATGCTTGTCCATCTTGTAATAGAACCAACTGAAAATGGCCAGATTTACTATCGTGGATGGCAAGTCTGGGAAAGGAGTAAGTTTCAAAGATGTGGCCGGCATGCATGAAGCCAAGGTGGAGGTGAAGGAGTTTGTAGATTACCTGAAGGTAAGGGGATGTTTCAAAGCTAGAAGAGTCTTCCATTTTTAAGGTAGAAGAATCTGCCATTTTAAACATCCAGTGCTTGTTTTTTCCTGCTGGCAGAACCCAGACAGATACCTCCAGCTGGGAGCAAAAGTCCCCAAAGGTTCTCTTCTGCTGGGGCCCCCAGGCTGTGGCAAGACTCTGCTGGCTAAGGCTGTTGCCACGGAAGCTCAAGTGCCCTTCCTGGCCATGGCAGGGTCAGAGTTCGTGGAGGTCATCGGAGGTGAGTCTTGGACCAATCGTAGCGGCTCAGTTGTCTAAGTTACAGAAGCATTTAGAAAGGAGAAAACCTACACATTCCAGTAGCTTGTGTTTTTCCGAGTTGTGTTTCTGTCTTGCCTTGACCTGATGACACGGCAGTGCACTTTTGAATAGAGCATCAATGCCTTCTGCCTTGCGTGGTCCCTGGTAGCGTGGTGATCGCTGTCTGCCACTGTGCTCAGGACTGGGCGCTGCCAGGGTCCGCAGTCTGTTCAAGGAGGCCCGTGCCCGTGCCCCGTGCATCGTTTACATCGACGAGATCGATGCGGTGGGGAAAAAACGCTCCACAAATATGTCGGGCTTCTCCAACACGGAGGAGGAGCAGACCCTTAATCAGCTGTTGGTTGAGATGGACGGTAAGAGGGGACAAGTCCCGCAAAAGGTGTCGGGGTGGTAAACTTCTAATTATATAAAATTTGCTCAGTTAATTCCCATTGAAATGCATTTTACATGATTTGTTTCTAAAAAGTTAAGCCAAGTCTAATAAGGTTTTAATGAATATTTCAGGCGTCCTGTGTATTTCAGGTAATTTAGAAAGGTATTGTTGTCTGGGAGAAGACCCAAGTAACATTAAATATTATAAACATCTAGAATGATAGGAACAAATATCTCAACAATCCCCAGGAATGGGAACCACAGACCATGTGATTGTGCTGGCTTCCACCAACCGGGCAGACATCTTGGACAATGCACTGATGAGACCAGGGAGGCTGGACAGGCATATATTCATTGATCTTCCCACTCTGCAGGTTCACATCTCCAAACCTCTGGTCTTATGTTTTGTTGGCCATCACAGATACGCTCCGTAGCAATTCAGTCATGCCTGTGTTTGTTTGAAACACAGGAGAGGAAGGAGATCTTTGAGCAGCACCTGAAGATACTGAAGCTGACCCAGCCAGCCGATTTTTACTCTCTGCGCCTGGCAGAACTTACCCCCGGGTTTAGCGGTAATCCTGCCGTTAATGGTCCTGTGTTTACACTCTACACTAGCTTGCAATCTGGCATCTACACCTAAATCTAAAATGTTACGCAAATTATACTACTAGATAATTTTCACTGTTTATGTGCGTGCCTGTAAATTCTACTTGCCAACATTCCTGGGTGTAGATTTGAATGTGTCCCTACCAATATTGTGTGAGCACTGTGGATGTTTAGAGGGGCAAGGTATTTGAGGCTTGAAACCATCCCTATGCCCTTGTTTGGGATGCACACTAATCAGAGTAATTCTGATGGGACCTGGCTTTATCTTGAATGACTCATAAAGAGTGGGATAAAAGTAAGTTGTTTCCCATGCAAGGGGAGGTGTTTGTTATCAGAATTTAAGGCATAAATGTACAAATATCCTGAATAGTCATCGGCACTGAAGGAACTGTTGCTGTCATTAACATAAACGGCTTCCGCTGTAAGCAGTGTGTTTAAACGAGCGTGATCCAGTGAAGACGTGCCATCGTGCGTCTGCTCTTCTGTGACCGTAGGGGCGGACATCGCCAACATCTGCAATGAGGCGGCGCTGCACGCCGCTCGAGAGGGCTACAAGTCCATCGATACCTTCAGCTTCGAATACGCTGTGGAGAGGGTCATTGCGGGTACTACCGCTTAGCGACCATCATCACAGAGACGTGGTTCCTTATTGAGGCCTTATGTCTGAGATATCTGTGTGTGTGGGCGCCTTTGCAGGGAGTGTGAAGAAAAGCAAAATCCTGTCCAAGGAGGAGCAGAAGGTGGTGGCCTTCCATGAGTCTGGCCACGCCCTGGTGGGCTGGCTGCTAGAGCACACAGAGGCTGTCATGAAGGTATCTCCTCACACTCCTATTCAGCAGGCACCTTTCCCCAAAGCAACATACAGGCAGCATTGGGGAGTAACTGATATGTCACGGGGTTACGTAGTGTGATCGCACAACGTCTACCAGACTAAGCAAGAACCTATTTAATAATCAGAAGTGCAACCTTAAGAACAGCCAGGGAACATCAAGAGGCTTCAAGTTAGCAGAGGGACTCATGACACAGGTGGCTCTTGAGGGTGGAGAAGGTCTGACGGCCGGAGGTGGTTCGGCAGGTTGTTCCATCCTCGGGGGGGCAACACGTTGGAACGGCCTGGGACGGCTTTTCGTGTGGTGGGGGAGCTCCGAGCGGCGTGGGTCTGCCGTGGCCCCCCGGCCCACTCGCGCCATTCCGTCCTGGCGGTATCTCACGAAGCGCAAGCAGCCATTGCCAATCAACACCGGGCACTGCCTCTGGCCCCCAGGTGTCCATCGCACCTCGCACAAATGCCGCCCTCGGGTTCGCCCAGATCCTGCCCCGGGACCAGTACCTCTTCACCAAGGAGCAGCTCTTCGAGAGGATGTGCATGGCGCTGGGCGGCCGGGCGGCAGAAGCCATCACATTCAACAAGGTCACCACAGGTGAGAATCATCAGTCCAGGGTTCGTCCATCACGCTTCCGGCGAACCTCTCAACGCCGCCCCCTAATTCTCTGCTGTCGATCAAAGGAGCCCAGGACGACCTCCGCAAGGTGACTCGGGTGGCCTACTCCATGGTGAAGCAGTACGGCATGGTGCCCAGTGTGGGCCAGGTGTCCTTCCCTGAAACGGAGGAAGAGGGCGCCATTGGCCGCCGACCTTTCAGTCAGGGCCTCCAGCATCAGATGGACTATGTGGGTGATTGGCTGTAACCCTGTTCTATTGTTCACTTGCCTGTCAGGTTTTTATTTTTTATTGTACATTTTTTTAATGAATATTACTAAAATTAAGACTTGCACCCGTAAGAACTTCGGTTTTAAGTGACCAGAATGTTACGTGTGAAGTTCGGAGGCGCCGGCGAACTCCACTGGATTTGCCGCGTGTTTTTGCTGTTTCAGGAGGCGAAGATGTTGATTTCACGGGCATATAGGCAGACGGAGAAGCTACTCCTAGATAACAGGGATAAGCTGATACTGGTAAGAGCTTCTCACCCCCCTCATTCCTACATCTGAATGAATTATCCTCCCATTGTGTGTCGGCTAGTAACCCTTTGCACTCTGCTAGCTGGCCAGTGCCCTGCTGGAGCGTGAGGTGGTGAACTACGAGGACATAGAGGCCCTACTGGGTCCTCCACCCCACGGGCCCAAGAAGATAATCGCCCCCCAGAGCTGGATCGAGGCAGAGAAGGACAAGCAGGACACGGGGGAGGATGAGCCACGCAGACCCAGACGCCCCCCCCGCAAGGAGGAAGACGAGGAGCTGAGCCTGGGGCCCGCATGAACCCCGCATCCACAGC
Organism: Pollimyrus isidori; assembly: GCA_019775955.2. Classification (NCBI taxonomy): domain Eukaryota; kingdom Metazoa; phylum Chordata; class Actinopteri; order Osteoglossiformes; family Mormyridae; genus Pollimyrus; species Pollimyrus isidori. The sequence continues at coordinate 17,108,675 of JABFDZ020000008.1, forward strand.
CTGTTACGATGCCGTGTGTGCTAAGCAGCACTCCTGGTGGCCGCAGATAGTAATGCACTAAGGGTGCCTTGTAGCCTTTGGTTCATCTGTGCAGGCAACAGCCAGGGGGCGCTATCGTGGGAGGACTGCCAGCTTAATCAGCTGCGTTGGCCAGAACTGCTGATGCATCTGTTCAAAGTATGTAATTTAAATGAATTATTTCATCTATTTTGTGTAATAAATATTTGGCAATAAATTTGTTTGGTTTTACGGAAAAATGAATTTTGTTGCACAAATTCCATCTAAAACTAAGACTCTTCCCCTGTCCGTAGAGTTTATATAGATTAGGCTTATAGATTATAGGTCATTTTGTTACGACTTGAGGGCTTTGTGGATCCTGTAGCAGTTCTGCAGATGTGGGTGGCAGGTGGCTATGGGTTATGTAAGATATTTCCAGTTTCATCTGAATTGAATCCTGAAGTTCTGCTTCCAGTTCCCACAAATCACCAGTCACCCCACTGCAGCTGAGCTTTTACCTCTAATGACCAGCATACCTGTAAAAAAAAAAGTAGCAGTTCCTACTGCAGTTATCAGTGCAACTGTAATCTCCTAAATTGAACACTTGCAGTTGTTTTGCCAGTGTGTGACAGACAGACTTCACCTCTCAGAATTTATGGATTTCACTCTGAGCAACTTGCCTTTGGACACATTGCATAGTTCGTAAGAAATTTGAATGGTGACGTGACAACTTCAAAATCCATATGAATTAAATCTTACTGATAGTTACACAATTTACATATACAGATTTAAAGGTCTGAACAAAAAAGATCAACTTGCCTTTAATGGCACATTAAATGGCAATATTGATAGATATAATGTGGTTTTTATGAAAGGAAAATTTGATACTGGTCATGTTCAGATGAATATGCAGAATACAATGCAAATTCTTATTTAAAATGTTTTATTAATAGTAATTAACTTTTACTGCAGCATCAAACAGAAAAAGTATATTGTTAAATATAAAAACAATAAGAATAAGTAATGAAACAATGCATAAGTAAAATTTCTACAATAAAACAGTGGACAAATTCTAACGAGTACCTATGTAGACTGCTCTGTGTACAAACTGTCCCTCGCTTAGACTGCTCAGCTGACTATGTTCATGTTTATCAGAAAGCAAAGGCAGCACTACAGGCTCACAGCTCCCGCCGTAGCTGCGCGGTATCAACTATTTGGAAGCGATGGAGATTTCAGGTGCAGAGAGTAAAAATCCAAGCCGACATCTTGTTTCAACCAACCAGCTGAGCACTGTCACAGTCACAGAGACTCAAGTGGTTGGTTAAAAATCCTGGTCTGGATTTTTAATATCTGGACCTGAAATTATACTCGGTTAATAAAAGGTCTGGCTAGCGGCGCCATGTGTTGTTACTTGGCGGTGTAAACATGGGTATCATCATTCAGGAATAATTAAAAATAATGGTGGATATTGACCCCATCCCCAACCGCCAGCTCGCCTGGCACCCTGTGCCGTCCTGCCTGGACATCACCCCAAACATCTGTGGCCCCGCTTTATTCGCCATATAAATCATTCCTGCGTGCCACATCATCTACGGGGATTAAGGGCTGTTAACCTCTTGCAAGTAAATTGCAGATCAACACGGTGAGTAAAAATGCAAAAACAAAAAAAATGACTATACAATGAATGCAGTGTAAATTAATAAGAAACATACTGGTCGAATTTTGACTACTTCCTCTTATTAGTACAAGTAGACAGTTAGCAGTAAAAAACAGGTTTTTGACAACCCAGCGTTACAGTTGCTGCGATTCGGTTACAAAGAGAGCCCACAATGACAAGGATTGTCTCACAGGAGTCATTTCCCAGCATGCTCAGCTCTCCTGATTAAAGCTGTGGGGTCCCTGAGCGGAGGGAGCCGGAGGGTGTGGGGCGCCGAACAGGGCAAGGATCATGCCGTCGGTTCAGCTGTGAATTCAGCCAGGTCACATGACTACAGACGAGTGCCAGGTTCCGGTCCAACGCGACAGCGGACAGGGATCAGGGCCTTAGTGGGGGTCGTACAGGTTAGCCAGTTTCTTGAAGCGGGGCCCCCAGTCATTGAGGTAGTCGTAGTCCTGGTCGTCGTCGGAGCTCCCAGAGGCGATGGTGCTCAGGCTGCCCGCCACAGAGCCGTCGCCTTCGTAATCGTAGATCAGCACCGTGTCGTAAGGGGGGATGTTGGGGTCTTTGTCCGCAGCATCCAGGCCCTAGGATCAGAGTCACAGCCAACCCTACTGTCATTGTGCGCATGCAAAGCGAAATGAGGCAGAAGACAGGCGTGGCATCACTGTTAAACAAGACAGCATAATAGAATAAATGTCTTAACATAGAAAAATACTGCGACAGTTAGCGTCCTGGGTAAAGGTGCAAGGGTCAGAGGTGGAAAGTTCAGAGAGTATAAATCCAGACCAAGATTTTGTTTCAGCCAACCAGTTGACTATAAAGAGTCACAGTCACAGAGACTCAACTGGCTGGTTGAAACGAAATCTTGGTCTGGATTTGTATTCTCTGAACCTGAACTTTCCACTTCTGGCAATAGCTTCCAAACCACTGTGACAGGATGAAGATGAGCCTTGTCATACTCAGGGCAAATGGTACAGCCACGTGATTCTCTACTCATTCATTCATCTATTCATTCTCCACTAGCTGGACAAGACTGACCGCCCTTACGTCATTGATGAAGTCCTCGATGTCAGCGGGGTCTGCCGGCGGCTTCCGCGGATATATAGGGGAGGGAAAATCGTGAGGGGCGTCCCTCCTGAGCGGCTGCCGCCCACTGGGGAAACCAGAGCCTGCTGGCGGGAAGAAGGTGCCGGGCACCGCCGCTGAGCCCCTCCCCGGGAAGGGCGGCACCAGCTTGCTGGGGTGTCTCAGCTGCTCGATGTTGTAAGCATTCTGGGGAGGGAGGGAACATCAGGGCACTGACAGAATGCCACCTTTTCACTGTCAGTGAGAAGGCCGCCACGTAGCACCCTCACACAGCTGGAGGTTAGTCAGTCAGTGAGATGTTTTAGATACCTAAGATGCAGCCTAGGCCCCCAGCAAGCACCAGGCCTTAATTACAGGAAGGACCTTTTTCATTTCGGTAGGTGGCTATGCAAAATGCCTGCCTCAAGATAGATAGATAGATAGATAGATAGATAGATAGATAGATAGATAGATAGATAGATAGATAGATAGATAGATAGA
>JABFDZ020000008.1:17118692-17132656 GCA_019775955.2 Pollimyrus isidori
CATTATTATGTGTATGCATATCATATATGTACCATTTTTTTTAATGCCCCCCCACCCCCGCCCCCCATGTGTAATGTCTGTTCACACAGCACAGCTTGGAGGAGCAACGTGACCGGCAGCCAGCAGCTGCGAGGCCCCCTGGCACCCCAACAGAGACACTTTGCAGCAGCCCACAGGCCTCCCCGGCCAATTAGTCCCTCCCTCCTCCATTAGTGGAATGCGGCTTATTTATTCTGTTCTGTACCAGCTGGTGAAAACCTCTTCATTTCGGGGCCCAGGTCACCTGACCCAGCCAGCTAAGCAGGAGGCTTGAGTACTATAGCAAAGGTAGCGTCGTGCTGAGCAGATACCTCTACCGGGAATAATACGTTCACAGCAAGACGGTGCGGTGAAGGCACCTGAACTACTTTCTCTGGGACTTGTTTGCTGTTCTCTGAGATCCGGATGGGAGGTATGATCCAGTCCCTCTTCATCCTGGCGCGACCCGCACTTCCCGCGGCGTACCCCCTCCATGGATGCAGGACGTCAGCGTTTGTCTGGTCCATATGGGCACCACAACATGCCTGAAAGATGCACAGACGATGACATGGTCACACTGGTCCATGCATGCATGCCCATCAGCCCCCCCCCCCCCCCCCCACAATGCGGGCGCATGTCTCCCAGCACATCGACGCAACCACGCACGCGACCTCTGCTGTAATATCACCCTTAAAGGAGACAATCGACAAATGACGCGATGCCACGCACAGGTCCCTACAGTAGGGCGCCATTCATCCCCATAAGAGGAGTGTGGTTTGTTCCATCTCTTAAATGAATCGCTCCACTTCTCCATCTGCAGCCAGAGCACGCACACGGCATCAGCTTAAGTCAGACCTCCGTGTCGTACCAGTGCTGTTCACTTTTAAGGCCATCAGAATTTGCCCGTAGACCTCCAATGATAATAGGATTGTGATGGGGGCTAATTTTAGCTGCGAGTTCTAGAGCGTCTAATGGCTAGAGTGAGCTTGAGGGGGGTGGGGGGGGCAGTTCTCCCATTCATCCCAGAGGATCAGTGACCTTTGGCTTCATCCCTAATGTGGCATCTGCATGCCGGTCTGGGCATTTTGAGCGACCGGGTGGGTGAAAAGCCCAAGGGTTCGAGTTTCACACATGCATTCATACACACTTACTCACATGCAACACCCCCAAGCAGCTGCCTGACCCCAGAACGGGGCCCGAATTACCCCAACCAGACTCTACTGCAAGGATGCAAACAGGCCTCTTCGAACACCACTGTCCACCTGACCTAGCACCTGGGAAGTGCTGATGGTGCAGAATTCCTGCAGGCTTCAGTACCCGTGCCCCCCCCCTCACACCGACCCCGAGGTCCTGCTTTCACCTCCGCGACTGAAATACGTGTCGACTTCTCTCACAGCCTCAAATCCCCGTCTGCCCGCTGCCTGGCTCCGCCTGCCAAAAACGACCAGAAATTCAGTTTGAAAAAAGAACATCGCGGAGGAGATCATCAGTATAAAAAGATATGCTTCATTGATCATGGGGACAAAATCCAGAGTTGGAATCTACAGACGCAAACCAAGGACACACAGCACGTGAAGAACATTGGGCTCATCTGGGATTTGAACCCGTGACCACTTACACCCAAAGCAAGAATCATACCCCTCAACCAATGAGCCATTACAAAAAAAAAAAAGGTGCATTGGCAAACTGACACAGACGGGACTGTATGTCAGGAAAGAAACCAAAGTTATTGCTGCATATATTAAAATATGTGTGAGGAACAATAAGGAGCATACTTATGGTTCGGTTAGAGGTCATAGCGAGTTCATAGCGCATTATAAATGAGGGATAAGGACCAGGCCAGGGCCCCTGCTAGCATGGAGTGTGTGTCAGAATTGGGTGTGTGGGCCACCTGGCGGGGGCTGCAAGGCGGGAATGACACCATCATCGTCCAGCATGCTTGGGGGGGTCACGAGTGGCCGCTGGCACGCGTAGGGGGAGTTAGCGGGCTAATCTTAGACACAAGCAGGCACCCTGGCCCACAGTAAAATACCCATGGTCTGATTTATTGTTTTTTTTATGATTAAATAAACGGTGTAATAAAATATTGCCACACATTCTTGTCAAGTGTCTTGTCAAAGGTGCTATACAAACATAAATTGAACTAACTAAATTTAAAAGAGACTGAACAAGGGGGAGGATAACTTCAGTCAGGCTGGGGCTGCGTCAACGTTGGAGGGGGTGGTTACTAATTAGGGGGAGCCTGACAGTTGGAGCTCGAACCCCACACCTGTCTGCAGCCTCTGTGACACATTATGCGCTTCATGGGATTTTTCTCAGGCCATTTCAGACAGCAGCCTGTGACCTTTCGCAGAAGGTCGTGTTTGGACAGTTGTAAACTGGGGGGGGGGGGGGGTTTGGTGGGTACCGACCTCTATGACCATGACGGAACAAAACGAAAGACATGGGGCTGGGTTTCAGTGGTCGAATGGCCATTCCCAACCAAAAACACCTGCCCCCGTGGCCTTGACCAGGGTAACTAGTTAAAATGATGAGTGGCGGGATGCAGGCCTGACATGCATAATTCCAAACAACAAAATTCCTTCGACCGGGCCCCCATAATGAGCAACTCTTCCCCCAAAAATGGTAGACTTAGATGGCAAGATAGATAGATAGATAGATAGATAGATAGATAGATAGATAGAACTGTATCTGCTGATCTTCTGAGGCTTCAAGAAGAGGACACACACAGCCTGCAGATTTTCTAAAGCGTGCTGTGGCGTTCAGGCGGGGGCGTTCAGGTGGGGGCCAGCACGCAGGGCCCTCCCCGCTTTCCGTGCCTCAGCCAGCCTCCAGCCACTCCGTGAAGGATTTTATGCTTTGCTCCGCCCATTAACCTCAGCCTCCCTGGGGATCACAGCGGAGAGAGGACCTACAACGGGGCATTTTACTGGGGGCAGGGAAAGTGCTTATTTACAGGGATGTTAAAAAAAGAGTCACATCACCTTACTGCATCGCACTCGGAGCGCAGTGACTGCAGACGCCCACAGTAGGTTATACCATCCTGGATCACATGACACCCTCTTCTGGGTGCCGGTTCTGAATATAACCTCTGTGACGCTGTTTACCCCTTTCTCACATTCCTCACACTTTTGAAATAAAGCCATTTGAGCAAAACCAATCCTGTCTGGAGTCCTCCAAGATGCAAACTGGTCGGGGAACAGCAATATGGCTTGGAAATGTTTACTGGGGATATGTCAGGTCCAGACATTCATTCCAGTGGTTAAAAAAAGTAATACAGACCGACAATGAAACGTCTTGCAGACACAAATTTAAGGCTGCCGCGATTCGTTGACATAGTCATTAACGACATCAGTATTTTAAATAATTTTTAATATATGAAATTACTTTTGACTTCTAAAGGGCTTCGACTCATTATAACAGATGTCTTCCTTTAACATCTCTAATTATGGGAGTAGGTCAAATTATCACAAAACAAAAAGGTGGGTTTACACCACACACAGATCCGATGGAGACCACGCGGATCTAGCGCTATGCAGTATATGGAAGCACCAAAAGGGGAAACGAACACATGCTATTCTGGATGATGGATCCCCAAAACAGGCAAAACTCCACCATAAGTGTTATATATTTATGTTCATTTAACTTTGTCCTTGTAGTTGCTAAAAACACTCAATTAAAACCATGAAGTTGTCTGCTTGCGACCTTAGAATTTCCACCGAATAATCATTTGAGAAAATGTTTAGGCTTATTCTACATTAGTGATGCCAGTGTGTGTGTTCCTGCATGAGCGGCTTGTTGGGACTAGTGTGAGAACTGAAAGGAAACCGGAAACTAATGAAAAAAATCAATAACTGAAATCAAAATGAAAAGTATATTTACCAAATGAACGGGTTGGACTTTAATCAGCAAAAAATACTGCCACGCCACAAAAATCTTTCTCCTCTTTTAAAAGATGTTTCAGTTGCTAAGATGTCCCTTTCTTCGCCATGACTTACCTACCGAATTTATACAGATTACTAACCTTTGTGCATCACAATATGCATCTAATTAATATTGTAGTGTCGATGTCACGATATTTTAGGCACACTACTAATCTTCTTATCGGATTGTAGGCGTAAATAATGTCCGGATAGCGCCGAAAAGCCAGTGTCCATTACCAAAAGCCCTGCAATGACAATTTGTTATTGTCAAAATAAAATTTAAATTAAACTGTCAATTTGATTTTCTGGAGAAAAATCTGGAGGTTTAGCATAATCAACTAATGGGTAAAACAGTCGTTAGTGGCAGCCATAGAAAAATTCAGTATCATTCCACACAAGGCAACTATGAAAATCAACCTGTTCTATTCTGAGTCTGTGGCCTTAATGGGAGCATTAATTACGCACTATTAAATCACATAGCCTGTGTGTATGGGTGGGTGGATGATGGACAGAAGGAAAGACGGATTCAGCAATGGAGAAACTGTGGGGGCCCAAGGCTGACATGGGTAGGGGGCCCCCAAGCAGACTGCTTGAGCTATATTTTTTGGAGCTGAAAGATTAAGTAGCGGGAATTGAAAACGATGGAATATCAATAACATGCTCATCTGGGGGGGGGCGATCATGGTGAGGTCCAATCAGGCCGACAATTTCCAACAGAAATTTGTTTTGCTATAATATTATCATTTTTTATCAAAATACAAATGGTTTGGAATGGACAGTTGATGTATGTGTTTTGTTACTAAATAATGCTTATATCAGCAGGGTGTCACGCCCAGCTCGTCCGATCCTCGTGTTAATTCCCGACTGTCATCACCTGTTTCCTGTTCCTCTCGGCTTGTCCTGTGTATTTAGTCCGCGTCTGAGTTGGTTTTGCCAGATCAGTCATTGATGTTGTCAGCCGTACTGACCGGTCTGTCAGAATAAACCCCGTTTTGCCTGACTTCCTGCTAAACCGCTCACCGGATCGCCAAACATAACACAGGGGGCAACTAGAGCGTGGATGGATGGATGTATGGATGCGATATGCTAACGATTCCTAGCGATGAGTCCCAGGGTGGCATCGCCTCCCCTCCTCTGTTGCCAGCATAAGGCCTTGGAATCTAAATGGAGAAGGAAGGGGGATCATAATCTGTCCCACAATCATCATTCCTTCCACATTCCTTAAAGATTCTGCATTCTTCAATAAGCCCTCTGTTGCAGGTTTTCCACCAAAACACCTCGTGAAAATGTAGGACCAGAGGTTTAACTTAAGAGTTCTAGCTACTGACTGACTGGGCTACTTCTATGAAGTCATCCGGCATGCAGTTTCCTTACTGGCCAGCAGGCTAGTGCTCAGTTGGATTGCTTGCGTCAGCTGAGGGACCAAAAGCTTTATTTCCAGCCGTGTGCAGAGACTCAATGGACACCAGAAAATTCGGTCTCATAATCAGAGAGGCGACACTGTTTGTGAGAGCAGCTGTGTGTCTGAGAAAGATCAGGGGATTAAAGGGAGTGGGAGACTGGCCTGGATACCCAGCATACGAGGCTGGGAGCTGCAGCCAGCGGACTGCCATGTCGTGGTGGTGAATTAGACCGATGTCTCACGCCTGGGTGAGGCCACAGGGTACTGATCAGACATCCACTCTCCTCTCCTTATTCACCCTCTCAGCCTAAATCGCAGGGGAAGAGTCCTGGGCACAGCTTTGAACCTGGCAACATGGAACCGCTTCAGTGTACAGTGCAGAACACAGCAGAATCCCCACCCAGAAACCCTAACTTACCGTCCATGTACTACGAGACGCCATTCCATCACCTGCACCAATGCAAAGTCAGAATAATGGCTTGAAATATGGGCCCCCAGCTATTAATTTAGATGCACCCTGCGGCCTTTTATTCAATCAGCCTTGGTAACAGACATTTATTTTCTCCTGAATTCAATGGCAACTTTGAGGGGACAATTGTGGAAAAAAATTGTACGTGGTCCAGCCATTGAGCGATGAAAGGCCCAAGGTCGGCGATTACGATGCAGACCCGCGAGAGGAAAGCATTCCGAGCCGAAACGTCGACTTTAACAGGCTCCCTTGGACAGAACGGATGAAAACAGACGTTCTGCCTGCAGAAGGTCCAGAAGGGACTTTTAGAGAAAGAGATTAAATGTAGGGGCACTTTAAAAATGACGGAAGAAAGAGGACAACATGGAGGAAAAACAGCATTAATTGTCGATAGCACAGCTGAGCTGCTTGAAACAGGCCAAGGCTCTCAGGACCCCAAAAGCCAAGGGGGGGGGAATTCATGTGAACAGCGCACGTCCTCTCTAGACTGAGTGATGGTTTCCAACAGGCGATGCTTTATTGCGGTCACTGTGCACAGATCGGTCCATACAGCTGCATTTATCCCCGATTTCATGGCTTAGGAGCAACAGTCGCCTTGCTCACCCTGTCGGGATTACAGACCGGACAAACAACACATGTACTGAGGCGTCATTGTGGGAACAGCTGCCTGCCATTAGCCCTGCACTGGCCATCAAACGGGTCACACTGAAACAGGCTTCCCATAAAGCATGTCTTCTTTGGTCTGCCTTGACTTTCTTTTGGTACGGGTTGCGAGGTTCTTGCGAAGTTCTGTCACCCTTCCGCGATCATGAAAATTCTTCAAAGGGGCACCTCCGATCACTTAAGAGAACGCAGAGACGAGCCAATGTCTCACTGCAGTCAAAACCAGGCTGCTACTTTGAAAGCCTTAACTTTCGCCCACAAATGTAAAACTGCCTTGATTCAACTGATTTAGCTCCCTCATAGGTTCAGATGTGTCTGCTTGACACGTAACCATTCAGTGAGTGATGTCTGTGTGTGCATATGACATCATGGCAATATGACATCGTGACAATTTGACATCACATTCCCATCCACAATTCACATAGCATGTCTGGGGCCTCAGCGACAATATTGCAGTTCCAGTTCCCAGAGATCCCAGAGAATAGATACTTAATTCATCAGTAGGCGATTACGATTTCATGAGGGTGTCTGCCTCCATCTAGCTCATGATTCGAAAGAAATCACAGGGGTGGAAGATGTTCCGTCGCCACACCTTCCGTCATAAGACTAACTGTATGAGTCCTAGTGAGGAGTGGATGAATCGCTCTGCTGCCATTTAGCCAAGCGGGGCTATTTGTCCTGTATGTTTCTCACAAACGCTGGCGAGCATCATGGTTCCCCCCTGGATCATTCTGTCATCGTGAACCTCCCCGGCAAGTCTTTTCATTAAAGGCAAGTGAAAGCCACATATTTCAGCACGGAGTCTGTGCAGCATTAGCGTCATAAACACACAAGAGTAATTGATTACATTTGCAATTACCTTTGAATGTTTCTGTTTTTATAATCAGCTCTGATAGAAAGTTTTATAATGGTGTTGATGACTTGCTGTCGTGTTTGTCTTCCACCCAATTATAAACAAAATCCAACATAAGTTTTATGTGGAGTTTGACTAATTAATCAAGAATATTCATTACTGCATATTCGTTAATAATTAGTCAGTGTTTAGACTGGCTATTTCCATTGTTTATCCAGCAAGGAATATGCTTAGCAGCTGGAAAAGCCTCCTTCATTCTTCTCAGGAACACCAAATGTTGATTTGGCTGAACAGAGCCTGTTTTGGGGGCTATTTGGGGTGTCTGCTGCAAGCCGGCCCACACCAAACAACCACAGCTTCTTCTCTAAACTTTTATTCAGAAAGGACTGGATGCGAATCAAAGCCTTTCCCACTTTCTAGCAGCGATTTAATTAGCAGCTAGCAGCCTCATTACAATCCCAAGGCCGTCATCTAACTTTTTTCATAATAGCCTGGATGGATACGCTAACAAGATATAAAACTATGTAAAGTAAGAAAATATTTTAACCGTCACAAAGGCTTTGCTGGGTGTTTTTAAGTAACTGTTGATTAGATTAATGAAATATTTCTGCCTTACACTTCTTAGAGAAGGTATATCCCAATTCGGGGAAGGTAAAGCCACCCCCACACCAGTAAGTTGGTGTGGCTGGCCCAGTGCTAATCTCTTACCTGGATTGCGACAGCCACCAGCACACAGAATCCCAGTGATGCCTGGGGGGCCATCTTCCTCTCCCTCGTCGACACGTCCGAAGCGGCGGAGATCACCAGTCTGTTGGTGGAGCGTTGGGGGATTCCTGGCTGGACGGAGGGACGGAGCAGAGCATGTGAACCGGTCGCTCTTGGCCTCGCTCAGTGCCACGTTCTCTCTCTCCAACTGGGCTGAGCAACGGGCAGATGAGTGACAGCACATGTGTGCTGGAGCGTGTAGGGTTTGGGCTGAAACCCTAGCCTGACGTCCACACACCGGCTTGGGGCTGGGAGTGGGGTGGAGGGGGGCAAGACCAAGTCCAGGGAGAGACATGGAGCAGCTGTTCCCAGCGTAGGGCCCCACTGGTCCTACAGAACTCCACCCCCCTCCTGAAAGCTAGGTCCAGACAGCATCCACTCCAGTACAGATGCCATTCAGGATGCTGGCCATGCAGAACAGGACTATGGATTCCCAAAAAAATAAAGATGACAGCCATTGTTTTTGTGATTTCTTTAAAGAGATACCTCACTAGACTTGTTTATTTGGATTCACGCCAATGGTACTACGGCATTCAGAGATTGGCATGTACTCAGAAAACTTCTGCTGGAAAATGGGACCTCTCTGGCTTTGGCACTCCCAGAAGGGGGCCATCAACAGAAGTCAAAGGTCAACACATATTACTCTACAGCTAGTCATTCAACAGCAACATATAACAAGAGGGAAGCAGGGTTGGGGACATTCCAGAATACATTCATCAATTCTAATCCAAATCAGGGAGATTTAAATTCCAACTCAAATTCTATTTACTGATTTGGATTGGAATTGATGATTGCATTTCAGAACAGCCCCAACCTGGAGGAGAAGCAATTACAGTGGGGGCTGTGACCTAGTCACCACACTGGTGATCGTTAAATTATGTCTGTGAAATGCCTAGTCCTCTTGAATAACACTTTAACGGCTACTTTTGATTTTAATTCAACGTTGCTACAGCATTGCGACCAGAGGTCCACTGGGATGCCGGGGTCCAGGCCCTGTCGCTGGAGCGGGTCGGCACCTGTCTGTGTGACATGGCGGGGCAGCTGGCACGGGTAACCCCCCCCCCCACCCCACGCCTAAAAGCGGCACCACACCCTGCTCAGTATCGCCAGCCCCCACATTCCTCAGTGATGGGAAAAGTAGGGTGGTGCATGCAGTCGGGGAGCACATTCCCTATAAGAAGGGGACGTGACTGCCCACTACTGGTAGCTGACGGTTTAGCTGAATTTCAGATGCTCCCGAGAGTATACATCCCAAATTTTACATATTTATTAAAAATTACTGACACATATGTGCCCCGTAAGGGCTAGTTTATTAGATACATTCACACATTAATGGAAACAGCCTTCTCCTCCAAACAGAATCATGTGACTGTAACTGAATACATTCAGCGAGCAGGCAGGGCTGAGAGCTTGACTTACAGTTTGGCTGAGCGTTAGAAAGGCTGAGATACGCGATCTAAGCGGGTCTCCAACGCGGCGTGATCGTCGCCAGCATCTGCCCTCCTGGGATTTCCACAGACTACAGCGTCTAGAGTTTACAGAGAAGTGACAGAGCAGTGAACAAAACATCCAGTGAGGGGCAGGTCTGCTTGCCCGAAAATGCCTTGTTAATGACGGAGGTCAGAGCAGAGCGGCAGGACTCGTCCAAGTGAATGGAAAGGGAACGGGTGCAGAAATGGTGGGTGAAGCGGGTAAGATAACGACTATGTCTCGCTACCTGGCCGCTGAGTGATACAGATCCAAACATGTTAGACAGCACTTACCTATTTTAAATGTTATATCATATAAATAAGTTTCTTTAAAGGGCCTGGAACAGCAGTATAATGTAGATTAATGGGTTGTATTGGACACTGTGAGGAAGCCACAATAAGACTATATATGCTTATAAAAACAAGTTGACTGACTGCAGAGTGGTCATTCCCTGGACTGATCGCCACTCCCATGCCCCTTGCTGCTGTGTTTGCTGCCAGCATGCCTAGCGCCCCCCGGAGGTGCTAATAGGAAGGACAGCCTGGCCGCAGGTGGGTGCCTATTACATCATCTCTCTTTCTCATTATGACCATACTGGGGTGATGATGGCCAGGCTGCTGTAGCCCTCTTTGCTATTGCGGTGCCAGGAGGCCCAAATGGACTCTGACGCTGCTGAGGGGTGTTTGCAGGACAGCAGAGACTCACTTGTATATGCATCTTTCTGACTTTATGGCGTCATGGTGCAGGCAAAATCCCCTGGTGGCAACGCAATGTCAGGCAATTTCCAGTCCAGTCCTGTTTATATTACAACAATAAAACACCGGAGTGTTTGCTGGAAAAAAATAAAACAAAAAATAATTTTAAAAAGGGCAAAAAAAAAACAAATCAGGGTTTTGGGCTCCAGAAATGGGAAACTTGAGCAAATGCCACCAGGGGGCAGTAGAGCACCACCGTCAGATTCCTGTCCCTTTGAGGGGAGGGCATGCGGAGGGACCTGTATTTACTTTATGGCGAACAGATTTATTGGTGCATTTTATTTCAGGGGATGCTGTTTTTGTCTTTTACATCTAAATAGAATAATTTTGGCTTTCCTGAAAACGCCAAGCACTTGCTCCCATAAAAGCATAAACAGAAAGTTTAATGTCGTAGAAATGCACAGTGTGGGCATGTGATAAATGCTTTGGGTGCAGCCAGGCTTAAAAACACACCTTGTTCCGGAGAAACATCAGGTCTAAATTAATACGTATAAAATTCTCTACAGGATATTTAAAATCCGTCGTGGGAATGTGTTCCCACCAAGTCCTCTTTGCTGTGTCAGTGAGACAGCGAAACCAAACCTGTCAGTAAGAACTGTGGTGCCAGTAGACAAACAAACATTCATCAAAATCTTCATGATGTCACTTCCATCAAAGCCCAGCTTTCCAGCCGTGGACCACAGGTCCGCGTGGAGCAAACTGCTTTTGTGGACGGCGCAGAAAATTTGGCGGACACCGGGGAAAAAAACACAGGTGGCATAGAATTAGTTAATTATGTGCCCTGTCTCTTTAAAAAGCCCTTCATTAGGATCAGTAAAAAAGACTTGCTTAGACAGGTGCGTATTATTTCTGGTGTATTATTTCTGATCTACGTCGACGTCGGAGCAAAACTGCAAAGATCACGGAGCCCAGGGCACACCGAAGACCCCCGAGCATGCTCTTCTTCGGGAAGCGTCCCACGGCAGCTTGTGACGTTGACTCACCGCTTTGACCTTGCACAGAGATAATGGGCACTTCGCACTGAATCGATCCCCTACCGAATCTGGGGTGCTGAGAGTGTGTCTCTCTCCCCCCCCCATGCAAAACCACGCAAAGAACCCCCTCCGCCCCCTCACAGTTGCCATGGAGGGCGATGGCAGTTCGGAGACAGGCAGCAGTTTACGGGAGACAGGCGCAAGGCGCTGCTCACAGTCCTGAATGTCTGCAGCCCCAGCCATCAAAAGGGAGAAGAGAGGCTGTTAAAGCAAAATGTTAATGTGAGAAGTGAGAAGTGCACAGGGTTGGGGGTCCTGTTCCCACGTGCGCGGGGTCCACCTGTCTTTCCCGGCTAATTCCACTTTGGTCCCAAAAGTCTAAAAACAAAAATGCTGCTGTTTCATAACTGCCCACCGTGTGTGAGAGTGTGTGTGTCCCCCCGCCGTGGACTGGCAGTTTGTTCAGGGTCCCTGGCCTTGCACCTTAGGGCTGATTTATGCTCCTGCCCCGCTCTCGGTACGGTGTAGTCACACTCCCTGATGGCCAGACGCCGAGACATAACTGCAGCAGTCAGGCTACAGCGCAGGGTATAGATCAGGTATAGATACTAATGGTATAGATTCTATGCAGTGTAAGTATAAATCAGCCTTTAGGCTGCCTGAAAAGACCCCTGGCCAATGTCACCTGACCCTGCATTGGATATCTCATTAGAAGATGACTGAATGGTGGATGGACGGATGGATGGATACAAAACACACTCACGGGCCAGTCCTCCCAATCCCATCAGCGCATTTTGGCAAAGACCAGACGGCCTAGTGAACAGATCTTGGTGACATGACAATGTGGGGACGGGTCTTTTCTTTATTCCAAGATCCCCTTATCGAGGGTGGTTGTGGTGATGGAGGAAAATAAGGAAAATAAGAAAAAAAAAAGCCTTGAATTACTTAAATTACTTTTGGTGCGAGATGTAATTCGAATGATACAATCGGATGAATGGGAATTTTTCATTTTTACAGCTGAATCCTCAAAATCACAGCAATTTGCATTTATGATATGATAATTTAATTCACATCAAAAAAGACACGGACTGGGACGCCGTGGGGGTCACGCCTTCACCTCCTCCTCTTCCTCCCTTTCCCCCGCGACAAGGAGGAAGCAGCGGCGAGCATTTAGAGATGACAGTTGCCGGCACGGTGAGGCTAATCGGCGCCATCGCCTGTCACATCACGGCACGTCAGGACCATGCCAGTCACTCCACGGGCAATGTCGGCTTGTCAGCCCACATATGCTGGGCTACGACAAAGGGGGGCGGTGGGGGCAACCAGCCCTCGACCTCTCTGCAGGCCTGCCTGACCTGTCCCTAAGGATTTTTTTTTGGGGGGGGCGGGCTGGGAGAGAACACATTTCTTTTCTGCCCCAATAAATACCCCAAAGGCAGGGTGAGAGAATCTTGAAAACACGCCTGTTTGGCATTTCTGGTCTGGTCATTTTTATTAAACTCACGGTGCCAAGAACGTCGATTTTATCCCATAGGAGAAAAGTTAACATACAAAAAAGGGAAAGATGCTGATTAGATTAGTTTATTCATAACACGGCCTAACTGAGGCAGTACTGGTGACCTGCTGTCATTCCCACACTGGGAGGGCATCAAGCTGTTCGTCAATCAGGACAGCAATCACACCCACGGCAGCGTGGCCTGAGATCGCACCCCCCTGTCGGGCTGGATGCACACCGCGCACACCAAAGGTGGCAGCCTCCGCCTCACCAAATAAATCTGCAGGGACGTTGTTTTATTTTTACACAGTTTTTGCCTGAGCAAAGGGAACAGGAAGATCATTAAACGCACGCAGGGCTGGGGTGAGGCGGACAGTGTGGGCTAGTCGCGGCCCGACCGGCGGTCTGAGGTAGAGTACGAGCAAATTCCCAAATTACAGACGGAAGTAACTGCAGGCAAAGCACAGCAGAGCTCCGACATTCTGTCAGCGCTGCATGAATCGTACGACTTTCCTTAAGGTGTTTTATTTATGGCCCGTTCTCCTTACCGCTGGTCTCTCCTTCTGCGCTATGCAAGCGGAGGCGAAGAGCTGCGTCCTTTCCAGCGAATAGAGAGCGGTTCTGTCCGTGTCCCTCTCGCCCTGACTGCCCTGTTTGTTAGCGGGATGCTGCCCTTAGCGGCTCGGCGACAAGCGGCCAGGGCTAAAGATGATAAACGCCCCTGAGTTATGTTCAGCGCACACAGCCCCCCCAGGAGTGTTGTTTTTCTATGTTTGCTCCCCCCCCCATTCATTCCTTTCGTGATTGACAGGCCAGGCTAATCGTCGCCATAGAACTGGACAGTACCATGTACAGTCACCGTGTAGAAATCACCACCCCCCACAATAAATAAATACAGACAAGCTTTGAAATAGGATAGCGAGAAAGACACCCCCAGCAAAAGCCAGGGAGACAGCCAGGAGATCCCCCCCCCCCAAGACAGGCCACTCAACTGAACACCCTACGCTGAGTGTAACCCTCTATGGTAAGGGTACAGAGGCACAGATGCTCCCTGTCAGTGGATGGAGGCGTTTACGTGTGTGTGTGTGTGTGTGTGTGTGTGTGTGTGTGTGTGTGTGTGTGTGTGTGTGTGTGTGTGTGTGTGTCACAGCACACACAGGCAAACGTGTGTATTTGT
>JABFDZ020000008.1:17136210-17146747 GCA_019775955.2 Pollimyrus isidori
AATTTTTTTTTTTTTTTTTTTTTTTTGTTTTTTCTTTCCCCTACTTTTCTCCTCGTTGGTTGTTTGTGTTTTCTACAAAAAAAAAAAATTTTATTATTTTTTTTTTATTTTTTTTCATCTCCATCAAATGTATTTTTACTCTATTTTTATAAAATCAAATAACCCCACTCCCCCTCCATTTCACCCCCCCCCCCCCCCCCCTGCAGCAGCGACATCCAGGGAGCCCTGTCGGCAGGACGGGCAGCCGGCCGCTGCTGGCACCATGCCCGCTGCAGCTGGTACCGAGTGTAATTGGGTGATTTATGGCCATGAAAGGCCTCCATATTATAAGTTAATTTATACAAGGTACCCCGTAACACTGAGGCACACACACACGGCGCCCCCGCGCAGGGCTCTGCTGTAGAACACCGTCCAGCACATTAATCAGAGGGACCACGAGATGCCTCACACCACCCACCATACGGTCCAGGTTCCTGAAGATCTGAAGATCTAAATCCCTCTGAGAGGCTTGCCCTCCTCCAAACTGTCCATCCTACCCCAGTCAGGCCTCCGCTGGGCCCTGGGCCGCAGTATAAAACAATGTTGACAGGTAAAGCTTAAAAATCAATCGTTCCGAATGCATTTTTAACACCGGCATTGATTGTGCTCAGCCGGCCCCCCCTCCCCCCTCAAGCCACTCCATTTTATTAGTGGGTCACCCAGGGGGAGAGGAACGGTGGAGGAACCTGGGCCCTCATGAACGCCAATGACTCACCCATTTCCAGAAGCTTCCGCCAGAGCCAGAGCCAGAGCCACAGCCTCACCTGGGCCGTACCTAGAGGCAGTCACCCCCCCCATGAAGCCCAACAAAGCCCCTCAGATTCACAGCCTTTTATTTTCTTTGCCACGTTCCTCAGAGTAGAGAGTCGCACCCTGAGTTGACACTACACTGACCCCCTCATCATTGTAATCAGTCATCATAATTGCTGCCATCATCATCATCATTAAAGATGAAGAGCACACAGATCTCAAAATCATCTTAAAAGACATCGGTCACGATAAAAATGCTGCAGACACCGCGCCCGTCTCGGTGGGGGGTTGCCCATCCTCCAGGGTTAACTCCATGCGACCCCCCGCCCCAATGTCTTCAGTCCACCTTCCCCGGCGATTTCCTCCTTCCCACTGGGGCGAGGGCCCCCCCCCCCGCCGTCCGGCTAACAGGAAGCGACAGAGGGCCCGGCGGTCCTAAGCGGGGAAGAACCGCTTGATCAAATCCTTCTTGTTGACCTTTCCCATCTGGTTCCTGGGCATCTCGTCCACCAGGAGCAGGCCGGTGGGGATGGTGTAGGCGGCCATCTTCT
Source organism: Pollimyrus isidori (assembly GCA_019775955.2). Classification (NCBI taxonomy): domain Eukaryota; kingdom Metazoa; phylum Chordata; class Actinopteri; order Osteoglossiformes; family Mormyridae; genus Pollimyrus; species Pollimyrus isidori. Next base: position 17,137,551 of record JABFDZ020000008.1, read on the forward strand.
CTCTGGAAGGAGAGCGTCCACAGTTACCGACCCCCATGCCGGCGGCCCATGTGAGATAAACAAACGCCTCATGGCGTCCATGCAAACCATCTACGCTAAAAAAAAAATCTTCTGGGGGGCCATTTCCCCTTATCAGCGCTGAACGCACAAACAGTAACAGGGGCGGCTAATAACAGGGGCTTAAAACGCGGAGTGACGAGCTGTCATTAAACGCCTGCTTCTCTTTTTAAATGTATTATTACAAACACAAGTCAGGTTCCTGTGTCTGACTCTGGCTGTCTCGCTCGCTCACCCTCCCGCCTGTCTCTCTCTCTCTCTCTCTCTCTCCCTCCCTCCCCTCCCCAGTCAGCTATGTGGGTCTGAACGTAGACAAGGCAGCTCCATTTGCCTTCCTTCTCATCAGAGGGGCACAGGGCTGTCTGACACATATGCAGACTGACAGTTATCTCTCCGGTCCTCACCGATGAGTGAGCATCGAGGAGTTAAACACCCCCCCCCCCAACTCCCGCCCTGCTCATCCCAGGGTGGCAGGTCGCTGGCACGGATCCTTCATGGGATGATCCACCGCTGTCTGTTGCCATAATCCATAGGGGCCGGCCATATCAATAGCCGATGGTGTGCTTTGAATCAGTGAGTGACAGAGAAGGGGCAATTCAGGGGGCAATCAGCTTTCAGCCGAGGCCAGTGCCCCTGTGGGTCTGCCCCAGGACGCGCCCCCTGGCACAAGGAAGACAGAGCCCCACAGGGCATCACCGGACACATCTGAAGGTATGTGTAACAGCACATGCAAGGACACGTGCGGCCTGCCCTGGGCTTGGGAGGTGTACACGCCAGGGACAGAGAGAGCAACTGCCTGAGGAGACACGTGCTCCCTGACATGGTCTGCATGTGACACAGCATGTGACACAGCGAATGTGAGTGACGTTTAAAAATAGCAGGCAGCCACATGGACGAGGGTCTGAACTATGCCTCCTGGTTTACCTCTCCCCCTCCAAACACTCGTTCCCCCTCTTCCCCTCTCCTATGTTGCTCCGCTCATTCTTCCTAGTCTTGAGGAGCTTCATGTAAAAAAATAATGAACCTACAAATCGCCTGATTGTGACATGACTAGGAGTGTAAACAGCGTCGCTGGTTCCAGTTATTTGCACTCCCACCACTAGGGGTCAGCACCACATACAACAGTGACCTGGAACTACAATGATACCTGGCCCAGGCCTTAAGCTCCTCCAGAGTGAGGTTCTTCCCTTGCTTCAGCTGCACCACAGCTGTCACTCTTTGGCCCCAGGTGGCGTCTCGCACCCCAATAACAGCCACATCTGGGGGAAACCAATGGATGTGAAGCACATTTCCAGTTTTGGTTTTGCCAATGATCCGTTGCAGAACTCGGCGTATCGGCGATTGACCAGAGGCACAGCTATCCCAGACTCCTTACCTGTAATATCAGGGTGAGCCAGCAAGTGGCGCTCCACTTCAAGGGCACTGATCTTGTACCCGCCACTCTTGATGATGTCCACCGATGTTCGCCCCATGATCCAGTACACCCCATCCCTGTAAACCGCCGTGTCCCCTGCAGGAAGACGAAGGAAAGGACAGCTTGGGCCTGGAATTTACACCCCCATAACAATGTTCCCGTTAACAGGCTGCGCTTGATGACAACAGCTAACAGATGTCAGGGGTGATCCTGACAATTCTTTAAGTTTGGGGGTGCATAAGAGAGGCTATGATTCATACAGAGGGGCCAACCTTTTCATTAGCCAATGCTATGTTCTGAGTTGGCGAGTGACAGGAGAGGGGCACTCCAACGGCCAATCAGCTTACAGCTATGGCCAAAACCCCAGGTTGGCCTGCCCCTTGACAGCATCAGATCAGATGTCACATTAGACGATTTGCTGATGGGGGCCACACTGGCAGAGCAACGCCGACGGGGGGGGGGGGCTGTGTTCCCGCAGCAGTGTCCAGGGCCACCTGGCTCTCTGCTTCCCACAATCCCAGCTGCCAAGGGGGTAGCTCAGCTGGAGCTCACGCTAATGACTACCCCCACGTCCCACTCAGGGGCCACCCCCACCCCCCCAGGTGCATGCCGCTCCCCCAGTGGGCCCAACACGTGAACACATGCACGCACACACACACACAATTTAACCATTTCATAACACCGTTTCGCCGTCTTCTCCAGAGAAGAAGCCAAGTAAACACCAGACTGTTGCCACAACAGCAGCAGGACGGACAGCAGGATTGCAGGACAACAGGACAACAGGATAACAGGATGGCAGGATAACAAGACAGCAGGATCGCAGGACAGCAGGATCGCAGGACAGCAGGATCGCAGGACAACAGGACGGCAGGATAACAGGACGGCAGGATAACGGGACGGCAGGATAACGGGACGGCAGGATAACGGGACAGCAGGATCGCAAGACAGCAGGATCGCAGGACAGCAGGACAGCAGGATCGCAGGACAGCAGGATTACAGGACAGCAGGATAACAGGACAGCAGGATAACAGGACAGCAGGATTGCAGGACAGCAGGATAACAGGACAGCAGGACAACAGGATAACAGGACAGCTGGATCGCAGGACAGCAGGATAGCAGGACATCAAAATAACAAGACAGCAGGACAGCAAGATCGCAGGACAGCAGGATAGCAGGACAGCAGGATCGCAGGACAGCAGGATAACAAGACAGCAGGATCGCAGGACAGCAGCATAACAGGACAGCGCACATTCAAAGCTCTCAGGGTGGCCTGCTGGGGTCTTCCCGAAGCATGGCAGGGGGCATAGGTGACCCCAGGGTATTATAGCGGGTGCGTGCAAACACAGCGAATGTTCTCTAGCCCAGCTGTTGCCCAGGAGAAGGTGGTTCCTCGTAGCTGAGTCACCGCCGCATCATGATACCCAGGGCCAAAAAAAGCAGGTGGGGGGTAAATAACCAGCACAAAGATCCCACGGAAATGTCGAGTTAAACAGCGGGGCAGTGATAACCCAGGCGGCTCAAGCTTAAATCACAAAACAATTAAAATTTTCGTACTCCCTTGCTTTACTGCCCTATCAGCCCTCTGTCGATCCGCTCGTCCATTCACACCTTCACCCTATCCTCTCTTCTGCCTCCCCCTCTTCTCTCTCTCTCTCAGTGGAGGAGCTCCTCGTCAATACAGTGCCCATCTGCTGCCATACATCACGCACTTCATTTCAGTTTATTAGCCGGGATAAATCATAAATATTTCATTATACATCACGGGCTGCTGTCGTGGCGACGGAGTAATTCATCACCGCTGCCCTCACTGGCTGCTCTGCAGCCGCCCAATAAGCTTTCCAGTCTATTAAACAAGATTGATACAGTGTGTAAATTTAGATATTGGGAATTTCTTCACAGAGCACTGTTCCACACTGATAGGCTGTGGTAATGGGGGTTTTTTGGGGTGGGGTGGGGGGGGGGGGCGGCAGGCGGGACACTGATAAACTGGACGAGTGTTAACAACACTAATGGCGTATTGAGAGTTTGCCCCGCTTTCCACAGGAGGCCCAGGCTCACAGACACGGTACTCCTCGCACGGCAAGCGTGGTCGCCCTCGTGCGAGACGTGCCAGGAAACCGGAACACCTTAGGACGGGGGGGCACTTTAAACCCGCACGTGACACGAGGGCGGGCCCGTGGAGGCGGGCCCCAGCTCAGCCCGGGCACCGGGGGCCAGGCAGACACAGAATCGCCGCGGCAACCGCGACACGGATGGGCGGCTCCCTTAATTAAGGCGATAAGAAGCGGGAGCACGCAGGACAGCGGGAGGAAAACGGGGGCAGGGGACAATTAGGGGGCGCGGGATGCAGGGCGGCCACTTAACCGATAACGACGGCATTAGAGAGAGAGCCAGAGGGCATGCGGGCGGGCAAGGCAAGCCGCAGGGGTTCCGGCTCGGCGTTAAGGTGGGCACCGGGGGCAGCGCTGACGGCCGCCCGGCTCATTTAAAAACCATCAAACTAAAACGGGCGCGAGCGTCACGAAGGAAGAGCCATTTACGTCGCGGGAACAATGAGAGTCACCGCGGGTTAAGCCGCACAAAACCATGGCGTTTGTTTTTTCCTTGAGAGTGGTATCTGGCACTGCTATAGACAACCTGGGTCTTTCCGAGCCTGACCGGCACGCCCCCGTCGCCGTGACGACTGGACGGGTGGCAGCACGCCTCGCTTACTTCGATTGTGGCCACGAGCTCACGCCACCACTGATTCTAGGCCGTCCTGGGAGTCTCCAGGCACATGGAACACGTGGCCCTGGCCGAAATGGGCCGGCCGGGTCCGCTAATAAAAGGGTGCAGAGCAGCTGAGGGTATTTTGAAAAGGGCAGCTTGACAGTGTGGCAGCACGCTGACAGGAAGGCCTGACAGAGTATTAAAGTACAACCGCAGGCTTGTTTGCATGTGTGTGTGTGTGTGAGAGAGAGAGAGAGAGAGAGAGAGAGTGTGTGCGTGTAAAAAAAAAAACCCTTTTTTTTAAAAAAAAAAAAAAGGATCAAAAATAGGAGTTCAACTTCATAGATCTATGCAGGTCGTCTTAAAGCCTGGTGGAGCACCTGACATGTTGCAGTTTGCTAAAATTGGTCTACCTACGTCTACCTGAAAAAGCTCTCCAACACCGAGGCACTTTCCGCTGGCCACTAGTGCGTTTTTTGGAGATTGCACTTAGACTTCGTCTCTCGCTGGGTTCTCTCCTGGGCGATATTTCTGCATAAAGATTTTCCAGAGCGCGGCCTCCGAGCAGCGTGCATATAGTTCTTCACCAAACGCCCATCCTGCCCTCGTTGACAGTGGAGCGCCAACGGCCCACCTACCTGGGCTGGCTCCCTGACACCTGCTTGTCACGTACCCAGCTCAGTTGTACATCTTTTTTGTAGGAAAGGATCTGCCAAATAAATAAACGGGAATATAATTCCTCACCGTCCTGAAGGAATCACGTCAGTCTCTGTAGAGCTCCCTTAAACAACCGCTTCTTACAAACACCAGTGACCAAATCCCACTCAGGGCCATTAATAGCGAAGCTCCCATTCAGAGGCAGACAGTTAAACAGGATGTCTAATGAGGACGGATCTGCCAGGAGGGAGGGGTCTTCATTTATCACGCTTAACTTTTGTTGCGGTTCAGTTTCTCTACTCAGGGCCATAAATAAACGCATCTCGCTGCCGGGTGAGGAATCCAATCCGTCTGACAAAAGGACCCCGAATCCATCTCAGTGAATTCACCCGCTTATCTACCGACTGCACCCCCCCATCCATTTACATCACACAGTTACTCATTTATCCGACAGTTTCATCCAAAGCGACTTACAGCCAAGGGAAGGGTTACAATTTACATTTCCCCCCCCGGGATCGGAACCCACAACCTTTGCGTCGCCGGCGCAACGCTCTACTTGTTGAGCTACGGCCGCAGATCTGTTAGATGAAGGACAGACGGGTTCGTGTTTTTTTTTTCCCTCACAGCACCGTGGGAATCCGTCGGATTCCAAAAGCCACCCGTGAATTGAAACAGGATACTCTGCGTGTCTAACAGGGCAAAAAGGGGGAATATGAGCAAGGCAGAAGCGGGAGGTATCCGGGTTCGAGAAATAATACCCAACGCGCGAACAGAAAAAAACACAACACAAGTACACCGCATCCAGCTGGCAGATCTGAAGGGCTGCCAGCGGTCTTGGACGAGGATTGGGTGCTAGAGAGAGTTGGCTTCCTGCCCCCGGCCTGTTGGTCTGTAAGGGGGAGAGGAGGGCCCTCTCTTGAAAACACCTCCACCTGAATGAAGAAGCAGGTCTTCTGAGTGTTACAAAGCTTTCGGCTTTATGTGCTACAGGAAAATACTTTTGTTTTTAAAACGGTGCAGGCTAATGAGGTATGAAGCCGTGACAATTTTAATTGCATATTCCCAGCTCTGGGAATGATGTTGGAGGTGGGTGGAGATATTATTTCTGGGCCCAGGGTTTCACATGGGTGGGGGCAGGGAATTAAATTAGAAGGGAACATATAGTAATACCTGGGACACTGGAGAGAGCTGAGCTAATTACGATGTGAAAGTCACAACAGAATGCCACAGAATTCAACCTTGCCACCGGATAGGCGACACGCAGGCAGGCGAGCAAACACAGACACACACACACACACACACGCCGGGTAAACATATCTTTATGGGGACCGCTCACTCATTTTTATGGGGAAAATGCTAACGCTAACGCCGACAACCCTAACGCCTTCCCAGCCCTAACCATATATAACCAAGCAAAATAAAAGAGTTTTTTCATTGCAGTCACAGATTTTCATAAAATTGAGAAGGAAAACTGGTCCCCATAAGGGAAAAAAATTGGTATTCATCATGTTGTGGGGACATTGTGTCCCCATAAGGTAAGGTATAACCCACGTGCACACACACACACACACACACACACACACACACACACACAGGCCCTGGCACCAGCTATAATCCAGGGGACAGTGCCATTTTTCTTCAAGTTTCATCTCACGCAGCACAGCGTTCAAAAATATGTGGAGAGGCTCCATTGCCTTATGCTCTGACCCCACAGCTGAGGGGGGGGGACCTGCAGGAGTTCAGCCTAGTTATCCTCGTTAACACCCCCCCCCCCCAACAGCACCATCCATGCCTCCCTTATTTATGAGCACAAAGGCTAATGCGTGGTCCCCAAACGATGCTTACTGCAGCTCTGGAAATTTTTAGGATGTTTCCATTATTCATAACTATGTTCATGCAGCAGTCGGAACACCGCTAATGCCTTTTAGTTTTTTTTTCTCTCCCCTTTTTGTTTTTAACTACATAATCCATTCCCGGAAAGTGGTGCCCGTCCCACTAGAAGATCGGGGAATGGCCAAACCCCACGTCGGCCCCCCCACCGCGCCCTCACAGCCCCATACCTCCTCCGACACAATAAAAATAATGGCCTTGTTTACACCACTGTGTTTTAAAGGTCTCGCTGCCGCCAGGGGGAACCTTATTAGCTGCATCCGCGGCGCATATCGCCGCCGGCGACCCGCATTTCACAGCGCCGTTCTGACACTGGCAGCCTCAGACGGCACAGAAGGTCGGAGGTTACGGTCGACGGGGCTCTGATAAATCTGTACGGCTATCAGGCTGCCACAGCAGCTGTCAGGACCCTGATTGGTGGTTTCTGCCTGGATGTAGGACATCATAGAAGCCCTCAGGTCACATGGTCTGGGTCATTCTGCTTGTGCCGATATCAGTCAAATGACTACAGCTGCTGTGATTTTACTGTAAGTCCCCTAAAAGAGGTAACAGCCAAAAAAACTATCCAGGTCGCCAAAAGATCCCTGGGCAAAACGCAAGATGGAAAACGAATTACTGGTGTAGAAATTCTGCTAGTTTCATTGTATGTAAAAAAAAAAGGCAATATGATAAGTTCATTAAAAAAAAAAGCATCTGCAAAAATCATTGCTTGAATGTATGTAACGCTAAAAACAGATCTGCACAGCGGACAAAGCCAGGCGGCTCAACAGTTCAGCTAACGGCTGGTGTTCTTCTGCCAGGTGATTATCCAAGGCCAGCCGTAAAGGTGTGAACACGACCGTGGGGGAGGAGAGCCAAGCGCGTTAATGAAAGCCATCAGGGTGGGGGGGGCGACGGGAGGCAGGGAGGCGACCTTCAGGCTGGTGGAGATGGGGCCCAACACAGCCACATCCTCACAAAAATGCAGGGGCAGCTTTTACAGAGAAGTGAGGTAGGAGTCAAGGCGAAAGTACTATGGGCAGCAGAGCTCTGCCCTCGACATAGCTGGCACACGCAGCACCCCCATGCCCGGCCAAGAAGCTTTCATCACTCTCAAAGTGGGGGGGGGATCAGTCTTACTCTACAGATACATAAAAACTTAACAGCCAAAGAAAAGTTCCAGTTCTGGAAATCAATGTATGAGAAATCTAATTATCAGAACGAGGGATGCATAATGAATTAAAACCTCCTCCCTTGGTCGCAGGCATGCTCCGAGCGCTCGGACTAATCTCCCCCGGCGAGGGGCGTCCCTGACCTCTCAGAGACGGGTGCGTGCGCCCTGAATCTGCCCGTTTCTTTATACACACCATTTTCCCCGATAATTCCAAAGCTACAAAGCCAAGATTCACTTATATACCAAACTCAGTTATTTCCAGCTGTTATATTCATTCATTCAGGAGTGTTTGTTTCAGTGCGTGTGACTGTGCCCTGCAGTGGGTTGGTGCCCCACCTGGGTTACTCACGACCATCCGCGACCCTGAATAGGAAAAACGGTTCAAAAGATGGATGGATGGATGGATGGATGTTTTCAGTCGTAAAGCGCCTTTCATTACATGACCTTTATTTAGCAGAAGCTTTTACCCAAAGCGATGTTTTTGTTTTGAGAGAGATTTGAACTGATGACCTTCCAATAATCGGCGCCGCACTGTGCCCTGCGGAGCCCCACAGCGCCCCCCCCCCTTGGCATCACAGTGTACCAGGACTCAAGACCACCAGTCTGCCACTTAAGTCACCCTCCCAAGGGAGGGATGATATTGAAGGAGGAAGCCCCACAGAGCGAATGGGGACCTGCCTTCGTTGGACAACAGATATAACCCACACACAATAACCCAGATGCCCCCCCCCCCCACTGCCTGCACATATGTCATCTTGTGGTGGTGTGTGGCCTCTATGCCTGTGTTCGGAAGCTGCAACGAACCGGCATTCATGTGAATGACAAACAGAGTATCGACTCATTTCATTTCGACCACTGGGCTAATAATGCTAATGGTTAAGCATCCAAGGCAGGATTCTGATCTTTCTGTAGAAAAGGTACAGGGTTGGGGTTGAAGGGGGGGGAGGCAGCTAGAGGAGCGGTGGGGGGGGGGGTCTGATTGCTCTCTCTCATTACTCAGGCTGCTCATTCTCTTCCAAGCACAACAGTAGTGACCTCAGCCCCCCACTCTCCTTCACGCCCGGTAAAAGCGTCCTGGCTGCAGGATCCCGCGTCCCCTTCGCCCGCATTGCTGTCTGGCCCCCCCTTCACCATATTATTCACTCTCCACAAGCTGTTTCTCTGCTACCCTTAAATCTGATTTAGGATCAGCAGACTCCTGCCTTGAATGTGATATATTTCTCCGTGATTTTCTCTGTGAAACCAGGACACCTAAAGTGCCACAAGCCTTATTTAAACCGGGGGGGGGGGGGGGGGGGGGTTTATGAGGTTAAATGG
>JABFDZ020000008.1:17153821-17164395 GCA_019775955.2 Pollimyrus isidori
CCCCCCACACCCGTCCTTCTGTACCTGCAGCCATCTTTTTCCCTGTCAGACACCACCAGCGTGCTGCCGTATCTCCCCAACTCCCGTTCCGAGTTCAGCGACACAAACGAGCGACGGCAATTAACGACTGAGGACAGGAAAAGCTGCAGGAGGAGGGGCGCCGGCTCCCACCGGGTGAGGCGTGGTCCTCCCGTGCCACTGGGCTTGCCCTCACCCGCCACAATGGCACTGGGCCACACGCCGAATTCACAGCCTGCCCTGGGCCCACACACACTGCAAATAATATCCAGGGGCAATCCGGCCCAGCAGCTCAGAAAACATAAACAAAACGTCTTTGTCTCACTTTAAACCACCAGCAAATTGGGCTGTGCGATATAAAGATGGAAAATGACAAGCACAGCATGCAGGGAGAATTGGCAAATTGCACCCGGTGCACGTTCAGGGCAAAATACCGGCGGAATACTGGCCGCAGTTAATGAGGCCATGGAGCGTCTGTGACTTGCCATTGCTGTATTTCTCTGCATGGCAGCAGGACAAAGCCCTATAGCAGTGAGGGGGGTGGGGGTGATAACTTCCAGGACTGGTGCATTCTGGGAAAGCAGCTCTCGCACACACACACGCACAGGCACACAGCTTCGAGTTCAGAGAGGAGTGTTATTTACAGACTGTGTTCTGCACATTTTGGGACGCATCTAGCGAACGCAGTGGAGCGTGGGTGGGGGTGCAATTTACGTCCTTCAAAAGAATCAGCCGGTACCGTAGACAGCCCACTCCTCGTACCTGCATGCACCCCCCCAATCCATGAGCTCTGTCCCTTGACCGCACATGAGACAAGCTCTCCACTTCTGCGCCAGTTAATTGCGTCTGTCTTTCTGCTTGCCCGCCCAACCGCCCCCCCCCCTCAATGCCTTCACCTGAAAGCATCTGCCCCTGATGACCCCCCCTATTACACTCCCGGTCACATCTCACTGAGCAGCGCCTGCCGCAGGCCGCGGAGGGTCCTGCGGGGCCAATCGACTCACGCGGCATACCCACAATGCACTTCTCCGCCCTCGAACAGGGGCTCACTGGCGAGCATCACCGACCTCCCTGGATGCAGAAGAGCAGCTCTGGCAGACAGACATGGTCACAAAGGGCCTGTCCAAATGCTAACAGAGCGAACCAAGATGAAATCCAAGGAAAATGACCCAGAATATACCAATTTCACCGCATCATGGGGGTCAGAAGTGCCCCCTTTTAGCAAACATGATTTTCAAGCTTCCTTGCCATTGCTTACACTAATTGTCCTCTGAAGCCCTTGCCTGTCAACAGCTTGACCTTCTACACACCCTCTTCAAACCCCCATCCCGTCATTTCTCAGTGTCAGCCAATCGATGGCGTTGATTCGTAGCCCTCACAACGAAGCCAGGCGAGCAGACAGGGTAATCCATCACGAAGATGCGGCCGCTTAGCGTGACAGCCTGGGGGGGGGACGCCGTATGCAGCTGCCCCGCCCCGTGTGGCCCGCCACCCAGTTCTGGTTCGGCTGCAGGGGCCCGGAGGCTGTCAGCTTTGTCGATGTGGGGGGGGGGGACCGGAACGGCTCGGCGGCCCGGAACGCTGCCACAATTAGCAGAGGGCGCTGACAACCTGCCGAGGAAAATGACCATCACCTAGCCGCCCCCCACCCTCACACAACTTGATTGTTTTAAGTGTGACAGAAGACCATCTTGGGAGGGGGTGTGACTGTAATCGCAAGGTCGCTGGTTCAAATCCTAGACTCAGCACCACTGGGCTGGTCAGTAAGGCCCATAACCCCCTGCTGCTCGAGGGACGGTCTGACCCAGCTTCCTGAGGGATGGCGATACTCAGAACATGGCGACTAACCACACTTTCCAAGTCAAATAGTAACTATTCCCAAAAATAGGGGCGAATGGCTGACTAGGGGGATGGTAATTGGCCACCTCTGTGAGATGGAGGCGACGCGAGTGGGCAAACGGGCGGACGGGGCCTCACCTTCTGCGGCTGGAAGTCAGGCAGCATACGGCAGGTGGCACCTGCCCACAGAGGGCACAGAAGCTTGTTGATGATGCCGTGGACGTGGTGAAGGGGCAGCGTGTGCAGTATGACATCATCCCCGGACCAGACCCACTCGGACACCAGACACTGGATCTGTGGGAGAGGGACAGGACGGTTAACACTGCGCCGACAGGGAGGGGAAGGCAAGCCGCCATCCATCCATCCATCTTCCACCACTGTTAAGTCAGTACAGGTTCACCATCAGGGTAAAACCTGTGTCAGGGTGAACTGGGCCTAAAACAGGACAGTCAGGGCCCACACAAGGCGGACACACAGTACACACTCAGGGGCCATTCAGGGACACTGGTTCACCTAACAGCATCTTTATGTCCGGTGGGAAGAAGCCAGGGTACCTGCCCAAACACATACACTTCATTTGTACTGAGTCGCGTGTGGGAATCGAACCCATAAATCCACAGCACTATCCACGGAATTACTGTATGAGAACAAACAATAATGAACAAATTCATCTGAAACAACCCCGTAGGACAAATGAATTCATATGATTAATATCAATATAATTAATACCTGTGACATATAATGGCTCTTAAGTCTCAAATTCCAGAAAAAGAGAGAACAAAAAACCCCCAAAAACTTCAGGTTTCCAGACTTTCTCAGAGGTTTCACTTTTTCTTTGGAATATGTATGAAATTATTTTTTTTTTAAATCCTGGCTCACGGCGACTGGCAGGCAATCTACCAGCAAGAGGGATCGTTAGCGGCCACTACAACCAGCTGGAAAAGGAGTTTCCACTGAGTTACACAATGGCGAGACATTCCCGGCAATTTCTGCTGTAAATAACCGACCAAATTATCCAGGTGAACAAATCCAGGTCTAATCGGGCATGTTTAATAATGGCCTCCACAGATTCAGCCGGGGAGTTTAAGCGAATGTGGAGAAGTTATTAAAAAGGGGCACAAAGCACTGAGCTCAAGATAAGGGGCATCGGATTCAATTTTATTCTCTCAAAGTACAATTGCGAGAACGAGGAATTTGGCATGATCTCTCAGTTGCAGTCATTTAAACTAAATAAAAATTACACGGCATAAAACAGAGAAATGCAGTACTCTGCAAAACATTAGGCAGTCAAGCAAAAATTATGTTTTAAATAATCTTCATGTTGGTGAAGAACAAGGGTGTCCAATCTTATCCGCAAAGGGCCGGTGTGTATGCAGGTTTTTGGGATAACCTTCCGTTCAGCTGTTCAAACCCAGGTGTGAGAACCCTTCAGCCGATCAATCCTCTAATTAGTAATCCAATTAGAGAGTTGCAATAAAAACCGGCAAACAAAACAGCCCTTTCCAGATAGGACTGGCCATCCCTGGTGCAAAACTATGATACTTTGTCTGTCAAAGCATGCCCGCTTAGCCATTTCAAATGTCCTCCCCAGTATTTGCAGTAACTATCCAATAAACGAATATCGACCACTAGCACACCTCATACGGCTAATCAATACCTAATACCTTACTAACTTTTATAACTAACCAATTCAATAATTAATTAATTGAGTTGGTGAAATTTGCCATATATGTGGAATGACTGAGGTGCCTCTGAGGAGCGGTTTGGGAACTGAAGTGGTGTTTATCAAGCCGTCCAACAAGATGGCAGTAACTTTTTGGAAAGCAAAAGAACTTCCTGTTTGTTTTTATTATATTACTCCTAATTTGCATATTTTATCATGTTAAATTGTGTTTTGAGCAAATATTCACTTACTACTCAGATTAGTAAACATTTTATTTTTAACCAAGACTTTTTCCACAGTACTATAGTTACCTGGTTGTACCAAACGTGTGTATATACGGTACCAGTCAAAAATCCGGAAACATCTGCATTTGTCTCGATTTTAGTGTTATTCACATCATAGCAGAAGGCCCTCAAGATAATGATGTAATGCTTATCAAATACGGCAACAAACAGAAGTGCTCAACATCTAAAAAATTTAGACTCTTCAAAACAGCCCCGTTTCGCTTTGATGACAGCATTGCAGACTCCCCGATTAGCTTCTCCAGCAGTCCTGACCAATCTCGTTATCTTGTTAAAAACAAATGATTGACTGGCTCTGTATTAATAGATTAATTAGCCACTGGGCTGGTCTGAACCATGTGAGTAAGTCTGATTGCTGCAGAGAATTGGCCTGGAGGCCCCCTTACCATGGCTTGCAGGTTCCTGTGTGAGCTGAGCACCCCCTTGGGGCGACCCGTGGTGCCACTGGTGTAGACGATCATGGCCGGTCTGTCGGCCCAGTCCGCGATCGGCAGGTCTGCGTGAGTCTCCGTGGTCTTCAGCCCAGCCAGGCCAGAAGAAGGAGGCAGCTCTAGGCAAGGGAGGCCCAACTTCTCAGCCAGGGGCCCCAGGGTGTCTGTGTAAGGGTCCCCCGCCAGCAGCAAAGAGCTCTGGGAGTCGGTGATGATGTATTCCAGCTCTGAGAGTGGGTGCTTCCTGTAGAGGGGGACGGCGACACCCCCGCACATCCAGGCTGCCCACTGTGCCACCACGTAGGAGGCGTCATTAGCACACAGGAAGGAGATCCTTCTCCCCTGCACGTCCCCAGAGGTGCAACCCAGCTGCTCCTGAATCCTCCTCGATAAGCCCAAGCTGCCGTCATACAGGTCACGGTAGCTGTGGCCACCACTGCTATCTAAAATGGCCAGCTTATCCCCAAACCTCGGTGCTCTGGTGAACACAGGAGCGACCCTCCTGGTCCCAGCTAACTGGCTCGTGCCCGTGGAGACGCACCATCTCCTGGGACCAGTTCTCAAGAGCCACCCGGCTGCTTTCTTACCATGTTCCCGGTGTGTCCATGCCAGGCCTGAAATGCACAGAGGACCCTTGTGCAGAGAGCGGAGAGCGAGTCCCAGTGGCATCGGTGCACTTCCCTCAGGCACCTCCCAGGACACCAATTTCAAAGCCTCATGCTTCTAGCAGTAACTACAATAAAAAATAAACTAGAAATTAGTGGGTTTACATTACTGATCATTTTTACGATAAAGTCTATAATCTGGTATTTCTAAAGACTAGTATTTGCTTCTAATACCAAGCACGATAATGCACAAAAAAAATCCAGAAATGTTTAACTACAGAGGGACAGAGTCCAAAGGTTAAATAATGAACACAAAGTATGAAGATTTATGAGACTGCCATAATGTATGAATTATATTTTTAATTGTATTGCATTTTTAAATTCTAATTGTCCATCCTGTGGATCTTTTGAAAAAGATTTGTTTTTCGAGCTGATTTGCACTTGTACTTACAGTAATTTCGTTTTCTACCCACTAACCGAACTTAATGTGGGTATACTGTACACTTAGACCCCGCGGTTCTGTATGGTTCTTATGCAGCATTAAAGCAGGAGCAGACCGGGAATACGGCCTGACAGCATTGTGGGATTACAGTCAAATCCCCCGACAGGAATAAATCCCAGGCAAACACGCACAGACTGAGCAGCGGCAAGGGATAGTGGGAGCCGCAGTCGCTCTCACACCTGCTCTCACCACAGAAGCCCCCTAACACTGGCTGCACCCGTTTTAATTAAGCAGGGCGGGCTGGGAGGTTAAGGGATAACAACTGCAATAAACGAGATCAGGGCGAATAATTCTTAAAATTGGACTTGAGTAATGATTACCATAAAGTCACAGGACTAAACATGGACTATAGGACCGAGAGATTAATAGTCTTTATTATATGAAAAAATACCAAACTGGGAACGTGGATCCTCCTTGAGGCCAGTACTCCAGAAAGATAACAAAATAATCACCATTCATGCATAATTAATGTGCCCCTGGTTATAATTACATAACAAATTAATATTTAAAACATTTTGGGTATAGTCCGTTTGATTAGGTTGAAGTTTAAACAAAACGTACTACGTGTATTAATACACTGCATTAGTAATAACGTCGGATTTATTGCACATAATAGCAAACGTAAATTAGTACACACGTATAATTCGCCGCGGACAGCTGTCACCCTTTTTTCTCCGGTACAAATTCAATATGCAATTACAATATTCTACGTCGGTACTGTCAATAATAACGAAAAATTGAATATCAAGTATTTCACTAGCATCTAATTGATTAAATACACTTTCTGTTCACTTTATCTTACCCTCAAGTCATTCCAATCGTACGTATAAGAACCCGGTACAGCATTAAAAGCGTCCGGAGGGAAACCGCGGATCGAGCAACACACAGTTCCCGCGACAAAACACCCATCCCGAGAATAGGATGGGAACTTGCTGTTTAGTGCTTAGCTTCCAAAACCGAAATTTTAACATGCACCGGTATCTCTTCGTCTGTTTAATCACATTTATTAATTGTAATTGAATTTATGCATTTGAGTTGAATTTTAGTTGTTAAAAACCGCAGTATCATAACGGTAATGTCTGATGATAGCCCTAGCCTAGCTATCCGTAGTACAACTGATGCACGTTTTTGGATTTAAATGAACACATTTATATTTCAGTTATATGCTTATAAAATACATGTTATCTCTTTTGCAGGAGACAAAAGGGTATTCTTACTGATAGACATCTGAATATATTACTTTACCATTTCTGCAATAATACCCAAGAAACCACATTTATTATGAAGAATAAGTTTAAGTACCCCAAGCCTGGTACTTTTTGAAACAAAGTAAATTGGAGCTGTATTAGCCACAGAGCATCTTCTGTCCTGTGGTGAACAAGATGTCACCTCGACGGAAACGGCGAACAGCAGAGCTAGGCATGAGCGGGAAGGTGCCTTGGATGAGGTTTGTTGCCAGATCGTTCCTGCCAGGATCCAGGCACGCCAGCGCTTTCTGGCACCGGCTTGCGGTGCGGGCACACACAGCCGCCAGCTGGCACTCGCGGGCCTCGGATAAGGATTGCTCAGACATGGCACTCGTTCAAAAAGTTTGCACGTCCCCGAACCCCCATGTTGCCGGCGAGGATGGGATGTTCCTGTGAACCTGGCTCTTTTTTTTCCTCGGAAACTCCCCTGCAGTGGAGAAATAGTATCGTCAAAGAGCAATCACTCCATAAGCAGGGACGCGCCACACAGGCGAGCATCTTCAACTACAGCCTCGCTCCTTGCAGAGATTGCTGCGCAAAAAAGGCAACGTTGGCACCACGGTTGGTGCTAAAACTAACCATATCATTACGTCGCGCAACGATATTACCCCTAAAGAGGACTGAAGGATTCTCCCTTTTGTGGTATTTTCCTCGCAGTGCTTGAACAATCTGCTAATCAACGTTTACATTCGAAATGACCAGAGAAATGCAAGGTTGTATAATGGCTGCTGAGATCTACTTATTACCTGGGCGGCAGAACCTCCGTAGGCAGAAGATCTGTGCTTCGGCATCCTGATGGCGTCTATGGACCCGCCGGGGTGGACTCGGACGGGAATGCATGCCCGCATGGCAGGGAGCGACCCCTTGATCTGATGGTTGGCACCCGTTTTTTTCGGGCTGCCGCATAGCGCCACGGAGCAGGCAGACTGTGTGGCAGGGCAGCGGGTGCCAGGCGCCGGTCCAGCTAGGATGGAGCACACGGCAAGAACGGGAGGGGAGAGAGAAGCCCGTCCTTCCGCCAGGGGAACGGGAGCCGGGAGTGGAAACTGTCGGAGTGCCAGAACATGTGTCGACTTGGCACCAGATGAGAGTGTCTTGGCAAGCGCCCCGCTCCCCCCGTGCCCTGCTTGGAACACATGGCACGTCGGGCGGCATCTGGCCACGCTGACTCTCAGCAGCTGCGCTTTATCTTCGCCAGTTGGGACACTTGGCACTGCCACTTCATCAACTACCTGTGGCTCTCCCGGGCGGGCAGGGGGGTGATGAATAATTCTGTACTGCAGCTGCAAACTTGACATCTTTCCAAGAGATACAGTACGGTAAACACGGGGGCTGTCTCGTGCCACCCGTGTGTTTAACAAGCTGCCGCTATTGCTGTTAGCCGCCGCCGCTGTTAGTTGGCATCGCCGTGCGTGCTGTCGTCGTTTCTGAGGTTGCCGTCGCTGTTAGCCGATGCTATTACTGTTAACCAGTGCTGTTAGATATTTCCGTTTCTGCTAGCTGCTGCTACCCCCGATTGCCGTTTTATGATAGCTGGTGCTAAAGCCATTAGCTGGTGTCTTTGCTCTTAGCTAACGCTACTTCTGTTAGCTTGTGCGGCTACTGGATACCGGATTGGTTGCTGCCTGGCACTGCCAAGGTTGCATCAATCTGAAGCCTCTTTCACGCAGTCTTTTGTTGGATGATTTGCATATGGGACTATTCTACAGTCAACTGCAATGACGGCTTCAATAATGCTTTGAAATGGATTTGATTTTCTAAAAAAGGGTGATATCCTCGCAACTTTACCCATGTGGAAAATGCTTTTTTTTGCTCTTTCAAAAACAAAAACAGCAGTTAGTTTGAAATATAATTTAAGCCTGAGGGACTTTTAAAAAATATATTATGTGCTACGTTTGGAGTACAACGATTTCACACCTTTCCTTCCAGCAGAGGTCTTGCAGAGTCTGTAATATGCTTCGCGCTGCTTGGACTAGGACTGCTCTACATTCTTGACGGGACTTGAACGGGACTTCAGTGATGCATAATGTAACCCATCTGTGCGAAAACCTGTGATTTTTACACCACACTGTTAATTAAAATATCTGCTGTTAGAGTCCCAAATGCTGCCTTTCTGGGAGAACTCCCAAAGCCTGCAATTTGCCAAGCCTGGGTGTGCAGTTTTCCTAAGGTGATTATAAAACATACATTAGCCTCAAAGGATACAGTTTGGTTATGAAGATATTGTCTGTCAGATGAGTCTTTTTTTTTTTTTCCAAAAGCACCCGAACGCAGAGTTGTGTCACCTGCGTGGTTCTTGGCAGATGACATGGACATTCACGGATGCCACAGAAAGTGGATTCCATGATTTCTCTTTTTTTAAAAAAAAAAAAATTCTGGACCTCTAGCTAGATTTGCAGTAATGCTTATGTGACTTAATTAGGCCTCTAAACTGATGTTTTTTTTTTTTTTAACAATAAAACAGATTTTGTAGGCAAACAGATGATTGCAGTGAAGATTTAGAGAAGCTTTTTTTTTTTCCCCAGCAAAGAGTGACCCGTTGGGAGTTGGTTCCATCTGTGGCAGGCTGACCCAGTTTAGCCCACGGCCACGTCCAACTGTTCCGTGTCCTGAACATATGTGCGCTGGCGGGGGGATAAGCGATCATCGCCGCGCGGGACTGGGAAACACATATTGCCGAAATGACACTGGACCCGCAGTGTGGCTGCGCTCTTCCCTTCGGAGAACGTCAAGAACGCCCCCGGATTCACACCTCGGAGGTAGACGTGTGGGAGGAAAATTCTGGCGTGTTCCTGGTAGCGCTGCGGAGGAACGCCACTCGCTACTGGCAGCAGGGTTTTGCAGGTGCTGTATTTTTTGGTTTATTTTTGGCCCCGTTGATCGAGGGGGTGGTGGGGGTGGGAGGGGGGCAGCTGCTGCCCTGGATGACTTATGACAAAGAAGCGGAGCTGGATACTGGCCGACCTTTCATTGTTGGAGTGCTGAAGAGCGCCGGTGGCTGGCAGGGTTTCCCCGACACCCCGTTTTGGACGGGGTATGGTTGCAGTCGTGTCCGCTGGGGCCGGGCGCCGTGTGGCGGCCATATGGATGCCGCGTTATTAATGAGCGGAGAACGGCAACTAGGTGAGCCCCTGGCGCCCATGTTTGCCGACTTTATGGTTGTTCCTCTGACCCCCCTTCTGAGCGCTGCCTGCCCCAACCGGAGAGGCCGGGGCTGCCACAGTGGCCTGAGGCAGAGACTGACTCTCCCTGCAAAGATGGCCTCTGTCCTTTTGGCCCTGACCTACAAGGGATGTACGACCTGCTCTGCTGGTTACTTGAGGTCTAAAGACGGCGGTTTGTTTTCATTCCCCCTGCCGTGAGTTATTGAACCCCCGTCCTTAATCTTCCGCAGAGACGTACAAAGTGGATCGGAGACGACAGAAAATCTAGACCAAACGAACTGAGCAGCGGCGGATTTTTAACAAATAGCACATTACTGCAGGCTCCCAGAAGATTAGATCTTGGAAACGTTTCAGACTTTAATTCTTTTTAATCGTCTTGTATTGCATCCAGATGTTCGTTTTGATGCTTTAATATAATCCATCCTTTCTGTTACGAAATGTGTTCGGCGGCGGGGCAGACTCATTAGGCGTTTGCCAAAGCCGCACGTTGCGATGCAGGCGCTCTGTTTACGGGGACCTCTGGCTGCATGTGATCGTGTTTTTCTGAACAATCAGAGAGTGGTGCGGGGAATGGAAATAAAGGCCCCAGACCCCGTACATCTGTTTCCGCACATGAGGCTGATTTTGCTCCCTCCCAGCACTTCCTATTCTTCGGGCTCACAGCTTGACATCTGTCAGTCTCTGCTGCAGCCCCGCGGGCCCCCCCCCCCCCCCGGCCCCCCCCCCCCCCCCCCCCCCCCCCCCCCCCCCCCCCCCCCGCCCCGCCCCCCCCGCCCCGGCGGGGGGGACGGACGGGGGGGGGG
>JABFDZ020000008.1:17164495-17176598 GCA_019775955.2 Pollimyrus isidori
CCCCACCCCCCCCCCCCCCCCCCACCCCGCCCCACCCTCCCCCGTCCCGCCCCCCCCCCACCGACTGACTCCACAGCGACAGCCCGGCTCCCTCACACTACGCTCGAGGGGTGTTCACACGGAGACGGCGCCATATGCTGTCTGGGCTCCCTGGGAAGCGCCAGCGGTAAGACTGCGGGGCCCGGGGCCAAGTCGGGGGTTCAGGTACATCCGTCCCCAGCGCCGTTAAGGTTTCATCACATTTTACTAATTTAGCAGAACCCTTTATCCAAAGCATCATACATTTTTGAAAATGCAGGGCCACATAGTCCCTGGAGCAGCTGAGGGTTATATGCCTTCACTCTAGGACCCAATGGTGAAATCTCTATGTCTACGCTGGAGTTAGAACCGGTGACTTTCCAATGATAGGCACAGTGTCCTAATATCTAATGACTTGATTGTTATATATATATTTATCATAGCCAATGCACCAGTTCTAGACCCTTTTGTTCCGCTTTTATGAAACAAGGAGGTCTATGCGGGGCCGGTCTGACCCCAGTTCCCAGCTGGCCTTGAGGTTTTCTCAGTACGGTCCTGTGGTCAGACGGCATGGGGGCGTGGCTTATGTCAACTCACCACGGGGATAGGGATGGGGGGTGGGGGGTCAAAAGACGCTGCCGCCATCTCACCCCAAGCCGTCTTCCCAATGCCAAAACAGAAGGGGGTGACAACAGAATTTATTGTCTGTAACATTGTTTTTCTCTGCGTTTACTTAGTGGGGGCGGAGGTCTCCAAAGTTGCCTTTCCCAAGTCTGTGTCGCCACTCTGCATTTCAAGCAAGGAGGTTTTAATGCGCAGCTAAGTCTCGGGAAGAATTGTTAGGCACGCCTGTTATTAATTTTTTTTTTTGTTCCGGTCCCGCGGCGTCTGCATGAATCCCAGTGATGCTGACGGGGCTCCACCGCTTATTGACTTCCTTTAAAATATGAAGAGGCTTTGCTGGAAGTGCCCTGGGTCATTAGCTGAAGAGTGGGGCCCAAATCCCCCTCTGAGGCCGCCTGTCTTCACCGTGTTAAATGTGCTTCTAAAATATTCATAATCATACACGCACAGCCTGAATCCGCTGGGGAGTGGGAGGGAAAGATCAATATTAAAATGTATTCCTGTTTTCATGTGTGGTTAATTAGCTGCGGTTCTTAAGCCGTGACATTTGTGAGCAGATTAAGAGTTGCTTTTACAGTGCGGCAAGGTAATACATTTGCACGCTCCTGTTCTAAGGTACCGTCGGCAGCCATTTGTCATGATTATGACGATTAGAATAATCTTTACTTTCATTTTATTGTCATTTTTTCGTAATGCAATGTACATAGCTAAGCAAAAAAAAAAAAAGTCTAAAAAATAAGAACGACACCAGGGTAAACTAATTTCTTCTCCATTTTAATAAGTAGTGGCCTAGCTTTTAAAGTTAATGGTGGATTTAATTATTTTTTAGTTCCACTAAGTGTGGTCAATGTCGTAATATCTCTTGTAAATGCAATCGTATAGGCCAGTGCTCCACAGACAGGGTCAAAGGTCAAAGGGCCAAGTTGAGTTGAAGTCCATTGTTATTCAGAGGTTGTGAGGTCAGCCGCTTCCATGCGTCACCCTGCTCCCAGTCTGCCCATATGAGTGCCCGCTTGTGTCTGTCAGGGGTAGGGCTGCAGGGGCGGGGCCACAAGGACACACTGGCCCCACCCGAAAGCTGATTGGTCTCCAGGGTTCCCTTAACCCTGTCACTCACCGATTCTAACAGTACGGCTTGGTTCCTCTTTGAGCGGTTCCAGCTCACGGCCTGCTCTCTCATTACACAACCAGCACTCTGCACTTCCCGCATGACGTTTCTCGAACCCGCAGATCGCCCACCGGAGACCTCCATTTCCAGTCCAGAAGCATCAGTCGTGTCCCACGAGTCGCCCGGAAGTGCGAGCGGATCTGCCGGAGGGAAGCATGGCGGCAGGACCCAGGACGGAAGGAGGCTTTTCGGGGGCCGCTAATGAGGGGCCCAGTGGTGGAGACGGCCTGCTGCGGCGGCCTGCTGCGGCGGCCTGCTGCGGTGGCCTGCTGCGTGCCAGGGGGGGGCGGTGGCAACGCAGTTGCATTTGTGGTTTTTTCCAGACATTTTACTTATGCATCTGTCGACACTTTAAGTATTTATATGTCCCCCTCACCCCCCGTAAAGGTGACGCCGTTTCTGTTTCCAGAAGACCTGCAGAACGTCAGCTATTTTTAGTGTGTGAAATCTGAGAGCGGTTTGGCTATTGACCCTTCAAAGAGCATAACATGTGCTTAGCAGGTGCCGTCACTGGAGAGTGGCGCGGGTGCATGAAGCACGCCGTCCTGAGGGAAACCTACGGACGTGACTCAGCCAGGGCACAATAGCCCAGCGCTGGCAGATGCCTTTAGGACAATGCAGCACCCACTAACAATACGGCTATCAAATACAGAGAGGAAACATGTTGGTGGCCTGCGGTTCACTGCTTTCCTGGACTCTTCATGTTATGGCTTCGGCTCAGCCTCCCTTGCCGCTAAAAGCTTGGCTTCACTGGTAAGGAAGGTCACTTCCACAGAGCTGTTCCTGTATGTCATTAAAAGCACTTTGGGAAAAAAAAATACCCCGCCAGATGAATTCCAAATGCAGATTCTGCTTTAGCATCTGCATTCCAGATGATAGCTGCCTGTGTAAAGTTCACCCTAAGAGCGATACCCCTGCGTGCTCTATAATAGCGATCCAAATCTCCGTTTTAAAAGCAAAGGGTTTGCTGTCATCCACAGCTGATGGAAATGTTTTTTTTTATGCTCTCCATCCACAAAAGACAAATATTCTAAACCCAGAAAGCAACTTTAAGCAGCTTTAAATTGGATTTATGGAACTTTTTTGTGTTCACAAATCTTTCACTTAAAGAGTCAACTAACAAATGATGAGTACTATGAAAGAACAGAATAGATCAAATAGGACCACAGGCGATGATGTTACAGGAATCTGGCTGAATCTCATGGTCTAAATCAAGTTATTAGACATTGGAAACCACTGAACATGCAAGATGTCATTCCCAGACCTTTGTTCAGTCTTCTCAAGCCCAACTATTTGCAATTAGGTGATGATGTGAAGAATAGCCATGTTAAGGAAATGAACCGGTACCGCTCAGCTTTGTCATGGAAGTGCGAGGCATGTCTATTATTCTGGCAGAGGTGATTATTTTCTGGCAGATTTCTAGCAGACAGACATCATGCCTTGCACATGAATTACATTAGGCGTACCAAGGGCACATATAGTATCCCCAATGAACATTGAGATTGAATGGGATGATTCTCATTATGCTGGATTGGTGACATATGGTCAATATCTAGAGCACCTGGCTATATGTGTTTTTGATGGGGGGGCGAAGCAAGAAAACAGAGGATAATAGAGCCACGACACAAGGGAAATTAGTGCCTGGCTGCATGATTCTGACCCCAGGTGAAGCGGTTCTCTTTGGTCAACTAGTCTGGTGGATCGTCGTTCCTCGCTGCAGCAGGAGAGTTATGCTGCCCCAACTACACTCTACGTAGATCCTCACCGAGGATCTTGCACTCCTCTTTGTAGGCAGACCTCCTTGTCTGAAGCACCCGCCTCTGCTGGATGTATTTCCGTGAACTCCTGCCACGCAGGACGTTAACTTTAAGTTCTTGCGGCTTTCGCGTCGTCGTCGGCCAAACCTATCCTGCATTCATCATGTTTTACGACAAGTCTGCGGTATGCGGTTGCATGGAAGACATCTGACGATAGAGTGGTATCATTACTGGATCGATCAATAAAAACGTCTCGAGTATCCTGGATGGTGATAGATAGCTGATGCCTAGTTCTAATATGTCGTCCATAATTCATCCTCCAAATGTATTCTTCTGATGAAAATGACCAGCTCCTTGGCCTGAATAGACATTATTCCTTATTGCTCTGGTTAAAATAGTCAGAACAGAGCGAGACCTAGGTCAAAGGTCCTGATAAGTACCTTCACGACTAGTCTGGGTCTATAAACCAATGCCAGTTCTGCTGCCATCACTTCAATTCAGCTCCTCAAAGCTGGGTACTCTTTGACAAGAGTCCTCTAAGGATGTTCCTCCGAGTCATGAAATCGACGCTTATGAACATCTGATTCCCGCCTACCCGTGGATCAAAGCAGCACCTGACAACATCCCCCCTCTGGAGAAGTACCAGGAAGCACATCGTGACTGAAAGACGATGGCCATTCTCACACTGCACCGAGGAGTAAACTGACAACCGCGAATAACACCAGAGAAACACCAAGGCAGTGATTGAAATACGGCTTTGTGTGTGTGAACAGCTAATTCCCCCTGCAGGAGGATCATCAGGAGATTTAAGCCACATCTGACTTTTTGGGGCATAAACATGCAGAAGTACAGATGCTGTTTTGGTTGCCTGATATGAGCCTCCGGGACTGTCCATAATAGGATAAGTGACTCCCAGACATAACTGGTAAGTCCTCTCATGGTCAGAGCTCATCTTCTGCAGGATGTCCAGCTGTGAGCTCCTGGATCCCTATCACGTCTTCCAGTGTGCTGGAGGAGATGAGAAACACACGACCACAAGGGCTGGGTGACAGTGAACTGGATGCCGTGTTATGTTGTTAATACCGTTATTTTATTATTTCGTTAAACTCCTCTAATTTGTGAGTTTGGTGTGTCTCCCGGGTAACCTTTCAAGATGTCAGTGAATTTTAGTGAAATTGCTCCTCTTAAAGCTCATATTAACAATTAAGAAATTTACCGAAAGAAATGTACCGTTAAGAATTCATTTTCATCGGGGTCCCAAGTGTGTAACGTGAAGGGTAAATAAAGTAAATTCAACCATGATTAATACATTTTAATAAATAGTAATAACTGAATTGTCTCTAGTGTTTTCCCTTACTCTGACAATACCGTGTTTGGCGCCCCTACTGGCCATCCCTACAAGCTCCTTGTATCATGTGGTGGCTCCTCCTATCTCATAAGACCCACCCACAAGCCCAGTGTTCTCAGATCCGTGTGGGAACAGTAACATCATAAACGGCACACTCGGCCATCGGTCATAAGCCCGGCTCTCTCTGTCTCTTGGCATGACATTCACTGGGGCCGTCCTTGTGTCCAGCGTGAGAGCCCAGTGACCCAGAAAGTGAAGCAGAGAGCCTGAAGCCAAAGCCGCCAGAGAGTAGGCCGGCGTGAGGTCCTGGTGCGGGAGCCGCCGCCCGTCCATCACACAGTCCCAGAGGTCGGCCGGCCATCCGGCCTGGGCAGCTGGTACCAGGGGGTGTCGTGACACCAAGGCTTCCCACACTAGTGCGCAGCTTAAGGTCATGACCCCCTGACCCGTGATGTCTCTATTTTTGCACCCCCCCTTGTTTCCATAGGCTTGGGGGATGCGCACACAGCTCCGCCAAACCACAGCTCAATTAGCAACAGATCAATATGGACCAATACAGGGACCTGCACTCAACTTGAGTTTTCAGGAAAAGTGGCACAGGAATTAGGGGTTCCGGAACCTGAGGAACTCTACCTATAGTGTTAGGTTCTTTTTCCATTTCCCATGACAGCAGTGCTATTGATCTGGTTAATGTAATTCCAGCCAAAAGGTCTAGGCATGAGTGTGGTCTATTTAAAACCTCTCTCTCCCTGTGTACACCCCTCCACCCCAGTACACACTCCACATGCCATCTGTCACCCCCCTCCTCAAGATCCTAACCCCCCCCACCCCAAACACGTAGCCCCTCTGCAGCCCTGTAATGAGGGGATTAGCCATCCGACTCGTGCGGAGAAAGCACAGCATCCCCAAGATGGGTCACCAGTGGTCCTGGGGCTGAAGACCGACCGTGCGGTTCCGGCATCTGGGGGGGGTCTGTGTGGAGTGGGCAGACCTCCGGCCTTGTATTGTTCTCCCAGGGCTCCAGCAGTGCTGTTGACGGACAGCTGTCTTGAGCACGGGGCCCTGGAGAGCAGGTGTGATCATCTCATAGCAGGAGAGACAGCATCAATTTAACCGCACCCTCACATTGCTAATGAAGGAGTCAACATATGTGGAAGCAGCTCCGTCTGCTCCATGGTAAATCTGTACATTCTTCATGCATATGTATGCGATTTTGCCTCTGCAAGCTGTATCATGGAAGAGAAAAAAAGGAAACTGTTTCTGAGAACAGCTGAAGAACTGAGTCTGAATTATCCGTCCACAAAAGACCACAGATATCATGCACGGCAACGCCCCTTAATTCACATTTGGTGAGAAATGAAGAAGGTGTCCTGGGATTGGACTCTAGATACAATGAGCTTCAGTCTCCTGAGTGGTGGAGGTGGGGGGGTGGGGGGGGCAGTTGCCAACTGAAGGACTAATGGTCATGGTATAATGGTCATGACATTGAACCCATAACATCCAGGAGGTACCTTTCCTCAGTCCCAGCCACCTTGGTGGTTTTACGTTACAAACTACTGAATGTTATGTAAACTTCTCCTAAAGGAGTTTTATCTTCTTGACATTCTGCAGTTAACTGGACTAGATGCTTGTATGACACAAAAAATGTAGCTGGAGATTTTTTACTCTAAACGTAGATTACATTAAACGGTCCCGAACGTGTCTAACGTCAAATATTTTACCAAGCTAATCGGCAATGCTGCCTAAATTGTGATCCAAGAGGATGGTCTTATTTTGCACGGCACTGAAAAACTACATGTGTGAAACAAGACACCATGGAGTGAGGAGGCACAAGGACTCATGCACTTTGTGAGATTATCACAAACAAAAGAACTGATGTAGCACTCTGGATGTGACATCAAACCTGTCACACTTTAAATGGTGCTTTGTGGAAATGAGAAATTAAAAAGTAAATTTGTAAAAGCTATGCAAAAATTGCACACTTTTGCATCCCGGGGGGCCCCGTAATGCCTCCGGTTTTAGTGGCATGGAAAACAAACAAACACATCGGTTCGTTTGCATAGTCCTGATGCCGATAGCTGAAGGTGACATGGGTTTGCGGTGTTGAGTAGTACGGCCTGCGTGTTTGTGTTTATGACTTAGCTTATTTGTAAATGTTTGTTTACGTTGGAGTACAGGTCTTAACATTTGACTGGGATAATGTGCATTAGCTAATCACTGTATGCACGCGTGCTCCAGTCAGCAGTTGTTTGTATGCTGGAAATACCGTGTGCACGATAGCTGATAGTGACTCCCTGCTCATTTGAGCGGAACTTTTGGGTAAAATGTCTGAAAACGTCTCTGCGTTTTCACGAGAATGGGGGTGTAGGTCAGCTCTGCTGCGTGCGTGTGTTTGTGCGTCTACATGTGTCGTGTGTCTGCACAAGCCGGGAAGGGGTTAGGAGTGTGTGGGCAGCAGATGTCAGACCCCTTGCCCCCCCCCCAGCCCTTGGGAGCACCTGTTGGGTTGAGGCCCATCTGGAAGCCGAGACACCGTGGTGCAGGATTGCACTGTCTGCGTGCCCCTGCCCCCGAGACATGCCCTCCCATCTTCCCTCCCCCATCGACCCAAGGACCATGGTGCCCACGACATGCTGTCCCAGCCCGGAAATAGAGAACAAAAGGGTGTATGCTGATGTGTGGAACTGGACCATGCAATCCACCCAAATCAATCTCATGTGCTTCAAGAGAGGATGCGGTGATGCAGTGAAGCACAGCTCTGACCTTTCCAATACCCAACTGTATCCATGTCATCATATGTAACGTGCATTCCCTCTTTTGCAGTTTTTCCTGCCCCAAATGGTCGCCCGCCTTGTGATGTCAGCAGGAATACACTGGAGCATAAACAGTTAACTGGACCTCTGATGCACACGTGTAATGTTAATTAATTCTGAATAAGAGCACTCAGCAAAATCCAGTACACTGGATGTCACTCTGCATTCCCGTATGTCTGCGTGTGTGTCCCCACAAAAGTGGTATTCACCCAAGAAACTTTACCCGCTTAAAAAAAGTGCCATCTTCTTAGTCATCAGTTTGCACCTGTTTTTGCATTTTGCTGGAATTGGCATTAAAAAGAAAAGAAAAAAAAAACTTACAAGAACGACAGAAAAGTGACAGTGAGCACAAGCATGGATGGAATGGTTCTGGTACAGTGGACGCAGACTTACTGGGTGCACACCTGTGCACTGGGCGCCGTGCATCGCGGGGTGATTAGCTGGAGGCAACCAGCACAAATGTCAAGTTCAGACCTGCAATGTTATGGTCACATCAACCGTTTGCCTCTTACGCCATTTTCTCCACACCAGAGCGCTAAGCTTTCCTTTAGCCATCAGTAAAACCAGGTCTGGGCTGCTACGGGTCACTGGATGTCAGAATAGCATGACAACTTTCCCAAGGGCTGGGAAACGTAGAGTCACTCAGACGGAATTTGGTAGTCAATAAATTTTGTCGCAGGTAATAAAATGACGCCGAATGAAACAGAGGGAGAATACCCCCATTGTGTTCTGTAAGCAACCATTTACACCTCACTGGCTTTTCATTCTCTCTGGCTTTAGGCAAAGAATGCCTTTCTAAACACATTTATGCTCAATGGAGCTCAGTTGATACAGTGTGACTTAGGATCAGTGTACAGTGGAGCTGGGGGTGTTGGCAGAAGGGAGGGTGCATATCCCCGTAGATTATTTTGTGCTTTGAGTGTGATAAGCCTTTCTGTCAAGAAAACTGGCATCTGGTGAAAATCAGGGCAGTGTACTGGCTATGTGGGCAAGACCCTGAAAAAATGTTGTCCTCGTCGCAACAAAAAAAGGGTGATCCTTAAAGCATGATTCCTCAAATTAAAATTGATCGCCTCTCTCTCTCTCATTTGCATAAATCTTTGTTGCTATTGTTCTACGGGTAACCCCCTCACCACCACCACTAGTGATTTGGCTTCTGTTATATGACTTTCTCCCCCCTTTGTCAACACTACTATGCATGTTTTACAACCCCCCCCCCCTGCCCCCTGCCCAGAAAAAAGTAAACCACACAAGATGGAAAGTAAATGTAAATTAGCAGCAAAGGTTAATCATAGTGCAACCGCCATCCTCTACATTTACACAGAAAAATATTTGAGTGTTTCTTCCACAAACATCTTAGACACCATTTTCTCAGTTTGTTAAAGTAATTGTGGTGACACTGTAAACCTCTTTTGCAGTTAATGAATTGATTCCTTTTTGACTTTCGCTAAACTCTAATGACCAGCCCCATCCCCCTCCAGCCAGGAAGGACGGTCTCTCCCCCTCCAGCCAGGAAGGACGGTCTCTCCCCCAAACGTCGTCCTGTGGTCTGTGTGGAGATGCCGTTTTTAGACATACCCATCTGTTGTCTCACACCTTCTAATCTACACCCCCCAAGTCACCCCAGCCCCGAGCTCATCCCTCCCCTCAGTGCAGTACCACGGTCTTCCTCACTCCACATGGCTTCCCCGCTACCTGCATCCCTTCGCTTATTGACATGCGAAACATTCTTCTATCCCTTAAATGGAATGGTTCCAGGCAACAGATGAAGGTTGATTTTGACATTGTGGGGACACATCTGCCCTAAAAGCTACTATGTCCACACACAAACACACACAGACACGCACACACAGTCCACATAATTATATCTGTATAGTGACTCTCAATCCATTTTTATGGGTGTAACCGTAAGTCCAAATATAACGACCTTAACCCCTACCCAGCCATAACCTTACACATAAATAACCAAACAAAAAACAAGATTTTTGGCATTTTCAGTCTTTTGATTGCATTCACAGATGTTTGTGGGGACCTGAAAAATGGACACAACATCAAAATAAAAGGTTTTTATTACACTGTGGGGGTCATTAGGTCTAAATGATATAAATATATAAACATAATCCAGACACACACACACAAACACACAGTACATTCAACAATGGTTCATTCATTGAAAATGCTCCATATTAACACAGCAGCATTAATGTGGTATCTAAATGTGCCTTTTGGGGGCTGATGAGAACGACTGAAAAAAACAATGCCTCAGGGATAATGGGAATATTGTTGGGGGCACTATAACGGTCCCCATTCAATGAGCCTCATGGCTCAAAAAATGTATGTCTTACCACATATGTGCGATTGAATAATGAGTAAACTGTCAGTCACATAGTAATTTCGAAAAAGCGTCCAACCTTTTGGCACATGACTATTTTTTGAGTATTAACACGGACAGCTCTATCAATGCAAGTGGAGCAAATACGAATCTTCTCTTGAAACAAAAAATATATAATATATATATATGTATTTTAATCTATTACTGTACGATTTTTCAGCATAGGATAAATGTTAAACAAAAGAAAATTTGCTCCATCCTTTCTGTTGAAATTAATTATTTCATTTAATCTTGGTGAAAGGCTTCATTATCTCTAAAAAAAAAAAAAACATTTATTCAGTTACGTTTACGAAATAAGGATAGGCAGCCACGAGGTCCTATCAGACATATCCCAGCGATTATTCTGAGCAGCGCTGCAACATTCAGTCCTTCAAGCCCTCATAGCTTCCACTAATGACTACCCTGGCATTTCATTTTGATTGTATTGTCTGGAGGCTGTTAAGAACGGCAACCGCGCTCGTAATTAATTATTTCTTAAACAGTGAAGCCAGCATCTATGCAGGGAAGGTGTCCTTCATCTGGTGTTTTTGTGCTCCGATTATGAATGGGTAAATAGGGCGGCGTAAAAGCTTTGGAGCTTCGGTGGCATTTTATTTTTTATTTTTGTAAATATCATCCTATTTCACGGTAAACTAACGCGGCCGAAATACAGGAATTAATAATATAATAAAACAGCTAATCAATGAATGACAAAGCCATAAAAACAAAACAAACACTATGTTCCCCCTTGAAAAGTAATTTTTAATCTAGAGTAGATATATCAGACTACGACATCCTCCTGACTGCTGTGAAATATAGGAAATATATGCGATAATTGTATATTTATGCAGGTTGATCTGGACCCCAAACATCACTCACGTTGCCATATCCCGTTAGCATCAGTGAGACCGTTAGCTGGAGTCCCCTATACTTATAATACTAACAGGTCAGCCTTCGTCAGATTAGAAGGCACATCTCCGTAAAGGGCTTGCGGGCTTTTATAAACCTGCACAAAAAACGTTATTTATCTGAGCAGCAGATAGCTGAGATAACATCTTTAAAAGCGACACGCGTTATGGCTGTTATTTAATCCGTATCATCTTAACTAGTCATATAAACACAGAAAGTCTGGGGTCTGGGGGTGCCTTAAGGCAGTGTGTCATACTTGGCGTTTCCGCGCGTGTTATATCGCCCCTGTCAATTATGCATTACGCCGTTTGATGAAAACTTATGGCGTCGTCTCGTTTCTTCTCGAACCCGGCGCGTTTCTCCGCCACCGCCTCCGTCTGATTGGGCTGTTCGCCAGGGCGCTGCACTATTCCAGGATGAATAAAACAGTCCAGAGCAGAAAAGCTGAAAGGAGGGAGAAAAAGCAAGAATTACGAGGAAATGATATTCAATCTGTTAAATGGTACTTCGCAGTGATGGAAAATAATAATAATAATCTGAGCGCGCCGTGCACGTTCGCTGGGATCTCATTGGCCGGCTCTAGTGTGCCGGTTGTTGTCACGCACTGCTTAGCAGGCGGGAAGTTGCTGATTGTTTACCGAGGAATCGTTGTAACAATGGTGGGGGAGTCATTACTGTTTTGCCGCTGGCTATGGGGGACCAATGCCCCCATGAGGAGAGACATTTTCCCCTCAGAGTCCTAATTCCTGCCCCCCATGCCCCCCACTCTCACTCCTTGTTGCTGCCCCAGTGCCTGAAAGTAGCAGAAGGGTGGAGCCCGAGGCTTCGCATATTTGGCCCACTCCCTGAGGCCGCTCTGCCTTTCCTCCCGCCCTCCATTAGGGAACAGGAAGGTCTTGGGGGGGGGGGGCAGAGAGACAGCTGTGTGTGCTCTCACCTCTAGATGTCCTTACCTGCTTGTCGTCCTTCTTTGTTCTGCCTACAGGGGCAGCAGTGGTGCCTGGGGGGGGGGGCCCGCGCCCCGGCCGGCGGGGCGGGGCGGGGGGGCGGGGGGGGGGGCGGGGGGGGGCGGGGGGGGGGGGGGGGGGGGGGGGG
>JABFDZ020000008.1:17255493-17273010 GCA_019775955.2 Pollimyrus isidori
GGCCGGCCTGGTTTTTAAACGGCATTGGGGCCGTTTAACCGCTAACCCCCCCCCCCCCCATACACGCTAGCAGGCAACCCCCCCCCTCGCACACAGCCTCGATATCCCCAGGCCCACAAATGGCTCGCGGTGTTTTGTCCTGCCACATTCATAGCATAGCAACAGAAAAAAAAAACAACCCAGTTAACATTTCTCATTTGCAGGGGTATATACAAGGGCGGGGCCACAGGGGCTGCGGCTGGGCCCAGCTGAAAGCTGATTGGCTGCCGGGGTGCCCGCTGTCACTCACAGATTCAAAGCATATCACTGGTTAATGATAAGGACGCCCCCCCCCCATGTGAATTAAGGTGCTCTTATGCCCTCACCTTAAAAAAACTCCTATAATCGGCCCTCCACTGTTCAACATTAAAGAGCCTAAGAATTACAGTCACTCAAACCACGCCGCCGTAGGTAATGGAGAGCCCCTCTGCCCCCCAGAGCTGCTGGAACTGCGGGCGCAAGGCCAGCGAGACGTGCAGCGGCTGCAACACAGCACGCTACTGCGGCTCCTTCTGCCAGCACCGGGACTGGGAGAAGCATCACCATGTGTGCGGGCAGGGTCTGCCGGGGGCAACATCCTCCTCGTCGTCCTCCTCCGGGGCACCCCCCACACACTCTGAGAGCAACCCCCCTGCGTCCCTCTCCCTGTCCGCCCCGGCCGCTGGCGCCGGGGGGGGCAGCAGCAGCACCACGGCCAGTCCAAAGGAAGCCAGTTCCAGCAGCGCCTCACGATCCACCACCCCTGCCACTCCCGCCCTGCTGGACAGCGCCTCCCGCTGATGGCCCGCCGCTACAGCCACCCCACTCCCTCCACGACGGACTGAAGAATCTCCTCTGAGAACTACCACCCCCTGAGCTGTAGCTAATGGGTGCCACTTTTCAGCTACCTGAAAATCTTTTTGCCACCCATAAAACCTTCGCTGTCTCTCGGTCAACCACACACACGCCTGTGCAGACACACACACACACACACGCACACACACTCGTGAAGACACGAGGTATTTGCTTTATTGTGCGGTCAGGCCAGATCTTATTTCGCCCACAGCCGCACCAGTAAACATCTACACCCTCCCCTGCCTTCAACACACAGGTTCCAGCTAAAATGTCCGCCGTCTGATTGCCAGTTAATAATCAGACAGTTTAACATCAGCACTGCACTTCAGCCATCACAGCAACACACGGTGATTTTGTCTGGCTTGGGTAACCTAAACCCACTGTATGTTGTCTATATGGGGGGGGGGACGGAGTAAACAAATATTTCGCCTCATTTAACACGAGGGGGGTAATGGTACACCGATCTTCTGAAACATGACAGTTGTGGGGTTTTGCCCCCCCCCCCATATGCACACATGCAGTGCTAGGCTCACCTCAAAGAGGGGACTCTTCAACAAGAAAAGTGACGCTTTATCTCACAAAATAATAACTTTAAAGGTTTGTTTTTGGCTTTAAACAAGAATAATAAGAGAATAATCCAAAAATCCTGAAGGAATAGAGAAAATTAAAAAAAAAAAAAACCCATTAACTACCTTGCTAGCGAGCCAAGAAAATGTACACCGGACTCACCTCTCTGTACAGACGTGAACCCAAATGAATTTTAAAAGAACACGTTCCAAACCTTTCTATTTTTACTACACTGCCAAAGTTACTAAGTGACAAGGAGGAGCACTGATCTCGTAACCAAACGCAAGCTACTTCAGCCTCTCCGCGGCAGGCTCAGCGCTGGGAGGAGGGCAGCAGCAGGACCCGGGGCCCGAGGCCCCGTGCGTCGAAGCCCAACCGACGGCAACCCCGCTGTCACTCAGACACATTTCCATGGTGACGGGAAAATCACCTTCCGGAGTTTTTCCCGTCACACAAAAACAGCAACAAGCAGCAGCAGAACTGATGAGAAAGTGAACAAGACAGTGACTTTACTTATTTTTTTGAGCGGTGATGGACTGGAAGCCAAAAGATGCCGGCCGGCTCCCAGTGAAGACAGAACTGCTGATCCTCACAGAACTGAACGGCACTGAAACAGACCTTGTCCCACATGCAAACCCTCCAGATTGGAAGCTCTTTGTCGCTCTCCAAAGACATTTAAGGGAGTTTGACCTTTCCGCTTTTACTTTCCTTTTTCGAAAGCATGCAGCGCACTGTTGATTTCTCTCTTTCTCTACCTCCCCCATGTGTACCTTCTCCACACCCCATGGCCCCTTTGGCTAATCTCGGCCCACCTCAACAAGACACACAGTTTGCGTGTGTGTGTGTGTGTATATATATATATATATATATATGTATGTATCCATGCATATGTACATATATATATAACATTTCTGAAGGGGATAAACCTTGTTTGTAGATACTGGTTTTGTTTCTTTTTTAAGGGGAAAAAAACGTCTTGTCTCTGATGTTTGTTTGCAGACCACCCCCTGACAGGAAGAATCCAGCGCTTTAATGTTTTGGGGTTGAACTTTGTAACATAAAGAAAGACATTCGTCAGCAGAGTCTCCTTTGAATCTGCACCAGGCAGTAAAAAGTAAACCCAGAATATTCTATATTACTCGTATTGTGAGACAGCAAGAAGTTAGAGGTGCAATATGATAGCAGAATTCAGCTACTGAAGGGAACCTCAGCAACTGCCCTTAGGGTGATATGTAGAATATAAATATACGTAAATATATTTAAAACAATAACATTAACTTAATGTGAATGTATATAGTATTTAAAGAGGTCCAAAAAATGTTTGCCAAATAACAGAAAGTATAAAGTCTAGAATATACTTTTCGTCATTTAACATTTTTATTGAAGCAATTACAGTTCAGCAGTCAAAAGCTTCGTTTTTCTTTATTTACGCAATCAGTGGCGCGTCTAATAAACAGGACAAATACCCGTACAGGGCGCGTGATGCTGCCCGTGGAATCGTAGCTCGAGCGCTGAGCGAGCCACTCCAGCGCAGCGGCGCGTGGCCGCAGCACAGCATGCACGTTCTTTACGCATCATGCACGCGTGTAAAGAAATATCTCCTTGTTGACTTTGACCGATTCGGTCCTTTTCTGGTCCCCTGGAAGGACTGGCTTTTTGAGCGCCGAATTAACACCAGCCGCCTTCGCTCTTCTCCGACTTCTAACAAAGCAAAGTTTTACTGCGTTAGTCTCGTGAATTTAGGTGAAATACTGCCACCTATTGGACAGACGTGTCGCTGCGGCAGCTGAGTGTGGCATCAAGTTATGCAGAGAAACTTTTAACTAAAACCGTAAAGAAACTTTTAAATAAAACCGTAAAGACTTGTTTCAACAGTTAATGTGATTACTGGCCCACAGAGGACAATGGCGCTTTCGAATATTACTATTAACAAAGTAATCCTTTTAAACAGAATCCAAGGTTCTCCAAGGAAATGGATAGCTCATATCCAAATTATTTAACTCCAAATAACTCCACATCCAGTTAAGTAATAGCCTATTAAACTCTCTAAATTATTTTAACTTCATTTCAGAGTGTTACTTGTTTCATCTTAGAGCATTTCGGGCTAGTCAAAGTTAAGTGCACTGTGCTAGTGCACTGCGCCTGATCCATCTTCATATTCCATTCCCAATATTTATTTTTTGCAGACTACAACATGTCATCCATCTCCCTGTATGTCTCTGTATACCTGTGTCTGTTTGCGCGCGCGTGCACGTGTTTTTCGATATATTAGCCTATCTATGTGTTTCCCTGCATCTGTTGTTCTTTAGTTTGTACGCCTCATCTAAAACCGTCATCCACTGTTCTGCATTGCCCCCTCCCATGATAGGATTCTCGCCCCCTCAAACCCATCCACAGACCACTAACTGGTAGTTCTCCATCTACCTCTGAGTAATCATTGGAAAAAGCAGATAGACATCACTGCCGAGCAAATAAATGAAGAACGGAGCTGAAGCACTCAGCTGTGAGAGCTGCGCTTGTTTAACAAACCTGCAAGCCCACTGAGATTTCCTGGCAAAGTCTGAGAAAGCCGACCTTGATAGCTGGTTTAAACAGCAGCCGCTGTAATGTGTTGATTTCAACAGAACCTGCTGATTCCACAATCCAATAAAGAGTATTATTTCTTAATAATACAGCCAACAGCACTGTTTTTCAGTTACAAAAAAACTCATTAAAGAGTATGAGGATTCCACCTTTTGACTGATGGTGCCTATGGAATGCCTGTAAAACATCCAGATCGCTTCAATGGTGCCAAACCTGTTCCTATAACCCTAACCCTCTCACATAGTGACACTCAGGCAAACGTGAGGGAGACCCCGCGATTTGGTGCTAACTTTATGCAGGCTTTTGTGCTGTGAAGTAAAGGCGGCTTATCTCAGTGGGCAGAAGTTCCATTTTGAGGCGAATGTTCTGTGAGCGTATAACCCTTCTCATGTCATATTTCTTCCAAAATAACGAAAAGCACAGACCAAAGCATCTCCGAGTGGCTGCAGATCTCACCAATGAGCAGTTTCGACATGCCACGGGCAAGCCTGAGAGCCGGAGGCTCCGTACCAACTATGTGTAAACCAAAGTATCTAAAATAGACGAATTTGCTCGAAGCATAAAAATGCCAATGCATGAAAGCGCGGAGATAGACAGCTAGCTACCGTTTCAGCTTTTCCATTTAAGCATTTCAAACGCATAATTACCTGTTTACTCCAATCATTCGCCGCAGAATATTACAGTTTCTTATTTAGGAATGTGAAAATGTAGTAATTACACAAGAACCGCAGGGGTAAATGCTTCAATGTGTAGTTTTATTTGTATGACCAGACAGAAGTCAGGACCCTGAGCTTTAATCAGACATCTGAGGCGTAAATATGGGAGAATATTATCAAACCAACAGGAGCAGCACTAAAACCTCGTATTCCATTGAGAGAATTTGGAAAGTTAGGCTACTATTTTCAGATGATGCTACTATTTTCTTATTCTCTATATGTCTAGCCGTGCTTGGTATGTCTGCCTGTGGATCAAACTTGAGGCATGATTCTTTGGATTGTAATTGTTTAGTGAAATAACCTCAACAACTCTAACCAAAAAAAAATATGTGTAACTTTTAGGTTTCTCTGTTTTATCACCGATATTCCCACAATATTTATATCTATGAAGACTTTCTGTCTGTGAATCGTATGGAATTCTGTCAGGGGGTTCGTTCTGGGGGTCTCGATCCCATTGCAGCAGCATCAGAAAGGGATGCTAGTGTGGAGTACTACTGGGTGGAAGACATGCTTATCACAGCTGAAGTGGAAAGAAAGAGAGATCTTGACATTGTTGTATATGTCCAAAAACACTCCGATCATATCAGCAAATAATTCTGGGTTATGGTTTCAGGCGTTGCCGTGAACTACTCGGCAAAAAACAATTCTCATATCTCCACTGCACTAAAAGGAACTGTCCTCATGCCGTTGAACAATACAAACAGGTGTTTTTAATTATTCAGAAATGGATATGGTCATTTGGGAGTATAGTCAAAAGGATTTCTGCTTTAACGCTTCTGAAATTTGCAAAAAGGAGAGCCGTCGGCTGCTGTAAATATATTAGAATGTTCGTTTCATTAACAGGTGCGGGGGTCCAACTCATTCCTGCGTTGGCGAAGAAAACCCGTCTGTCACATTCTTTTCAGCTTTTTAAAACATGGTCTATGAAGAATATGTTCCATTATGCGTATAACGTGCGGAGACATAAGCTTCTCTGACACAGTTCTTACTAACCTAGAAAAACAAACTGGTTTACATTGCCTGTGTGATTCTTCAGCTGTTTCGGTAAAAAATAATAATAATAATAGTTTGTACTGTAAACCTGGCAAAGCTTAACCGCTGGAAAGGTCTTTGGAAAGATGGGTACAGCTTGTATTCTCAAAGCCATTGTAGGGACTCTTTTTTAAATAAACGCTTTAGACAAATGAAGGTTTGATTTGATATGTGTAGAGAATCATAATATGCTGTTTCGTGCAATACATTATTACAGGAAAAAAGTACGTTTCTGTAGGAAGGTTGGTGTGTTGAAGAAAATGTAATTTTCTGTTCCTCTTTAAGAGTCCTGTGATCATGCTCTAAGAAAAGCAAACTGTGCCAGGAGAATTATTGTATTTTCATTTTAATTTATTTCTTGCATGCGTCCCCTTTCGCTGTTTCCCTCTAATCGTGCGCTACGTCGGACATGTGAAGCTGTAAACATTCTAATTCAGGTTATTGTCTGTGTTGAGCTATGTATCTGTGTAATTAAAAAAAGAAAATTGAATATGATCTCCTCTTACGCTTCATGAATTATTTCCTCACTCCCAGAACGGCTATACAGATAGAGAGAGCTCTGTTACTCCAGTCTTAATATTAGTAAATGAAAATTAATACTATGCGGCAACGACCATAAAGAACCAGCGGACCTCGAAGGTAATTAAGCTACATTCTATGAAAGTAGTGCTTTTCTTTTAATTCAGGCTAAGCACATAACACATCAGGAGTACAGCCAACGCCGCTGCTATGTATTATACATTGCAAGATTTTAGTTATACTGAATTGCACTGGAAATGCAATCTCAACTAACACATGTTAAATCTTTATATGATATGGTTTTTACCAGTGTGCAACCTGATGACCACATACTAGTCTGGCAGTAGTCTGAAAATAACAACAGATTCCAGCCCAAAGTATATTGAGGCCCAATAAATTCTTTGGATATAGCAAAATATAGGCCTATCGGGCATTTTAAAGAATCATAAAGGTACAAACAGCTAAAGCGCACAATACGTTTTGGTTGTGAAATTGGTGGCAACTATATTGAAAGAAACCATTATAAAACCACAGTCATAAAAGCAGTCACAAAGAAAAACACCCACCATCATTTTTACATAAACGACAACACTGGATACTCGGTTAGGGAAATCATATGGATTGATGAACTCTGTTTAACTTAAAATCAGATTTAGGGCGGTTATACAGTGTTTATTTGCAGAAGGGGGTTGAAACTATAGAGTCCATTCTCATATGCTCATTAAATCTACGTCCATAGTCTTTTGTCACCATGCGAAATGTGCAAAATGCAGTCTGCAAAGTAATAAATTATTCCATCAATGCATCTGTGGTATGGGAATATCCAGGCTCCCAATAAGACCACTGGGCCTGCATCTGCTTATCTAATGGCCCAAAATTGCCACATGAGCAAAGAACAGCATAAAACAAAAAACAGACATTTACTTTCATACTCCTTGAAGTAAAACAGGTGCCTATGTGTAAAAGCTTCAGAAATATCCCCAGACAAAGTATCTGTCTGCCAATCAGGCTCCCAATAAGACCACCGGGCCTGCATCTGCTTATCTAAAGGCCCAAAATCGCCACATGAGCTAAGAAAAGCATAAAACAAAAAACAGGCATTTACTTTCATACTCCTTGAAGTAAAACAGGTGCCTATGTGTAAAAGCTTCAGAAATATCCCCAGACAGAGTGAACGTACACAATCACCAATTATAATGCGGGTGAACGGAGAAAGACAGCCGATCTCCGCAATGAGAAACATGTTTATATATTTTCAGACCAGAACAGCCCCTTTCGAAAACCAATCCATCTGGCCAGTAAACAGTTTAAATTCCAGAGTTATTTATAACTTTTGGTACGTTAGCAGCGTAAATCATCGATATAACAACTCTAGGTGTGTTTTATTTCTACGTTCCGGTAATCACGTGACCTGCAGGTGCCCATACATTGAGACACAATCTCTCATCAACTTGGCCAGGTAGCAGGTAACTCCGTTTGGCGTGCAGTTGATTGCTGTGTGTGAATACGGTATTCTGCCCTATATTGTCTCTCATTTTGACTTGCCTAAATATTAGCGTCTCAGACACGCACGGTCTGCGCTGCCCATCGTCTCTTGGAGTCTATAGGCTACGCCATCTGGGATCGATCAGTGAGGACAGTCGAAAAAAGCAGTGGTTGTAGCAGGCATGGTGCTGGAGCCCGCTGGGTACTGACATGGCGGAGCATAGACGCGGTGCGCAGCGGCATCTGGACAGAGAGCTGGTCGGGGATCGCAGCGCCGAGGATCCTGTAAGTGTGAAGATGTGCTTTTTATCTTCAATGCTGCTGCCGAGCTCTTGGGGAAAAAAAAGATTATATCGGTCTTCCGCGCTACCGATGCTTCTCAGTCATTGCGTATAACTTATCCTTTATCCAGTAAAACCTACGTTCAAAGGTAGTTATTTCTGTAAAATATGCATTACTTTAAAAATGGCTTGAATATCATGTTTTAGCGCATGGTCGATTAATCACATGTATGTTTTTGTGAATGGTTGAGACGCGTTGGCTTATGCTGATCGTTTAAATTGCACGGCGTGCAGGTTATGCTTTCTTCCCTGCAAAACTCCACCCTTAAGAGGTTTTAGTGTTGGCCGTAAAACTGTTTGGCGTTATTCTGCAGCTTAAATGTCCGCGATGATCGTATATCCCGAACATGCCGGAAAATAGGGCGCATTTTCAGCTGTCCCAGATTTTGTTTGTGCAGGCAATGGTCCAAACCTGATTTGTTTGTAAATTTAACATGGTCTCGTTTTCAAAATATCTTATAGTAATTTTGTCTGTAATTGTGATGTAGCGTAGGGGGTTGTCATATAAGGACCATGAAGATTTTTCGGGAGGTGGCTTTTCGTAAATTATGAACAGGATTATAGATTTAAGCGGATGGTATTTTAATGTAGGAAAGGAAAATGACGGGCCAGTGAAGGAATGGTGCCCTGCTTTTAGTCGGTTATACGGTGTTTTACGTCTTGATGTTTTACAGGAGCTGGAGGCAATTAAGGCCCGAGTGCTAGAAATGGAAGAGGAGGCAGAGAAGCTGAAGGAGGTGCAGTACGAGTCAGAGAGGCGGCTCATTTGTAGCCCCCCGGGGGGTGAGTTTCCATTTTTCAGAACTCCTTGGGAATCCAGAATGCCTTACTTATTATTTATAATAGCAGGATATCAATAGTAACAATGTCACCCAACCATGGAAATAAAATGCTACCCTAAGATCAAAAGTGTAGGGTGACTATTTTTACAAACAGCCACAATTAAGGATTCAATGATTTAAAAAAAAAAAAAAACTATACATGTGTGTTTTTTAGCTATTAAATTGAAGCATGAGAGCACCACCTTTTTACTACAATCTCAGTCTAATGAAAAACATTCTAACTATAGGAAAAAAGAGCTAAGTGATTAGCTAACAAGTATGGATCACCATTCAAAGATGTCGTCCCCTGGAGTCAACACCAGAGTAGAATTGATGTTCTCTTACGACTGCCTTGACCAGACCTGTTATCAATACTGAATCATAAATAAGATGTTGCATCCCTAGATTACAACGGAAAATCTTATGTGAGGGGCTTTAAATGAGAACCTCTAAGCATCAGTCCATTTGATGCATGAAATTCCAGAGGCATGGATGATGAGAGCTGTTCGGAGCTGTTGTTTGGCTGATGCAAGTTCACGGTCGCAAATATAACATTTGCTGCAGCGTGTACATTCCTGCTTCATTACCTGAACCCCGTTCCTCTCCCTTTCTGTTCTCCAGGGTTGTTCTATACGATGACGCACGAAGAGAGAATAGATGCGGACAATCGTTCGGTTTACGTGGGAAATGTGAGTGTTTGTGTCTGCCGCCGTTCTGCACTTCATTGTGTTTTATGGATTTGGGATGGCGTTGTCTTTGAAAGCAGAGCGCTACGTCCTGCGAGCGTGATTGTGTTTTTTTTATTCTTCTTCTTCTTAGGTGGACTATGGTGCGACCGCCGATGAATTGGAGATCCATTTTAATGGCTGCGGTCCTGTGAACCGCGTCACCATTCTGTGTGATAAATTTACAGGCCACCCAAAAGGGTAAATTCCCATGCCTTATTCCAGCTGTTGTTCACCCCATGTTGCCACAGTGTCAGTGTTAGACTTTTATATACCTCTGTTCTCAAGAAACATTTGTGCTGTGGTTAGTCTGCAGTGGCAGTTTTTTTTTTTCCACCCTTCCGCTTTCTACTGATGGTTAATTGAAGGCCTTTCTCTCCAGGTTTGCGTACATCGAGTTTTCAGACAGGGACTCTGTGAGGACGGCTATGACCTTAGACGAGACCCTCTTCAGAGGTAGAATTATCAAGGTGAGATACAGAGTTGAGATTTAGAAGTTGTGCCTAAGATGGGTATTATCTTAAGATGCTGCATTGTTACATCATTTTTTTTTTTCTTATTTTACATATAAAATTCTTTTACAGTTTGAAAATGGAAACTACAGTGAGCAAAACAAAGAATAGCTAAGTGTTCAAGAAAATTATCAGTCCTCGGAACAGTCGCCATTAGCCCTGATAAGAGCAGAAACGCGTTTGGTTAATGTTTTTTTTTTTTTTTTTCCCTTCAACAGGAAATCACATCTTCCCCGCTCTTCTGCAGCAGTTTTTGAGCTTTTGGGAGGTTTTTTTTTTTTTTACTCTAATGTCCAGTTTGTCCCATTTCCTCTGACAGACAGTCCACATTTTTTTGCTAGGGAGCTGGGAGGGAGTAAAAACGTAGACCCTATCGGGAAACGCTGTCCTATAGGATTGAGGTCTGGGAAGACTGGGTTACCAGTACTGAGTGGTACTGTTCCTGGGGGGGGCACCGAAAAGGATTCTGGGACCAGTTATATTTAGAGGGGAGGGGGGGGGGTGCTGCACAGCACAGTCTCTCTGCTATGGTTCCACTTAGAAAAAAATATCTGTATTTTGTTTTTATTGTGACGCCCACCCTTTTATCTGACCATATACTGCACATTTTATTGCTGAAATAATACATTCCAAGTGACCTGAGCTTAGAGCCACGTGTCACTGTTGTCATGCAGGTGTTGCCCAAACGGACCAACATGCCTGGGATCAGCAGTACCGACCGGGGCAGCTTCCGTGGCGCTCGATCTCGGGGACGAGGCTTCCGCTCCTTCAGATTTAACAGCGGCTTTCAGGGCAGGTACTACTGCCGCCCCTCCAGGTCAGTACTGCCATACCCCCACGGCCTCCCGGCAGGAAAGCGGCCCTGGGGAGCTGCGGAGCACCGGCACCAGGGTGCGAAGCGACACCCCTGCCTCCTGCTCATTACGCCACCAGCCAGCGACTCTGGGCCGGGCCCAAGCGGAAAGCAGCAGCGATAGCCCTCGTACCCTCGTCTAGGAAGTCAGGCTTTTGCTCTTTAACTGTGTTACATTTGTACCTTGAATAAAAGATGTGACTCCATAGAATTACCTCAATTTTTTTTTTTTTTCTTTTAAATCTGAAGACTCATTGGAATGTAAATTTACAGAGAATACAGGTTTCCTAGTGGGAAAATTAAAGCGAGGCTAATCAGCTGGGTTGAGACGAGCACAGATGTTAAGGTTTAAGTTCAGAGGAATTCTTTGGAATCTTGTTCCGACTTGGAACCAGTTTGCCAGAGTGTAGATGCTGATGCTGTCCCTGCAGACAATCCAAAACGGGAGGCAAAACTGCCAGGCAGCCCTGCAACACCGCAATGCCTCGGAAATGAGTTGAATTCCATCGTTCCAAAATTGACCCACCTTTTTTCCTCGTTTTAGGGGAGGTGGCGGACCTCAGCCTTGGTTTACTCCTTACTAGTGTGTATAAAGAGGATGTGAAGATGCAGAGGCTGTGATGTTGCTTTAATTCTCTCGTGTGTTTGTCTCCTAAGCACATGCTGTCTTCACTGTGTATAGCTTTTTATCCTGGAAGCAGAGTGTACTTTCTTTTCCTTCCCCCTTCTCAATGGATGTGCCAAGCATTGGTTCCTGCATTTTATAGGACTGAGACAGGTATTCTGTCGGGGGGGGGGATGGGTGATGTAGAGTTGATGCAGGTCAGGCATATTTTGCAGCATATCCTTTGAGTATATTGCACATGTGTTTGGGAGAAGATTTGCAGCCGTGCCTTGAATTTAAGTGTTTTTTTTTTTTTAAATTATTAAAATGTTTATGTATGTGTATTGTAAATACATTTCTTTACTGGATAAATAAATGTTCATTATTTAGTTACGGCTCTTTATTAGAGAACAAACATTTTTATT
The DNA here is from genome assembly GCA_019775955.2 of Pollimyrus isidori. Classification (NCBI taxonomy): domain Eukaryota; kingdom Metazoa; phylum Chordata; class Actinopteri; order Osteoglossiformes; family Mormyridae; genus Pollimyrus; species Pollimyrus isidori. The sequence goes on from JABFDZ020000008.1 coordinate 17,267,550, forward strand.
CAACTTTCAAAAACAGAGACCAAATATTTTAAACAAGGGAAATAGGTAGAGCTTTATATACAGTGTATATACAGATGACGGAGGAGGTCTTCATAAACCCTGGACCATCATGGATGACACCACACTGTCAAACGCCCTGGTAAAGTGCATGGAAACGCCAGGATAATTGATAAACTGATGTCAATCACTGCAAAGTGGGTGATAAAATAAGTGCCTTACTTTGACTGAATGGGATCTCCGGGATTGTAGAAAGGGTTGCACATCACGTCCGTGAAGGAGTTATGCAGCTTCCGAAACATCTGCAAGAAGGAACATTAAGCGTCAGTGTTATCAAGCAGATGTAATGCTGAAACAACAGTTTATCAATTTTACATTCTTGTACAAGTTCAGATGTCCTTTTATGGCTACAATGTTATGGCTCTTGTAGATACACACTTCACTTTGTATTTAACTGCAAATATGTTACATAGTCAATGTTTCTACTGTTAAGTAGTGTTAAACAGGTGTAACATACACAACAGTAAATTCTGATGTTTGGAGTAAAACCGACCTAGAAAAGGTGGCGACGCTGAGGTTAAAGGCTAGGATTAGATTTAGGAAGTTTTAAAAACGAATGTAGTGCAAGAACATCAAAGCGGCTTACACTGCGGATCTCGTTGTCTCTAAGAGATGTGTTAGATGACTCCACCACGATGACAAATTTCACCTTTGAATTCGTTACGTAGCCATATCTGTCGTCACTGTAAAGGTGATGAATTATTCACTACGTATGAAGGTAAACGTGGGTATATATGAATGAACAAGATGCATGTGTGGCTATATTCAACCTGGCCTACAAAAAAACAACACCACCACTAAGCCGCAGCGGTCACATCTGGAAGTGTTATGGGGGGGGGACTGTAATATTAGAATAATCGGTAACGCAAGGATACACTTTGTAATCTTCTGTCGGGTACAGCAAACCAAGGTATAGTTCTCTCTGATCCACCAGCACTTTTCCTACCGCCGATACTTTTTCCTCCACCACGTCAAGCGACGTGTGTACGGTGTAATGAAACTTCAGTTCATTCTCCGAGGGCACACTCCGGATGTACAGGGGGTAGTTCTACAGCATAAAACAATCATATCAACGAGTACAACGTCTCTCGTGTCACTGAAGTGTCAAAACAGGAGACGGTGTGCGGTAATACAATCGGATTTTTAAATAAAGATGATTACATATATACGGAATGGCGAAATACTAAAAAACACACACACACACACACAAAAAAGTCTCGTTAATCGGCTACATAGAAAAGCAGCAGTTTGTACGTACCTCCTTAGCTACCACAGCGATGCAGACGGCCATCTTCGATGGTTGAAGACTGGTCACGTGATTCAGACGTGAACGCGCTTCCTGCGTCACCGTTTCATATTCCGTCTCCAGCTTGTGTGTTCAATTTCCTTAAATACATTCGTTTTGCAATATCACATATCCGAAGTCTGTTTATTTGTACTGGTTCTTCTTCTGGTATTTCAACATGGCTGCTCTGCAAGTTATAATAAAATATGTGCGTCATAACTGTAAACTGAATGCACTGCTCCTCAACTAGCCAGAAATACTATGTTTTTTATGCTATCTACAGTGATATTTCGTTACAAATCGAGGCAAAATAAAAGACCTGCACGTCACCAATACTGGCTCATGTTTCATTTCTGAAATTGTGCATAACCAAATGATGAAATCAAGATTTTTGAGAGACGTTGCATTCATCGATGCTTTAATGCAACAGGAATGCATAGGCTGCATGTGACCGGCTGTCAGCTACTTCCTTAATTGCATATCATGTGACACTTCGCTCTATGCAGTAAAAGCGGCTATGAGCGTCGACCACTTTAAGAAACTTTTACTTCTCCTAATCGCTTATAAATGCTGCAGTTGTTTAGAGGCGATCAAAAATGGCACTACTCCAAATATTATAATCATGCTTATGGATGACGTAAGGACGACTTTATTTCATTTTCAGCTTTGCGTGACGTTGAGACTGCGGTAGAAATGAAGGAAATTCCGTAAATTTGTGCAGTGGGACTGTTTTGCAATGTTGTGTTGACGTGATTATTTTATTAATCGAGTATGATGTTGAGTAAAAGTTGTCTTTTTTGTGTCAAGTTCAACATATAATAAAAATAAGTCGTTTTGTCATCCTGTCGCCTTTTGATATGCACTAATTCGGATTGAAGCGCCACTATGCTTATATTTACAGATGGGCTGGGGTGATCTGGGGGTCTTCGGACAGCCGTCCAAAGAGACCCCGAACCTGGACCGTATGGCCGCTGAGGGGATGCTCTTCCCCAGCTTTTACACTGCCAACCCTCTGTGCTCCCCCTGTGAGTCTGACCACGTCTGCTTCCCTTTTTTTAAAATTAGATTTACATTAATTTAATAGAGTCTTTTGTCGGAAACGTCGTACATGCGGAGCCCCCCCGCAGGATCACCAACAACTAATATAGGTCAAAAATGGCAGGGGAGGTTTGTCTCTTTCGTAGTTTTTATAATTATTTCAAAGAATACATACAGTTATCCTTTAAAGTGGCATATCACTGCGATTGTTATTATTGTTGTTATTATTATTATTATTATTATATTTATGTATTTCCAGTAGCTACTTTCCGTTTCCGCAGTTTCTAACGCTCCCTAAAATGGCCTTAAAACCATTAAGACTATACTCGTGACACTTAAAAACCTTATGGCCTCACGTCCTTAATTTTAAGGATTGATCACTGTACACCCGATTAAGGCCTCTATCCGCACTCCCAGAGGTAAGAGAGAGAGCATCTCACACGAACAGTGATTAAGGGGGAGAAAAAAGAATTTTTGGGCAGAGAGATTGGTGGTAGACGCCGAAATCCCGTAAAAGACCGTTCCCTCAGCTTTATGAATAATTCAAAAGACTAAGCTACACACGCTTGGATGATAGTGGTAAGAAGGCTCATTATGGTAATGGGGATAATGTACTTTTGAAATATGCTAATTAGACCTAATTTAAGAATTTGCATAAATGTGCTATTTAAATGAGATGTGCCATTAGGCCTTTTCTTTTCTAATTAATATTTCAGCAAATAAGACTTTATCAATTATTAATCTGATACGTGTGTGATTTGGGCACAGTAAGGATGTCATAAGAGCACTGCCTGAAACTTTGCATCAGTGTTAGGGAGAGGGAACTATGTCAGAGGCTTGTCATTCTTTCGCATTAATTAGAATTTAATCACGTTCAGCGGATATTATCATGCATGTTTATAAAAATGCTTGGCTTTAGCTTTCCGTGCATTGTGTGTGTGTGTGTGTGTGTTTGTGTGTGTGTTGAGTTACTTGTATGGAACTTAATCTTCTTTAAGGCTGACTCACTGGCATATGTGCTGTTTTTTTTCCTCTCTCTTTTTTTTTTTGAGTGCTCTCAAACACTGAAGCATTATCAGTTCAAGGCTCATATAATGCGGTCTGTCTACATCCCGGGGAACAAGGCTTTGTAGGTAATCAGGAAATAAAGTGTGGGTGCCAACTTCTATTAAAATGTCTTGTCATGCCACACAGCATAATTACCTGGAATTAAAGGCGAGTAGTTTTCCTACTCAAGGACGAGTCAGCTGAGCAGGTAGAGGGAAGGAAATGAGGCCGTGAGTTATACACAGATCGGCAGGAACGCGGACGGAGCAAAGAAATAAAGGAAGATGGAAAGAAACTGTAAGTTGTTTAACAGTGACTGCATCTGTTGCTGCATTTCTCAGCGAGAGCTGCATTGCTGACAGGGAGGCTACCTGTCAGGAACGGTTTCTACACCACCAACGGCCATGGAAGGAACGGTGAGGCCTTTATCTCGCCGGGGGGGGGTGGGGTCGCCATCTCCGTCACCCTGTTTCAGGTCCCGGTGGGTGCGCCCATTTGTTTTTTTTTCAGTCGCATTTTAGCTTCAGTCATTCCAAGCAGACAATTCACGTCCCCCTCATGCCACAAGTGACGTGATTTCTGCAGATGATTCCCCTGATTGAGATGTTAAGAGGTAACCTAGATTGCGTGCCGGTAGAACTAATGGCTCTTGAGGACTGCAATTAAGTACTCCTGTTTTCAAGGCTGAGACGCGGCTTGTTTTATTCTCCGTAGCAGCCAGCCAAAAAAAAAAAAAAAGCCAAAAGCCGGCCTAGTCGCGATCGGTGTGGCGGCGTTAGGGAACGTGTTCCTGCGACGGTGCTTCAGAGACCCGCCGCGGAGGCCTGCCTGGCTATGATCGGTGTGGCGGCGTTAGGGAACGTGTGCCTGCGACGGTGCTTCAGAGACCCACCGCCGAAGCCGGCCTGGTCGTGATCGGTGTGGCGGCGTTAGGGAACGTGTGCCTGCGACGGTGCTTCAGAGACCCGCCACCGAAGCCGGCCTGGTCGTGATCGGTGTGGCGGCGTTAGGGAACGTGTGCCTGCGACGGTGCTTCAGAGACCCGCCGCCGAAGCCTGACGCCTTTGTCTTTCCACTCCTGCGGACCCCTGTGCGGGACGCGCTTCTTACAGCTTACACCCCCCAGGAGATCGTGGGAGGGATCGCCCAGGACGAGATTCTGCTGCCGGAAATGCTCAGGAAGGCCGGCTACGTTAGCAAGATCGTAGGCAAGTGGTGAGTGATGATGACGATCGAGTCAAAGTCAGCATTATTTATTGTTACCTCCGGTTGTCATTTCAATTTCATTGGTCGTATACCCTCGAAAAAAAAGGGAAAAAATGGTATCTTTGCACGTCACTGGGGCTGTACCCTTAAAGGTCTGCCAATTGTACTCTTAGCCATAGGTAATTGTACCATTTAAGATACAGAAATGGACTCTGAGGAACATTTCTGTACCATTGTTGGTACTTTAATGCCGTTTGTACCTTTGGGATGTTCCTCACAGTCCATTTCTGTACCTTAAAAGGTACAATTACAAGGCTACAGACCCAGTGACGAGCAAAGGTACAAACTTTTATCCATTTTTCTGAGACTGTAGTGCAAGAAACACTAATAAATAGAATATAAATATGTAAAATGTTTAAATATGACACTTGGAAAGATAATAAAGCATAAAGTCAAACGCCGTTTACAGAATGCAGTTTATCCTTGTATAAGTTTCATCGCTCGTTCGGCTTCCCTCAGGCACCTCGGACACAGGCCTGGATTTCTCCCTCTGGAACACGGGTTCGATGAGTGGTTCGGTTCCCCGAACTGTCACTTTGGGCCGTACAACAACTCTGACCGGCCCAACATCCCCGTGTACAAGAACTCACAGATGGTGGGCAGGTGAGGCTCATGTATGCAGGGCCGTTTGAAGGAATTTGGGGGCCCCAAGCAAAATGGACATGGAGACCCCCCGACACAGTTTGTCGCTGCATTTTATTCTTAACCAGTCGTTGTCTTGGGGCCCAGGCCAGCTCGGGGCCCCAAGCAATTGCTTGGTTTGCCTGC
>JABFDZ020000008.1:17287318-17299026 GCA_019775955.2 Pollimyrus isidori
AGTCAGAGAGCCGTGTCGCAGGGTGGCAGTGTGCCGTGCGGTCACGAGCACCATCTTCACACGCCAGTCAGAGAGCCGTGTCGCAGGGTGGCAGTGTGCCGTGCGGTCACGAGCACCATCTTCACACGCCAGTCAGAGAGCCCTCGCACGCTGAAGATCTGCATTTCCTCACGTGTCAGACTGTGTGTCCGGCTGTGAATGAGTTCCAGGCCTCTGATTGGCTCCCTTTTTCTCTCCCACGACAGCGTCCTGAGCCCGGAGTACCAGGCTGCGCTACAGCAAATTACCCCAGTGCTGGAAAGGCACCAGAGGCATCTGCTGCCTGGAGTGCCTCAGCTCAACATGTGTGACCTGGCAGTCATGGTGAGGAGAGGGGGTGCAGTGTGCCCCCCCCACACACACACACACAAGCCCCACAGTTACCCCCTCTAGCACAATTCTCACTTTATCCTCAACTTTCTCTGCACCCACATTGCACCCACATTTACCCTCAACCCCCATCTACTGTAAGTGCAAATGTTTTTTTTCTTCAGCAAGTCATGGCAAAAATTGGCGCCCGCCAAGATTTCAGTGCACCTCCACAATGATGCATACTTGCACCATTTAAAAATTACCATAGTTTCTCTGCATACTGTTTCCAAGGGTGTGGATGTCCCGCATGGATCTGCAAACATGCGAGCTGGATGCTTTCAGTCCTAGTCCAGAATGTGTGCCCTTTAGTTATTTTTTCACTCTTGTATTAAAGAGTCTTATTGTGTGCTAATCTAATGACTGATCTTCCCCCTGGGTCTCAGGACCTCCTGTTGCTGAGGTGTTTGCAAGATTTTAACTGCCTGCACCATAATTAAGTACTGTTTCATTGGATGTGTTTATCAAAAAGATGAAGCGAAATTATATTTTACGATATCAGTACGGGGTGTGTGTTTGCGATGCAGGTATCTTTGTGCAGCAACAGTGCCCCCAAGCGGTGCCTCGTGGGAAAGGCCTACCGAACAAAGGTTGTTAGTCTGAGCCCGTCCTTGCAGCATTTCGCAGTACATAATGTTGTGCTTCCTGTTGCAGAACTGGGCACCACCTGGATGTGAGAAGCTGGCAAAGTGCCTGAAAGGCCCGAAATCCGAGCCATGGAAGTGCCACTGGCCTCACTGAACTGCTTTTGAATAATGTGGCAAAAATGGCCGTTCAGCACCCCTGGATACTTTTTTCACACTGATGATCAAAGATTTGGTTCTTTTATTTAAACTTTTGATCATTCTATTTGCGTATGAAGGAAATTTGTCATTGTGTAAAATGTGGAATGCGTTTTAGGATAGGCTGGCAATGACTCTTACAATGTACACAAAAGCAATCATAATGAAGAGAAATTTCAGGGATTTCATGATGGAAACAATTCAAATTCTAAGTATGTACTTATATTTTTTAAGTAAATAATTCCGTTTTTTCTAGATAATGCTGCTTGAATGGTATTCGTGCTTTTTGTCTAGGTAAACTTTTAAAATAATTCCTCTTAAAACGAAAATTTTATCTTTTCAATCTTACAATCATCGTTCCATCTTCCAACGGCTTAAGCTCTTCACAGACCAAACCCTGCGCGCATTGCGCTGCGCTCTAGTGGTGGGCTGATCGATCCAAGTATCGATAATATCGATAATAATATTGATATTGCTAAATACTAGTTTAATGAAATCGATACGTGACGCAGGCACACATACACACACACACTGTAATATTTATTTAAAAAGTATAATAGTGGGTCGCTGAGTCATGCTCGCAATAATGAAACAGCAGGGATAGTTCAGGGTTTAAATATGAAATGGCGTTTTTACACCCGCAGTACTACAACCCACACACCAGCACTGCTCACCGTGCACGTCGCCCCGTTTACTCCTCATACACACGTTGGGCGCACGCACACACATACAACAATATACATCGACCGCTATACATGACAACACACAGAACATTTATAATCACACAAGTGATTACTGCGAACTATTTACAAGCTGGCATCAGTCCAACATGCTACGCTGCCGGCGGGTTCCTCCGCACTATTGTATTTATTTGCTTGCAAACTTTGCCCAAATTCTGTTTTACCTAATTAATCAAAGTTAATAATAATAATAACACTTAATGGTGATGAAAATTAATTCAACAGCAATTTGATGATGCATCCACCTTAACCATTAAGGAGTGTCGATATCGGTTTTGTTTTGGCGATGCTTTCCCTGTATTTACTTGGTATCGCACACCACTACTGCGCTCTGAAACCCATTATTTCCTATGGCTTGCGCGGCGCAAGGACGGTTTCGCAGTGATAATTCATTTCTTCCTGTATTATTTCATTTCACTTGTGGCTATGAATGAAAACCTTGTGACTTTGACTTAGGCCTAGTAAAAGAAAAAAAATAGTTTATCATCCCCGCCCGCATGGCGAGTTTAGCCCGCATCGATTTTTTAAAAGTGTATTTTCCTGTGTAAATTCCACTGCCGGCGTTCACAAATTTTGAATAAAACATCCTTTAAAAAATATTTTCTTTTCATATTAATTTTGCAGATCAGCCCATATGTCATACATCTGTTGCTGTTCCTTTTGTTTAGCCTACTTTTGATGTTGAAAACTTATCTTCCGTTATCTTTTTTCTAAAAAATAAAAAATTCGCCCTCCCTCATTACTTGTTTCTGATTGAAAGGATGATAAACTAATAATTATTTTTACTGGACCTTATTCACTCCCATACCGATCACGTTCATCCCAAACGCCAGACTTCCTAGCATTTGTATGGGCAGCACAAATGCTGGACAACATGCTGATGGAATATTCAGTATGCGAGCCAGCACAGAATCATTTTAAATATAACTCTGTTGGGGCAACGTGCTGTGGCTCAGTGTGCAACTTATGTTGACTCATGGTTTTGGCGTTGGAGGTTCAAATCAATCTCTGAACCACTGGAATTAAGTTGTTCTCCCTGTGCCATGTAGTTTTTTTTTCTCTTGCGATACAAAGATATGCAGCGGAATCTCGTCCACATTATTGCTGTATTCTTGCGCGCGGTCACGTTCCCTGGCATCTGCGCCTGCGTCGGCACTTCCGCGTTTCACGTTATCAAAATTCGCGGGTGACAGGACATCTATAGTGTCTGCAATGGCTAACGGAGCGCATCAGGAAAAGATAGACTTGATCGATCGGAATATAAGAACTTTTCCAGACTTTCCCCTGAAAGGAATAAATTTCAAGTAAGTCCATGTTGCTGAAGGCATCGTCTAAAATATTTAGCCGTGTAGGTCCTGGCGCGATCTGGACTATGATCCCGTAAAAGTTCGCCAGTCTTAGTTATCTTATTCCGGAATAACCCGCGTGAATACACACATATACGATTGTGATTTTAAATAACAAATGAAGCTAATTCGATTATTGCTCATGATAACGGGATTCATGATAGTCTGATTTCAGACGAAGCCCTTATTAACGCTGGGCTGTCGTGTGTATCAGTAGTATTTTTGTGTGAAAATGGGATGCGTTATAGGATTGAAACGGTTCAGATTAAAATGGATGCCTATGTAAGTAATTGTAAATTGGATTTTAAAAAGTCTAACACTTAGCCTGAATTCCCTGCTGGAAAAAACGGCATAGACAGAGCAGCATGGTCAACATAACGCATGCTGGTTATACCATAATTATAAATATGTTTTGGTGTTGGTGGACCTGTCATTAACGAAATATTGCAAGAAGGCCAGCTTCATGTGCAGCTAGACCGGCACAATCATGACGGTCCAACAACTAACCAACACCAAAGCAGCACTTCAACAAGGAAGTGATTCTTTATAAGTATCAAAACGCTCTAGCATGTAATTGTATGGTTTCAAGTGTTTTCGAGCTGCTCTTGATTTCTGGTAACTGTTGGTAGCATAAAGTTCATTTAGTTCATTTTCCGCCCTGGCTTTCAGAGATGTGTGCCCAGTACTGAAAGAGCCCTCTGCCCTCTCAGCTGTGATTGATCTGTTTGAAGAACAAACAAAGAAAACTTTGCCTCAAGTTGACCTCATAGCGGGTAAGTTGTCACCCTGATTAAGATTGAGATCTCTGTCATAGTTATTCTGTTTTTAAATGATCCTGATTCCTAACTGGTCTCATGGTTTTCTTATACGTAGGCATAGAAGCCAGAGGATTTCTTTTTGGACCTCTCTTAGCCCAAAGGTTGGGTGTAGGCTTTGTGCCGATCCGTAAGAAAGGGAAACTCCCTGGTCCTACAATGTCTTTGTCTTATACCCTTGAATACGGAGTGGTAAGCTCATCACACTGACGTTTTTTCTTGCTTAAAAAAATACATCGCATGTTCCAGTATTACATAAGGAAATTTCCTGAGCAGATATCTTATCTGCAGCAAGTTGCAGAGATTGCATTTTACAATGCTCGTTAAATGCTTACATAACTCTTTTAACACTTCGGTCAAGGTTCCCTAACAAGTACACTTTTTGCTAGCAGTGTTTTATTCTTGAAAGATTATGAGCTAAACCGATGGGTATGTGTGTTTTTTTGCAGTCTGTGGCTTGTTTTTTTTTTTGTACTGCTAATCCTTATAGACATTTCACCCCAGTGTAGGATATATGACAGTATTTAAAAAATATACAATCACGTAGGCTACTGTACACTCCTGAACCAGAGGTAACCTAAACAGGCTCATAAGTGTGGAAGTTAGGAAAGCATGGAGACAGCACTGTTGTGCTGTACAGTACATCGCCTTAACACAGTATCTCTGTATCAGTTTCATAGCGAAAGGAGCATCTTTTTACAGCAGTAAAAGTAATACCTTCAGGCTGTAGTATAATATCATCATACTGGCCAAGCCTACGTGTTTGCAGACGGTTGCTAGCTCAAATCCCATGGTCGACAGTGTGATTTAACTGTAAGCAAGGTCCTCAACCCCAACGAATCCAGGGACCGTCTAACCCCAAGGACAGTTTACATATCTTAGAATAAAAGTATCTCATAAATAAATGTAATTGTAGTTATTTTTGGTCCACATTTTGAGTAATTCTTTGCATTCAGGATGTCTTGGAGATCCAGGAAGATGCAGTAACGGCAGGACAGAAGGTTATAGTCATTGACGACCTGCTGGCAACTGGGGGTGAGTTTGTGTCTGTGGCCGCTGCGTTTATGTACTAACCACTGACATCATCTTTGTATTGGCCAATCAGGAAGGGGTACCATCCAATGAAAGGGTAACTGAACTGTTTGGTACAATATTTAGATTATTTACCAGTCTGGAGGTATTGTGGTCTCACTGTAATGTACTTCTTTAGACGGGGGGGGAAGTGCATCGCTCACTAATGTGACCTTTGGAGAGGGTTATTTTGTCGCCGTTATAAACATGTGCGATTAGTACCTCACTGACACGGGTGTCTTTCTCTTAAGGGACTATGCAGGCTTCCTGCAAGCTGCTGGAGAAGCATCAGGCAGAGGTGGTGGGCTGCTTTGTGATAATCAAGGTGAAGGACCTGCAGGGGGAGGAAAAGCTGCACAACTACAGAGTGTTCTCCCTGCTGCAGTATTGAGACCCCAAGCCCAGAGTCCTCCTTCCTCTACGCGGACTACAGTGACCCCTCAGCCAGTCACCTGACCTGGGGGGAAAGTTGAACTTGACGTTCCACAGATTATTTGCCAATGTCGTGATTCTTCTGGAAATTTCCTTTACACAATGTGTGCGACAATAAAACAGAGAAGCGGGGGAACAATTCAAAATGAATTTGAGGAAGCACTTCCCTACACAGCGTGTAGTTAGAGCCTGGAATAGTCTTCCTGCCAGTGTAGCAGAAGCTAAATCCCTGGCTTCCTTTAAATCAGAGCTAGATAACTCTGAGCTATTAAAGTTCTCCCCAAACGAGCTTGATGGGCTAAATGGCCCTCTCTCGTTTGTAAATGTATGTTCTTACTTGAGCCTCACACAAACACCAGAACTAGAGACAAACTTCCTCCTGAGTCGCCTGTATGAGAATGTTCACCGCTAATTTGGTATTTTGAACGCTCCCTACCCTGTTGGGCCCTTAAGCTGCAGTTGCTTCATCCTGGGTATGACTTTATCATCTACATCCAGCCCTATAAGAAGGTCATCCAGTTTACAGGGAGTAACTTAAGGGTTGGTGGCAGGACCAGTGCTCCAGCCACTGGAAAAACTGGTCCTCTCGGACTGGTGTGGTGCTGAGGGATCACCTGCCACGTGGCTCCACTGAGGTTCTCCTCCCTAAGGTGGTTTGTCATAAGGTACGGCAATGAGCTTTAATCTGTGCATGTTCCTTACCTTCTTTTTGGCATGAACACAATTTACAAGTGGTCCAGACTGGTTGTAGTCTTGTTATCCAGATCTAAGATTCACACCAGTACATTATATATCTCATTACTTGAAAGTGATTATTGGGAGAAGATAACCAGGCCAAGTGAGAGTATTGACCCTTTGAAGTCCGGAGCATTCTTCACTGACATGGAATGCACACAAGAATAAGATCAGAATACAAAAATGTTCTCGCATGAGGCCCAAGGTTCTGCATACTCAATGATGAAGTGTAAAATGACAGAAGATTATGCAATGACTTAATGTGCAAATAAAAGAAATGACAAATCTTAATGGTCAAATGTATGCAATCTTAAGTAAACCTGCTCACAGTTAATTGCAGGGAATACAAAAAGAAACTTTATTGAAGCTTCCTTCCCTACATATAAAAAAGCTTGTGAAGTCAGCCAATAGATTCAGAACAGGACAATAAAGAGTGTCAAAGTACAGTAATCTACTGTAAATGCACTACCCCCTATGTGATTACATCAGCAATGCTAGTTACATAAGTGTTGGCTAAAACTCCCAAGACCCTACTGAAGTTAAAACCTCACATTAGCAGCCATGATACCGAAACAAAATAAGTCAAAACACCCTTCATTTAAAAAGATCCACAGTAATTGCACACCATCCTTCAGACATTCAGCACTTTTCCTCCTCCTGCATCTTCTTGTTCAGTTTCTGCAGAATCACGTTCAAATCCACAGTCTTGTTCAGCTTCAGGTAGGAATCCTTCCTGATCTGGTGGATGGTCAGCCATTCAGGGGTGAGTTCTGCCAGCAGTCGCAGGTGCTTCTCCATCTCTCCTGAATTTGGAGAGAGAGCTTGAATCTCATAATATATATATATATATATTGAATAGTATAGCATTTCAGAACAACTGGTAGGCAGCTACTCAAGCACCTGCTGAAACCAGAGAAGCCTGTTTCTTTTCACATCTACCTACAGCCATAAGCCTCTGGTTCCAAAAATGCAGTAAACTAACCAGTCCTCCCCTCCTAGTTCTTGGGAGGTCTACCTCATTAAAAATGTCCGTATTACATGTAACCAGAGAGCCATGCACGTACCACTACTGAGTGCGGAGCGATAGCTGGAAGTCATGTGGTTGCAGGCCGCCTCCATGACTAAGGCCGGCTTCTTCTCTGCCACAAAGACGTTACGCAGGATCCTGGCCAGCTCCGCCAGCCGTGACATCATCAGCATGCGCTCCTCCTGCTGAGGACTGCGCATCATGGCAGCCTGGAGCTTCTGAGCCTCCTTTGCCCGGATCTGAAATGGACCGATAATGGCAGTCAGCATCTCGCAATCCTTCAGAAATACAAAGAAACCCTCGTTGTCACGTTCAATCTTGCGCGTCGTGCTCAGCGATTCAACGGCGATGTAACTTTGTTGGTAGGTCTGTGGCGATGCCAAGGAACAACGGGGGGGAGGGACAGGGGGAGACGTACCCTCTCTACGAGAGACTGGGAAATTCCCACCAGAGCGCGGGAGGTTCCAGCAGCAGGCTGCGTTCTCTCTGGCCGCTCCGAGTCTTTCGTCACAGGCACTTCCGTCTTCAGGGCCAGGTTAGACAGAGCCTTCTCCATCTGTGAAGGATAGCCCAGTTACAGCGAGGCTAAAGAACTTTGGCCGTTGCACTCAAGCCCACCTCTAGAATCACCGCGGTTACCTTCGGGGTCATCAGAGAACGGGCCTTGTCCAGAACTTCCTGGGCAGTGGTCAGCTTGTCCAGCTGTGGCGGCTGAGGGAGCTCACTGGGCTGTACGTTGGGGACCTCATCCACGTTGAAGCGGGGATGCCAACGGGTTAGCTTGTTATCGGGGACACTTACAGGAGGGTCCAGGGAGTTCAGGAATGCCTTGGGAGGAAGAACCCGTTTTCAAACTAAAATCCCCCAATAAGCTCTAAAGCACGAGAAATATTTGACGGTGAAGCAGCACTTACCCGGTGGTGCTGCTTCACAATGCCAACTAGGTTTCGGTGGAAAGTGCGTCTCCTCTCCAGCAGACTCGAAGCCGAGAGTTGAGGATGTGTACCACCCTTTTCTGAAAGAGAAGAGAACTTGGTGGTTGTTTCCGAAATACCAATTCAAACCCAGCCATGAGGGTTAGTCTGGGCAGGACCTTACCATCTTGGAGAACTGGCTCAAGTGTTAGCTGGTAGCTCGACTTCTTTGCAGTGGCACTAAAATTAGGAATGTTCTTCTCTTGACGGAAGGTGTATGCTGAAGGATAGACCGTCTTAATTTGACCAACGTGACTCTCCTCGAACCTCCTGTATAGACATGACACATTCAATAATAGAACATCTAGAAACCTGAATGGATGCAGAAATCTGGTTTTGAAGTATTGATTCACGGTTGACCAACACCAGAACAAAGCACTGCCCCGTCTTCCTTACTTGTGCATCATATCTTGGACGCCCTGCTTGACTTTGGCGAAGGTGACCGTCTCGGAACGATTGAAGAGCATCCCCACGATGACCTCCGTGCTCCTGAACATCTCCGCCAGAACTTTGTACTTGTAAGGCAGGGAGAGGCCAGGCGGGACATCTTGGGCGAGTGTGTGATAGCGCTGGTACGCTGGTACCTTCTCTCTGTGGAAATACATGTACATGTCTCCATGAAGAAGAAGACCCCCTTCTGGCCACCACCAAAAAAAAATGTAACCGCTAGGATTTAAGACGTTAGCCAGCCCTTTAAGGAAGTTTATGGCTGTCCTGGAAGTGTCGCCTCAACGGTAAACTGCACTTACATCATAATAGATTATTAACCAGCACACAGCTAGGTAGCATCTGTAACTCAGTAGCACTATACCTATCCTCGGGTTCAGGTGGAGTTTCCTCTGGGGCAGCTTTTGCCTCTCCGGTCGTGTCCTTCTCCTTCCGCTGCTGAACTCTCGCCACCAGCTCCCGGGCACGTGCAAGTGTGGCCTTCACATCGGAGGCGTCGACGCTGGCGGCAGGCACGGGAGATGGTTTCTGTTTCTGGATCTTCTGGAGACGAGACTTAAGTGCTGCAACGTCCTCTTTGGAGAAGGTCTGCAGGGGGAAACAAGTCCCTTTCAAAAACAGTCCGCTTACAACCCAAAGGCGGTCGGACCTTGAGGATAAATGAGGATTAAACACACGCTACAGAGAAGCACGGATATATACAGAACTATCAACAGCAGACATCAGGAAATGTACATCGTGGCTTTTTCGCAATTACCTTCCGTTTCCCCACTGGAGAGGAGCTGGCACCCTGATTCGAATTCTTAATCTCATTTTCACCAGATAATGAGCTGTGGTTGTCCAAAGGCTTGGTCACCTACAAACAAGTTGAATAAAAAGCGACATACAATTAACGCTCAGGCCTATTTTCATAGTAAAAAAAATCAAACATGGACATCATCCCATCATTGTCCCCTACGAGAGCCATGGAGTCCACCTAAAACTGGACAGCAGTACCAAACTAAACATGAAGTCTACGTAAAAGACACCCAAAATCAATAAACTAACACGTTATTCGCGATAGCAATAACGACGCCTTTATAAATTGCATATCAGTAGATCCAATGATACCCGCAGAGCGCTGGGATCACCCTTAGAGGCCCTGACCCGGAAGTTGTCGTGGAGCCACTGGGCATGTATGGCGACACCAAACAATACACAACTAAACTCGCTTATTCGATGCTTTTATCCGAAATGATGGAAAAGTTACGATTTGTGTGTGTGCCTCCTGGGATTTGAACTGACGACCTACGCGCTGCCATTTATTTACAGTGCTACAGCTTGTGTAGAGCTGTTCGTAGTAAATACACGACACAGTTGATTCCCTTTGTAGTCTGGCGGCGTTATTTTCATTGATATGGTACTGTATGAAAACTATGGCGTGATTACCAGCAGTTAACATCTACTCCACATAATGTAATGCGGGTAATCGACAAGAAACTCGACATACCTGTTCCTTAGATAGGACTAGTTTTTTTCTGGCGGATTTCTTCTGGCGGGTGTTCACCTCTGCAGTTTTCGACACAGTAGGGCTAATCTCCCGACCCAAATCCACCCGAGCACGCTTCTTTGCAGAGCTACCCCCAGGAAGGAACAGTTCCGAAGAAAGGTTGAACTCAGACGAAGTCCGTTTGGGGGTCCGAGGACATTCCTTTTGACTCTGCTCCAATGATTTTTCCAAAGGTATATCGGAAGTCTCCTCTTTATCCACCAGTAAACCGGCCGCAGCTTTCGGGTTATCTTTTACGGCTTTTTTAGGGCGCGTAGACCTAGTAGTAGCCGGTTTATTTGCAGCTGCATTCTTCGTCCGAGTGGATCTTGTATTTTGCTCCCTTATCGCAGTCCTCTGCACCTCAGTTTCTACAAACGCTTTCTGATCACTTTTACCCGTAAGATGTCTAGCAATACCACTACGCTTGCTCTGGGCAAAGAAATCTGTTACGCGAGCCTGAGACATTTTTGCCCGTTTATGTCCGTAATGATCTAAACAACTTCGTACGCTTCTGTAATGCAATTAAAAATATACATCTATAATCAATCAAGCCACCTAGCTTACCTCTCTTTAGCCTTACTCCAAGCTGCAAGTAAATAAGCTTTCGCGCGAAACACACCCATGTGACTCGTCTGGTCCGCGTAGCACCAATAGCCGCACAGCCCTCCCTTTGCGCATGCGTTTTCAAGGTAACACAAGTATTTGATCCCGCCCCTTCTCTCCTCGTTCTTCATTCTAGTCCAGTGGTCCCCAGCCTTTTTTGCACCACGGACCAGTTACATGTCAGACAATATTTTCACGGACCGGATTTAAAGTGTGGGGGGTAAATGCGACGATATAAAATGACGAACATACGACGAAATAAAATATTTTTTTCTATGCAGCCCGGTACCAAATGACCCGCGGACCGGTAGTTGGGGACCTCTGATCTTGGCTATTAGTTCTTGGAGGTGATAGGGCTGTTCTGTCCGGGTTAGACCAGGTTATATTGATTTAAAATATATGTACTTACGCAATATTTTTTTAATTCCCTAAGGAAGATGGGAAATTAACCAAATCATATGTCATCATTAATAAACCTCTTCAGAAACTTAAAATCAAAGGAGTTTATATGTTATATTGTATGACCCTGGTAGCAAAATGTTTTTAAGTAACTGATTTAGCAGAGGTTTATTTTTGATTTATACAATGTCTCGCAGTTGTAGTTTTTAGACCAGTTCTTGCTGCTTTATAAGTTTTTGAATAAGTGGCATGCACAAAGTAGTCAAATGCAGTGTAATGTATTGCAGAGGCATACCTCTCGGGGCACACTGATACGCCATTCACTTATGGCGCTTTTCCACTGCATAGTACGGTACGGTACGGTTCAGTACGGCTCACTTTTGGGGGGCTTTCCACTG
>JABFDZ020000008.1:17334062-17352611 GCA_019775955.2 Pollimyrus isidori
CTATTGCTTTCAAGACCCCCCACCCCCTGTGTGTCGTGGCCCCCGTGTCCTGGGGGTTGTCTCCCCGCGCCCCCCCCCCCCCCCCCCCCGCGGCGTCCTCAGCGAATAGCCCAGCAGAACCTGCCGCCCGCAATGCTGAGCCTCCGTTAAAGATGGGAAAATAAAACCTGGTCCAGGTTCAGAATGTGCAGCTATCTTTGTTGTGTTCACCTGACCTTCATCGCACCAGCTGCTCTTACTGGCACGGTACAAAATTGAATAAAAATTTGTTAAAAGGTGAACAGAAAAGACCCTCGTACAGCTGTAGCTCCGCTGTAAAACGTCGGGGGGGGAGGAGTTGCGATGCAACGCTTCTGACGTGGGGAGCAGAGTAATTTCGAGCAACAGGGTTGCGGGGGGGGGGGGGGGGGGATGCGTTGGCAGATCGCATTACAGAATCTGCTGTGCCAACAGCTGCAATTATTGAGGACTGCAGGGTGCCCAGCGCGTCACACGTCTGTGAGAAAATGTACGTTGGCAAAGGTGACTGGCAGACTTTCTAACTTTCCGGGTAAAGGGTGACTTCCCCCAAAATCCCCTGACAAAGAAGGACTTCCTCCTTGCTGTGCTTTTTTCTTAAAGCCTGAAATTCTCGCCAACGGGCCTTGGCACCCTGTTCCGTATTTCTGCCTTAGACTTGTTCATATCCTTCAGTTAGCGAGCTCCACAGCCGGGCTCTGGCCTCCCATTGTTCGGACATGACGTGCTTACTGCGAGTCCGTCTTGGGCCACCAACACGATGTTGAGGTAATGGGGTGGGCTCCATGCTCACTGGCGACAAAGGAGGATTGTTTAGACCTCTTGGTTTCCACAACCAGGGCGTTGGAGGCTGGCATGGGCACCCAGCAGCAGTGCCCACTGGTCACAGGCACATTCCCAGTCCCATGGCCTCTCATTCAAACGCAGGCTCCTCCCACGAAACACAAGCAGTAAAAATTTTGACAATTCTTTTTTGATGTGATTCCCCCCCCCCCCATTTCCTTGTTGTCTATCTTTCAGCCCCCCCATCCCTCTTTATCAGACATCCTCCCTCTCTCTCTCTCTCCCCTCCCCCCCTTTCCCTCGTCCGCCCGTCCATCCACGTGTTTTCGCGCGCGGCACGGCTGCCAAAGCACGCCGCGGCGTCCCCCTCCGTCACCAAGGCAACCGCAGAAACAAACACCGCCCCAGTTATTGGTAGCGCAGAAAAATAGAAACACTTTATTAGGACAATTAACGATTTTTTTTTTTCTTCCCTCGTCTATTGTACTGTAGATGGAAATATGTGGAAACTGTTTCCCCTGGCTGATGTTAAATCTAAAAATGTACACCTCTAAGGTGATCCAGTCGCCTCAGCTTCTTTTCGCTTATAAAATCCTTTGTAAATCACGGGCCTGGCAGGTGATGGGAGTCGTGCCTTATTGCCAGTGTGAAATAATGAATTAAACGACGGGTGCCATGTGTCACAGATGCCGTGAATGTGGCATCGGCATAAGTGCACCGCACCAAGAGGGCCGTATGGATCGGCGCCGGCCCAAGGTACCACGCCCGGTCCTTGCGTCTGAACCGTACGCCCGCTCCACACAGTTTGCCCCTGCGGAGGTGGTCCGTGGGCGGGCTTTGATGTGGATGCTGGAACCATGCCACCCCAGGCTATGTTCCATTAGGGAGCCGGCCAAGCCTAAGCCCTCATCTGGCTTCAGTTATCACTATTGTTTAGCTCTGCACAGCCCAGCGGTGGATAGGGGGAGCCCAGAAAGATCCCCCCACCCACGTGCCAGCACGCACATGTACAGCTCTGCTGGTAGTGCTTACGATTGCCTGGGGAGCTGATGAAAGCAGGACGTGCAGTCATTTTCTGTTAAAGGTCGTCCACTGATCTCAGATCTGTTTTGCCTTTGGGGGGCACGTTCGTATATTGAAGCTTTACAGTTTACATTAGCATGGGAGCAGCGTATCTGTGTTGATGGGCACGGATATGACATCATGCCGCTATGTTGTTCCCATGGAAGCTAATTCCCCGTCGGTGTTGTCCTCTCAGACCCCGCTTGGTTTATGTGTGAGATGACTAGTGCGGTTCAAACTGGCTCCCAAGCTGGACGAATGGCTCTGGCTAACTCGAGCAAAAAGTGTGTATACTCGGCCGATTACTGGCTGCTTATGTGGATGGCGATCGCTGGTGGGCATGTCTGATCGCTGGTGGGCATGTCTGATCGCTGGTGGGCATGTCTGATCGCTGGTGGGCATGTCTGAATGTTGCCCTGAGGACCATCGTGTGCTGGTGACTCTGCTCTGTCGTCCATTTAGACTGATGATCGTTGGCCTTGACACTGGTACAGTAGGTCTTCCAACTGTGGCCATCTCCTCGTGAGGTCTGTGTGTGAGTGTGGGGTTGAGGTGGGGGGGGAGAGCCATAGAGGGGGGAGGGAGTGGCCATGTGGGAGAAGCGGGGGCCTGGGCAGGAAGCATAGCAGCTGACCCCTTTGCACGGTTCCCATGGCGTTCCCACCGGGAACGTAATGGACAGTCACATGTTCCTTCCGCCTAACAGGATAAAGCAAGATACAAGACACCTTATCCGTCACATACATGGCTATACAAGTACAACATCTAGTAAAATGTACCATGAACGACCTAGACTGTGCAAGACATAAATAGAATTTGAAGCAAAACAGTAAGAATAACCAAAGTTACAATAACAATAAAATTCATACATAATATAGAGAATTTTATACAGAGTAATATGCAGTGCAGTACAGAATAATAAAAGCTGATGATTTCTCTCTCAAGTCTGTATATGATTGTGTAGTGTAGCTGGATGGCAGAGCTCAAAGCCTCAGTATGCCTGCCCTTGATTTCACTGTGTTTATGGGGGGAGGGGACCTCAAACTAGGTGGTCAGCAGGCCAAGATTTGGCCATGTCTTGTATCTGTGGTCTCCCTGCCAAATTCCTTCAGTGTTTTCAGTTGCACGTTGTCTGCTTGTTCCAGGGTTTGTACCTTATGCATGGTTACTGGGGGAGGCTTGCAGTGCCAGGCAGTACCAGCCCTGTAAAACGCAGTGACGCAGTGAGAGAGAGAGACGGGGGGGCAGGGGCAGGGGCAGGCAGCATTATGCGAATTTATACGTGGAAAGATCTTGTATATGGGGTGTAGAAATCTGGATTGTTTTGGGATATCCATCCACCTCCCAACTTCGTATCCTGTTCTGGGTCAGGGGAAGGGCCTGGATGCTCTCCCAGGCAGCAGAAGGCTGGGGTACCATGACCAGTTTAGTGATGCCAGTTAGCCAGTTACCCTCTCGGCATGTCATTGGACTGCGGGGGGAAGCCGTGTGACATGGGGAAGGCGTGCACTCTCCACAAACAGCAGAGGTGGATTTCGGTTTTGTAAAGTAAAATATTATGGGATAAATTACAGTTCAGTATTTCCTAAGCTATTAAGTAGTTTAATGTTTTTAAGCTCTTATTTACGATGGGAGTATGGGCAGTCCTCAGGTTACAAACAAGATACAGCGAATGAATATTACATTTACAGTATATAGCAGCCATTCTGCACCAGTATGCTCACCACACAGTAACTAAAGGGGCAGGAGAGAATTCACTTATTAGATATAGTGGATGATTAGAAAGGGCCACAGTGGGCAGTTTTACCCAGGGCATCAGGGTACCACCCCCCTATGCCCAGGGATCATTTATGACCTTTATAACTCGCTTTTACATCTCATACGAAGGACAGCTCCATTGTTCCAGCACATCCTCCCTGTCACGGCACTGGGATCCACTCAGGATCACAGGATGGGCTTACCTGCTGGCCACACCATCAGAAACCCAGCTTTCCCAGTTGGCCTTCCACCTAAGTACTGGCCAGGCCCAAACCTGCTTAGCTTCACATGGATTACCTGATCTGAACTGCCATTTAGCAGTCATTTAGCTGCTGACTAGTAGGTGTTTTAGTTGAATTTCTAGGTAAATCAGAACATTAATAATAACAGTATTGTACTGTACCTCCAGCTGGCAAACCTCTGAAGCCATATATTTTCATGAGCGTCGCAAAATAGTGCATGAGTTTACTATGAACTGTTGGATTTACCCTGAATTTTTAAAACTATATGCTTTATGGTAGTCTTCTCGTAAGTATGATTTTTACTAGACATTCTTAACCTGGGGATTGCCTATAAATAACCTGAGCAGGTTTTTGTGTGTAACGTTTTTGTTTGCTGTTTCCGTGACACTGTTCCTTTATATCCTGGTCTCAACTGTGCCATCTTGTCGCCGGTTCCTGTAGACATTGTACAGCGTCCGAAATGGCCCTATGAAGTGGAGGGTGTGTGCATCCGTGGACTGTTAGGTTGTTTTTTTCCCCTGTTGGGGAAAATTTCCCGTGTGTCATCTTTTTATCATTATTTATTTTTTATACCCCCCCCCCCCTCCCTTCATACCGCCTGTGGAAAAACAGCCGACTGCCAGGCCGGCGAGCCAAGCCAACGCAAACACTTTGGCAGGCGTCTGTGTATGGCCACGTCTGATTGAGCAACAGCTGGCCTACCTGAGATGTCCACTGGCATACCAGAGGTCTGCAGTCACATGACCTGCCCGGATGCCTCCGCGGGTCCTTCATTCTTTGCCGGAGGGGTCCTTGAACACAGGAAGTGTCATGATGAGCTCAGTGCTGCTGACAATGCTAACGGCTACACAATGAACTATATGACCCCAGTAAACAATGGATGCTATTCAGTGGGTTGTGTATGTGCTTATGTGAGTTTCAGTATGGTGTTTACAGAGGAATGTAGTAGCACGATATGTACTGCTGCCTTACATCTCCAGGGTTACGGGTTTGAATCCTGTCTCCATTGTGGGGTGGGGGTTCTCTAGGTATTCCGGTTTCTCCCATGGGCTAACTGGTGTCTCCACATTGTCCGTGGTATATAAATGTGTGTGGGTGTGTTTTCACTCCAGTGGACTGACCGTCTGCCCTGTGTGGCCAGCTGGCTCATGCCCTGCGCTGCGGGGGGGATGGGCTCCTTGCCCCCCTGTCACCCAGACTAGGACGAGTGGTTGGAAGATGGATGGATGTTTGTCATTCTTTCTAATCTTTTGTGTGACTTGACAGACAGGCAGTGACATCAAGGGGGCTGACTAGGGACATTGTGACGGTCACCCGTAGCCGTCACGTCCGACTGTGACTGGCAGTGCTTGTCAGCAGGACTATGCCGGTTACGTGCCTGGGAATTAACGCCTGTCTTATCTCCCCAGTCCAGCTCAGGGGGGGCGTGAGTTTATGTACATTCTTTTATGGCACCTGGCCTCTGCCGGTCATACTGTAATATGTAGGCAGTTAGCCGGCTCTGACACCAAAATAATTCACTTGTATCTCTGTTCTCAACACTACTAGGTCAAGGTCCCACTGCAGAGGTAGTAGAAAATCATTGTTGGGCAGCAAAGGGTTTTGTGTCTTTTCTGTTACTCTGTTTGGTAATAAAGACACAAAATGTGTAATTTTCTTGTATTTTGTGTGCAGTCTATATTCCGTAGCGTGTTTATGTGACGACGATAATGAAAGATTCTGTATCTCCTTTCCTAGATAACAAAGCTTATTTCACATAGAGCTGCTGAACATGAGGATCTGTAGACAGGCCTGAATGTGACCCATATCTTGTTTTAGGAGGAGGAACATAAGGAGGGAGAGGTTGAGGAGGAAGATGAACTGGGCGGAGACGAAGAATGCCAGGCGTTATCCAGCGAGCCTGAGGAGGGCCCCCCCCCCGCCATGCGCACGGCGCTCCTGACGGCGCGTATCCGCAGCACGGCCCTCAAACTGCTCCGGGATCTGGCTCGAGTCCTGGCCGTGGTTCTCCTGGCTCTGGCTGGTAAGCATGTTCTGGCAAGTACATCCCACCTACCCCAAGTCTGTCACATACTGCCGATGCTACAGATTCATCCTCCATAATATCCCTTTAGCCTGACTTTCTGAAACGTCGGCCAACGCAGTTAACATATAGTATGGTTCTTGAGTGATGACTGTAGAACACAGTTTCTCTACCCAGTCCTCAGAGGCACACCTGAATGAAATCACGCGTACCTAGTACAGGTGTGTTGGCTATTGGGAGGGAGTAAAAATGTGGACTGGCTGGGGGACCCCCAGGACTGGATTGAGAAACACTCAGGTAGGCCTGAAGTTGCAGTTATCAGTTATTACTGCAGGTGAGTAATGTGTGTCTTTGTGTTTGTGCATGATTAGGGATCACCCTGCCGTCCGCCTTCTCAGCTCTGTACTATCTGCTGTTCATCGGGATCTGTACCTGGTGGGCCTGCCATTTCCCCATCAGCCGGTTGGGTTTTAACGCCTTGTGCGTCATGGTGGGCTTCTACACAGCAGGACACCTGGTCTGCCTCTACATGTACCAGAGCTCCTACGCCCAAGGCCTGATCCCCCCAGCTAGCCTTTGGGCCAGGTGAGTGTTTGAGTTCATCTGAGTAATCTGTTAGGTCATACTGTTGTCTTCTACTGACAGTGTTTCGCAACCCAGTCCTCAGGTATTCGGTGTTCCTGATTGGCTGGCAGCAGGGTGGAAACAAAAATGCGGACTGTTCCGGGGTCCCTGAGGACTGGGTTGAGAGAAACTGCTCTATGAGGACTGAACAATTGATGTGTTTAAGGTGTCAGAAGAACTATCTGTCTACTTTTGTCCTGTTGTGTGCAGTAAATTATATTTTTTTTAAATGCAGTTAATTATGAAACAGTGACGAGGAGGGTTATTGCACCATTTATGTTCTCACGAGGTGAGTCAGCCCTGTCTCTGTGAGGACTGTCATACCCCGGAGGTGCAAGGACCGCAGCTATGCGTGGAATGCCGTTGGCCGTGCATGTTCTAGAATGTGCTCTCCTAGAATGCCGACTGAGGTCAGAGCCCTCCTAAATCTGCCTCCTGTTGGCGGGACTGGAGACTCCCCCGCCGGACGTCTCCCAAGAGTCAGCGTTTGCTTGGCAAGGGAACTTGGGACATAGTGGAGGTAGCCGGGGCTGTACAGATGGGAGGATGGAGTTCTCCCTTTTGTATTTTCGCCCAACTGGCTGACCCAGATGGCTAACCGCCATGTTAGGCCATAGCCAGGAGAGGGCTGCCAACTCTGGGCATACCACTTGACCCTATTTTAAGAGTGAATAGACACACCATGTGTTGACTGATACTGCGGTGACCTACCCAAATGGCATAGGCTTTTGGCCCTTAACAGAGGTTGAGTTCTAGGCATGCTTGCACTAGCTTGGCGGTCCTTCCTCAGGCCGTGTTCTCCGTCGTCATCTTCTGCAGACTCTTCGGCCTCAAGGCGATTCTAAATCCAGGAAACTGCTCGTCTTTTTCCCACGACTTCACCGTGAACACGGACCACGAGTGGCCGGTGTACGCAAACCCCGGGATTCTCCTGCTGCTCTACTTCGCTATGGCCACGGTGTTTAAAATCGGAAGTCATGTGTCCACGGAAAAGGTTCTTTAAACTTTTGTATATTAAAGCTAGCATGCATGCTGCATTGCCGCAGCATACCCATGCTCCGTCTTTCAGCTTGGTAGCCTCTGTGAAATGCTTGTCTGCTTGTAATTTTACCCAAATCTACGCTGCCTGACAAAAAAGAAGTTGCTATTTGAATTTTAATAAGCAAATACCTAAGAGGCAGTGATTAATATGTTTCAGCTGGCAATAATTCCTTGCATTCCTGGAAATGGTTCTCAGAAGGGGTAAATTATTTGGGCATCAAGCAAAGAACAATAAGGAGATGAAGTATCAAGCTGAAAGTATTGGAATTGGATTAAGAAATATCAAGTGCATTAAAACCTTGTGCTGGAGAGGACTATGGAGTGCCTCAACTCCCATATCGTCAATACATGATGTCAGCAAACATGAATTCAATTCTGAATGAAAATAAATGTTGCCAAGTGCCACGGGCGGTCTAGTGAAATGTTAAAGGGCACAACTTTTTTTTTTTTTTTTTTTGGCCAGCCAGTGTACATCACATAAAGAAGGAGGTCATGATCAGGAGTGGACCTCCTTAACTTCATTCATTTTGTCGTTTGAAAGCGGGACAAAGAAGCGCTGTCCAGCAGCAGGGTGGAGGTCATTGGAACAGGAATGGAGCAGGTGGAGCTAAGATCTCGGGGTTCACAGAAGAAGGCTCAAGATGATAGTAAGGTGGGTATGAGTTCTGTGCCCGTGATTTATTTTTGCAAGCTACCTTTTTATGTCGGGCATATTTACTGTAGGCTATCGAAGTATCTTAAAGTAATCCATGCACTACAGTACCATTCCTGGGAGCCTCTGCCATTTGAGTTGTTCATGTCTCTGTGCAGTTAATGGTTGTGATGGTAGCCGTACTATTATTTAATTAGTCATTTTCATCTCGTGTAAAGTTGCGATCACATGCAGACCACATGCAGACCACGTGTTCCTTTGCCTGTTCTAGGAAATGCTACTGACTGCTAGTCCAATGCCAAGATGTGAATCTCCGACCACCACAGGTCACATAATCAACGGTTCCAGCCACCAGGACTTAGGTGACCAGACTTTCAGGGAAATTTAGGCCTCCACCTAAACACTTTCTGCCGATGACTTGTTGAATTATCCTTGAACTCTCTTCCAGATCTAAGTGGCGCCCCCCCTGGACCTGATGGGGATAATCCCCTTCTTATTGCGGGTCGGATGATCATGCAACAAAGCTACGTATGTGCTCTGATTGCAATGATGGTAAGAGCCGCTTACCCTAATTTAATTTTACTCATGCTTTGAACATTCAAATTTTCTTTCAGTTAATTACTTCTATAGGATACAAGTTTTATGTTATTTAAATCAGGGGTGGCCAATCTTCACCAGTAAGGGCCATTGTGTCTCTGGGTTTTCACTGCAACTCCCTGATTAGATCACTAATTAAATGACTGATTGGATGAATGAGTCCTCACACCTGCCTTTGAACAGCTGACGTAAAGGTTATCCCAAAAACATGCATACGCACTGGCCCTTTGTGGATAAGACTGGCCACCCCCGGTGTAAGTGATTTATAAGTGAAATGATTATATCCTCAATCATTGGGGAATGAATAGTACATTCATGGTGTTGTTTTCAGACCATAATCATCAGTAGTCTAAGCACTGAGGTATTTTTTTCAGCCTGCTTGAGGGTTGTTAATGAGGTGGCTCCTTCTCCAGGTGTGGAGCATCACGTACCACAGCTGGCTGACCTTCGTGCTGCTGCTCTGGGCATGTCTGATCTGGATGGTGCGGGCACGCCGCCACTTCGCCACACTCTGCTCGCCCTTCATCCTGCTCTACGGCCTGTCGCTCTGCAGCCTGCAGTACGTGTGGGGAATGGAGCTGGAGCTGGAGCTGCCCCACGACGTGGGCACTATGAGCTTGAAGCAGCTGGGGCTGGACCGAACCCCACACCCCTGCCTCCGCCTGGGGCCCATGGTGAGGAGGGAGCACCAAGATCTCGAGAAAGGGGAGGATCAGGGGCCATTTTTAATAACCCCGGACTTGCATCCATGTCTTGTACATGTGGCCCCAAACATTTTGTCAAACGGCAGCCTGTTCCTCATCATTCGCCCCAATCCTTCGCATTTGCAGTTGCTCTACACGTTGACCTTTTGGCTGCTGCTGCGGCAGTCTGTGAAGGATAACTTCAGCAGGAAGAAGATTTCGACCACCCCCCTGCAAGAAGTCACTACTGGAGGTGGGCAATGTTGACCAGATGGCCACCAAAGATGATCCTGGCCTCAGCAGTATTTCTCTGTGGGTCTGGATATCTGATGTGCCATTAGCCATATTAATATATATTCATATATTGAACCATTTCCAAAAGAAAATCTTGGAAAAACATTGTGTAATGCTGAGTGTAGATTCTAGTTGTATGGGTTACTGCTTTGTGTTCATTCCGACTGTTCTTTGGTTCATAGAAGATGGACAGGCACCAGATGTATGGAAGATTTAAGATGCATAATTCTATTGTAGTTAGTTTTGATGAACTACTATATTAACTCTAAGAAATTGCCCTGCTCATGTTTATTTATGGTTCCCACTGTTTGTTTACCTCCAATTGCATGGCATTGTTAGGTTGTCTAGCAGACCCTCTAAAAATAAGATGAGATAAGATAAGATAAGATGAGCTTTATTTATCCCGAGGGAAATTCTTGTGTCATACACATGCTCTTATAAATTCTGCACTCCCTCTACTCATTGAATGCGGTAGCTTAAGTACCTGGCAAGGAGACACAAATGTTAAGCTTTTCTTGGAATGGCTGCATTACTGTGCCTCATCATTCATCTTCATACCTTCCGAACAACCGAATTAGCTGAAATTTTACATCCAAGGTAAGAATGTGTTTTTTTTTTGGTCCTAGAGAATGCTGGGCAGAGTGAGTCCGTACTGAAGGTGCTAGGGGAGATGGCTATGAGCTTCTATGCCAAGTATTGGATTTATGTGTGTGGCGGCATGTTCATCATGGTTAGCTTTGCTGGCAAGCTGGTTGGCTACAAGATTGTCTACATGTTGATCTTCCTGCTCTGCCTTTGTCTCTATCAGGTAGGCTGCACCCTAAACTCCACCCAAGTCTTTTGGTCTCTTCCACATAATCAGAACCCCTAGTCACTGACCATGAGATGGTGTCACTCATCTCATATTTTTAACTCTGCCTACTATGGTTTTCATAATTGTTGTCTAAATCCAGCAATCTTTGTGGTTAAACTTCTCACCCATTTTTTATCATTGACCTTCTTGTGGCTTCATCCATACTGGTCACCAGCCCTGTGCTCTGACTGTGATGTTCCTTCTCTTTAGGTGTACTACTCTCTGTGGCGAAAGTTGCTGAAGGTCTTCTGGTGGTTGGTGGTAGCCTACACCATGCTGGTCCTCATTGCCATCTATACATTCCAGTTTGAGGACTTTCCTGCCTATTGGAAGAACTTCACCGGCTTTACAGAAGAGCAGTACGACAATCTTTTTATGCTGCAGATGAATTAAATCTAGTTCCGTGTTTTAGATTATGGAAAATTTGATACTGAGTCTAAGGGTGTGGGGTCCTACAGATTTATAATTCATTCTGAAATACTGCCAGTGCACGTGTTACATGGTGAGATGACTTCTGTGCAAATTATTAATTGAAGCGATTAAGAGCTAAGTAAAATTAGGGTACAGTACAGCCCCCCAGGTAGAGTTGGGCTTTCCTGCCCCATCGTGACAAAGCAGAGTTCGTTTGAAGGAACAGCCGTGTAGTTTCAATCCCCACATGCTCTTTACGCAGGTTGGCTGTCATCGGCCTAGAGACTTTCCAGCTGTCGGAGCTCTTTACTAGCATCCTCATCCCAGGGTTCTTCCTGCTGGCCTGTATCCTACAGCTGCACTACTTCCATAAGCCCTTCATGAGGATCACCGATTTGGAGAACGTCACACCCGTTCACAAGTAGGGCCTGCAGCCACTTGTGTTCACCCTTTGCTACACGTCAGGCTCAGTCCTATCGCTGTATTATCCTACTCAGTGGATACTCCCATAATTTGGTTTATCCCTGCGTGATATTCTGGGCAGTGTACACACATTCTTATTCTGCGCACATCCCCGTAGGAAGAAACATGCCCGCAGATCAGAGACGCTACAAGCCACAGTACAAACCGGGCTTGAAGAGGAGAATCAGGAGACTGATTTCGGGGGCGATGATTCTGAGGACGAAGGTGAGAATACTGACACAAACTCCATGATGTCTGTAAGGACTGGGTGAGATTTAGGACTTTTGTCCTGGCTTATACGGCTCTGGAAAATATTAAAGACTCCACTCTCTATTTTTAAGAAATTTGTATTTTTAAATCCTGGTTTAATTTTGGTTCTGCTGGCAGAAGGTTACACTGTGAGGCTCAAAGTTTCTAAAACAGCTGCACACAGGAACAAGGTGATGCAGGAGACGCTGGTAATAACTAAAAAACAGCCAGGTAGAGGGCAGAAGCAACTTTCTACGGCCAGAAATGACTGTCAACTTATCCTGCAGTGCCTCATACAGTGGAGGATGACCCCAAGTGACCTTCAAAAAGAATGGGAAACGTTAAGTGGCGTGAAGTGCACCGCTAGGACAGTTCATAACAGGCTCCTAGAAGCAGGACTGAAGACCCATAAAGCAAGGAAGATGCCCTTCATCAATGAGAAGCAGGGAAGAGCCAGGCTATAGTTTACAAAAAAATGCATATTTTATAAAGGCATGTACCCATAAATTGAGAAATGGGTGACATTTCTTTTTGTGGTTCCCTATTTTTTTCCAGAGCTGTATATAACGGATGTATGATTTATGTCCTGGGGACCCTTCTTGCATTTTAACCCTGGTGTTCTGGATTTTAAGCCTAACCTTTCCTGCATTTTTCATCTTTCACTTTAAGTGATTTTCCCCCTCTTCCTGTCCACCAAGGTATGATGCCCAGCAAGTGGGGCCTAGTGATGGACCGGCTGATGGTGCTCTTCAGGAAGTTCTCAGAAGTCCTGACCCAGGTGCAGGCCTTCATCTGGAGAGTCCTGGAGCTGCACATCCTCAAGATTGTAGCCTTCTTCATCATCTGGGTGGCACTGTTGGAGGTCAGGGTTCTGGACCAGATGTGAAGCATCTGAAACGTGTGTTTTAAGCCCGGGGTTCTGTCGAAATGAGCTACTTTATCGAGTTGTCCTACCGTAGTGCTAATCGATAGCCCTAAGGGTAACTCTAATCCGAAGACGGTGGAACTACACATGCGCTAAAAGGCTCGATAGTGCGTCTCGATAGGTAGCTGAACTTGTCAGAACACCGGTGCTGTTTAAGCTGCCGCCGAACACCATCGATTCTTGATGCAGACTTTGTTCCCTCAGCCCTCGGTGATGAACCTGGTGTTGGTGGTTCTCTGGGCCTTCGCCATGCCGTACTCCCGTTTCCGGCACATGGCCTCCTGCCTGTCCACCATTTGGGTGTGCATCATCATCGTCTGCAAGATGCTCTATCAGCTGAGCGTAGTCAACCCTGCGGAGTACTCCAGCAACTGTACCCTGGTGTGTACGAACAAGAAACGGGAAGACATAAATCCCTATTTACATGCACGCAATCTGACATTTCCATTCCACCGTGCTTAAAATGAAGAGACTGGCTCATTCATGGTTTCACTCAAGCACAGACTGAAATACCTTCACAACAGACCGGTACAGCTAGAGTGAAAACAAGTTTAATTACAAAAAATTACCGGCATTATCATGCTAAAAATCTGCTAAGGTGTTTATCTGTGGATTTAGTGGCTGTATTAAAGAAAGAGCCCTCTTGTCTGTTTTGGGAATTTACGTCAGTCCAGGCAGAGATTATGGCTTCGCAGGTTCCTTGTTTGTAGCGGCATTGCAGTGACTACAGTTAGTTTCCTTGTTTGTTCTGCAGAGCTCAAGAGTTAATTTAACAGAAAGATTGCATTTGTCTAAACTCCTCTTTCTGTTTGCTCATGGCGTCTTTCTTTGTCCCACATACAGCCCCTCTCCAATGAAACCAACATGGAGGTTGATGAGTTACTGAACTCCACACTTTACAAGGAGCCCATAGATCCAGCCAACTGGTTTGGATTCAGGAAGGAGGCAACAGCTCTCGGGTACAGCAAGGTGAGACGCATTGTCCGTGAAGCACAACAGGAGGGTATCCAATCTCAAGGTTCAATGGTACTTAAGTGTTGGTACAGCACCGCAGTCTATTGTGGTTTGTAGTTTGACAGAAATACACCATTTAGCATATCATTTTTGGTTTTGTTTACTAAATTTTATTTACTAAACTTTACTAAAATTTTGATGTTCACAGACTAGTTTACATCATACAAAATTGGACCGACTGGTAAAATGGGCAGGTGGTCCCAGTGGATCGATTGCTGGTCGGGAAAGGTCTGGGACAGGGAGTTGGGAGTCCCTAGTTTATAGAGCTGCAGCTATTTTACAGTGCTGTTCAGGAGGAGTCAGGCTGAACTTCTAATGAATGCCCAGGTAAAAAGGCAAGTAGTTTTGCGTTAAAATCTACACAACATCTTCCAACAAAGCAAGAACCTAATAAGACTATTCAGTCACTTGAAGTGGAACATTAGGAAGAACATTTGGGGAACATAGAGAGGCAATAGGGTATACATAGAGGTGGAGATTTAAGGTCCAGGAAGGACAAATCCAGACCAAGATTTTGTTTCAGCCAACCAGTTGAATACTCTGTGACTGTGACTCTTTATACTGAACCGGTTGAAAGAAAATCTTGGTCTGGACCTGAAATCTCCACCTCTGGTAATACAGTCCCAGTGATGGCAGCATGATGACTGAAATCATGCTATTCTGTCATGAGCACAGTGAATATACGCTAAGCAGTCACTTCATTATCTATACCTGCTCTTTAACTTCAGCTGCCTGCTCCTACAATCGGTCAAAAGGTTCGGTTACTGTTCGCCAGAGCTTTGGAATGGGTGCTATGCATGATCTCAGCCATTTTGAATGTGCTGTGGTTTTCGGTGCCAGGCATGTTGGTTTTAGTACCATTTTGGAATGTTATTGTGGTACGTTGTCAAGCGTTTATAGCAGTTGGTGCCATAAACAGAAACAATTCGCTTAAAACACCTGGCTGATGAGGGAGGTCAAAGGGGAATGGCCAGACTTGTCAAAGCAAACAGGATGTCCACAAGTACACGACTGTCATGGACTAAACTCCATAGGCTTCCAGCACCTTGTTAAATCAATGCTGCAAAAGATTCAGATTGTTCTGTGGGCGCATTGGGCTTCTAGGCCTTCCACTGGGTGTGCCTGATTGCTGAGACCTTTCACCTCCCCTAAACTGCATTGCAGAAGTCAAAGTTATTGACCTGTAACTGTGATGCTGCGGTTGATGAGATCCTGTGGTTTCTGTGTGACTGTGATTCAGAACCACCTCCTGGTGTTGATGCTGCTAGTGTTCGAGGCTACGGTGTACCGCCACCAGACCCACCACTACAAGCAGCACCAGTGCTCGCCGCCCCCAATTCCAGTGATCTTCCCTAATGCCACCCGGGACAGTCTGGATGAGGACCTGCTAACCTGCATCAAATACCTTTTCAACTTCACCTTCTACAAATTTGGCCTGGAGGTAGAGAACATCACAGGACATATTGTAAAATTCTAAAAGTCTAAAATAAAATCCGAAATCATATTCTAATATTCTGAAACGCTGTATAACCTTATTTGGTAATGGTGAAATAACTGATCGGTGGTATTTAATCAACATTTTTTTTTTTTTATCCATCAGAATGTTTTTTTTTTCCCTCCAACTCTAAGATTTTGTTTCTGCCTTCAGATCTGTTTCCTAATGACAGTGAATGTGATTGGCCAACGGATGAACTTCGTAGTCACGATCCACGGCTGCTGGCTGGTGATAATCTTGACGCGGCGTCAGCGAGCGGTCATTGCGAAGATCTGGCCCAAATACTGCCTGTTTCTAGTGTTTTTCATGATCTACCAGTACATCCTGTGCGTTGGAATCCCTCCGGTCCTCTGTATAGGTGACTGTCCTCTGCAAGCAAAGCATCTAAACTGAGCTGATATATGCTGTTCAATGTGCTTTGTTGAATGAACAGTTAGTAAATATAACATCTCCCTGTTGTCCACAGTTATTATTTATGATGTACATGTCCCTTAAGGGAAGTAACCTGTGTCTATTTAGATTATCCCTGGAGGTGGAAATCGTCCATCATCATCAGCTCTAACCTGATCAAGTGGATCTACCTACCAGATTTCTACACTATTCCAAATTCTAGGAACCTCATTGGTGAGTTTGTGATCCCCAAGATGGACAGACAGTAGTATTTCTGCCACTCCATGGTTCTGTTGCCAACATCAAGCTCGCATGTGGTGCGTTGTGGACTGAAGTTTCACCTCCTCCGTCTGCATAGCGGACTTCCTCCTGCTGATTTGCGCCTCACAGCAATGGAAGATCTTCCAGGATGAGAAGAAGGAGGAGTGGATGGTCTTTGGTGGAGAGAACACTGACAAGTACAACCCAATGGAAGATAGACCTGTAAACCCTGTGCCCAACTACATCAACTGCAGGTGTGCTAGTGAAAGCATTCGCGGAACTTTTTTGGCTTGTCTGTAGTAGTAGTCGAGTAGCGTGTCCTCACCTCAGGTTCACCACTCTGTCACAATGTCTTTGTCAGATGTTACTTGGACATGGCCAAGGTGCTGGTCTTCCGCCACATGTTCTGGTTCGTGCTGGCTGTGGTGTTCGTGACTGGGGCCACACGCATCAGCATTTTCGGGCTGGGCTACCTGCTAGCCTGCTTCTACTTCCTGCTCTTCGGGACTCAGTTGCTGATAAAACCTGCCCGGACACGCCTGGTGCTGTGGGACTGCCTGATCATGTACAACGTGGCAGTCATCATGTCCAAGAATGTACTCTCGGTGAGTGTTGGACCGTTTCCCCCTGGGTGACACGTTCCAAGTCGGCGGAGGCTTTGCAATCCCTGTCCTTTCTCAGATCCTGACTTTTGCTGTCGTACATGCTACCAGTGCCACCGTAAAAAAAACATGTATGTGACGTGTGCATGTGTGTTCACATGTGTGTCAACCACCTTCAGGTCCTGGCGTGTGTGTTTGTGGAGCACCTGCAGGAGAATTTTTGCTGGGTGATCCAGCTCTTCAGCCTGGTTTGCACCGTCAAGGGTTATGACTGTAAGTACATTTTCTGCCACCACCGCAGTTTACAGCATTGTGACTGTCAGACCCTTGCGTCTGACTCTGTGTGCGTGACCATGTGTGTTACAGTCAACGCAGCGAGTAATCAGGAGTGCGTGCTTCCTGTGGAAGAGGCCGGGATCATCTGGGATAGCATCTGCTTCTTCTTCCTCTTACTCCAGAGGAGAGTCTTCCTCAGCTTTTACTTCTTGCACGTGACTGCAGACCTGCAGGCCTCTGCACTACAAGCCTCCAAGTGAGACAGGACACAGCATGTGCCCTTCTGCATCTCTGAATGAGTTTATACCCCGATCCATTGTACCTGGACTGTATATCATTATATATCGCTATAGAGTCGATGTAGCATTTACCGAATTTGCTTTGCAAGTGTCCGGACTGCAGGGATGATTCTTCTGTTTGCACGATTGAGTTGTCGCACAATTTTGAAGCCTCTGTGTGATGCTCTGACAGGGGTTTTGAGCTGTTCAGGGCCAGCATCGTGAAGAACATGAGGTTCCACCAGCAGGCGGAGCGCCGCTCCCTGAGACAGCTAAAGAGATCGTGAGTCGCGCCATTTATTTCATAGATGAAGGGGTCCTCTTTACAACTCCTGCAGATGTCCGCAGGGCATGTTTGGTTCAGTGCTTCTGCCTGTTACATGGCTTTCTGAGGAAATGTTCTGAGCTGCTGTCCAGTTTCCTGTGTCTGAGGGTGAATTCAAAATGTGAGTGAGATACTCAGCGGAACCACAGGAAGTATAGAGTGCATGTTGTTAGATAGTGACTCGCGTGGTAGGATGTGGATTTTGTCACCTGCTGCTTCATAACACCAACAGTGCGGTCTTTGCTGCAGTGCATGTGGAGTAGGGGTAAAAATTCGATATATATGAATTGAAAAAAAATATGCAATGTGCTGTATATGAGGTATGTATGAGTAGATTATACAGTATTTTAAATGATGACCTTTCAAGTGAATTATAAAAGTATGATCTACAAGTAACCAATTCAAATACTGATTCGGTCACCTAGACGACCAACATGGAATGATTTAACATATAACAAAAATGTCATTTCCTACAGAATGGAGCGCATTCGATCGAAGCAGCAGAAGTATAAGGAAGGGCTTCAGTCTTCAAAGGCTTCCGCTGCAGAGGAGTCAGGTACTCAAGCAAGGGTATATAGCTGGAATGCATGCAATGGATACAATTTCAGTTATTTTTGTTGTCGTATGGTTTTATGAATAGCTTTAAGCAAGCAATACGACATTTTCTATACTGGTGCTGATTTGGGGTATGGATTGGACCTCTAATGCGTTTGGTCTCGTGCTCCTTTTGACACCCCAGGGCAGGCATCTAAGCAGAAGACATGGTGGCGTCCTTGGCTGGATCACGCCACAGGTGTGTGTCCATTTCCTCATCTTTGTGTATACATATGTACATATGTAGTCATCAGTTGCATGTGATTGTAGTCACCTTTATGTGCGGAGAGCTTTAATTACCCGCTAATTTTGTTCTGAAAACACCTTTCTGCATGAAAAAATGCTGAATTTTTCATAACTTCATCAGTCGTCTTAATCTTTTTATACAAAATTTTCATCTGCTTTGTCGGTTTAGGTTTGTTGGAGTCAAATGGCAAGTCTATAGGAAATACAGCTGTGTGCATGTGTGTGTGTGTGTTCATCCTCACATATGCGCTGCAGTGTATATTTCATTTCCCCGTACACCTCCCTGTGTGTGTGTGTGTGTGTGTGTGTGTGTGTGTGTGTGTGTGTATGAGTGCGTTCAAACACACATATGCGCTGCAGTGTATATTTCATTTCACCTGACACCGCCCGG
>JABFDZ020000008.1:17359024-17371196 GCA_019775955.2 Pollimyrus isidori
TGTTTAGGTGGCTCCTGGACACCCATGGCGAGATGCGGGTGTTTAGGTGGCTCCTGGACACCCATGGCGAGATGCGGGTGTTTAGGTGGCTCCTGGACACCCATGGCGAGATGCGGGTGTTTAGGTGGCTCCTGGACACCCATGGCGAGATGCGGATGTTGGGATGGTGAGCAGACAACCAAACATCTGTCCAGAAAGTTCCACTGTAGACTTTTTTTTTTTTTGTCTTCACAACAGATGCCAAAGACGTCAAAGAGCCTAAGAGGAAGCCAACGGGAAAACGCAAGGAGGCGGCGAGCAGAAAGTTAAAAGCGGTTGGAGAGGGATTTAAACGTCTTTTAATTTCACTGTAAGCATGAACCCTGCCTGGTACCAGCCCGTGGCTGTGGGAGTGTATTGGTACTGCTAACAATCATCTGTTTGTCATGTTGATGCAGCAACACAGTCCTACTGTATGCAACCTGATCATAGTCATGTGAGCGTGTAACAATGTAACCTATCATTTGAGTAATTTTAAGTAGTTTTTATTGCCACTATGTAGTGTTGTGCAACATTATTAGCATCTTAGAAAAGCTATGTTAGATGTGTTGTATCTGTACCAATGCTAATGGGGATAGAAGCCTGCTTTATAGATAGATTCTATTGCTAACATTAAGCTTTCCCTGACTGGCTCTTTGAAGAGTGCGCAACACCTATAAGCCAGTCCACGGCTTCTTTCATGACATCCTCCATGCCGAGTACCGCGCTGCAACCGACGTCTACGCCTTGATGTTCCTCACCGACGTGGTGGACTTCATCATCATCGTGTTTGGATTCTGGGCCTTTGGGGTAGGCATCCCAACACATGCTATTACTGCTCTGATCTCTTCTCTGATCTACTATCCAGTGAAACTAGTACAGAAGGGGGAGAGTAAGAGTGGGGAGGGTAATTTTGCATACTTAAAGCGAAAATAAATTGCTTACAGCTGTGACTCAGTGAAAACAGTCTATAGTGTGGTATAATGGATGGAGCCAACCATATGGCCAACATCTTCACAATCCAAGGGTCTCATTTATCAGCCATGCCTACAAACAGTTTTGTGCATAAACCATGCATGTGCACATTTATACGCTTAGAATGGTATTTATCGATTTCTCCCCGTGCATAAAAATGTGCGTACATACAAACCCCTACCGGCAAAGAAGCATAACTGAATCAAATCGATTGGCACAGACACTTATGAACCTTGATAGATTGACAAATCGAATGGTATGTTTATATGCACACGAAGTATGCACAGGCGTTCCAAAGTCATAAGGTCCATGGATAAAGAAATATTACTATCACTAAATACAGTTTAATAGGTGTCAAGATATGCATGATCGAGTAACATGCGATCTCGTTTAAGGATTCAAGGATTCAAAGCGTTTGTTGTCATATGTACAGAAAAAGTAGTATTTCTCTGTGCAATGATTTGGATCCGAGGTCAATAATAAGTAACACACATTCATCGAGAGACCCCTGAGAGCGGATGTAGTCGGACGTTAGTGGGCGTATTGGTGTAACAGGACCAGGAGAATGTAAAGGAGAATGGGTAGCACTGCCAGCTGTATGATAACCCACTGTCTGGATTTGACTTGCATCAACTTCACCAAAGCATGGGCTTCTGACTTGTAATACACTATGCATGCAGTAATATATATGTGATGGACAGCTGCGGTGAGCTGGTATGATGCAGTTACATACCTGTACTGTGCTGTTCGGTTAGATAAGAAGGAACTTAGTGTGCTTCAGGCATAGTCATCTTTCTCAGCTCCCACTGTGAGGTATCATGCAGATCTTTTGAATTCATCATTCAATGCGTGCCTTACCTTGCTTAAAGTGAAGTGTTGTGATTTTATATTTGCTGTAGAGACCTGTATATATTATACGGAATGAAGTGCGTGTGTCACCTGTCCCTATGCTAGGTCCTTCTGTTTCTTGCACTGGCTAATGGTAAGGTTGTTAAATAAAACGTATTTGCTTTTGTATTTCCAGTTACAAAATAATGCGAGCCTATAGTGCAAAATATACTACAAACCGGAATAAGAACCCCAGGTATACGTTTGTTTATGGTGTCCATTTCTGCAACGCATTCCCTTATTGCGCGGTTCGACGTGCATTATGCAGGAGTTATATGTCCGTTTTTGGGTCACTGAGGAAGTTTATTTAAATTAGTCTTGCCGTGCACGCCCAGTCACATTTACAGTGCATTCACTTCTTAAGGCTATTTGCACACACAAGTGATAAATCCCGATTTGCCTGTGCGTGCCACACTTTGATAAATGAGGGCCCAGGTCTACCTTGGGCTTTGCCCCGATGGTGGGCAACCCCTTGACTGCGACCCCACGTGCCTCCACTTTCAGAAACACTCTGCGGCAGCAGACATCGCCTCCTCGTTGTCCGAGGACCAGGTGCCAGAAGCATTCCTGGTCATGCTCCTCATACAGTTCAGCACCATGATCATCGACCGCGCCCTCTACCTGCGCAAGACGGTCCTGGGCAAGCTCATCTTCCAGATCATCCTGGTCTTTGGCATTCACATGTGGATGTTCTTCATCTTGCCTGCCGTTACCGAAAGGTGAGGACGGGGAGGGTGTGGGTAGATGCTCATTGATCTCTGATAGTAGAATAAGTCTAAGTTTAATCCAATGCAGGGCTGCTCACAATAGACATACAGAGTGACAGCCTGAGACTCATTGACTCATTCCTCTCAAATCCTGTATTCCAAATTCACTGATCCCAAGACGGAGCACAGTGAGGCAGCCGGTGTGCTGGCCGGTCTCTGTCAGTATGTTAATTCGGGCAAAGAAACTCATTCTGTCATGAATAAATGCACCACCAACAGAGAGACTTCTTAACATTCAGTACGCTTTGCAAAATGATCTCCGTTCAGAATTACTCGATTTACTTGACAGACTGCTCCTCGAGAAGGTTTTGTTCCTCCTCAAGCAAATGTAGTCTGTATGACGGGAGGAGCATCCAGAGTCACCAGCTATCATTATGAGGCACTGTGAGCTACTTAAGTAGCTGATTATCAAGTGTCCTACTAGTGTGGGTAAAACACTGGAGCACTGTCACCATACTGTAAAGGATGCCTCCCTTGGATGCCTTCTGTCCTCAGGTACCACTGGGGAATTCTAATTATCCAGGGGTTCAGTTATTGATTGCACGCAAGCAGAAACTAAAAGCAGTTAAACTAGATAGGATATCAACTCTGAGTCGGACCGCCCCCAAGCCACTGGGGAACTGAGAGTCTGGAAATTTGCCTGTGGTGATGGATCTAATGAGTACACTGGCATTCTCACATCCTGCGTCAGTTTTGTGAAGATAACAAGGACAAACCACATTTCACTAAATAGCTGAGATCTTTGTCCCGGGGGAGGGGGAAGCCTACATTACTGGGGGTCGGGAGAGATACTAGAAGGCAAAATCAGAATCGGTATAAAAATAATCTGAACAGCAACTCATCTGCTGTTTGGATGATGCTTAAGAACAATCACAGAGAAATCTCCCCATGCATCTGCTGACTCATCAACACCCAACGGATTTAACGTCCTTTACTACTAATTTGATCAAGGAACTCTCTGTGACTACTGTTCAAACTGCCAGACAACTAACGACTGTAATTCCCACCCCTGGTCATTTGGGCCAACACTCACCACCAGCTGTACCCGGCACTGTCTGTAATCACACCTCCTCACCCATCATCACTCATCAAAGATCAAGAAGTTTGAAGGCAGTTCAGGAAAGCTTCACTGGTCACTGATATATTGCAAACTGAAACTGCATTTAAACAGTTCTGGGGGCAGTGCAGAGATCCTGTTCTAAAGAAGAAGATAACTGGTTTTAAAGATTACAGATCCATTTTACTTGGGCCTTTCACTTCTAGACCCTCTCCAGTTTGCCTACATGGTCACCATCTCTTCTGAAAATGGCATCAGCACTAGCTACCAGCCCTCATACTCAGATTCTTACTGCTACCTTACCGAATAATCTTCGCACAATATGCCCAGCCATCTGCCATGAATATGTCCTGTCTGCCCTTGTGTTGTACTGTTTGTAGTTACCCTGTGCTATCTGTGTATCAATGTGTGATGTATGAATTAGAATTACCAAAGTAAATTCCTTGTGATTCCTCTGATTCTGATATGGCTTACAGGAAGAGAGTAACGTTCATCATCATTTTTCCTGGCTCTCTGCAGGATGTTCAGTCAGAATTCCGTGGCCCAGCTGTGGTACTTCGTCAAGTGCATATACTTTGCCCTCTCAGCCTATCAGATCCGCTGTGGCTATCCCACTAGGATTCTGGGAAACTTCCTCACCAAGAAGTACAACCACCTCAACCTGTTCCTCTTCCAGGGGTGAGTCTGTGAGATTGCACTGTTTGTGGCAAGGATGAACTGATCCAGTCCAGGGTTGGGGAGTAGGTTGCAGATTATGGGAATGGGGCCAGCCTGAGGACCTACAAGCTGTAGGTTCAACTACTGGAAGGGGGCAGCGTTTTATCATCGGGTGAGAGGATTCAAATCGTAAACATGCAAAACACTTAGATCATTTTTGTAAGATGCTGTGGGGTGACTGAATCCTCAGTGAATGTGATTCCTTTTCTTCACATTCTGCTGATTTAAACATTTGTTCACACCTCCTTCGCTCCGTGTTTAAGCCATGAGTCTGCGGATGTAGAGAGAGAGGATCTGCACAGTAGATCTGGAATAAAAACTGGATACAGAACCATCGTCAAAGGTGACGATCATTTTATCACCACGAAATTCACTAGCACATGCGTTGTTTGTCAGAAAGTCGTCTTTGCCATCTGTTGATCTGTGCTTCCTGTGTATCGCTGTCGGCCATCTTAATGTTCCTTTCTCCTTCATGGGGAAACTATTATTTTAAGGCTGTAATCAGTCCTGTTCAACACTTGCTGCAGACCTTAATGCATTTGATTGGCTCCCAACCAACAGCTACAAGTCAGTCTGGTGTTTTTGTTCTTTATTTAATTTTAAGTGAAAAGTCAGACTTAATGTGATATTTTAGAACATAAGAACTAGGAGCTGGAAAGACAAGGAAACCAGTCAGAACAGAACAGGACTTCTCTGTACAGGCACAGTTTGAAGCATTTTATCTGGGTAATTTGCTGTGGGAAGCAAGAGGAAATGCAAAAATTCGGATATGGTCATTCCGCTTGTGCATGACTGTTTAAAATGAATGTCATATGTTGTAATCTGTGTCGTAATTTGCAATCTGTAAAGTGTGTAAAATGTGTACATTTTTAGGTTCCGCTTGGTACCGTTTCTGGTG
The DNA here is from genome assembly GCA_019775955.2 of Pollimyrus isidori. Lineage (NCBI taxonomy): Eukaryota > Metazoa > Chordata > Actinopteri > Osteoglossiformes > Mormyridae > Pollimyrus > Pollimyrus isidori. The sequence goes on from JABFDZ020000008.1 coordinate 17,364,345, forward strand.
GAGCTACGGGCTGTCATGGACTGGGTATGGACAGACACCACCCTTTCTCTCTCCAACTGGATGTGCGTGGAAGACATCTATGCCAACACCTTCATCATTAAGTGCAGCCGTGAGACGGAGAAGGTGTGGTGTCCTTTTGCTACGGTCTACTGAGTCTCAAACATCTTCCTTCACCTGTTAATGAGTAATCTAATTGAAAGATGTTCATTCTCTGCTACCATCGTCAGTCTCATGTGCTACATATTAAGGCATTTTATTGGCGTAATATGCAGCCTAATTGTTGTGATTTTATTCTAGAAATACCCTCAACGAAAGGGTCAGAAGAAGAAGAAGATTGTGAAGTATGGGATGGGGGGACTCATCATCGTCTTCCTCATTTGCATCATCTGGTTTCCACTGCTTTTCATCTCATTGGTCAGATCTGTTGTGGGTGTGGTCAATCATCCAGTGGACGTTACAGTTACTGTCAAGCTTGGAGGTTATGAAGTAAGTTATGGGGGGGCACTTAGTTTAGCATGCATGACTCCAGTGTCTCATCCATCTGCTTACACAATGTTTTAGCCAATGAACGTCTCAGTCTTGGCATTCGTTAATAAGCAATAAGCAATTGCTTTCCTCCTGAGGTTGTCATGTGACACATGCTTTTTTCCACAGCCCCTGTTTACCATGAGTGTACAGCAGCAGTCTATCCAGCCCTACACAGAGGAAGACTACAACATGCTTTCAGACAAGTTCAGCAAAAATGCGGTGAGTGTGGGCTTCTCTTGCTAATTTTACCACCTTCCTTTCCTTTTTCAGTGGATCGTTTTATCCAAAGTAACTGTTGCAATGACTATAAGTTCTTATTTTTACACTTGGCTGCAGAAGCATGACAGCAGATTAATTTCCAAATTCCGTGCACTTCCTGTTGCCCTCTCTTCAATGCTTTTCTTCACAGTATTAATAGTTGTCCTCTGAGAATAAGACACGTGGATGACGGTGAGTTTCGTTTGTCCATTCAGGTGGCAATGCAGTTCATCTCTCTGTACAGCTATGAGGACATCGTCACCGCCAATATCGAGGGCAGCTCAGGATCGGTCTGGCGGATCAGTCCCCCTAGCAGGCAAGAAGTCATCAAGGAGTTGCTGGGGAGTCCGATGGACATGACTCTACGTTTGACTTGGGACTTCCAGAGGTTAGTGTATTTCGTGCATTTAGGAGACTGGGGGAGAATGAGTGTGAGAAAAGGTGCTGTTTATCGGACACCAGATGCATCACAAGCCCCGAACGATTCCAAGCGAGCTTGGAATCATTTGTTTAGCTCAAATGTTTTACCAACCATGCTCTGCGATGAACCCCACAGACAACAGCAGTCCTGACCCAGTGCCACAGCAGATGAACCTTCGCACAGATTTGGTCTCTGGGCTAAGCCCCTGGCCTGTTTAAGATCCTACCGATGCCCCTGTTGAAAATCAGGACAGGTGTTTTTTTTTTTAAATCCTTTGACAGAACGCTGATCCTATCTTTGAACCAATGTCACAGGGACTTGGGAAAGGGTGGCACAGTGGAGCACACATCAGACACGCACTCCATCGATCTGGCGCCCCATGACCCCGTCCGAGCCGAGCTGGCTTCACTGCTGGTTGGAAATCGGTCGGATCCAGTGTAAGTACCCCCCCCCAAGCTCCACCTCGACCACCAAAAGCCACTGGATGTGATGCATCTTGACGCGATGCTGTTTGTTTTCGCTCGGTAGACTTATTCCTCATATGTTCCCCAACTACATCCGGGCTCCTAATGGAGCAGAGGCGAAACCTGTCAGCCAGTTATACGAGGGTGAGTATCGAATGTAATGCAGCCCCTTCGTTGTTTGGGAGCTAACCCACCTCCCAGTAGTTTAAAGCAAGTGCACATTGTCAATGATGTGGTTTTCTACCAAGGTACATTTGTGCCCTTGCAGAACAGCAGAACCAGGCTGTATTCTGGTGGCTGAAAGATCATGAGATGTCAGCTGTCACTACCCATGTCTCGTCCCGTCCAGGTGATGAGGAGGGGTACGAAAGCGTGACCCTCACATTGATGAACGATCACTCGTGGAACGGCAGTGGCATGCTTGAGTGGTGGAACATCAGCATCGCCGGCTGCAGCAAGTCAGAGGGGCCCTGTCAGGTCCTTCCCATGGTCATCTTCAATGACAAAGTCAGCCCACCAAGCCTGGGCTTCCTGGCAGGATACGGGTATGGAATTCCCCTAGGGGAACCCTCACGCAATGTGTGTAAACCAGTGTTTCCCAACATGGTCCTCAAGGAGTCCCATACAGAGATGCTTTTCATCTCATTGTATTTCATATATAACGACAAATAAAGGCATTCATTCATTCATTCATACAGTACATGTTTTTGCTCCCTCCCAGCCAGTCTATATTTTTGGCTCCCAAAAAACATATCTGGGGGTCCTCAAAGACCAGGTTCAGAAACACTGGTGTAAACCATTTCACCCAAATCCACTATGAGAGAGAGACCTTGTTCGGGCTTAACTACTATCATTCTTCTAGCCACTAACAATACCCTCTGTACTGTCCCCCTCACTCCCGCAGGATCATGGGGCTGTATGTGTCGGTGGTGCTGGTGATCGGCAAGTTCGTGCGCGGCTTCTTCAGCGAGATCTCGCACTCTATAATGTTCGAGGAGCTGCCGTGTGTGGACCGCATCCTCAAGCTGTGCAATGACATCTTCCTGGTGCGAGAGACCGGTGACCTGGAGCTGGAAGAGGAGCTCTACGCCAAGCTCATATTCCTCTACCGATCACCAGAGACAATGATCAAGTGGACCCGGGAGAAAGACTAGCCCTACCTCCACTGCTATCCCTAATCCCTGATTCTACTCCCTCCTACCAGACCCACTCATGTTCTGATGGGTGTCTATATCTAGACTTCTGTTCACCTTTGTGCCCCCCGCCAACCTTCCCTAGTGATATTCATGGAACTCATGGGCAGGAAATATAGACACAGCCCGGGAACGGAAGGCTATAGAGGCACAGGGCTGAAGGTGCACTGCAGGGGAAGAAGTAGTACAAACGGCTCTTGACTTTGAGACGGCCTGTCCTCAGCCATTGACAGTGGCAAGCATCCCTCCCCCTGCCCCTGCTCCAGGTTGAGCTCATCTTTTTGCCTCCTTTTCTAAAGTCTGCACCGTTCAGCCAGGTTAAGGGGTCAGCCGAGATGGTCGGGAATATGAACCCCAGTTCCTGCCCGCTGGCGTCACACAGACGTGAAACTAACGGTATTTCTTTGTAAACCAAATGGTGGCCAAACAGTTGAGGTTAAGTCGGGAATAGAAAACTGGACCTTTTTTGGTTTTTCAGTAACTACAGTAAGAAACTGAATATCCACTTGTGAGAACGAAGAGTTAAGACTATGAATCCCCTTTCTACAGGGTGGATCTCGTTTAAAGGTTTATTGTGGCTCATAAGGAAAAAACACTTGAATTAATCAATATTTCAATTATGATTTTTTTTTTTTTTTCCCTCAAGGAAAGGTTTACTGTCTTATGCAAGATGTTGTTTAAAGACTGTATTGTGATAATTACTGCAGTTAGGTTCTGAAAAGTCCTCTTGAATGCTGAAGTTGCCAAACACCATACCCAAAAGGTTGACCTCTGGGAAATTACATGCTGGAAATGTTTCATAAGGCTTTAGGCGGAAAAACACTTTAAAGCAAACACCAGTCATAGTTCTTCTGTTGCCAAATATAGTAAAACAAAGCTTGTTTGTTGTCAAAACTGCTTCCTGAGCAATACCCAGTATAAAGAGGGGGGCAAGCATGTTTTTTGTAACGTAACCTGCTATGGAGAACTTCTGTCCTTTAGGATGGTGGTCGATGTACCTGTTCAAGGGATATGCATATCTGTGATCACTTCTGGTGAATCAGTAACAGCAGTGCTATAAATGGAAAATAAATGGACATTTCAGACTTAAGACCAAAAAAATGTGTCTGAGTAAAGCAGTGCATCAGGGACCTGCAGACTCTCCCAGCAACGGCATTGCTGCTCTACCTGGAGTAGTTCCAGTACAGTACCCATATGGATACTGCTCTACCTGGAGTAGTTCCAGTACAGTACCCATATGGATACTGCTCTACCTGGACTAGTTCCAGTACAGTACCCATATGAATACTGCTCTGAAGCTGCTGAGAGGCTAATTTATTATGCTAATTTAGTTTTAATGAGAGCCAATGCCACTACCCACTGTAATTCTGTCTTTGGGCTCTCTGCCTGGGACAAACTGCAGACTCCCCTGTGATCTACACTATTCCTGAATTTCCCCCTGGAATCGAAGAGTTCATCTTATCTTACCGGATAATCAGTAAGATGAATACCATCTAAAGCTCCTTCCTGTTAGCTTACTTTTCTACGTGCAGTAAAAAAATGTAAAAATACCACAGACAATACACTGGAAATATGAAATAGCACAATGCAGCTATATTTAATTGGTTTTACAAAAGTAACTGAAGCGCACTCTGGAATTTAGGTGCACGGTTTAACACTCTCCCCCGTTGGTGCTGGACCTCTGCCTCCTGACCCCACACCACAAACGCCAGACACAGAAAGTCCAAGGAAACGGCCTCGGAACCGTCCCAGCTTTCTTTAGGGGCTCCTCAGCTGTCCTGCTCCTCTTCCTCCTCCAACAGGAATTCCGCGATCTCCTCTCTCATCTGGGCCCTGAGTGAGGACAGCAGGGTTTGCCTGCGATTCACCGCCAGGTCTGCATTGCGAACGCGACGTTTCGTCCACTGCTCCGTCGCCGCGAGCAACGGTACGCGGCCGGTCTGCGATACCCGCCACGTGCTTACCTTTGCATCCGGCGTCTCGCTTCGGTTAAAATATAGGGGGGCAGGCTGTCGACAGCCGTCTATGGGAGACAGGAAGACGGTGAAACGTGTCACGCAGAAACCGTAACCCTCACCATCCTCTTTATACGCAATCAAAAGCCCTCATGGCCGCCAGAAGGAGATGAGCGGCATTAGCACCCAGCCCCTGGAGATAGGAGATCAGCCAGTCTCACTTACCGTGTCTTTGATGGTCAGTCTGCAGCTGTAGCAAAGCAGGCTCTTGAGCTCCGGGACGTGGCCTGTCCTGCGGCAGAACATCCATCCAACACTTACTAAGCCACGGAGCTCGCACCCGAGCCCTCGCACCTGAGCAAACCCCATTCAGTAGTGCGTGTGCTACAGCTTGCGCTAACTTGTGAAGCGTGAATCTGTCCCACGCTAAGAATTAAGAATTTTTGGGTCAGATGCGGTGTGTTCAAGCTACCAGGAGATGGCCTCAAACTTCAATCCAGAGCTTGGATGCCTCCTTGTTTTGAGTGCTAATGTTGTGTTTGGATCGGTGTGGCTGACAAATCACTTGTACTTATGGTTCGGGGGAACCAGACACAGACCATGTGACTTACTGTAACCTAAACCATTGTTCTGGTTCTAAAATCCTGTCCATAACTTCTATATTACAGAGTAGGATAAAACCCACTATGTATTAGACATCTCGTCTGCATTTTACATCTAATACATGTCTAACTCTGGGCTTAAACTTAACTCTGACCTCCCATATAAAATATTTACTGTAGGCTTAAGATAAAAAGGTACTTCTGAAGGGCCTCAAATTGCTAATCTAGACTAGACCGAGGTTTACACTTAACTCCCAGTGCTGGAATTTATTCTATAGCCATAACAAAACTGAAGGGTGGTCTTGGCACAGCTCAAAGCATCACACACCACAGCTGACCCATTAAAACCGAACGTTTGGTCTGTCCGCAAGCATTTAAACTTCATTAGAAGTGATGGAGACTCATTCCAAGGAGGAGCGCTGCCAGCCAGACCACCTCCTGTCATCTGAGGAGCCAAGGGTCGCGTATGTGGAACGCCCACCTGTCAGAGGAGCAGCATCCGTCTGTCAGTGCCCCGCAATCATTGTCCTGCCGCCCCCTGGAGGGGGAGAGGCAGCCCTGTTTGGGTGGAACTGCCTCGGGAGGGAGCTTCTGGGAGAGCCTCTCTGACACCAGGGTGGCGTGCAAGGCGGAGGCCGTTTCTGCGAGGGACAGCAGGAGGAGATCAGCGACAAAGGAGGAAAGGGCACCTGAAGAAATGCTGCCTGATATAAAGTTATACAGCTTCCAGGATGTTTTTAAGTAAGGGGGCATAAGAGGGACCATAAATGATACAGAAGGGCCAACCTTATTAGTCAATGAAGTGTTTTGAACCAGTGATTGACAGGGGAGGAGGCAGGCCCAGCTATGGCCCCACCCCCTTGTCAGTGTCATTGGACACACTTCCTAGCCAACAGGACTGCAAATCAGAGCTCGACTCTGAAGCACCCAGACGCACCAGAAGCCGTGTCCAACGGGCACACGCAGAGGAGGCACCTGGCAGCCGGTCCAGCATCGCGGTCCTGGGGCACACAGGCCGTCTGAAGCTTTTCACTTGTCCTGGTGAGACATTGAAACAGGTCCGTCTGTACCAGACTGTACCCTGCTGGTGCTCAGGAGTCCCCGTGAGCTTCTGATCCGTGCTGTACCCCCCCCCCGGGATGTGTCAGCTCTTCAGCTCCTGTGTCAATTCTCCTTCAGCACGCTCCCTCCTGCCATCCCACCCCTCTGAGCTCTTACTGGCCTACCTGTAGATGGTGCTGACGGTGGAGGGGAAGTCGGTCTGCAGTCTGGTGACGAAGCTCTCGGTGAGGTGCTGAATGCTGGCCTTCTCCGGGACCTGTCAGCACAGACGAGACAGACCACCCGCCCCGGCAATTCTGTTGATCTTCCGGACCATTTTCCACCATTTCGGGGGGGGGGGGCGGCGGGGGGGGGGGGGGGGGGGGGGGG
>JABFDZ020000008.1:17371296-17382688 GCA_019775955.2 Pollimyrus isidori
CTTTTGGTGTGTGGTTTTATGGTGGGCTTTTTCGGGTCCTTTAATCAAATTAGTTTCATAACAACCCGCCCGGCAATTTTGTTTTTTTTTCGGTCCATTTTTCAACATTTTATCCCCCCCCCCCCCCCCCCCATTTTCCATACCCATCTGAGCGATCGTCCAGATTCATTCCGCAAACTGACGTGACAGTCAGAAAAGATACTAAAATACAGCCACGCCAGCATATCAGTTCATAGAGGGGAACATTCAGAAGTGCTACATTTGATACATCATAGTAGAAAAATGCCAAAAGGATGCATTGTGGGTTCATAATTGGTCCCAGCTTTGCAGGTAAACCGATCCACACAATTATCTGCTTCCAATTAGGCAGAGAAAGACATTTCTCTAGTCCTATCCCATCGTTCAAATCATTTAATATTTCGGTGAAGTCTCATCAATATGCCACAAGGGGGCAGACAAGACGCTGCTTCTTAAAAATAAATAATCATCTAACTCCGTTTATGCAAAAATGCCTCCTGCACCAGCCTGGGATCACAGCCCAGAGCGGCAGACAAGGCTGAAGCTCCACTGCTCCATTCACCCATCCAAGGCAAACCTTTGGGGCTTCGTGGCTAAGTAACACTCGAATTGCTGGGGACCGCATCTCCAAGCCCCAGTAATCATGGTGGTTTTCATCATTAAGCAGACACAGTCAACTGAACGCCCCCCCCCTCCCCTCCATTATTCATGTCATGCAGGCACACTGACAAGTCTAGAAAGCGATGCGACGCACCTTGGTGTCGAGGCTGGGGATGAAGACGGACGGAACACCAAACATGCGGTTATAGAAGGCGATCTCCTTGGAAGTGTAGTCCCTCATGGGCCGGACCAGCAGGACGTCCCCGTGTCGGGGGTCTGAGAAGCCCTGTCCTCACAGCACGAAAGGCTTTAGCTACATTCACCAACACACACACACACACACACACGGGAGGCTAAAGGCTGTGGAAGCCCATTTAACTGATGACTTCATTACAAAAGATTGCAGTTAGTATTTATACTAAAGAAGCGCATGTAAGCGTTACCCTAGCCTGTAGCTCAGAATATAATAATCCACCTCGCATGCCACCGTCTCCGCCCCCCCCCCCATTATAATTTTGTGTGTGTTTATACGAGCGATCGCATTGTGGCACGTTTCACATAGCATGCAAGATGAGATGAATTTCCTCCTCGGATGAATAAAGTTCTTTTGCATGCAGTAGCGAGGCAGGTAACGTGCAGACACATATAGCGCAAAACAAGACAAACATAATTCAAACTTACGAAATATACAGTATGCAAACAAAACATGCTGAAAAGGAATATTAAGTAAACACATATAAATAAAGATGAATGGAAGCCATACATGCAAAAAGAAAAAAAATGGCACCAGACTTTTCCATTGAAGAGCAGGAGACATTTCTGTGTTTCTAAAGAAATGATTCCCCGTTTTATTAAACTGTAACTGACTGGGCCGGAAGGGTCCACATGGCAGGGCGGGGGTCAGGCTACCAGTCTGCCGGGCCACGTGGCCAAGAGAACGGCACTCACCGTATCTGTGGCCAGCGATGCCCCTCGACCAAGAGCGATGTTGGCGAGCAGCTTGACAGCCAGTCGGGAACAGCTGTCCCCCACCATGACCTTGGCGTAGCTCTGTGCCCTCGCCGTGTGCATGATCAGGTGGTGCCTGGCCCAGGGGTACAGCAAATGAGGTGCAGGCATAGAGCAAACCATCCTCACACACCCGTGACTCGAAAAAACAAAATCCTACATCATGCAGGGGTGGGGAGGTAAACTGGACAAACACCACAGTTGGTTGCTGGGAACAGTGACGTTGCGTTTCGACTGTCCGTCCACCATTTCTCCTGTTTGCGGTTTACATCGTGTATAGGCGATATTGCCCTGCCTGTGTGGGGTTTCATATAACAGCTTCATCATCTCCCAAAATCTACATTTTCATAACTTCCGTAATATTACCCGAAAGGTCAAATAGGTCATCAAAATCACTGAAGGTCACTGTACCTCTAGCAACATAATGAGCGACTGCCTGTTTGGAGAGGGGTAAAACTCTCGCTGCCGGAAATCGCACCTGAGGGTCATCAGCAAGTCCTCTCGGGCGGTGAGCGTCCTCACAGAAGAAAACAGCCTCCCCAAGGCCTGGGCCTGCTGTGAAGATGGCATCATCTGGGCCTGCTGTGAAGATGGCATATCCACGGTGCTCAGCTGGGCCAGATGCTTCTGGGTATCCAGCACAGGGTGATCTCTGGGCTGGACCGGCTCTTCAGTCGGATCGGCTCCACGTGTGCTGCCTTTCCGGATGTACTGGTCCACAGCGCCCTTATAACTCCCATCGGTCCCTGTGGGGGTTTGAGATGCAGCCTCCAGGACCGATCCTGGCAGACTAAACACCTGCGGGATTCATTCATAAAGATAGATAAGATCACCAGTACATGAGCCAGATCATAACTAAGGACAAATACACTCATTGGGCGGCTATCCAGCTCTCTTATTATGATGTACCAAGAAACAAACAGAGATAATGCATATCAGCAAAATTACCCACAAAAGCCATGCTTTCACTGAACCAACATTTCCCCAGCATCTTATGGTTACTTTTAAGTGACACGAGGACTGACATGTCACACAGAGTTCTAACCTGGAATTTAAAGGTTGAGGATGTAATGGGTCCCTCTTGTGGCCGTTTTGTAGTATAACCGAACAAAGGGACTGTAATTGAATCATTCCAGGGAACATCCAACTGAGTAAATGTGCATAAACTAGCTCACTCTTAGTGAGCATCAGCTTAGAAGCTAAACACGAATGCATTCCAAAGCCTTGTACACAGCAACAAGGGCAATTCACTGCACAATACAACATTTAGGGCTCCAAACCGATTACTTATCATTGAGCAGAGAACCAAAGTCTCTGCCCTAAGAGCTTACCTGCTCCAGGTGGACTATATGGAAGGGAAAGCCTGTGGCTTGGAATATGGACTCCAACTGAGAAATTGCCATCTGTCTCTCTTCCATGCTCTGGCCAGTAGCCCCTCCCTCTTTAAATTAAAAAAAGTGAAGGTTTGTCAGTTAGTTGAAAGAAAAAAAAACATTTTAAATTGGGCATGATTATATATTACTCTAAATTGTCTCATACGACTAGAAAAATGTGCACTTTACCATCTATATAGACTATTCCAGGAACAAATCTTAATTTCTTTGGCGTATCTTGGCTCAAACCCTGAAAAAAATACAAAAAATTACTGTATATGCATCAAACCACACTATACAAAAGCAGAAAGGACATGTAAGCATTGCATTACACAGCTAGTACAAAAAAAATGTATACAAAGTACCATCTATAAATTAATAACCTCCTACATTTGACAGGCCCATATCAGGTAATATAGGCCATGCATTCACATTTAGCATACAGATGATTGCATTCGACCTATTATAATTTATAAGTTGAGTAAAAAAAAAATCAGGATGAAACTAGGAAAAGAAATTGTAAGAAATGTTTTCTGCACAACCTGTTGGACCTGCGCAAGCATGGAGCTGGAGGCAGGGCCACCGGACACGGCAAGGAGAACCTGAGTAAGAGACAGACAATCGCAACAGAACCGTTAACTACGGCAAAAACACTCCGGGAAGCTCGAATGCGGCTACATCCTACCTTCTCACCAGGAAATATGAGACGATTCTTTCCCAGCATGGCGCGAAACTTATGCACAAAATACTCCTTGAAGCAGCCTCTATATGATACAATGGGGAAAACTATTAGTACAAATTGGCTACAATTAAGATGAAGCATTTATGATCATGTTCAATTCAATAACTCATACTGGATGTAATTGCATTGACTTGTTAGACGGATAAAAGAAAACCGTGAATCAAATGATAGCTTGAACTGAAGCTATATATTTTTATTTTTAGAGGAATGCACAAAACGCATTTAAATTCTACTTAAACATTTTGAAATTTGCAATAGGAGTACATAGATCATACCGGCAAAAAGCATCTCCAGCTCGGATAATCAGCGCAGCACTTTTCGCCTTACATTTCATACACATCTGAGAGACACTGTGGAGCAAACAAATTATACAAATAGTAATATAACTAAGCCATAAAAAATATCAGGAACGTTCATTCATAGCTATATGCGACTGCCCATATATAATCTGACATGCTTGCCGTGAAAAAACAAGGGAAGCAGGGTTATCACAAAATGAATACGCACCATGTTGTTGATGGTATCGTCCTTTTTTCCAAGATATCGCCGTAGTTTTCGTCTACTTCACACATTGTCAGACGTTGGCAATTGTTCTAATTTACTTACAATATTTAGATATCGTACAAACAGTTAAAACTCATAAACCGATACCCAACAAAACCTATTTAAATACACACACGTAGTAACGTGACAGCTTTCCTCAAAAAGGTATCTAGCGTCGCCGTATGATGACGCGTGACGTGTCATCGAAAAACCATCAGTTTACTTTTCCTTGACAGTAAAAAAAATAAGCGATTTCTTATTATGTCTCGGTGGCTTAATTAAATTATTACATTGGACATTGTCAAGTTCAAATCTGACCGTGACGCGGCAACGATTCTATAGTTTATTTAAAGCGAGGGAAAGTGCCGACTAGCGATGGTGCTTGGAATAGGAGCCGAGACTTCAGGGATATGTAGTCCAAACATATGGGTAATTCTACAGTCGATAGAGATCTGGGAACGCCACTACCCAGGTATCATTTCGGCTGAATGGCTCTTAAAGGTTTTTTTTGTTTAGGAGAGCCACCTTGTAATGTTTACTTCTTGTCGTGCTCGGCGTGCATTCTTCGTCGCTACGTAGCTCTCGCGTTGCGGGATTGATACCGGGTGCAGGAATCATTAACCCCCATTTCGACACTTGGAGTGTGCGGCAACCGTATTATTTTCGTCCTGCGAGTTTATCCCGAGGAGTGATAGGAGCAAATATATATTTATAATTAGAAGCGAAGTAAGTAACATTAAGGTTCATGATGGCGATGTTCCGCAGTTTTGTGTCGGCTACACAGTTTAGGCATCACCATCATCAGCAGCAGCAGCAGAGCGAGGCGGCTGCGGCCGCTGGCGGCGACAGTCTGGAGAGCCAGTTTTCCTGCCCCATTTGCCTGGAGGTCTATCACAAACCTGTGAGCATCGCGAGCTGCGCCCACACGTGAGTAGCCCGTCCAGCGGGAGTGGGGGAAGCCGACACTTCTTTGTTGTTTTTCCAGAGGTCTCAGTCTTTCCGAAGGGCAGTGTTCGCTGGAAGTATTGCCACAGAGGCAAAAGATTGTCCAGGCGTAACACTGCCTTCCTCTGTTTATAAAGACATTAAAGGATCACGACAGATTGATACTCATTATACAGATTTTTCTGTGTTAGGAAATACTGCCCCGTCTCCGCGGATGAGGGCTGGGAACCGAACTGCTGGACAAAGCGGCATGTTTCCATACTGTATTCCTTTGTGTGCTTAAGGGGAACAACACCAGTCTTACTTCGAGCAGTATCCCCTGTATTTAGCAATATTACAGATGCTATAGATTTGTTACTGGAATTTGTTTCTGACTGTATCTATTATATTTTTACGCTTAGTTTTTTTTATTGGAAAAAAGGCATTTCCTGTATATTTCCGTGCGTTTCATATGATGTCAATGTAGCATTACGAAGTCTTTAATTAAAAATCCTTTGTGTGATGCCGTACATATCGGCCATTCTGTGTTCATTTGGCCCTTTAGTTGCTAATTAGTTATTTAGATAGACAGTAGAACATTCTAAAATATATAAAACGTCGATCTTTTAAAGGTGGAAAGGAGTCGGTCTTGGAAATAAGCGAAGTTTAATCGGATTAATAAAGTGCAAAACAAGAAGTGTAAATGGAAAGACGTGGTTTTGGCACAATCAAAGCTGGATGCCGTGGATACAAAGGGGAAATGGTCGTGTTATTGCACGGCCGGAGGGGATGCATATATACGTGTCTGGCTTTGACAATGATGTCGAGGGGACGGCGTTACCTTCCCTTGGGGTTTTTACCGAGTTTAAGCGAATGACTGCTTGGAGCGATCCTTGTCAATCGAGATAGAAATTTAGCGCTTCTGTCCCAACAATGGGCAAAGTTAAAGTCGGAGGGATCCATATCCTTAACGTGTCCCAGTCTGTTTGTATTGATTTTTTTTTTTTTGGATTACCACAGTTTTTGGCCTCCGTGGACTCCTGAAGGTGACCAGGAGCAAGATAAAACAGAGAAATTCTCTCTTCGTGTGTGCATCATGCAGTTTGCACAAGTTTATAATTTGCCATGACAAACACTTCACATGAACGACGCATGTTTTAGAATATGGCATCACCGTTAAGTAGAATTCAGGACAAGAAGATGTCATGGCGGCTTGTGGTAAACCAGTTTGAATGCTCAGTTAGGGTCTGATAACCATCAATGTGTCTGTTTTTCTTCATATTAGTGTTTTATTAAAAAGGTGATTGGAGTAATTCACAGTTATAAACTGCCAATCCAGGTTGGCAAGCAACATGGAATGGCAGCTTCTACCACTGAATGCATTTAATTTATTTTTGGATCATCGTTATAGGGGGTGGGGTGTTTTTAGATGATCAGTGGTGTATTACAACACTTGTCAGCTGTAATCTCGGGCAGGTATTAACCTTGCCATTTGTTTATGCGTTTCCTGGGTGTAGGGAAATGAGTCATTGCTTTTCACAGCAAAAAAGAGAGTTTGAAAAGCTTCTCTCGTGCAAGGACTTGTCCAAGGGCATGCTGGGTGTGGTGTGGGTTGTGGGGACTGTCTTGGTTTACAGGGTGTTTGCAGCTGAACACTGGCCAGAGTCACTGGACAATAGCTGTTCTGGACACCTTTAAGAGCCGTGGTTCATAACCCACAATGACCATTCTTGCCTTGGCTTGGTGTCGGAAATGAGTGAGGCAGAGATCAGTTCCTGACACAATTCCCTTGTCCTCAGTTGATCACATTTTTTCTTCTCTTTCTTTCCCATTCAACTTGTTCTATATCCCCACCTGCTTTCATAAACTGCCACACTAGGTTATCAGCATGATTTAGGCCAGGGTTCCGCGATTCCAGTCCTGCAGGGCCAATTTTGCAACACAATTTGCAGATTTCCCTGCTCAAACACACTTTATTCAGCTCACCAGCCAATTGCCAGATTTAGCAGGTGTGTTTGAGCAGGGAAATCTGCAAAATGTGTCACAAAGTGGCCCTAAAGGACCGGAATTGGGGAACCCTAATTCAGGAATTGCATAAAGTAAGGGAAAAAAACCGATGCATGTCTTAACAAGGTCAAGGGCAAACTCTAGTTAAGTGTCAGCTCTGCATGGATTGCATGTGATCTCCATCTTCTAAAATAAAGCAGTTTTTTTGCCCTTGAATCTCCAGCTCAGTGATGGTGATGTTTAGAATTGTCTGAAACGATGTCTCTCTCTGTTTTCGGAGCCAGTCAGACTTGCTCGCATGAAAGTGTAGAAACGTCTCCTCTCTGACGAATGTGATCTCTCTGCCGTGTTTATTTTGGAGCAGGTCTCCTTCGGTGGATCGAGAAGCTTGGTCACAAAGGAGCGTCACGGCGTCGTTCTGATGAAACATCACGGCTGTCAGCTGCCGCTTGCCAAACGAACATTTTGTTCTCTTTTAAGGGAATAGATTTCTGACAAGGAGGAAACAATGGAAGGAGAACTCTAATCTGTGATTCTGGTAGTTTGGGATTTGAGCTCACCCCTCTCTAATCTGTCATTCTGGTAGTTTGGGATTTGAGTCCCACTCCTCTGTAATCTGTCGTTCTGGTAGTTTGGGATTTGAGTCCCACTCCTCTGTAATCTGTCGTTCTGGTAGTTTGGGATTTGAGTTCCACCCCTCACTAATCTGTCATACTGGTAGTTTGGGATTTGAGCCTAACCCTTCTCTAATCTGTCATTCTGGTAGTTTGGGATTTGAGCCTCACCCCTCTCTAATCTGTCATTCTGGTAGTTTGGGATTTGAGTTCCACCCCTCACTAATCTGTCATACTGGTAGTTTGGGATTTGAGCCTAACCCTTCTCTAATCTGTCATTCTGGTAGTTTGGGATTTGAGCCTAACCCTTCTCTAATCTGTCATTCTGGTAGTTTGGGATTTGAGTTCCACTCCATCTTTTTCTGTCATCCTGGTAGTTTGGGACTGGTTTGATTTTCTGTTGCTGGTTAGTCATGTTAACAGGTTATAGGTCTTGCCAGGGTGTGTGACCAAACACTTTGTCAGACTTTGATCTCTGTTGGCACGTTTGCATATAGGCTACACTAAGAAAATTGAATAATTGTGTTACTCCAACAAAATCTGCACTTTAAATGTAAATGTAAACATGTTAGTCCCACTAAAATTGTATTAAATCGAATTTGTCAAAGTTGGACTACGACACCCAGGTAATGCGATTGGGGATCGATTTACTTCTGCATGTATATGTTCAGTCAGGCTCAAACTGGCCCAGGCTTCTCTGCACATGCTCCTCAGATTCTCCCCTTGGTTTAGACCCGAAAGTAACAGAAGTCAGTGCACAGAAGCAGCTTGGATCCTAGCAGAGATCGTACAGCACGTACGAAATGTCCGGCGCTGTAAAGCTGTCCAATTCACCGCTCAACTGAAAGGCACTTTCCCACCGCACCAGGTGCCGTACTCTTGGTACTTTGAGAAGACACGGTGTGTACGGTGTTGGTTTTCCGCTGAGGTTGAAAATGGGTACCGGCACCAAAAGATATCACGGCGTGAGGCGGGGTATTTTATACTGAAATCGAAAAATGGCTATAGTATGACTGGATGACGTGCACTTCTAATTCTTACATCGCTGGCCAGATAGATTAATATCAGGCTTTTTCTTACTTTCAATTTGGTACGGATATTATAGCGCAATGATATATTTTTTTTCTCCCTCAGCGGGGAGTTTATATACTTTTACTCTGTCGAAGGAACAAAATCTTAGCAAGTTTTGCAATTTTAATGATTATTTCTTTTTAAGATTATCTAGCATATGTTTAAAAAGCAGATTTAAAGTTTTATCTCCATTGCTTCTTGCATGACTGCTGCATACGTTTCCAATACTATCATAATCATTTTTGTCCATGCTGTTTAAATCACCCCTAGACGGGTTTGCGAGGAATTTATGTTGAACTTATGTTTTTTTGTTTCATAAATACCCCAATATTTATCTATAAGAAAATCAGATTGGAATATTTGAAATGTTTCTAATACCCCGATGTCAAAGTATTTTATACAAAACTCTTTATTTCTTATTATACTTTCCTGATCTTGTTGTATTTGTTCTTCCAACCAGATCGCAATTAAAGCTTGTATCACAACCTTTGCACATGCATCCATTATTATTAATTTAATTTAATTTCATATTTTACATTTGTGATTTAAAAGGTCAACAGGAAAACTAACAAGCTGAGCCGTGTTGCCTCCTATGTTTTCGGAGTCGGACAAACTCCGGTCAGTAAAATGATTCCCCTCCCATGCATGCATACTGGGACAAGGACGGTAGTCCGATTAAATGGCGTAGTTGAGCTTTAACCATAGCTCGACTCTGGCTGCGCATGTGAACCCCCCTCACGTTGATAAAGGAGGTCTTCCTTTGTTCCTCCTCCATCTTCCTTCTCCCTTTGGTGTCTATGGCATCCTGCCCCACACACAGTCGTAGTTTGAAAGTATTTGTCTCCAGCGGTCTTCTTGGACGGAGGTATCCCTTAATCAGAAATGGCCTGTTGCGTTTCCAAAATCTTCCCATGGGCCGGTCTGCATGCACACATCACCTGACCGCTACTGCTGAACTGCGGAGTATTACGGAGTATTGCACACCAGCATAAGACTACTGCAGGCTACGGCATTGCAGTATTTTGTTGAGAAACGTGACTTTACAATTAGCTGGATTTTCGAGTGACGTCGTGAGACCACCACTTACCTGAAGTGTTTAACACATGTGAATTTCGATCCTGTAGAAGTTTTTGTGTCTCCAACCTTCCAGACCAACACTCAGACTTCCTACAAGTCTTTCTGCGGAGATGCAAGACTGTAAATTTACAGATGTCACAACAGTTGCTCTGCTCTCGAGGGGCCCGTCTCTCTGGTATCATGGTATTTTAGGTATTACCGGTCTTCGGAGGGAGCTCCAGACTCTGGCTTTGGTTGGCATGGTGCCCGGTGCCACCCACCCATGCTTTGTGAATGGTTAATGAATGTGGTTTGAAGGCTGGATGCAAGTCGTCGGCTGCGTGGTTGCTGATGGCGTGGTGGCGAGAATGTTGTGAGACGCTGCGTGCACAGCGGAAACACGTCTCATCTTCTGATCTACCACAGGAACCTCGTTGCCACTGCATTCACTGTCAGTTACCATCTTTCATACCATTCCGATCGGTGTATAAGTCATATAAGCCCTCTGTCGTCTTTTAAACACTGAATTATGTCTTGGAAATTATATTTTTGGGTGGCTGCTGGTATTTATGTTTTAATTACCGAAGAGGCCAGTTATTATTGCCAAGGAGAAAATTGTTTGTGTAGCCCACAGGAAAAGGATATGCAAATATACTTTTGTTCTATTTTTCAGCCGATTTTCCAAAAGGGATAATAATTAATGGGATCCCAAGCGGCTTGTGCAATAAAGACACGTGTCCCATGACTGAGGCCTTGGTCTTAAGCCTCACTTTTGCTATTGGTTGGTTGTAACTGGGGGGAACCTGGAAGGCGGGGTTTAATTGGCATCACTGCGCCGGGAAGCAGTGGTCTGCGTGATAAACGTGTGGGCTTGTCTCTCTTGGGTTTTCTGGGCATGGACATGTCACACTTTGCCCTGACGTGTCCCTTGCTGGGTGTGACAAAAGGTGACAAAAGGATGTTTCAAAATTCATAATGGCAGTCATATAGATATCCCCAAGTGGATCAATAAAATATGTCTATTGTCATGTTTTTGTTCAAAAATATAATGAAACGTCTTTCAGTAAATTGAAATTGCTACTCCTGAGTATGAAGATGATACTGAAATACCAGAATTCCAAAAAAAAAAGAGAGAGAGATTAGGTCAAGCAATTGGAGCTTCAAAGGTGGACCACATGTGAACTGGATTCTTTTTCTGTATGGAGCAGAGAGGTGTAGGTCTTCTGGGCTGTTCCCACCAGCATTTACATGAGTAACACATGCAGTTCTGTCACACCTGCAGCTGTTTAATGAATGTGACACTAACCCCCCTCCCCAATAATGAATGGGCTTCCTGCTATGCTTGACAAACATGTTCCCCCTTTTCTGGGTTTTGTCTGGGGGGGGGGGGGGGGGGAAAACGGGGTTTTTTTGGTTAGGATTAAATAAAAAATTTA
>JABFDZ020000008.1:17401788-17415926 GCA_019775955.2 Pollimyrus isidori
GCTGTTGTAGCCCATCCGCCTCAAGGTTGTGCGTGTTGTGGCTTCACAAATGCTTTGCTGCATACCTCGGTTGTAACTAATGGTTATTTCAGTCAAAGTTGCTCTTCTATCAGCTTGAATCAGTCGGCCCATTCTCCTCTGACCTCTACCATTAACAAGGCATTTTCGCCCACAGGACTGCCGCATACTGGATATTTTTCCCATTTCACACCATTCTTTGTAAACCCTAGAAATGGTTGTGCGTGAAAATCCCAGTAACTGATCAGAATGTGAAATACTCAGACCGGCCTGTCTGGCACCAAAACCATACCACGCTCAAAATTGCTTAAATCACCTTTCTTTCTCATTCTGACATTCAGTTTGGAGTCTTGACCGGATCACACACCTAAATGCATTGAAGCAACTGCCATGTGATTGGTTGATTAGATAATTGTATTAATGTGAAATTGAACAGGTGTTCCTAATAATCCTGAAAAGGCATAAAGGTGAGTGTATTTTTAAGAAAAGCAGTTTTAAAATCTAAAGGTGAGTCAGGAGGCTTAAACCTTCACGGCTGTGGGTTCGAATCCCTTGCCTGGCTTTAGTGTGCATTTGTGTGCATGTGCGCCCTGCAATACAGTGACACCTTATACAGGCAGTGCCTATGCTTGTACGCTCCTTGGGATTGGCTCCATTCCCCCAGTGCCATCTACACCCCCCACTTACCTCCCCCTCGTGCCCCTGTACTGAATAAACAGTTGGAAGACGGATGGTAGGAAATTTAAAAATACACCCTAGAGTGTGTTTATCACACATAATATTGCACCACCGAAAACACTGAAACAGTTATAGTGGAAACCCGGTTGCCTAATATATATATGTGTGCGTGTGTGTGTGTGTGTGTGTGTAACCACATGCAATACCGTTAACCAAGCCTTCCACAAACATATTCCAAATTGCAGTGATATGATATTGCTGTGGTTTTGGTTCCCACAGCACATGATTTTGTTGCCATTTTGCCGTTTTGTGTTATAGTGCCGTGTGACTTTTTTGTTTGCTATTGTACTGTGTCCTGATATCTGAAGACGTTGCATGTGCATGTGAGTGCTTTCTCTAGCCAGTCAGCTTTACATACTGTAATCCAGAGCCCTGCAATGTTGAAACTGCTGTCTTTGACACGATGAATGAAAAATGATCAGTCAGTCACAATGACAAAGTGGGAATAGACTATCATTTGGAATTGTGGAGCTCAGGAGCGGACTTACACTGACAATATATCCAAGCATTTTGGCTCTTTTGGTTAAAACGATGCTGATTGTACGTTTCATTTTGGTGGCACTGACAAATTCACTGGTGGATTCACTGGCATTTGCTTTTAAGACACGAGTTAATTACTTTGGGTAAGTTGCAGGCTTCTGTAGCTAAACCATAACGTCATGCTATGTTCAAGAACTCTTTTAGTCGTGAGAATGTTAAGCACGTTTCATGAAATGCGTCAAAGCAACTGAGAGAAACTGTAAGAGGTTGGCATTACTTAGGATAAAAGGCTCTGCAGTATTGGGGGTGATGATCTCCCTTCACCCAGAGCTGGATGAATGCATCGTACATGGAGAAGAGTCTCAAGTTGCAGGATTTCCAGCCCCACGCTTCCTCTCCCCACCTCTCACGAATGTGCCGTGGTGTGGTTTCCACCAGCACCTCATTGACCCCCCTCCCGTAATATTTTTCCCCATATGGATGATTGATCACGATTGAGCAGCAGATTTTATTTTTGACAGGAGGGAGGGGTAAGTACAACACTGGGTGATTGAGAGCAGTGGAAGAAATCCCCAGCAGCTGAACGTATGGGGTGGGGGCGGACGTGCAAGGGATCAGCCAGCTTGGGATGGTTCCCTGAAGGTTGGTGGGGGGGATGGACACAGGTGCTTATGGGGCATTGGAAACTCGCACGGTTCCACTTATCCTTGCCAGTTCTCCAGGGGGTTGGGGGATCCTGTCCGCCCGGCCTGCAGTGTGGGATCCAAAATAGCCCCTCAGGCACTATTTTGGACCCGTCTACGGCTGTATAGGGAGAGAGTGCATGGCTACAATATATTTATAGCACCCCGGGGTCTTTTGTGGAGTCACAGCTGCTAAAGTTAGGAGCCACGATATCAACTGATGCAAACGTCATGGAGTGCGGCGACAGGGGTCGGGACCTGATCTGGAAACTCGCTTTTCCTTTCGCCGGCACTTGATTGATAATCATACCTAAGCCCCCCCCGTCCCCCCCGTCCCAGCTATCCCATAAATTTTTA
This sequence comes from Pollimyrus isidori, assembly GCA_019775955.2. Lineage (NCBI taxonomy): Eukaryota > Metazoa > Chordata > Actinopteri > Osteoglossiformes > Mormyridae > Pollimyrus > Pollimyrus isidori. The sequence continues at coordinate 17,404,065 of JABFDZ020000008.1, forward strand.
AGTTATATTATTACTCAGTTCAGGAGCACAGGGGTTATAGTTAGCCCCAGGAACATCGCACAAGGCGGATGAGTAGGTCGCACATTTATCAAGGTGCTTGACAGGTGAAGGTGTGAAGAATCCTGAAGTGGCTTCGCCTCAAGATCCACAGGACAGAGGGTTCCGGGGGTTAAAAAACAAAAGTAGTCCAAAAAAAATGTATAAGTATTTTTCAAATTCCAACACCCACTTTTGAGTCCAACTCACCACTGGCGTTGATGACAGAACAGTACAGCGTCCATATTACTGCCAAAGCTGCATTGACACTATCCTGAGGCTCCTGAACCGGACCCCCTCCACCCCATGGCTATGCCTAGAAATTCTGTCTATAAAAGTTATGAATAGAATTGGTGACAAAGGGCAGCACTGATGGAGTCCAACACCCACCAGGAACGAGTCAGAGTGCTGCCAGTGCAAACCATGCTCTTGCTCTGTTTATGCAGAGATGTGATGGCCTGCAACACCGGACCCCATACCCCATACTCCTGGAGCACCAGCCACAGGACCCCCAGAGGGACACGATCATATGCCTCTTCCAACTCTACAAAGCACATGTAGACTGGTCGGGCAAATCCAAACTCTCAAGTATCCTTGTGAGGGTGAATCCGCATTGTTCCTTCTGGATCTGAGGTTTGACCAACGGACAGACCCACCTTTCCTGTACCCCGGCATAGACCTTCCCGGGGAGGCCGAGGAGTGTCTGAAGACGGAACACATCCTCCAGTCCCCATTCATAAAGATATGTCCACGGCCTCTGCACCACGCTGAAGACACGTCAGCAAAGTCAGACCGATAACAGCAAGATCTTTCAAGAACTCATCCACCTCATCTCATCCACCCGCGGTCTCTTCCCACAGAAGAGTTTCTTGACTATTTCATATGGAGGTTTGAGGGTGGACAGCATTTTATAGTCACCCGGCAGCCGAGGCCAGCACTCCAAGATGCAGCGAAGATAGAGATACGCTTCCTGCAAAATGCCAAGGCCAACACCCACAAATAAAGAGCATTAAGAAAAATTTTCTATCCCCCATTACAAACGGGAAACATTTACTTAGACCGAACGAACACCTAGCTTCGCAAGCACATGCAAAATAAATGCTTCTCTAAATAAAAATATTGGGGAACTCAAATAGACTTTGGTTTTTACACTACTGTATGTACTTGTATTTTGGTATTTTATGTTCCCTTGCTGCTGCATGCAAATGAATTTTAAAGACCTGTTATCTTAGATTAAATCAAGGCATGTCAAAGGGGCTTTATTTCTACATCACAACATCCATATGCAGGTATACAAAGGCATGAAATAACATCCCCTGGGGACCATGGTGAGAGATACAGCAGCACTTACAGTGGGGAGGGTTTTCAAAATATATAAAGTGCAAAACAACGGGCAGTCTGAAACGGGGGTCTGGATACAGGGTTTATATACATACTGCAACGTGCATGCAAACAATAAAGATAGCAGAATACAGGGGTGGAATTAATATAGTGTATTGAATAAATACATAAGCGATAATAAATTAAAGTGGCCAGCAGCCTGTTTCATAAAGCAAGATGTCTTGTTTAGCCGGATAACTTGTCGGATTTAAGGTAGTCTGGCTAAATTTAAGTGGATGAAGATAAAATCCATTTAGCCCAGATCACCTTAAATCCAACAAGCTATCCGGCTAAGCGGGAAATCCTGCTTTGTGAAACAGGTCCCTGATGCTTGAGGTATGTGTGGCTTTGTTTGTCAAATGGGCTTTCATGCAGGCAGGTGACAGCGATCCGTGGCAGGTATTTATCAGGGCCGGTGGGCCTGGGCCCAGTGTGCGGCAGGGCAAACACTCGCACAAACACCTGGCCTGCAAACAGCACCGCCTAGGCAACCGTGAGACAGGCCTGGCGGGCTCAGCATTCCGCAGGGAGCTTGTCTCCATCGCCGCCGCGTCAGCCTCGGCTGCTGAGCGGCTACAAAATTCCGCGCGCCCTCGAACCCCCATCTGCAGCCTCTGGCACGGCTTCTCGGTGGCATGTGGCTGGCTGCCGTCCACCCGCCAATAAAAAGCATTAATAAGAATTTTCCATGCCCCATTACAAATGGGAAACATTGCGGTTTTATTTATACCGAGATTGACCTACCCAGCTGTCCTCAAAAGACATATTAATTAGCAGGGGAAAGTAAGCGGCATAATTTTGGGTCCAGGCCCATGTCAGAGCCTCCTGTAAAAAGAGAGGGGGGGGACGAGGCATGTACCCCTTTCAGCACGTGTGCACATGCTACCTGGCCATTTCTGATCCATCCGCAGCTTGGGTGGCAGGGCGAAAGGGGGGAAATTCCTGCCATCTGGGCAAGTGTCCAAGTGGGGGGGAGGTGTTTCAGCCAGTTCATTCACTAAAGGCTCAGCCGTTATGGGTACAGAGCCCAGACCACGCTGCCAATGTAGCGTCCGCCCAGACGCACCTCTTTCTGACCAGCAAGCCCCATGTGAACCCAGACAGACTCCTAGGTGTGAACAAAACCACTGCACATTTCCCTTCCTTGGTCTACGCAGTCTCCTAGCACGGGGTCGATTGGGACCCCGCACAAGACGTGACGATCGTGCTAGTTTTACTGCTGGTTTTATTGAATACTGGTGGGACGCCACCCTCACAACACCTACATCTTTCCAGGCATAGGAGAATAACTGTATGCTGGAAATGCGCTTCACAAACATAATCATGTGCCCTCTCTAATCATGAGGTTTGAGAGTCAATTATTACCTTGTTCTGATTCAATAGTAGGTCGATCTGAGCAATTCGGCTTTAAACCCATGACCCCCCGGCGCCGCCGCCCTTCCTAATGAATGCGCAGTATCTCAAATGTGTACCAACATGTACTATCATGACTGAAAACACTAGTGGGGGTGAGTCCCTGGGTTATTATGCCGTTGTAGTCATCAGATGGTTGCTGGTTCAAGTCTGGTGGTCGGCAAAGTCTTAAATGCTGCAAGGAGTGGCTGACTGATTGTTTTGGATAAAAGCAGCTGCTAAATAAATAAATGTCAAAACCAAATGTAAGTGAAGCAGGAACTGGCATGAAAGTGTAGAAATTAATGACACTGCATTATGTCATGAATCTGGAAGCATTCACCGATGATCCTAGTCTAACGCAGGCAGCAGGAGGTACAAAGCTGGGGGGGGAGTGGTATGCCAACACACTGTACAGCACATACAAAGAAACACTAATGCCAATTTGGGGACTTTGAACTTGGGATTTGAACCCTCAACCCCAGAGTTGTGAGACTACCACTGCCCTCAGAAATGTCTCTTTACATTGTAATCTTTTTTCTCAGCTTTGAAGTAATGATACAATACACCGTTCAGGAGTATTTCATAAGGCACAAAACTCTGAAATGTGAATATAATTCAAAATAACCCAGAAAGATGTAGTAAGATAGGAAAATACAAAAGTATTATTGTATTTTGTAAATGATACCATACAAGAAACACAAACAGTAGCATGTAAAATTATGCTGAATCATTCAAGTCAGCAATCTGCCCTTAAAAACAATTTACGAATATGAAAATATATAAAACCATTCTATTGTAAAATACAAAACCTTTTTGCATCATGCAACAGGAGCGATTTTTCTCCCCATATATCATATCATACCTCTGAGGTTTCTTTGTTGGTCATTTATATTGCATTTCTGTTTTCTTGAGATCCCAATCGAAGCTGTGAGATTTCCAAGAACTTACAATATTGCTACAATAACTATTTTTGGCACACATGAGACTCTTTCAACCAACAACAGACAGGTAAATGCAGGAGACAAATCAGTGCAGTGACTGGTTGATAGACGTGTCAATCGTCAGAACCCTGCCTCTGTGATTGGTCTAGTCCACTGTGAGGCACCTATCGAGGGTGTCCTCCCGGAGTCATGAGAGAGGGCAGCAGCCCGCCTCCTCGTGCTTGGAGAGCAGAGATATTCTGGAGAAGGTCTTGGAACAGTTCTTGCACTGGTACTTCTTGATGTCAGAGTGCGTCTGCAGATGGGCCCGCAGGTTCGAGCGATCTGCAAAAGCCCGGCTGCAGTGGGGGCAAGAAAATGGCTTCTCTCCTAGAATAGAGGCACATACACAAACAGAGATATTTTTAAATAAATGAATCAAATCTGATGCACATCCTCTAATTGTCTTAGACCACAAATCTATTCACCATAAAATTAGCAGAAATAGCTTAGTGGTCTATAAATTGTTATTCTGGTTATGTTCCCACAAGGTGTATCTGCAGCTGTTCATAAGTTCTTAAAATGATCCGTACAGTGTCCAGCTGTACACATATGTGAAATGCCAGAGTAAAGTGCAGCACTTGAAATCCCGTTATCTAAAGCATGACTGTCGATATTAATAATGCTGATAAGTTCTGAAATGGGCGGACATGAACTCTAAAGCAAGCTGTCTCAACTATCCCTGCGCTTGGGGGGACGCAGAGGTGCTTCAGAAGTTGACATCTGGCTGGCCGTACCCGTGTGCGTGCGGATGTGTCCCTGCAGAAGCCATGGCCGGGAGAAGGCCTTGCCACACAGCTTGCACACGCAGGGCAGGGTGTGCGTGCGGATGTGCATCTTGAGGGCACCCAGGCTGACGTACTCCTTGTTGCAGTACTTGCAGCTGAAGCCTTGTGGGCAGTGCCACTCGCAGTGGAGCTGCCTGTGCCTAGCCAAGCCTGAGACGGTGAAGTAGGCCTTGTGACAGCCCAGGCACTCGAAGTGCTCCTGGGCACCGGGCACCAGGCCCAGCAGGCTTGTGGGGACGTCGCCCCGCCCCGTGGGAAATCGGGAATCCACCGGGGGCTGGAAAGCCCTGCTGTCTGGGTGGCGAAGGAGGCCCATGACCGGGAGCGAATCCCCGAGTGGAGCGAGAGCGAGTTTGTGCGGGAACGCTAGCTCCGGTGCCAGGCTCGCACACGGAAAGTGGAGCGGTTTAGGTGCCGGGAGAGCCGAGTGCTCCGGGGGGGAAGCGGGCAATTCGGCCATCACAGCCCCAGATGCACAGTCCCTTAGTGGCCGCAGGCTGCAGATGACGGGGCATGGCAGAGGAGATCCGGCTTCTCCTGAGTGTGGTGCGGCTGCATCTACTGTGTAAAACAAAAGACCAGCACAACTGCCATATTAACTAAGGACGTTTTTAAAAAACAATAAAATTAAACGGAGATCGTCTCACAATGAGATGTACAAAACTAAGGTGACATATGAACGAGATATTGTCCCATTTCCTAAAAACACTAGTTTAACATAAAGAAAAGAGCCCCAAATAACGTAAATATTCCAAGCAACTAAAGCATTATGAGACAATATAAACCACGCCTGTTTTTAAAATATTTATATCAAGGAGCACCTTTAAAAAATGGGCGCTCTTCTCGTTTTATAGACATCATCATCATAGTTTGAATCAATAAACTGGGAATCGAGGTCCAGCTCACATACACGGGTTAGGTCTGAACAAAAACGCGGATTTCAGGCGGATTTCGGAGTGAAAAGGAGCTTCGAAGGGCACTACATTAGCCTCTTCAACATGCTTAATGGGACCCTCAAGATCCCAAAAGGAGGGGCGGACAATGAGCTCCTCTTTTGTGTGAGAGATTTTGCACCTGCTGAACTCCAACCGCGTTTGCAGTATCCGTTGCAATACGTTTTTGTTCCTACCATCATTATTATATTATCATCATCATTATTATTTTTATTAACAGAGTTAATACTAGGGTAGGCAGTACTTAACATTTTATATATTTTTGCGCGTAAGTGTGAATGCGTGTTTAAACGCCAACGCGTTCTATAATTAAGTTAATAACTTTTCGTGAGAAGTGAAGAACAGGTGTACAATCATACTGAAAGGTCATTTTTATATCTGTTCTCCCTTCAAAACAATTTTTACAACTACTGGAGAAAGTTCAAATCAAACATTATACAGTATACCACACAGACACTAGAAAGGAACCAAATAACCCGTTTAAAGCAGTGCTTGCCATAATAAAAGAATATGTGCATATAAATTAGTCAGAAAACGAACAATAAAAGAGCTGTACCTTTTTTCTTTGAGTCCAATTCACCATAATTTGGCTTCTTGTTACTGAGGTGCTTCTTCACCAAAAACGATCTCGGCATCTTCGAAATCCCTATTTGATAATTAGTTTATGAAGCAGTCGCGATCGCAGTAAAGCAAGAATGTGAGAATAAATGTGCGAGGGGCTGGAGGGATGGATGAATAAATAGCTGATACTTGGAGGCTGTCTTTGCTCCGCATTCTTCAGTAGAGTAGAGAGAGTCAGGTGCAGCGTCTGGCGGCTAATTAGCATAAACATCTCGTCTGACCAATTAGAATAAAATGACAAGTGCAGGGGGCGGGATCTAAAGCGCCTGTCAGCATACCCCAACAAAACAGGTGCATTGGCCGGTTTGATTTTTAAATTCATATAATCCCCGATCCACCTAAAGAATCCATTAAACGCAACGAGACACAATACATTTCTATGAAGATCACTATTAACAATAATCACATAACTATTTACAACTTTATATAACATGAATCTTTCTATTTATAACAAAACTTTACCGAATTTCATATGCTATTGAGGAAAATTTCCAGAAAAGCCTTTATTTTGAGAAAACGTATTAAGAAAATAACATTAATGTTTAGCACATGCATAATACATTTCTGGAGGAAAAAAAACTGTACGTTAAGGTAAACGTATTATTTTAAATACATTATTCGTATATACGTGCATCTGTTAATAAGTTTAAGTTTATAAAACAATCCGCGTTACTATTTTCTACTGACGTATAGTGTGTGCAGTGGTATGGAAGATTAAATAGGACGGCTTCGCGTACTGGTTCACAAAAATGAGAGCAAGGAAGTTAGAAAAACACTGGGACCGGGATATTAACATATGAATACAGAACCTGAAAGCAGCAAGTGGAGGATTTCTTGTCAGTGCCAAGCAGTAGATCCCCTTCGGATTTCCATGAGTCCAACACTACCCTCTGCTGTTGCCAGAACAGAACCGATCTGCTCTTCACTTCTTTTCCATCACACGCACACCTCCACTACTCCCGTTATTGTGGATACTCACCATTTATTTCTATCGGCAAAGCCCCTAACCCTAACTATGACAACCTTAACCCCCAGGCCAGCCTTAACCTTCATCACGTCACCAAATAAAATAAATGCCTGGCATTTAACGGTTTTTTTTATTGAATTCAGTTTTTTTTATTATTATTATTTAGGTTTATATTGTGAGGACGTGAAAAATGTCTTGTTTCCTGTAACGGGGAAAAATGCTTTAACGCATTTTCTTGAATATAACGGTCCTTGCGACGTGACTTGCTCGTGCATAACGTGCGACGCATCGTGCGAGGCTCTTACAAAAGGAAACTTCTTGATCTGTCGTTGCTGCAGATGAATGACTTAAAACAGTAGTACTGAAAATTAAACTAACGAGGTAGCTAAAGTGCAGTAACATTTCGTTTATTACGCCTTGGTCAGCTTTATTTAAACACCACTAAGCTTCAGAACGAATATAACAGAAAAATCACATTACTGCGAAATATTTCAAAGTTTCCCCGATTTTACACACGTTCACAAATACTCGACAATGCTGAGTCATCAGTACTTACTGTAAATTCACATTTATTTATACATCGCGACTTAAGTCACAAAAAAGGATTTGCAAGCGAGCAAGGTAACTGAATCCTATCTAGATATACACCTGTTACTATATAAATGCAATCTTCACAACAGGAGATACACAGAGGCCAACATTGGTACCAGTTTGTCCCAATTGATCTCTCTTCCCCTCCATAGCCCACAATGCAATTCATTGCAGAGTAACTGAAAAGCCTCCCGGACACCTGAGGCAGCCCTCATAGGAATACCGCGGGTGTCCAGAGCGAGGCGCCAGACAACCACAAACCTTTATGAGCAGTTATGAAAAGACATCCAAATAAAACTGGCAGGGACGAGCCGTTTCATGTCGTCACACTTTAGCACTAGTATACCACTTGACAGGCCTGTGCACGTGTTAAGAATAGAGTGGTAATTAAATAGAAGCATAACAGTCAAGGGGATAAAAATGAATGTTATTCAGGGATCTTTGATCACCATGTTCCTGTAATGTCATTAGGGTTTACAGGAACACTGAATTTACTGGGCTATGAGCAGACTGACAAAGATGACGGTCAACACGGCCAGTCTGATCTGCATGTCAACCTCCTCAAGAGAGGCATCAACCCTAAACTCTGCTTGACAATTTCATTAGCACTATAGATTGTCACCTACCCCAAGAGAAGCCATTCTTCATGAAAGAGACCAACTTCACACAGAACAAGTAGGTCCAGATTTACTAAACGCCAAAAGGAACAGTCCAGAGGCATTTGTTTTTAATATTTTAATAAAAATCTTTAACAAAACTTCCTAACAAGTCACAATGAAGAGTGAAAAACACTCATAAAAGCAAAAGTGAAAATGTCTTTAAGGCACTAAATGACTATGAACCAAATTTAAACTGAGCATGGAAAGCACTTAAAATATTCAATCACCTTTAATCATCATTTTAACAATCCAAGTTCATTTGGTATGTATATATATATACACGCACACAAACTCGTGTCCTAGCCCCACAGACTTCTGAGAATGATCTCACATTCAAAAGCAACTCCCATTAAACCACTAGTGTGGAGTAAGAACCAGACAGCAAGGCAACAGTCTGTTAGGACAGAGCGGCACAGGACTCAATGGGCACAAGCACAAAGTCTGTCACATGACCTTCAGTCCTCTTCACCACCACCATACATGTCAGCCAGCTTCTTAAATCGTGGCCCCCATTCGTTTAGGCAGTCGTAGTCTTGGTCCTCCCCAGAACTGGAGGAGTTTAGAGAGCTGAGGGAACCGGCGTCAGAGCCCCCACCCTCATAATCAAACACCAACAAGGAGTCATAGGGCGGAGCGGTCGGGTCTGTATCAGCAGCCTTCAAGTTCTGGAGAGTTTTAAAACAGACGCCATCTTATAAATCACATTAATGGAAGCAGCGACCAAATTTTGTGGATCAAGAACTGCAGTGTTAACGAACCCACACTCATGTGGTACAACACGTAAAAAAGCCACTCCCCACTCACATCGTCGATGAAGTTGCCGATGTCCTCGGGGTTGGCAGGCCTGGGCCGGTACTGGGGTGCAGCCAGGAAAGTCGGCGCCACGTCATTACGGAAAACGTCTGGCCTGTTATCCAGTCCTCTGTGAATCTGACTCAAATCGTAGTCCTGATTGTCAGGAAGCAGGAAGAAGACAAAACAGCTCAGTTGATCGCAACTGTTTCGTAATAGGAGACACCCTTTAAGAAAAGAAAAAAAAAAAAAAAACCCCCCCCACAGTCCTTGGTTCTCAATTCTACAAATTTTCCATGTTTTCCAGAACACTCTGATGGAAACTTTAACCCAAATCAAACCTCCACATGATTTAAACAGAGCTGCAAACACAGACGGGAGATACGTTTCACCAAAGTGGAATGCAAGACGCTAACTGGAGATTTGGGGGAAGTACCCCTGAACGATCTATACTATTCAGAGCCTTTGGCACCCACCTGATCTTCCTCTCCACCACCTTCCTCATCATAGTAGTAGATATTGTCCCGGATGTCGTCATCCTGAAGCAGCGGCTCCTTCTTCACCCGAGTCCTCCTCCTCAAGAACATGAGCAGCAGCAGGACTAGCACTGAGGGGTGGCAGGGGAAGGAGATCAGGAGGCTGTGCCAATGCTACGATAAGTACGATTAAAAGCCACCCAAGACACAGAGGCACTACGTACAAAGCAGGAGCAGGATGGCCGCCAAGATTCCCAGAATCCCTGGCAGCTCCAAGCCAGCAACGTATTTGTTGCCACATGTGGCGTCCTTTCCGGTGCAGTCACAGACTTCAGCAGTGAGAGTATTATCTTGAAAAAGGTTACTACTGTCAAAGACCCTGAGGATCACATTGTACTTGTCCTGGGGCAGCTGTTCCTTCAATGTGAGTATAATGCCTGTATCTGAAAGGGGGAGGAAAACTTAGAATCAGAACATAAGTAGTACAGGACCAGATTCTACAAAAAAATGGTTCGCAAAATAATAAAAATAAAAAAAAAGACCCCACCTGTTTAATTATAGTGTGGAAACATTAAAGCCTTTATTTACTAACTGTAACAGTAAAGAATCGATGGTAACTAGCTTTATTTCAATACAAGTGGTATTTACAGTTTCCACGCTGACAAGTTACTTACACGGTTGCTCATATTACATGGGACTTGCAGTGCTGACTAGTCACTCGATTAAAAAGATACTATCCCCCCCCAGTTTTCCCCCTTATGCAAACAGCTACATGCTTACTGCTTTCATTCATTTTTGCAGTCCAATTGTTGCTGGATTTATCCCGGAGCTCCACTCGGAAGGGGGGACCAAACTGAGGCCCGTCCTTGTCGCTGACGGAGAGCAGCACAGGCTCGGGCTCCTTGTTACAGATACGGAACTCTCTTAGGTTGATTGTCGGGGCATTATCATTCACATCCTTCAGGTCCACAATCAATGTCCCAGTCCCTGTGGTAGGAGGGGCACCTGCAAAACCCGAAAAGGCTCAAGACATGAGGATTACATGCATCTCCCTCATTTAGATTAAGAGTAACATGGACAAAAAAAAAAAAATGTACCATTATCAATAGCAAGAACCAGAGCTTTGTATTTGCCATCAATAAGAGAGGATTCTTCTCGGTCCATTTTGCTCTTCACAGTGACATAGCCAGTAGTTTTATTAATAGCTAGCCATCCAAGTTGGTCCGGAACCATTTTATACCTGAGAGGAGAGGCACGAGTAGTAGGTTAGGTGAAATTCTTGGATTATAAACATGGCAGATACAACCACGTTAGAAAATAAATGCATTTCATTACTCTATTGTCTGTTTCATGCGAGTGTCTGGATCGGTTGCTGTATACTGAGTCACGATCTCATTCACAGCCATGTTCTCCTCCACAGACACATGCTTCTCGCGTGGATTGAACAGCGGCGCTTCATTCTTATCCTCCACATTCACCACCACCGTCGCCGTGGCTGTGGGCAGCCGGATGGCAAATGGAGCCTCATTCTCCACTGTAACCATCAGCGTGTATTTGTTCTTCTTCTCAAAGTCCAGCTCCTACATCAGGGAAACAAGCATGTCATGTAAAATTACTAGTAAATCTGCACCTGGGAAATTTCTGTATCGACAGGACAGATATCTGACTCATATCTTAAGGAACCAATCAAGAGTAGATGTTTAAAACCACAAAAATATTTACATCACTAAGAAACCTGCACTGTAGTTTAATTTTTAAAGTGTAATGTACACTCTCCATATTAACACCTTCACTGTAACCCAGCATACCCTGCCTATGTATTAAAGAATAACATGACAGCTGTAAAACTGGGACTTTACCTTTATTAGAGTGACGACGCCATCCAGGCCACCAGGGGCAGTTGACACATTGAAGACATTCCCATCATTCCCTTGGATGATCTTAAACTTTGTGAACCAGGCAGGAGTTTCAGGATCATCAGCATCATTCACTGGCAACCTCACAACTTCAATGTCTTTTTGGTTTTCTGGCACAGTCGCCTCATACTGTGAACAGAAAAGGGTCATTAACATGAGCTCATATCCAGCAGTGATGCCACCGTTTTGTAATCAGTAGGTGAAACCTAACTTACATTTGGTCGGTCAAACTGAGGAGCGTTGTCATTACTGTCCGTCACAGTGATCACGACTGTACAGGTAACTACGTAACCTTGTCCCTGCATATC